>CM030007.1:0-600000 GCA_017639485.1 Pluvialis apricaria
TCATTTTGATGGGTTTCACAGCTGGACAACAGGGCTGATAGTTCTCTGGCGACAGCCCTGGGAGGAGCTGGGACCAATTGTCTCATTCTGTAAGCGTGTAATCGGGGTTCTAGTGCCTGCAGACCTGCCACTGTCTCTCTGTGCTCTGCTTGTGCCTGAGGAAATGAAGCTTTTATGTCTTGATTGCTCTCCTGGAGTGGGTCTGGAAGTAGTTGAGTCGGGATATTATTTGGGTTCCCCCACCTTGTTTTGCCTCTGTGCTCTTCTGGGGGTGTGCAGGTATGCTTTTTAGCAAGCAACATAGCAGTGCTAGTGAGTGAAGCTTTGTAATGATAAACAGATGCTTAAAAGAAAAGCAAAGCAAATGTTAAGAATTCTTAGTGTTAAGAATTACTAGTAAAGGAACAAAAAACCAGAATGGAGAATACTGTTCTGCCATTATGTAAATTGTAGTATCATAGAATAGTTTGGGTTGGAAGGGACCTTAAAGATCATCTAGTAAAGATCATCGGATTGCCCCGACCCAGGTGCAGGACCCTGCACTTGGCCTTGTTGAAATTCATGAGGTTCATACTGGCCTACTTCTCAAGCCTGCCACTAGAAAAGAAATTAAACGAGGCTTTGAGATCTCTTCTTGACACTTGAAATATGGTAATTTCCTATTTCATATACCACATAATCCCCAGTGGTAAGTAGAATTGAAACCTAGGGGTGTAATGTGTTCTGGAAGACTGATTTGTTGAGATCATTTATGGCTAATGTTATTCATGCCTGATCCACCCCAGAAAGAAGTTTCAGAACTTCATCTCTGAAGGATAATATTTTAATTATGGAGCAGGATTCCTAGCTCTCCATCCAGGAGAAGCACCGCAGAAGAAATGTCACTCTCAATTGACAAATGTTACTCAATTGACAAATATTCAGTAGTTCTGAACAGATCTAGAATTAAGCCCTGCAATGGCATGCTGAAGGTTTGTCTAGTAAAAGGTATTGATTGTAAGGGGCAAAAACTTCAGCAGTTGTTAGCAAGTCAGTGGTGGACTTAGTGGAATTCAGGAGGTGAAAGCTGTCCGTCCTTAAGCTGTTTCATTCTCCACTAGCTGGCAGGGAGCTGTTGAAGGGGAACACCAGGGGAATTGTTAAGCAGTCGTTAGTCTAGTCTGGAGCATACTTTGAATTTGTGAACCAGTGTTTAAGTAACACCATAATGTAGTTTAGAGTTCAGCGTTCCAGTCAAAATTTTGTATCAAAGAAGCAAATGCTAAATGGGTAAATAAAATTTTATAAATAATACATTGGTCTTTGTCTTGGTCAGGCTGTACTGTATCATCTTGTTTTTGCCTTGATTTTGCTTTATCGCTGAAGTAAGTGACCAACACTTGTGTTATTTGCACAGTACATTATGAAGAAGTGAGCTGACAGGGCATAGTGCAGTTAATGCTCATCCTGGACATCTGCCCAAAGTACTTTTGCACCTTTCGTACCTCCTTTTTGAGGCTTCTCCAGATTAACTCCTACATACTTAAATTATCTCCCTTTTGTATGAACAAATGCACATTCTTGTTGTCTTAGGAGGATTTATCTGTTTTCTTGGGATAAATAGATGTCATTGTGTTGCTATGATTTATGTACTTAGGGTTTTCTAATTTTATGAGTTCTACAGGTGTAACCTTTCTATTGCCTAAATTTTCATTCCTTAAGTCCGTTAGGTATTTTAAAAAACACATTTTCTTCTTTTGGCTTTGAGACTGTAGTGTGTGATTTCCATTCAGACCCTGAGCATTCAGAAACTACGTAATATAAGTGGACGATGGGGGTCTTCTGAATGACCACAAATGTGAAGAATACGGCTTTGTAGTAAAAATATTCAGTCTTCCATGTATCTTATAAAAGATCTAGATACAGGATTGATTCTTTTATCTGTGAAACAATTTATTGCATTTATTGCTGAAGTCTGGAAATGTTCGTCAGGTTGTAGGCTGTCTTAATATAAATAGCGTATAAAACTTCTGCCTGACTCCATTAATTTCTGTCTTTGGTCAGCTTCCATTCTATGCAAACAGATTTTTTTGGTTTTGTGACATACCAAATTCTAACTTCTCTTTCCATTTGGTTGTCTTCCTCTGCAGGCGAGAAGTACTTGTTTCTGTATGGTGGCCGCTCTGCTATAGAGCCTGTGCTAGGGGATTGGTATTTCCTGCACACTCAAGAACTTTCCTGCACTGTGGTAAGAACTTAGGGAGCCTCTGGGGAATAGAAATTGCCTTCACTTCATAGGTGCATGCTGCAGTATTGGAAGCCCAACTAAATCTCAGTGGTATTGCCATACTGAAGCGGATCGCGTTGGCAGTACTGTCATGCTCCACTGTGATTAGAGTTAGAGCTGACTTCTAAACACCTTGCTATTTAGTAGAATGCAGTGTTTACAGAATACTTAAGGCTGGAAGGAACATCTGGAGATCATCTAGTTCAGCACCCTTGCTTAAAGCAGGTCTAACTAGAACAGGTTGCTCAGGATATTGTCCAGTTGAGTTTTGATGAAATCCAAAGATGGAGACTCCGGAACCTCTTTGGGCAACCTATTCCAGCACTTTACCACACTTATAGTAAAATGTGAGGGGTTTTTGTGTTTAAGTAGATTTTTTTGTATTTCAGTTTGTGCCCATTGCCTCTTGCTCTGTTGCTGGATACTGCTGAGAACATTCTGTCTCTGTCTTCTTTCATCTCTCCCATTAGGCATTTGTGAATGTTAATAAGATTTCCCCCATGAGCGTTCACAATCACCGAGGCAAGGAGCTCCGGTGTCAGCATGATCCGCAGCGGACATTGTAGCGTGGTATGCAGGGCGGTTTCCTGAAGCAGGGACACCTCAGGGGAGTGCAGAGACAGGGCCAGGAGCAGCCACGACCAAGCCCCCCCGGCCTATAAAAGAAACCCCTAGGGACGGCTGTGACCAGGGCAGGCAAACAGGGCGTGGGGTGGCAGTTTGCATGGAAGGGTTCTGTAACTTTGCTCAAACAGGGAGCAATGGTATCTACTGGGCAGAAGGCTATGTCTGCAACTGACGGAGCTTCCCAGGCAGAGCTGCGATGGGAACATGCTGCTACCCGGGTGTCAGGCTGCAGACCATGCCCTCGTCCTACACCGGTACCGGGTGTCAACAGTGAGCACACCTGTGGGAGGTGCGCCCAGGTAGGGGAACTCCTCAGCTTAGTGGCAGAGCTCCAGGAGGAGGTGAGTAGATTGAGGAGTATCGAGGAGTCTAAGAAGATTGTCTACTGGAACCACATCCTGCCTTTCCTGGGACAGACCTGTCAGACAGACAGGACACATGATACAGAGGATTCCCTATCCTTTCTCTGCCCAGCAGTATGTGATGACTTAACGGATAGAGAAGAATGGGGAAAAATTCCTGCCTGGTACAGCAAGCACATCTCTGTGACTACCTCACCTTCCCAGGTGCCTTGTACAATAGGTATGAGACTCTTGAAGTAGAACCAAACAGTGATGAGGATCATGGTCCATCTTGATGACACCAAGCTGAGTGGTGTGGTTGACACACCTGAGGGATGGGATGCTGTCCAGAGGGACCTGGACAAGCTCGAGAAGTGGGCCAGTGTGAACCTCATGAGGTTCAACAAGGCCAAGTGCAGGGTCCTGCACGGGGTCAGGGCAAGCCCTGGTATCAATACAGGCTGGGGGATGAAGGGATTGAGAGCAGCCCTGCGAGAAGGGCTTCTGGTACTGGTGAGTGAAAAGCTGGACATGAGCTGACAATGTGCACTCGCAGCCCAGAAAGCCAACTGTATCCTGCGCTGCATCCAAAGAAGCAGCGTGGCCAGCAGGGCGAGAGAGGTGAGTCTGTCCCTCTGCTTTGGTGAGACCCCTCCTTCAGTGCTGTGTCCAGCTCTGGGGCCTCAGCACAGGAGAGACATGGACCTGTTGGAGCAGGTCCAGAGAAGGCCAACAAAAAATTATCAGTCTTGGATCACCTGTCCTGTGAGGACAGGCTGAGTTGGACTTATTCAGTCCAGAGAAGAGAAGGCTCTGGGGAAACCTTATTGTGGCCTTTCAGTACTTAAAGGGGGTCTACAGGAAAGATGGGGACAAACTTTTTAGCAGGGATAGGACAAGGGGTAATGGCTTTAAACTACAAGAGAGTAGATTTAGGCTAGATATAAGGAAGAAATTTTTTACAATGAGGGTGGTGAAACACTGGGACAGGTAGCCCAAAGAGGTGGGAGGTGCCCCGTTCCTGGACACATTCAAGGTCAGGTTGGACAGGGCTGTGAGCATCCTGATCTAGTTGAAGGTGCCCCTGCTCATTGCAGGGGGGGTTGGACTTATATAGCCTTTAAAGTTCCCTACCAACCCAAACTATTCTGTGATTCTATGATATAGAGGTTGGAGGTGTCACCAAGGTTAAGTTGGCCTATGCCCTGCGTCAAAACCACTTCCATTAAGAAAAAGAGGATGGGTGATTGTCATAGGAGACTCTCTTCTGAGGGGAACAGAAGGCCCAATATGCCTATCAGATCAGCTTCTTAAGGAAGTCTGCTGCCTGCATGGGCCCGGGTCAAAGATACTACATGAAAACTTCCTACCCTGGTATAGCCTCTGGATTATTAACCTTTATTGCCTTTTCATGTAGGCAGCAGTGAAGTTGCCATGAGAAGTCCAAGGGCAATCAAAAGACTTTAGGGCCTTGGGACGACTGGTTAAGGGTTCAGGAGCACAAGTAGTGTTTTCCTTTGTCCCTCCAGTTGCAGGGAATGATGTTGGAAGAAACAGGAAGACCCAGCTGATCAATACCTGCCTCCATGACTGGTGTCACTGGCAGAATTTTTGCTTTTTTGATCACAGGTCTGTCTATATGACACCAGGCCTGCTGGCAACAGACGGGGTGCACCTTTCTAAAATAGGGAAAAGGGTCTTTGCAGAGGAATTAGCAGAGTTCATTGAAAGAGCTTTAAACTAAATTTGAAGGGGGAAAGGGATAAAACCAGGCTCGCTAGTGATTAGCCACAGGACGGCATGCCAATGTTTGAGGGACGGTGTGCTAGCGAGGTCCTCCATGATGTGCTGAGTACACTGGTGCACATTTGAAATGTCTCTATACTCATATGCTCAGCATGAGGAATAAATAAGAGGAGCAAGAAGCGTTGTCCCAGTCCTGGAACTACGATATCATTGGCACAAGACAAACCTGGTGGGATGAGTCCTGTGACTGGTGTGCCGTGATGGATAGTTCTAGGCTCTTCAGGAGGGATAGGCACTGCAGGCAAGGCAGGGGACTGGTGCTGTGTACAAGGGAGGGGGATTGTATGGTGCTTGCAGTTGGCAATGATACATTTGAAAGCCTCTGGGTAAGGATTAAGGGGAAAGCAAATAAAGCAGATGTTGTTCTGGGAGTCTACTATTGACCACCCAGCCAGGATGACGACATCGATGAATTATTCTATAAGGAACTAAGGCATATGTCTAGATCAGCTGCCCTTGTCCTTGTGGGTGATTTTAACTTCGCAGATGTCAACTGGAAACGTCACATAGCAGACACAAACAGGACCAGGAAATTTCTGAAGCACGTTGAAGGTAACTTCTTGGTGCAGGTACTGAAGGAGCTAACTAGGAAAGGTGCCCTCCTAGATTTGTTGCCTGTAAACAATGAAGGACTTGTGGGCAAAGTAGTTATTGGTGGCTGTCTTGGTCACAGTGACCATGAAATACTTGAGTTTCAAATTGTTTGCAGTAGTGGAAGAACTGCCAGCAAAACTTCAACCCTGGATATGGGGACTTTGGGTTGCTAAAGGAACTAGTTAGTAAGGTCCCCTGGGAATCTGCTTTTGAAGATATTGAGGTCTGTGAGTGCTGGTCACTTTTTAAAAGCACAGGAGCAGGCAATTCCAAAGTGTTGGAAGTCAAGCAGGACAGAAGGCCAGCTTGGCTGAGCAGCGGTCGTCTTTTAGAACTTAAGCAGAAAACAAAAGTATACAGACATTGGAAGCAAGGACAGGTAACAATGGAGGACTACAGGGATGCTGTTTGCCACAGTAGGGAGAAAATTCATGCAGCCAAAGCTTGATTAGAGTTCAAGCTGGCCAGTGCTGTGAAGGACAACAAAAAAGGCTTTTAAAAAATATGTTAACAGCAAAAGGAGGATTCCAGATAACATTGGTCTGTTACTTGATGAGGTCGGTCACTTCACAAATAGGGACATAGGAAAAGTGGAGACTTTAATGCTGCCTTCACCTGTCTCTAACATTGATGGTGGGGTGTGGGACTCCTGGAGCCCACTGTTGGAAGACCATGAGTGGGGGAACGATAAAACTCCCAGCTGACTCTGAACTTGTTCGAGACTTGCTGCTCCAGCTGGATGCACATAAATCTGTGGGGCCCGATGGGATTAATCCCAGGGTTCTGAAAGAGCTGGCTGATGTTATAATGGGACCTCTTTCCATTATTTTTCAACGGTCTTAGGAGTCTGGAGAGGTCCCAGTCGACTGGAAGCTGGCAAATGTCCCAATTTTCAGGAAGGATAAGAAGGAAGACCCCAGTAATTGCAGGCCTGTCACTCTTGCTTCAGTGCCCGGTAAAATTACAGAGAAGGTTATTCTGGGAGTTATTGAAAAACAGGTGAGAGACAATGCAGTCATTGGTCATAGCCAACAGGGGTTCAAAAGGGGAAAGTCCTGTTTAACCAATTAATTTCCTTTTATGACAAGGTCACCCATCTAGTTGAGCAAGGGAAGTCAGTAGATGTGGGTTTTCTTGATTTTAGCAAAGCTTTTGATACTGTCTTTCACAGTATCCTTCTGGACAAAATGTTCAGCATATAGCTAGACAAGTCCATAATATGATGGGTGAACAATTGGCTGACAGGTAGGGCTCATAGAGTTATAGTAAATGGGGTTACATCAGGCTGGCAGCCAGTCACCAGTGGGGTTCTGCAGGGCTCAATTTTGGGGTGAATGCTCTTTAATGTTTTTATAAATGATCTGGATGCAGGAGTCAAATGCACATTAAGTAAGTTTGCTGATGATACTAAATTAGGAGGAGCTGTGGACTCCCTCAAGGGTAGAGCATCCTTACAGAGAGATTTGGATAGACTAGAGAGCTGGGCAATAAGGAACTGTGAGCAGGAGCAAGTGCTGGATTCTGCACCTATGTTATAGTTTGAGGAACTCACAACAATTTATTGTCATTTAGACAATCATTCTGTCACCCAATCACCCCTTCCCACCCAGGAAGGTGAGTTGGGGGGAAAAAAAAGGAAACACGGGGGTGAAATATAAACAGATTTAATAGAATAAGACTAAATAATTAACATTAATAATACAATATTGATCCCGATACCAATATAACATACACAAGGAATATACTCAGCCCATTCCATCTGTAGAAAGCTGTGCACTCCCAGCAGTGGACAGCAAATGTCGGACACTGTGAGCACCACGGCTTTGGGAGGAAAGGAAGGGCTCAGGGGTCTGGCACTGGGGCAAGAGGTTCTCTGGATCGCAGCCATCAAGGAAGAGAGAAAACTCCTCAGCAAACTTTTTAGTTTATATTGAATATGATGTTCATGGTATGAAATAATCCTGTTGGCCAGCTTGGGTCAAGTGCCCAGGCCTCGCTCCTCCTCATCCCTGCACCTGGCTGACTTGCAAACATTGAGATCTTGAAACCCACATACCATAGCTGGTTATAAAGTAAATATTTTCGCAAATTCAGACACTAGAGTCTTCTATGCAGTTTTCCCAAGCATTAGAAGAGACCCTGCTGAAAAGTAGAATTACTGAAAGAGAAATTAATCCTGTGTTGCTCAAACCCGAACAACCTAGGATGGAGTAATCATGGTTGCACATACAAACTGGGGGACAAGAGGCTGGAGAGCATCCCTGTGGAAAGATCTGGGGATTTGGATTGATGGCAAGTTGAACATGAGTTAACAGTGTGCCCTGGCAGCCAAAAGGGCCAACTGTGTCCTGGTGTGCATCAAGCACAGCATAACTAGCCAGTCGAGGGAGCTGATTGTCCCAATCTACACTGCACTGGTGCGGCCCCACCTCAAGTACTGTGTGCGGTTTTGGGTGCCTCAATATAAAAAAGGACATCAGACTATTAGAGCGTGCCTAGAGGAGGGCAACCAAGATGGTGAAAGGTCTAAAGGGCAAGACTTACAAAGGACAGCTGAGGTCACTTGGGTTGTTCAGCTTGGAGAAGAGAGGGCTGAGGGGTGCCCTCATCACAGCCTACAGCTTCCTCAAGGGGGGCAGCGGAGGGGAGAGTGCTGATCTCCTCTTTGGTGACCAGCAACAGGATGTGAGGAAATGGAATAAAGTTGCATCGGGGAAGTTCAGATTGGACATTAGGAAAAGGTTCTTTGCTGAGAGGGTGTCGGTCACTGGAATAGGCTTCCCAGAGAAGTGGTCATGTCACCAAGCCTGTCAGCAGTCAAGGAGTGTCTGGACAATGCTCTTAGTCATATGGTTTCATTTTAGGTAGTCGTGTGAGGAGCAGGGAGTTGGACTCAATCATCCTGATGGGGCCCTTCCAACTCAAGATAGTCTCTGATTCTGTGAGTTTGATTCTCATCCTGAGGGTGACCAAAATAGTGAAAGGTCTTGAGAGCAAGACTTGGAGATACACACTCACATACGCACAAGGTTCAGGGAAGATACAAATGCACTGGTTCCCCTCCAGCAGCTGGTATCCAGGCATACGGGTGCCATGACTCATGGTCCTATTCCAGCTGCTGGTTCTGAGATTCTCACTTGATTCAGTTGGCCTGGTCAATCAAGTAGTTGCATCTAGGACATGCACAGGTCCTGTGACGTGTGGTGGTCTTGTCTCAGTTGTCTGGCATTGAGACTTCCACTCGTGCCACAGGCCCAGGGTTGCTTACATCCCCAGTCTGACTGCAGTTTGTTGTCCCAAATTCACTCGCACTGTAGCTTGGCAGACTGGACACAAAGTCTTTGAGAGCCATGAAGACGCTCCCAAGATCTATGGCCTCTCCAGCTCTTGATGCTGAGACCCTCAGTTGCTCCAGTTGCTGGCACAAAAGGCCCGGGAATGCTTTCCTGCCTTGCTCTGACTCCTTTTGCTGGCTCCATATTCACTAATGCTTGTGTCTGCAGTTGCAGGCACCTAGTCCTTGCATCACTCACATGCATGGGGTAGAGGGTGATATTACACAGAGAGATAAGAAAGGATTTAATCAATAAGATAGATTGATCAGGTGCAGAGCTCAGTCAGGCGAGTGTACTGACCAGTGAGTGTTTACATGTGACTGACCTCTTTTATACCCTTTTCTGTTGGTTTCCCCTCTGTTCCTGTTGTGGTTTGGGCTGGGCTGGCCACTAAAACAAACGACAGGTGCTCTACCCTCAAACCAGGACAGTTCCCTGATGATCCCCTTCTCCTAAATGTTTCTTAGTAGGTTTTGTTTAGTGCCATCGGCCCTCACTTGGGTCTTCCAAATCCTCTTTTCCTCAATTCCCCCTACTTATCATTTGCAAAATCCAGGTTGGCCCTCTCCAAAGCTATGCCTGAAGTTTCTTCGTGGCCCATGGATTAGTGATTGGAGACTTTTGATCTTTGTCATTGTCTCCATTATCCCTTGTCTATTAGGTTTGTGTCTCTGTGTGGTTTTGTTTATCAATTCCCTGTTTACTTATTATTCTATTTGAATTGAAAGTGACTGCAATTCAATAAACTTAATGAAACAGATGTTCTCCTCCTCCACATATGCTTTGAACTTCTTTTATAGAAGCCAAATCAACTTTATCTCCAGTCCTCAAAAATACAGAAACTAATAGTAACAGACTATAAATACCTGGAAGATAATTGGGAGATAAGTGACCACCAACAGGAGTTCAAGAAGTAATTTGTTTAGCATTATTTATTTTTCTATGACATGGCAGTAGATTTTGTCCTGAAGAAAGAGTATGTATCATGACTTCAGTAGAACTTTGACACATCTTGTGCGACACTTTCATAACGTACTAAGAAAACATTGTTTAAACATGAATATTGCACGGTAGTGCAAAATTATTTGGAATTTTGACTTGGAGAATATTTCAAAATCACGCTCTATCGAAATGGTGGCATTCCACAGGATCAGTCCTGTGGTCTAATTATTAGTGACAAGAGTGATGAAACAAAGAGACTGTGAACATCAGGCAGAGTAGGCTTAATAGCACATTAGTGGACAAGCCAAAAATTCAAAATTACTTTGCCATGGAAGAAATACTCGTGGCAAAAAAAATTGGAATTTATTAAAGATAGACTGAGTTTTAAAAATAGCGCATAGCACAATTATAGGGCGAGAGATGCATAATTACAGGAGATTACAAGCTAAACATGAGTAAGCGTATCATGCTGTTGCGGAAGGCCTAAAATGTGTGCTTAGGTGTGTAACCAGGAATGCAGGAATGTTATCTGTAAGACACATGACTTGGTCCTTCTGTTCTGTTCTGTTCAGTGCTCTTAATCTCAGCAGGACCCTTGTAAAATACCCAAAGCTAATTCCTGAGAAAAACAAGTGGACAGGATGCAATACAGCTCTATAGAGGTATGCAACAAGAATGCCCAGACCACATACCTTACAGGGCAAAATTTCAAAGGAGTTGTAGCTATTGAGTCTGGAGAAGATTCAGGACAGAACTAAATCTCCAAATGTGTAAAATATAGCTGCAGGGAGGACAAACAAATCGTTCTCCATTTTTACTTCGAGTACAAGGAATCTATAGGAAGGGCAACTTCAATTGGACACTAAGAAAAGCTATTAATTGTGAAGATAGTAAAGCGCTCAAATAGACTGCCTAAAGAGGTGAGATTCTTGTCACTGCAGACTTTCAGAAACTATAAAATAACCATCTCTCCAGATGATAATAGATATAGTTGCATTTGCTTTAGGAGAAAGGGATGGACCAGATGGCCTTGAAATTTTCTCCACAGCATGTTTACTATGATATTCCGTTAAACCCCTCATCTTACATTTATTCCTTTGGTGCTTGCACTAAAAGTTTTCTTTCTGCGTATTAGTACTGAGTTCAGCATTTTATCTTGCTCTGTGGTTTGAGCCACTGATCACCTGCTTTGCTGATCACTGCATCAGTCCAAGTGTTTGCAAACTTGTGGTTCTCAGGTGATTTGAACAGATGTCTTGACACCTTGAATAGAATGCAGCATGCAAGAAGCAGATAAAGTCACCTCTAACAAATGTGCAGATGTGAACAATATTAAATGTATGGAGGGCCAGAGAAATATTGGAGATAGCATAAATGGAAACACTTCTACTTAGCCGTCCCTGGAGGAACATGTGTAGGTTAGGCTTTTTCTTTAATTGTTCCCTATTATGCTTACTCTGTTCCCCTCCAGCAACCGTTCCTGTCCTATAGCAGGAAAGAATGTTACATCCCACAGGGCATGCAGCAGGACGAGATCATTTAAGAGCCCGAACACGAAGAAGACAGAGCTTGGCAAGAACTTCAGCCTTGGACTTATGTTTTCCTAGATTCCTGTTGAGGGTCCAGTACCAGAAAGCCGTCACTCTCACAGTGCCTGTAGCTGGAAAGGAGGAGTACTCATTGCAGGAGGTCTGGGAGCAGCTGAGCGGCCCTTAGGTTCAATTTTCTTTCTGAGGGAGCTTGAACATGGCTTTCAGTGGCAGACAGTAGAGACACACCCTCCTCTGATCCCAAGGTAAGTAGAAGGCATCCAGCAGTGAATCTTTGGCATGTCTCTACCTACCTCTTTTACTAATGGAGTTCAGTCTTATTTTGAACTCACAGGTATTCACACACTGCACATGCGCATGACGGAAAACTTCTGCTTGTTGGTGGAGTGTGGTTTCACTCATCCTCTGTGCCAGGCCTCACTATCATTGACTTAATAACTGGTCTCTGCTTGGACTATACGATTAATGTGGTAAGCACTGAAATTTTTCTTTCAGGGTAAAGTGTTGTGTGAAGGAATGTGGTAACTTTAGGGCTATTCCCTGAAACGGAGTAGGGAATGCAAAGTAGGCAAATTTGTGAGTGGAATAAACATTCCCTGTTTCAGGTAGAATCTGATTTTGAAGTGCTTTTACCAGCCCAGATAACATAGTGGTGTTAAGAGGGGGAAAGTCTGAGTGTGCAGAATACTGGTGGGCATGGAGCTGCTCTGTTCCAGACAGGGGGAGCAGAACTGAGGTGAGCACAAGGACAGTAATTTCAGGATGTCTGTGAAAGAAGAGAACAGATCAAATCAGAGCCTCGGTTAGTCTTTATGGAGGTCTGTGATATAATTTGATTAAAAACTTCGTGGTGGAAATTGCTGTGTACTATAGCTGCTGCCTGAATGAAGTACAAGGAGAAAACAGCATGGAAATACTGGAAACTTCGCTTAAACATAAGCAAACTTTTTACTGTAAGGGTGATTGAACACCGAACAGGTTGCTCAGAGAGGCTGTGGTGTCTCCGTCATTGGAAATACTCAAAACCTGACTTGGCAAGGTACTGAGCAGCCTACCCAGCTTGAGCGTGCTTTGAACAGGGGTTGATGCCACTCAGAGGTCCTTTCCAACCTTAACTATTCTGTGATTCTACTGAATGAGTCAGTGAAAAAACAGTCATACAGGTGATGTCACATAGCAGCATTTTGGCATACTTTGGGCAAAGCTTAGTCTAAATCTGTGAGTAGCCCTCATCTGTGATAATACTGCCTTGAATAAAAGAAAGACATGGACCTGTTGGAGGGGGTCCAGAGGAGGGCCACAAAAATGATCAGAGTCTTGGGACACCTCTCCTATGAGGACAGGCTGAGTTGGAGTTATTCAGCCCAGAGGAGAGAAAGCTCTGGGCAGACCTTATTGCGGCCTTTCAGTACTTGAAGGGGGGGCCTACAAGAAAGATGGGGACAAACTTTTTAGCAGGGCCTGTTGTGATAGGACAAGGGGTAATGACTTTAAACTACAGGAGGGTAGATTTAGACTAGAAATAAGGAAGAAATTTTTTACAATGAGGGTGATGAAACACTGGGACAGGTAGCCTGGAGAGGTGGGAGGTGCCCCATTCCTGGACGCATTCAAGGTCAGGTTGGACAGGGCTGTGAGCATCCTGATCTAGTTGAAGGTGTCCCTGCTCATTGCAGGGGGGGTTGGACTAGCTGACGTTTAAAGGTCCCTTCCAACTCAAACAACTCTGTTTCTATGAGAAAGCTTCTGTTGCTTGACAAGTTTTTCTTTATCTTTTACATAAAGCAACAAATTTCTTTAGATATCTATACATATGGATCCTGTCTTTGGTGAAACTGGAATTCATGACTAGTCTGTTTTTCATAATAGGCAGTATGTGTGCATCTGGCTGACCTTGCAGCATTTTCCTGAGGGCATAAAGCATGAAGTATGCTTAAATGTAGTTTAGTTTTTTCTTACTCTCTATAGCAGAAGTTCTAAGTGGCATAGTATCCTTTACATAAAATAGGCTACTCTTGTTGGATAGCGGTGAGGATGGGTACAGTGATAATAAAGTGGTATCTACAAGAATAGAACTTCCTTTGTTTACATTGAATAAGTGGATGCAGATGGATTGGTAGCTGCCTTTGCTTATGAGCTGTTTGCTTTGACTTAGGCGAAAGTCTGTAGGCTTTTGAACTTACAGCTGTGCTAAAGTATTGATAGTACTGTACAGTGTGTGTGGATTGGTCCCAGATGCTGAAAGACTGGAATTGTCAGTGATTTTCTGTGCAGTACTGGATACTATTTGTATTACTGCTTTGATACATGTGTTAGAAGGGGATAGCACTGAAAACATTGGCTGGCAGCTTTCTCTGTGCTTGAAAAAGTCATGGAACGGTTACCATGGGCAAATATCTCTCTCAATCGCTATCCATTAACCTTTCTGCAAGAATATAGACAAGGGTACCCTCATAAAAGTTGCCTTCTGTCTTGAGCATTTTACAAGGGAAGCCTCTAGAACCTGTCCTCTTCAGATTCCAGTGGTCCCAACAATAACTGAATTGCCAACACATTTTTGTTACTGCTACAGTCTGTTATCTGCAACAAGTGTGTCTCTGAGGTTCATTTTCCTGAGCTTTTGAATATTGGAGGTTGTCATGAAAGAGCTTCTCTTCAGATTGTCCAATAGACAGGTTATAAATCAGATGTTTCTTGGACCTCAGATGTATAACTATACACAAGGACAGCTGTCTCCTTTGTGGTGAAGAGGGCATGACTGTTCATTGCTTCTTCCGGTATAAGAACTAGGAGACATCAAAAGAAGCTGGCAGGCAAGATGCTTCGAAGGAGTGCTTCATATGAAAGTTAGCTAAGCTCTGGAACTCCTTGCAACAGGAGATGAATGCCAAAGGTTTACATGGATTCAAAAAGTGACTGGCTGTATTCTTGGAAGGAGGAACATTAAGGTTCAGGGAGTACAAAGACATTCTCTGTCATTAAAAATCAACGGAACTGCAAGTTGTTGGATTGGTGGAGTATACTAGAGGAATAGTTTCCTTGTTCCTGTGTTCTCTAGCTATCTATTTTGCCCACATTTGTGGGTGGTATAGTGGACTAAATGGTCCTAGGTGGGACCCATTGTGGCTGTTCTTAACTTTCTAATGAAGGTACCATATGAAACATCTCTACAGCATTGTGTGAGGTATACATCTGTTGAAGTCCCATATGTTCAAAATCACCTTTCCTTTTTTTAGGACCATCTGGAGTGGCCATTAATGCTACATAATCACAGTAGTGTTTTTCTGCCAAATGAGAAGGAGTTGTTGCTTATTGGCGGTGGTGGGAACTGCTTCTCCTTTGGGACACACCTGAACCCAGAGCCTGTCTTGTTGAGCCTCAGCAATATCCTGACCAGCCACTGACCAGGACCAAACAGGACTGAACCATGCTGCTGCACTGTGGTGAGACAGCTATTCACTTGAGCAGCAAAATGTTTACACAAGGGTTTTGTATCCAGAATGGATTTGTAAAGGTGGGATTAGGAGGAACAGTTATGACAAGGGGTTGCATACCTCATCTGTGGGGTTTTTTTGTACTGCTCTTTATGTTGCTGTAAATAAAGTGTCTCAAAAGTAGCTCAGTGGTGATAGCAGTAGTCCTTAGAGGCAAAATAAGGAACAGTGCTGTGTTCAAAAGGGACATGACTTTGCACAATGCTGACTTGGGGGTACAGTGAGGTCACTGAGTCAAAAAGCCACTGGAAATGTTCAATCAAGCATAATTAAATAAGTGAAACAAAGTGCATCATAGGTCATACTTGAATGTTTCAAAAGGTCATGTCTAATCTAGATATGACAAACTCGTGCTCATCTGATTCTTGTTGCCAGCAGCTCAGGCCTTGCTAGCTGTAGCTCTCGCTTGTTTCCTTGGAGGGGAAACACATACCAAAGAGGGGCAGGGGGGATGCTATGTGAAAACACAACTCAGCCTCATTGCTAACATTTGAACTCTTCTTCTATGCTTGGGAAGGTGCATCGTGAGGAGACTGTGCTTGGAACAGTGTTTGAGCACAAGGTTCAAACTAGGGTGATGTTCTTGAGAAGAGACATACACTTCTGTCTATATGTATTTTATACAGGATGACCAAATTAGTTCAGGGAGGTGTTTGTTTTGGGGAAAGACCCCTGGAAAACTACTAGACAGAGACTGCTTCCTATAAAGCAGAAAATGAGAAAGGGAGATCTCTAAAGTAGTACCAAAATTGGTTGAGGCTGCTGATTGGGATCACATCTGTAGGCATCCAAAAATCAGATTGCCTTCTGAATTCTTCATTGAGAAGAGGTGTCTATAAGCATGTGAAATCAAAGAGAAGGTGGAATAACTTCAGTGGCTCTTCATGGCTTCTGCTGGCTCTGATAAGGGAAGGGGCACACAAAGCAAAGTGCCTTTGAGAGCCCCTGCTGGGCCTGGAGCTGGCAGACACCGGAGCAGGAGCAAGCCCTGCAGTCACTCGGCTCCCTTTCCCATCAAGCTCCCTTCTCCTGCAGTTGTGAATGGCGTGTCCAGGACCTGGGCTGCATCAAAAGAAGCGTGGCCAGCAGGTGACGCCTTGATCGTGCGATGCGCCCTATTCCGGCTGGGCTCCAGCTGTGGGCTGGGGGAGGCCCTGGTGCCGGCAGTGGGGCTGATGGCGACGGCCCCTCCCTGCGGAGGGGTGGCTGCCGGGGCAGGGGCTGGTGCTGCCCTGCCCTGGGTGGCCGTGGAGTGGCCGGTGCCAGCCGAGGGAGGAGCGGAGCGTTGCGTTGCGTTGCGTTGCCGGGCTGCGGCTGCACCGAGAGAGAAGGTGAGCGGGGGCCAGCCAACCGACCGGCGGCTCCCCGGGAAAGCCCCGAGGAGGGCGGCGGTGCCCGCGGGAGAGCGGTCGGGCCGGCGGGGCCCGTGTTAGAGGAACCGGGCAGCTGCGGCGGGGACGGGGGAGGGCTGCGCCGTGCGGGAGGCGGCGGCGGGACCTGACTGGAGTTGGAGCTGGGCGGCGGGGGCTGCCCGCAGCTGCACTGGGGAGCGCAGGGCTGCGACGGGGACTCGGCGGGGCGCCCGGTTGCCTCGGGCGGGGAACGGTGTCCCCGCAGCGCCAGGGAGCGGGGAAGGCGGCCTCGCGGTATGTACTGCTGCGGCAAGCGGCTGACGGGCGGCCATGCTTGCTCGCGGGGTATGCCGGGAGCTGTAATCTTCCGGCACTCGGCTGCTGGGCGGCCATGTTTCTCAGCGCGCGCCGGGAGCTGTCGTTCTCGCGGGCTCGGCTGCCGGGCGGCCGCACTGCTCTCCAGCGCCCGCGGCGTAGGCCGTGCAACGGCCGCGGACCCCGCGGCGTGGTACGAGGTGTGGATTTGTTGCCGGTGAGAAACACGCTCGCTGGATTGAATTTTAGTCAGGGGCAAATTCGGTGGAGCAAAGGATATGTGTTACAGCGCTGGGAGCTACACATGGGGTTTCTCCTTCTGTGGCTCAGTTTCCTGTTACAAACGCGGGTTTTTATTTCACATTCCTTATGCTGAGTCATGTTTTTTCTTCGAAAACAATTTGCATGATCAATGAGTTTTCGGAACACAACCTACCCCCAATTGCATAGTCAATGAGCTCTTGGAATGCAACCCACCCCCAAACATGCCCCCTCCCCTCAAGCGGCGCAGGCGCTGTGCTTCTTGGTGGTCCTTGAAGTCTTTCTCACCATGTCCTTCTGGTGGCTTCTTTATTCTTCACACTTCTGTGGTTATCCTGGCTAACTACACCACCCTTTGTCTTTACAACCATCCCGTACTTTCAACTGTTGTTTGCTTTTGATATGCAATCTAACGCTATCCCTCCCCCCAAACGCATAGCAAGCACATACCTATCTTAGCTGAAGCCATAGCAAGCACATTTCTATTGACTGTATAGCACGCACACACCCATCTTAGCTGAAGCTGTAGGGAACGCACATCCAGTTTAGCTGAAGCAAAATTATTTTGCTAAATTACTTATTACAATGGTACTGACTGACAGCTGTGCAAGTTCAGTGAGTGCCAAAGGAAAGTCAAATCCGATTGGTCGGATGGCCTCGCTGGGGGCGGGCTCGGCGGGGACTGACGGTGACGCCGGGCCAATGGAGCGTGGTTCTCGGGGAGGGGTGCGGGCAGCGGCCAATGGGCGCGCGGCGCGCGCTGTCCGTCGGGGGCGCTCCGGAAGCGCGGGAAAATGGCGCCCAGTTCAAAGTGGGAGCGGTGCGTTCCGGCGGGAGAGCGCGGTGCGGCGGGCGGGGTCCGGTCCGGTCCGGTCCGCGGTGCCGCCGCGAGCACGTCGTGAGGCAGCTGGAGCGCGTGAAGGTGAGCGGGGGAGTTGGGGAGGGGGGGCCTGAGGGGGGGGCAGCGAAGGGTCGGAGCGGGGGGTGGCTGTGCCCGGCTCCCCGCGGGGTCTCTGGGCTGTGGGGTTGGGGGTGCGGGGCTGGTGGTGCCGGAGAAACAAAGCCCGAAAGGGCGATAGGGAAGCGGCGGCCCGGCCGTGTTGGCGGTGCCCCGCAGCGCAGTGGGTTCGTGCCATCTGCAGGCGCCCAGCGCTTTATCGTAAAGCGTGCCCGTGGGCCCCGGGGGGTGGCGGGCTGTGGGGGGGCTGCCGAGGGGGGTGAGGGAGCAGAGAGGGTGAGCCAGTTTGGGGCCCAGAATGGAGAACAAGTTTTCTGCCCTGGGGGGCTGAAAGCAGGCTGCCGGGGCTGGTTTTGGGGTGCAGAAAGAGGCGGAGTCGTGTGGCTTTGGCCTGAGGAGGAGGGGTCGAGTGCTGCGTTTTTGGGTCTTGAGAACAGACCCATCAGCTGGGGTTTTGGGCTCAGAAACGGGCAGTAAGTGAGCTGGTTTGGGGGCCAAGAGCAGACTCCAGTTTGGCTGGTTTTGTGGGGGGGGGGAGGCTGAGAGGGGCGGGAGGGAGCTGGGGGTGTGGGGGGAAAGCAGGGGGGTGGGCAGGGTGTGTGGACCCTCCCCGGAGGTGGGGGTCTGTACCCGTGGGCCCCCCGAGTTCAGGAGGCCGGCGTGCAGCAGGCTGAACTTGTCTGCGGGGGTCTCTGGGGGGAAAGGTGCTTTTCAGACGTGGCACGCCCTCTCCTCTTTGAATCGAGCTCTTCTTTCGATATTGCTTAGCATCTTTCTGAAGTAATTAATCATATAAACGTATGGATATTTATAGCTTGTCAAGCCACGGTGTTTAATCCTAACACTCAAGTCAGGATGGTGATTGGTTGACGACCTCGTCAAAAGCCCAGGCTGTTACAAATGGCTGGAGCTCGTCAGGGGGAGCTGAAACCAGCTGGAGCTTCAGTGGAGAGCTGGGGCTGCAATTAGCCAGAGCTTGGGAAGCAGGAGCTGGAGCGAGATGGGGTGTCCTCTGTTCAGAGCACACTTTGGCAAGACTCCTGGCAGCGGTAACGAGCAGGAGCTGCAATTAGCCGGAGCGTGTGTTGGCCGGAGCACCCGCCGGTCGGACTGCACTCCCCACACGGCTGAAGAGCGGCCGGGCGCAGGCTGGGCTGTACCCAGCGAGGAGCAGCGGGGAGGCGAGTGGTCCTTCTGCCAGCAGGAAGCCGGGCCTTTTCCCGTGGGGGTTAAATCCATGCCAGGTGCCTCTCTGGGCCCTGCTCCCGAGGGCAGAGGTGGTCTGGGGGTGCCCCGGCTTGTCCCCGTGGGCTGACTGTGACAAACAGGGTCATTTCTCGCCTTCTCTTTTCGCAGCGTCCCCTCGTGCGCCCTGGGCAGAAAATCCTGCGGGGTTGATTCCGCCGGCTGCTGAGGTAATGGCACGTGTGGGGCTGGGGGAGCAGGGAGAAACGTTTGCGAGTTCAGGGCCGTTCCAGGTACTCTGTGTCAAACCAGCAGAAAAGGCAAATTTGCCGCCAGCGTGGAAAAGCTGATGCAGGATTGCAGTGAACGGAGTGTGCCTCCTTCCCGAATTGGTGCCTGGGTAGTTAGGAACGTCTTCCTTTTGGGTAAAAGAGCCGGCTTTCCTCTGGGATAAATTAAGAGCTGCCCGATGCCTTCTTTAGGGTCCGGTATTTCTTTTCTGTTTGTTCATGCTAATTTTCTGGCAAGTTGGAAATAGCCTTTTATTTTTCCTTGCGTAACTGAATTGCTATGAGTCTGTGGTGTGAGTACGGTTAATTTTGGAGCACCTAGGTGCCAGTGGAAACGTAATGAATGCAACACGATGGGAACTGATGTTTTGCTTGATTTTTATTCCGTTTTTTTTCCCTTCCAGCGTTGATGGCACGTTGTCCTGTGGCTCAACCCGTGTTCTGTTCCATGGAGCCTTCAATCTCTGGTTTTTAAGTCAGCAAAGCTTGTCCTTCGGGAAGAGGACTAGTCATTCGGCAGATTGAGGTGTAGACTCAGGGAGTCGCTGAAGTACACGGTCAGTGTTCAAGCCAAGTTTCACTTAATGTTGCAGCTGCTGGTTTTCCCTTTCATTAATTTCCCCCCAGCTCCCTCAGGGGTGGGATTTTTTGGTTTGTTTTTTGCGGGGGTGTGGATTTTTTTGGGGCACGCGTGTGGTTTCCAAAGCAGAGTGCAGTGTTGCCTGGTGGCAGCCTGCAGAGCTGTCTTGCTGCCTGACCTCCCCTCTTTCACTCCTCTCTCAGGGCTGTAGCTTTCATTTTGCTAATTTGAGCAGAGCAGTGAAGTTCCTTGCCTGTGTAAACGTGCTGGTAACGCCAGGAAGGTAAGTGCTTGAACCGGTAGTGAAAAGCTTGGCTACAAGTAGGATTTCTGAAGGAAGAACAACAGCAGCAGCAGCAGGAAGCAAATAGTGAGTTCCCCCAAAACTGTGTGTGTGTCAAACCCATCAAAGTTTTATTGCCAGATGTTGTTTGGCAGTACGTTCCAAGTGGCTCTCTTTGGTAAATGTATGTTTTCAGGCAATTCAGGGTTGCGTGTGGCAAAACGCGTCCCTCTGCGTGCCCCGCTCCACAAACGTCTGGCAGCGGGGCTGTCGTTCCCCACTCTGGGTATTGCCACGGTGGTGCTGCGATATTGTCCTGGTTTGAGTGACACAGGAGTAATTTCTCTTGTAATACTTGGGAAGGCTGCACTTTTAGAAGATTCTGGTGTCTGAATTTGTGAAAATATTTACTTTCTAGCCAGCTATGGTGTGCAGGTTTTGAGGTCTTGGTGTTTTCGAGCTTGCCAGGTGCAGGGATGTGGAGGAGCGAGACCTGGGCGCTTGACCCACGCTGGCCACCAGGATTATTTCACACCATCAGTGTCACGTTCACTATAAATGAATAAGTTTGCTGCGAAGTTCTCTCTCTCTGCCTTGATGGCTGCGATCCTGAGAACTTCGTGCCCTGGTGCCGGAGCCCTGAGGCCTTCCCTTCCTTCTGAAGTCGTAGCGCTTGCAGTGTCTGACACCCGCTGTGCAGTGCTGGGAGTGCACGGCTTCCTACTGATAGAATTGGCTGAGTATAATCTGTGCCTATTCTGTATGGGTGTCGGGATCAATATTGGTTCTTTAGCACTATTATAGTGTTAATTATTTAATCCTACTCTGTTAAATCTGTTTATATACGTCACCTCCTGGGTTTCCTTGTTTCTCCCAATCCCCTTTCCTGGGTGTGGAGGGGTCATCGGGTGATAGAACGATTGTCTAAACGGCAATAAATTGTTATGGGTCTCTCAAACCATAACAGATACTTAGACCTAACGGAGGGGTTTTGGAAGAGAAGGAGAAAGTGTTCTCAGCCCTTACAGAAAACAGGCAGACCCTTTTCTCTGTCTGCGGCTTTTCTGCAGCTTTCGTGCACGCGAGATGAAGCCGTTTTATTTTTCTCCATTGTTCCTGGTCCAAATATCGCTGAAGCTGCTGCTGTGGCTGTGGGTTTGCAATTCGCGTTACTGGGTGTTTGCAGAGTTCTGGGTGTGGATTCCTTCTGCTGTGTGTGGCCGAGTGTGAAGAGGCGGTTTTCAGTTTAGAGCTTCAGCAATGGCATCCCCTGGAATCAGCGTAGGTGAAGCTGATCCTGCACGCGCGGCTGCGCTCGCAGGGATGCTCCGGGGTTTCTCATCCAAAGAGGGAGGTGCGCACGGGCACCCGCAGGGTTGCGCTGGGGTGCGGGCGCGTGCCGTACTTTGGCTGCTGGGAGATGGCAGAGACCGTGTGCCCGGTAACGCCAAGGGGAGTCGAAAGCTGGCAGGGACCCTGAGCGGGTTTGGTGGCGCAACGGCAGTTTTAAAAGCTCCTGACCGTTTGGAGAAAGGGCCTGGAAAAAATCATTGCTTTTTTGCCAGGGGCGGTTCAGCGAGACAGGTGGGTTGCTGCACCCTTTAACAAAAATCTTTGCCTTGGGACGTGTAGGGTGAGGAAAGCTCGGCTGTGCGTAGGCTTGAGGAAATGTAGCTGTCTGTGTCTGCCACCTGCGTGCGGTCGGCAAGGGGGCTCTAGTGCGACTAAAGCTGCCGGTGAGTCAACACGAGGCAGGGTTGTCTGAAAAAGGCAAGCGCTCTAGTGGGCTGCACCGAGAGCCCTCCCGAAGATGCAGCCGAGTGCTTTTTCCTCCGCTCAGCGGTCGTCTTGGCAAACCTTCGGGGAAAGAAGGCGGCTTGAGATTTCTACCCAGCTTTACGCTAAAGGTTTTTTTCCTCTCTTGGCAGATTGTCGACTGTCACCGTTTCTCCATGGTGGCCCTTTCTTCTGCCGTGACGGTATGGGACGGAATGGAAAGGATCCGGGTTGGTCTGCGTAGACGAGGTACGTGTCCGATGCGCGTCTGTGTTTTTCCTAAGGTCCTTGTCATGTGGACTTTGAAGTTAACATGGAGGATGTGCCGACTCTCCTCCTGTAGTTTTTCTACGAAGCAGTTGAACACGAATACTGAAAATAAGGGGTGTTCTGGAGCACGTTGCGCCCATGCAAAGCTTACTTCCCTTGGCTAATTTTCTCTTCCCAAAAGCATAATCTTCTCTTTCTGTGTGCTCACCGTTAACGGGCACTGTGAAAATAACGTTGCACTAAAAGAGGGCCAAAGGCGTCCGTAAGGGTTCAGATGTTCCAAAGAAACGGACTTTGTTTTCGTGGTAAAAGCTTTATGCTTTTTCAGTCCACAAGTTTTTAAACTCTCTTCTGGTAGTGCTGGAGAATCTCACTGAGAGACTCGCCTCTGCACAAAAAGCAGTCGCGGTCAGAGAAGAGATGCAGACAAAGCGGGACAAATCGGTGTGGCTTCTGCGTGTTTTCTGGGCTTTCCCAAGAAGCGCTGGCAGCCTTGTAACTGGTGAGTGCGAGTCCCGATGTATTTTTGGTGAGCTACTGCCTCCCTGATGTCCTTTTTCGGCAATGAGACTTTGCACTCTCTTTTTAAATTTTTTTTAAAAAGTCCAATTCCTTCTAAAGGCCCAAGCACAGCCTGTCTCCCAGATTTGGTGGCATTGCCGGTCTTTGGGTTCTCAGTCGTAACAGGCGAGATATCATAAAAACACATTCCTCTGCACGTTCAGCACAGCCGAAAGCGTCAGCCCGTCTCCGGTCCTTTTTGGTAGCCTTATGGATTGCGGGACAGGGGATTTGACACCCCCCTCCTCCCCCAGTAAAATCATACGGGGGATTTTTTATCTTTATTATCTTTCTATCCTAAATTAAACTTTAAAAAAGGTTACAATCGTATAATTTTCAAATGGACTTGCGTTGTTTAAACTGCAACTGCCAAGTGGCTGTAGCATACAATATATTAGGTGTACTTTGGCAGTTAGGGATTTGTGCTAAATCTTTAAAAACAGGGATGTTTCTAAAAATGTAGAAAATGGAAATGTTTTAAAAGAGGCAGCTGAATGTTAGCGGGGTTTTATTGCCAATATTGAGACGGAGTGCTCTGAAGGTATCTAAGGATTCTGTAATTCTATATTACGTGTTATAGTTGAAATTAAGACCAACTGAATCAAAAACAGATTCACTAAATATTTAGTAAGGTAGGAAAGCAAAAGCAGCGCTGGGCGGGCGGAGAGTCGCAGCTCCTCCAAGGCTCGCAAATTCAAGCAATCTGAGCAGCTCTTTTTATCCTCACGGAGGTCAGTTTTGACATCTTCGATCTGCCCCTCTGCTTCTTCCGTTATCGTGATTTCTTCAGATCTGTGCTTGCTTGAGGTAGTTTCGATAAAACGTCAGATACAAAATTAGCTTATACAATCTATTCTTTACATGCTTGATTGGTACAAAAGACATACATGATCGTAGTGACATGACAATGCAGTTTAACGTTTACTCAAGATAACGTTGTGGTCGTATCTCTTCCTGTCAGACAGGATGTCTCTCAAGACCACTACAGTGGTTTCTTTCCCCCTTGCTCAACTTGACTTGATCAGCAAATCACCCCCAGTTACTTATTACAATTCCCCCCTTTCTTTTATTTACAAGTGATTTGCTGGTCAAACCGAGACAATACTTCACAAGCTGCATCTAATTCAGGATCTTCGTTCAGTATAATTTTCATTTCTAGTTCTGATTGCTTTATCACCATTAGCCGCACTTTTTCCAATCTGCTTTTAACAAAGGTTACAAATTTATTAATGATACAGGGTCTAAAAGTTAGAGCCAATATCAACATTATGAGGGGTCTCGCCAAGGTAGAAATTAAGGTCGTCAGCTATGGTGACTGATTAAACTCGGATTCATACCAGGAGGACTGGGCCTCTCGTTCTCGTTTTCTTTTCTCTAATCCCTCTCTCAGCTTAGCTAATGAATCTCTTACTGCCCCTGTATGGTCAGCATAAAAGCAACATTCCTCACCTAGGGCTGCACAGAGCCCCTCTTGCTGTAGGAAAAGGATATCCATCCCTCTCCTATTCTGTAATACTACTTCCGATAACGAAGTTAGGGACTTTTCTAATGCAGTTATCGATTTTTCTATTCGTTCTAAATCTTCATCTACTGCTGCTCTTAGAGAATTAAACTCTTGTTGTTGCTGAACGAGGGAAGCTATCCCGGTTCCTGCCCCTACTGTTCCAATACTTAATAATGTGGCTACTGTAATAGCAGTTATAGGTTCTCTTTTTACAATACGATATGCTCCAGTGTTCCAATAATCATAAACCACTTTTTCTGAATGGTATAATATCCTTGGAATAATGGTGACTTGTATGCAGTATTCCCTGGAGGCACTGAACACGTCAAGGGATACACATGGGGTAAGTAAGGCTGATGGGGACTCTCCTCCATTGGTTCCTATTGTCGTTAGTAACAGCTCTATTATCTAAAAGCCTATTTTCAGGTTTGAGAAAAGTGGTGTGCCTTTATTTTTGCTACAGGTATCCCAAAGTCTCTGATAATTACTTTGGTTTTGACCTTTGTTCCCTGAGGGAGATGGGAGACATCAGGGAAGCTTTGAGGTCGCTTGGGTTAGGAGTTGTAAGTCAAGGAACTCCATGAGCCGTTTCTGGAGGTGGTTCATCAACCTCAATCCCCACAACAGTACGCCTCGGCCTCCTCCTCTGTCTACTCTGTTGCTTAGAGCAGCGAGGTGTATCATCTTCGTGGCAGCAGTCGTATTCTTCAGGTGAACCTCCATATTTAGTCAACCTTGACTTATATGCCTTGCCAAGCTCCACGCCTCACTTTGGCCAATGTTCGTCTGCAAGTTACTTGCACGACTTCAGCTTTCGTTGCACAGGGTTCATTTGCATGGAAACAGCACTTCTCAGGGTTTATGCCTTTGGCAAAGATATTCTACCACTCTCTAGAATCTCTTATGATTTCCCAGTTGCTCAAATACCACTAGGAGGATACCTATAGAGGCAATGGACTCACCGCTTTTCTTTACAAAGCTTACGCTTATAACAAACAAAGGGATAACAATTACAATCGGGATCTTTACAAAGGATAGTCTCACTCATCCGTTTTTTTTCCTCCGGAAGATAACTTTTAGGTTGTCAGGGTTTCCTATTGTCTCCCAATGGGAACTCTGAAGGGGTCCTTTGATTCTACTTGCGTGAGTCCACCCCTTTTCTGCCATCCGTACAGCTGTATCTGTGGTAAGTAAAACAACAAAGGGTCCTTCCCAACAGGGTGTTAGGGAGGTTTCTTTCCAGGTTTTGATCAGCAGTACCTGGTCTCCAGGCTGGATTCGGTGTATGGAAATGTCCAAGGGAGGTCGTTGTACTACCAAGCCCTTCTTTCTTAGTTCCTGTCTCCTTTTTGTGAGTTCTAAAATATATTCTGTTAAAATTTTATCCTCGACCTGGGGGTGTTCCACTAATAATCCAAAGTCATAAGGCATCCCATACAACGTTTCAAAGGGGGATATACCCGTATCTGTTCTTGGCTGAGTTCTAATGTAAAGCAAGGCCAATGGTAAACATTTAACCCAATTCATTTTTGTTTCTGCCATAAGTTTGGTTAGGTGTTTCTTTATCTCCCCATTCATTCTTTCTACTTTCCCAGAACTCTGTGGATGCCAGGGAGTATGGTATTCCCATTTTGTACCGAACAACTCGGTTGTCTCTGTAATTATTTTGGATGTAAAATGTGGGCCTCGGTCTGAGTCAATTACCGCGATAGTTCCATATCTCGGAATAATTTCTTCTAAGAGAATTTTAATAACCATCTTTGCAATAGCTTTTACCACTGGAAAGGCTTCTACAAAGTGCATAAGGTGATCAACCAAGACTAATAAATACTGATATCTTCCAATAGCTAAATTGAATTGCTAAAATTTAGCTATTCAATTGAATAGCTATTCAATTTAATTTTTAAAACAAGGCCCACAGAGCTTCATGAGATGCCAGAGCTGGCAGGGACAGCACAGGAGCAAGAGGAGAGCGATTCCCATTCAGGGTGGGTGTGTGACAGACACCCCAGACGGTACTAGAAGGAGTGCGGTTTGGTGCCTGCGTGCCGTTGATTAATGCCTTCAGTCAGAGGTGTCATCGACAGATGCCATCAGTGAGGCAAAGTCTGCCCCTTCTCTACCCAATGGCTGCAGGCATTGCATGGACACAAAGCACATCACACCGGGGTCTTTACTCAAAGCAATGATGACAGAGCCGAGGAACAGACAAACCATTTTCACAGTGTGCCTGGAGACATCTTGTCTTCAAAGAAAGGACCCTCCAAGCATTAGAATGCTTCATGCCAAAACTCAATTGGAACTCAAAAGGCAATTCAAGGGTAACAAAATGAGCTGTTTCTACTTCAGGAACAGCTAAAGAAGAATCAGAAATATTGTGGGACAACGGCTAAATTTGGTAAGAGTAGGTGCAGGTAGATCGAGATATTCTACATCTTCTTTGCCTCAGTTACCACCAGCAAGCTCTCCCAGGCCTTTGTGCTTTGAGGCAGGGCTCTGGAGGAAAACAACCAGTGGTGGGTGAGGATCAGGCCAGGGCTTGCTTGAGCAAACCACGCCCTCACCAGCCCATGGGACTGGAGGGTTTGCATCCAAGGGTGCTGAGAGAGTGTGAGTCTTGCAAGAAACCAACCCTTCTCAATGTAGAATGGTTTTTCTGGTCAGGATCAAGGCTCAGGTTTCCCTGTGAGGAGTCTGCACTCCACCCTGGTGCCACAGCTGAGGTGCTGCAGCCAAAATGTGCATGGCCAGGAGGAGGTGGATCACAGGCAGGAGGAGCTGGAGCCCCGTGGCTTGTCACACGCTGTGATGGGTATGGATTCAATGAGAAGTGGTGGGACAGCTTGCTCACGTGGGGCTCTGCAGTGGAGGAATACAGGTTCTGCTGGAGAGACTGGCAGGGAGGATGTGCAATATAGGGGATGCCCCCTGTGTGTGCCCTCTGTGTTCCCCTCCTGTGGAGGAGGAGAACCAGCAGTGGATGGGGATCAACTCAGGGGTTACTTGAGCAAACTCAACCACCACTACAGAAACGGAGCTGAGTCATTTGACCAGGACCCTGAACACAAGTATTGATATGCCATGACCCCAGAGATTGCACTTTTTGGTCCAGAAGAGTGTGATGCCCCTTAGGGTGTTCTGGAACATCTCCTGGGCCGTGTGCTCTTTAGGCTGTGATGAGAATCAAAACACCACCTCTGACTGGATAACTTCACAAGAATAAAATTTAAAAAAATTAATGTATCTTCATCAAGAAGGAAAAGAAATTGTAGAGCATGGAACTGTCACTGCATTGAGTGAAAACAAAAATAAGTACGCAATGTGATTGCTAAGCCCCCACCCAGCAGCTCACTCACTCTCCTCTCCTGAGGGATGGGGAACAAATGGGAAGGGAAAGTCAGAAAAACTCATGGGTCAAGATGAAATCACTTGAACAGGTAAAGCAAAAGCTGTGCTCAAAAGCAAAGCAAAGTAAGGAATTCATTCACCGCTTCCTATCGGCAGGCAGATATGTTGTCGTCTCCAGGAAAGCAGGGCTTCATCACGTGTAATGGTGACTTGGCGGGACAAATCCCATCACTCCGAGCATTATCCCTTTCCTCCTTCTTGCCCCAGCTTTTATTTCTGAGCACCATGTCCTGTGGTACGGGAGATCCCTTTGGTTGGTTGAGCTCAGCTGTCCCAGCTGTGTCTCCTGCCAACTTCTTGTGCATCCCCAGCCTACTCGCTGGTGGGGTGGGGTGAGGAGCAGAAAAGGCCTTGGGGCTGTGCAAGCACTGCTCAGCAATGACTAAAACATCGAGGTGTTATCGACATGCAAGTTACTAGGAAGACAATGAACTCTGCCCCAACTGAAACCAGTACTGCAGGACACCAGGAGAGACCACGGTGACCCAGAAGGGGTTTGACCAGACCAGCACTGACCGGACACCTCCTCACGGGCAGCTGGGCCCTTGAACCCCTCTCTTCACCACTCTTCCACATGCTGCTGCTTCTGCAATCCCTCTTGATCCCTCCCTTTCTCTGCCCCACTCTCCTCCCCAGTTCATAACCCTCACCAGTTAGGTCTCAGGTTTTCTCCATTTCTATTCAAATTTGAGTTTGGATACCAGTGCCTACCTCCTCTGGGACATCAAGGGCATCACTGATGCTTTCCCCAGGAACTGATGGCCTTGCAAGACTTGACTGCCCCGAAGGTCCCCAGTGCTGCGCCCTGTGTGACCACTTCTCACATCTGCAGCCACCTGTGAGGCCCAGCTGGGACACACAGAGCTGCCCCTGCTGCCAGTGCCTTCTCATGCCCTTCTCCTCCACATCCCACAATTTCTCATGTCACATCCCATGGGTTCCTATGGCAGGAACAGGTGGCTTCAGCCCAGGGCAGGACCTCACCAGGGGCCTAGTCATCTCTCTGCAGCCTTCCCATCTGGTGGCCTTGATGACCTCATGGCGCCTGCCTGCTCCTAGCCAACCACATTGCTGTCATGAGGTGACCTCACAAGCAACAGCCCAACCACGTTGCCTTTGCCTACCTCTACCCCTCTCCATTGCTTGAGCTTTCATGTGTGTCACGTTGGGTTTTGTGATGCGCTTGATGATGTCCCAGTACCTCCTACTGATAGACAAGGTGGGTCTGTGTTGGGGTGGGAGGGATGAGGGCAGCCATGGCTGCAATGACCATGAGACTGTGGACAAGCAGGACAACTAGCAGAATCACCATGCAGGACTGCAGGAGAGCTGATTTCAGTCAGCTGAGGATGTGCCTGGACTGTCCTGGAGGATAAAGGGCCTGTGAATCTCTCCTGGATCTTCAGGGACAATGTCCTCAAAGCCCAGGGAGAAGCCACTCTGATGCGCAGGGAGTCGAGCAGGGCCTGGCAAGAGGTGGATGAACAGGGACCCCCCTGACACAGGAGGTCAAAGCCCAGAAGGAAGCGCAGGGAGGCTGGAGGGGGAACAGGCTGCCCAGGAGGCAGAGAGACACCTGGCCTGTGGGTGCAGGGCTGGAGCCAGCAAAGCCAAAGCTCAGCGGTGGCTGGAACTGGCCATGCGTGGGGAGGGCACCCAGAAGGGCTTCTCTAAATGTGTTGGCAGCACAAGGGCAGCTGAGGGAACCCTCGTGCCAGTGCCTGGTGGGGCAGGGGCCAGAGGGACAAAGACAGTATAAATACAGTCATTCCTGTGAAGAAAGATTCTCCCTTGAGAGAGATGGATGGAAATGGATTTTGCTGAGAAACTGAACACACCTATGCATTTTTCTGTGCGTTTGCCTCTACATAAATACAAATTTGCCCATAAACTCACACAGGAAGACAGATAACACAGACTTGATAAGAACGGTGTGAACTTAGCCATCAAAAGAGAGATCGTTTCACCGAAGCGTTTTACTCTACTTTCCTCCATAAGCAAGAGTGGTCAACACCTCTGAGTGGCACTCACTCTGTGTTGAAGGTTGCATGGACAGTCCAGGCCAGGGAGCTTTTTGAGGCCCTGGGCTCTGTGCAAGACACAAAAATCAGCTTTCTTAATGCCAGGGGCACCAGTATGATGGGAACGTTAAGAACATTTTAAAAAAATAAGCTACCAAAAAATAGAATGAAAGACGTAGAGTGAAGGAAATGTCCTCTTCCAACTTCCAGCTACAAACGTTGTTGCTGATGTTATCTTCCTTGCTTGGTTTTGTCCTGTTTCAATATACTGATAAATAATAAACTGGAGGGGGGTTGTGCACTGTTTTCTTTGAAAGGGGAATGGGTAGGATACAGTTACAGGGACATGGGCGCGTGGTGCCAGTGTAGGTGCCTGGGACCCTCTGCCCAGGCTCCAGCTGCAGCTTCCGAGGGGCTCTGGTCTCCAGCAGCTCCTCTGTGACAGTGGGCAGGCCCAGGCACGTGCTTCAGAGACACGGGGGCCTCTGGAGGCACCACTGGGGACTGATGGTCAGACAGCGGAGTGCTGCCTGAAAGCCTGGAACATTTGACACATGTACGAGCATGACCTCATCAGCTAAAACCAGAGAATACTTTTAATAAAAATTTGGTGTTCTCCCATGAGATCAAAATGAGGAGTTTTCAGGATGTGCATTGATAGACAGAGGAGAGCTATTGACTTGCAACTCTATTTGCATTGTCAGGACTCTCTCTCTCAGGCTCTGCATTTAATCTTCCTCATCTTTCACATATTTTCACCTCTCCTAATGCAACTGATGATGTCTGTACTCATATTTCTGGCAGTGCATCTGCACAGAAGCACTTGTGAGTACTCTCTAGTTTTTTCTTCCCTTTCTCTTTCACCATTACAGTATCACAGTATCACAGAATGGTCAGGGTTGGAAGGAACCTTTGGAGATCATCTAAGTCCAACCCCCCTGCCACAGCAGGGACACCTACAGCAGTTGCACAGGACCGCGTCCAGGCAGGTTTTGAATGTCTCCAGTGTGGGAGACTCCACAACCTCTCTGGGCAGCCTGTTCCAGTGCTCTGCCACCCTCAGAGTAAAGTTCCTCCTCATGTTAAGATGGAACTTCCTGTGCTCAAGTTTGTGCCTGTTACCTCTAGTCTTATCACTGGGCAGGCACAACTGAAAAAAGACTCTTCTTGTCTACCTGGCACACATTCTGACACTTCTCAACAATCCCGTTGCTGCTTTGTGCTTCAGGCGGTTAAAAGCTTGCCTGTCTTTCAGTAGTCTTTGGAATTCTGTCTTTAACCAACCCTTTAGTTTTCTTGACATTGTAATTTGATTTTGGTCTAAACCATTTCTTGCATGGTTTTGCCTTGTGGAAGATGAACCTCATTGTGGCAGCATGTACTTGGCATACAGCTGTGGAGTGTTTTTTGCTTTAATGCTGAATCTTATCAGTTTTATTTTGTTTGTTCAAAACTCAGAAGAATGCCCCTTTGCCTCTGTGCAGCCAGGTCTCTAAGGAGAGCAGATGGGCACTGGTGCAAAGGAGCTGTACCATCCAGCTGCAGACTGCAGTGGAAAAGTCAGGAAAAGGGAGGCAACCACCAGGTGGCTGAGGAGAGACATGGTGGGGTTGGGGAGGTGTGGTGCAAGGTTGTCCATGCTGTGTCAGACGTCCAGGGACAGCTTCTCCGACAAGCCCAGGTCTCCTCAGGAGAGACCCTATATCAATATCAATCACACAATAGTGGTACCACCTGTCCTCTACACGGAAAATTATAAATGATGCCATTGAAAATACACAGTCCTTTTCTTAGAAGCTTTTTCAAGTCTTTCTCCATAAGTACACTAGGAAACTCTACAATTAACTGTGCAAGAGTAGAAGAGAATTGCAGGAAGAGACATGGTTTGTTCGGGCTTTCTTCACAGTAATCAGCCCCATGACGTATTTGCTGCTGAGCCCTTGAACCTCAGGTCCTGAGAGGAGATTGCACAAACCTCTCATGAAGAAGTCAAAGTCAGCACAGAAAAAGTTCCTGGAAGTAGTAACGAGCCCCAGTGAGGGTGGTTCCTGACAAAGGCTCCCCAGGGACTCCTTAGAGCAGACAACTGGAGGCCATGATTGCAGGGAGGCAAAGGCCCTGTGGGGGCAGCTCCGAGGCTGAGCAAACCCTGCCTTGGTTTGCTGAAGCAGAAAGGCCAAGCCCTGAGCCCCAGGCCCTGGGAAGGCACATCCTGTCCCTCACGCATGTCTGTAGGCTCTTGCTGGGGCAGTGGGATGTGGGGTGAGTGAAGCTGAGTGAAGGACACCGCTGTGACAGTTCCCAGCCTTGCTGGGGCTGTGCAAGGAGGCAAGGAGGCCCCACCAGTGCCATCACCCTGCCATTGCCATCCACTCACTGACGCCTGCCACCCTCACACTCTGCTCCTTGAAACACAAAGAGATGGACCGATCTCATACACCTTCTGGATGACTCGTACCACAGCACTACCCCTGGAGAGACATTTCTTCCTCCTCATTGCCAATGTCCACCTTCCAAGCTGCACCATATAGCAGTGTCTCTCTCCTGCTGTTTCCTCCCTCCAAAGAAAGCTCTACCATGTGGGAAACAACCCTTCCAGCAGGCATCCAAACCCATTTTCTTTGGCCTTTCACCTGATCATGCAGAGGGAACGTCACCGTGATCTCGCAAGGCTGCTGGCCTTTCAGCTTCTCAGATAGACACGACCAAGCTGTGTGCCCACTGCTGTCCCACCATGTCCTCAGGCAGAAGAGCCATGACAACCAAATTATAAGCCCTTTCCTGGAGTGAGCCCAAGTGCCAAGGCACACTGGGTCTCATAGTCAATGTACCAACCAGGTGCCTTCTGCTGGAGTGTCAGAGATGCTGGCAGATAGAATCAGAGTAGTTTATGATGATGAAGACCTTTGAGATAATCAAGTCCAACCATTATCCTAACACTGCCAAGTCTACCACTAAACCGTGTACCTAAGAGACACACCTACACGTCTTGTAAATACCTCCAGGGTTTGTGGCTCAGCCACTTCCCTGGGCCAACTCTTCCATTGATTGACTACCGTTTCGGTAAAGAAAGTTTAGATAATATCCAATCTAAATGTGTCCTGACACAACTTGATACTCCTTCTTGTCCCACCACTTGTTATTTGGGAGAAGAGACTGACTCCCACCTCACTACAGCCTCCTTGCAGGTTGTTGTGGAGAGCGAGAAGGTCCCTTCTGAGCCTTCTTTTCTCCAGGCTAAACAACCCCAGTGCCTCAGCCGCTCCTCATAAGGCTCGGTCTCTAGAGCCTTCACCAGCTTTGTTGCCCTTCTCTGGACACTCTCCAGCACCTCAATGTCTTTCTCATAGCAAGGGGCCCAAATCTGAACACAGTACTCGAGGTGGGGCCTCACCAGTGCTGAGTACAGGGGGACAATTTCTTCTCGAGTCCTGCTGGCCACACTATTGCTGATACAAGCCAGGATGCTGTTGGCCTTCTTGGCCACCTGGGCCCACTGCGGACTCCTATTCAGCCGGCTGTCGACCAACAACCCCAGGTCCTTTTCTGCCTGGCAACTTTCCAGTCACTCTCCGCCAAGCCTGTAGTGCTACATGGGGTTGGTGTGACTCAAGGGCGGGACCCGACACTTGTCCTTTCTGAACCTCATACCATTGGCCTCAGCCCATCGATCCAGCCTGGCCAGATCCCTCTGTAGAGCCTTCCTACCCTCCAGTAGATCAACACTTCCACTCAACTTGGTGTTACCTGAGAACTGGCTGAGGGTGCACCCGCTCCCCTCATCCAGGTCATTGATAAAGATATTGAACAGAACAGGCACCAATGCTGAGCCCTGGGGAACACTACTCGTGACCAAACGCCAACTGGATTGAATTCCATTCACCACCACTCTTTGGGCCAAGCCTTCCAGCCAGTGGTTTACCTAGAGAAGCGTACACCCATACAAGCCATGAGCAGCCATTTTTTTCCAGGAGAATGCTGTGGGAAACAGTGTCAAAGGCTTCACTAAAGGCCAGGTAAACAACATCCACAGTCTTTCCCTCATCCGCTAAGTGGGACACCTTGTCTTACAAGGAGATGGGGTTGGTCAAGCAGCACCTGCCTTTCATCAACCCATGCTTACTGGGCCTGATCACCTGGTTGTCCATCATGTGCCGCATAATTACACCCAAGATGATCTGCTCCATAACCTTCCCTGGCACCGAGGTCAGACTGACAGGCCTGTAGTTCCCCGGATCCTCCTTCCAGCCCCTCTTGTGGATGGGTGTTCCATTTGATGGCCTCCAGTCACCTGGGGACCAGCCCAGTTAGACAGGACTGTTGATCAGTGATAGAAAGTGACTTGGTGAGCACTTCTGCCAGCTCCCTCAGCACGCTGGGGTGGATCCCACCCGGCCCCATAGGCCTGTGTCTGTCTAAGTGCTGTGGCAGGTCACTCACTGTTTCCCCTCGGGTTATGGCAGCTTCATTATGCTCCCCGTGCAGCTCAGGGGGATGGGTACTCAGGGAACAACTGGTCCTACTACTAAGGACTGAAGCAAAGAAGGCACTACGTACCTCAGACAATTCCTCAGCCTTGGTCTCTGTGTTTCAGCCCCCATCTCATAAAGGATGGAGATTCTCCTTAGTCCTCCTTTTATTGCTACTGTATTCATAGAAACATTTGCTATTGTCTTTTACTGCAGCAGCCAGATTAAGTTCAAGCGGGGCTTTAGCCCTTCTAATGTTTTCCCTGCATAGCTTCACAGCATCTTTGCAGTCCTCACGAGTGGCCTGCCAAGGAATGGTGTGCAGAGAGGCTCTTTATTATGCTTATTGCTATAACAACCAAGGTAAGGTAACTCTGTTAGGTGCCATGTTGGAGGCTCGGAAGCGGAAGAGCATAGAGTGGCGCCTGCAGGATGAGCGGACAGGACAGGTGAGCCAAAACTGACCCACAGGGTATTGCATACCATCTGCCTCATGCTCAGTATAAAAGCTGAGGGATTAAAGGTACCAGCCCTCTTTCTTCAATGGCCAGTGTCCGAGGAGGACTCTGATCCTCTGCCTTTGATCCCAATCTGTGTGTTTCTGAATCCACATATGGAATCCGAAGAGGCTGGGGGTGACAAATGCCCTGGGCACCTTCCCAGTCTGCCCATGCCACCAAGGGCACAGACCGGACTCCTCTCTCCTGCACCCGCATGTCTCAGCTCCCTGCCATGAGACCGGGCTCTGCACCACACACCCACTGGAGCGTGTCCTCCGAGTGCATGGTCACACAGCTCAGCCAACATTGGTGGTGTCCTCTCCTGGGCACTGCCAAAGCCAGCCCAGGCCCTGCCAGGCTCTCCCCAAACCCCCTGCACTCTCCCCAGCCCTGCAAAGCAGCCCACTCTGGGCTGGCCCCATGGCCGTGCCCACCACAGGGTGCTGCAGAGCTCTGGCTGCTCACCCCACAGCCACAGCCCCTCTGAAAGGCACAGCAGCTGCTGGGAATAGAGAGGGCTCTCAGCCTTCCCATCAGCCCCAGGGCTGGAGGTTGGACATGGCAGGAGGAAATGGAGGTCTGCGAAACTGCAGGACCCCTGGTCTTGGGTCCAGGAGGTGCCCACCACAGAGTGCCTCTGTCTTCTTGTTGCGTTAAAGGGCAGATCAGTTTGGCAAAAAACAAACCTCCTTGTGTTCTAACACTCCTTACCGAGGTGGGAGGCTAGGTGCGGCCAGGTTTAAATTCTGAGTGATGCCCAATCCACCACTATCAGTCCAGTCGCGTTTAATATATGTATTAAACTATCACGATTCTGGATACACTAATAGTGGACTGCACCCTCAGTCCAGTTGTGCTCATGAACTACCACGGCCACTTTTATGGTCGCATTCAATGAGAAACCAAAACGACCAGCTACTTAAGCAGCACAGTTTATTTTAGCAACAGTACATAAGTTCTTATGGATTGCCGGTGATAAATACACTGTCTGCAAAGCACGTGCAAATAAAAGTGTTGTTAGTTATACAAAACGCGCGACCAAGTTACATACAGTACAGCCTGGCTATAAATATAGGAAAAAGACTCTCTAGAGAGATTTCTAAGTTTTGAGGAAACACTTGGTATAGTTTAAGTCTTACCCAAAGGCGTCCCTATGGGGGGGAAGAAAGGCTCAGCCCGTCGGCTGGTCCCGGAAGTCGAAGGCAGTTTTGATAGAGTCCTCCTCAACTTGTTCACGATGGTGTCTTCCCTAACATCCCCCCTTTTTTGGGCTATTTTTATACTATTTTTTACCTTCAAGGTGGAGTTTGAGTGACTTTAGTCATAAATACTTTTATTATGATTGGTGTAAAATTCTCTCGCTTCGCATTTAAAGGTATAGTTTATCAAAAATTCAGGGCGCAGACTCAAGGAGGAGTGGTCGCACCTTGGAGGCGGGTAGCCTTTGGGATGGAGGTGTGTTTTGGTATTATAATGACATTATAATGAGCAAAGTTCACACAAAGGACGGCATTTTGTCAAAATTTGACAAACTGTTGGCTCAGGGTAGCAAGTGAGCAGCTTATCAGTTCCATAGGACCATCTCGTTCCCATATCTGCTGATTATCACAGGGTTTGGCCGTGGAATCTCCACCCCACTCCATCCCCGTGTTGCTCGGCGAGCGATATTGCGCAGGGAATCACAGATGTAGTGGATTCTTCGCATACCAGCTGCGGCTGTATTCTACCTTAGGAGCCTTTTTGATTTTAAGCCTTTTTCCTTAATGTGTGAACAATGCTGAATTTTCTGTTATTTTAGTAATTATTCCACACAAGGCCAGGCTGGATAGGGCTTCAAGCAAATTGGTCAAGTGGGAGGTGTCCCTGCCCATGGCAGGGGGTTGTAACTAGATGATCTTTACGTTCCCTTAACACCTAAACCATTCTATGATCTCATCAGACTCCATTCCTTCTTCCTGCATAGTCTCCACTGACTCCCCTGGAACTGCGGAGTCCTTGGTTTTGGTTACCCCGATTCAGTGCTTTACTTTTGAGGCACTTCACCTTTGAGGGTGTTTCACCTTCTGAGTCTCTGTTCGCTCCCAGCTCAGGACACGTGGCCAGTGCCCATCCTCTCCCGACCCCTCCAAATTCATTTCCAGAGCGACCTGCACATGCCATCAGTCCTGTCACACAGGACGCAGCCAGAGGAGGTATTTGGGAGGTCACGCACCACCTTGCCTGCCATTGGACAGCAAGCAGAGAGCCTGTAAAAACAGAACTCGTGGTACAATAGAACCCAGGGGTACCGTGTGCTTAACCCCAAACACAGGAAGAACACAAAGAGAACAGAGACTTTAAGACAAATTCTTTTGACATTTGTTGGGAGTAACTTTGGAGGAAGAGTCCAGGGTTCAGGCACTGCACCCAGGAGATGCCCTTTTATTGCAGAGCTGCTGTGTGACAGTGCTCATCTGACCCAGTATTGTGCAAGGGTGAGACACAACAATATAAAGCCTGAGGAGAAGTAGTAGAAATCTAAGAAATGATCTGTAAGTGGGTTTATCAGAAGGGAAAAATCAATACACCTGACTTAAGATAAACCCTGGAAAACCTGCAGAGAAGGGAGACAGGTTATTGTTGGTGAAACAACGCCCATTGAGTCAGTTTCCACAGGGCATCTTTGAGCTCCTGGTTCCTCATGCTGTAGATGAGGGGGTTCACTGCTGGAGGGACCACCGAATACAGAAATGTAACCAAGAGGTTCAGGGATGGGGAGGAGATGGAGGGGGGCTTCAGGTGGGAAAACATGGCAGTGCTGATAAACAGGGAGACCACGGCCAGGTGAGGGAGGCATGTGGAAAAGGCTTTGTGCCGTCCCTGCTCAGAGGGGATCCTCAGCACTGCCCTCAAGATCTGCACATAGGAAACCACAATGAAAACAAAACACCCAAAGGCTAAAGAGGCACTAACCCCAAGAAGCCCAAGTTCCCTGAGGTAAGCATCTGAGCAGGAGAGCTTGAGGATCTGGGGGATTTCACAAAAGAACTGGTGCAGGGCATTGCCCTGGCATAGGGGCAGTGAAAATGTATTGGCCGTGTGCAGCACAGCATAGGGAAAAACACTGCCCCAGAGAGCTGCTGCCATGCAGCCACAAGCTCTGCTGCCCAGGAGGGTCCCGTAGTGCAGGGGTTGGCAGATGGCAACGTAGCGGTCATAGGCCATGATGGTGAGAAGGTAAAACTCTGCTGACATGAAAAAGACAAACAGAAAGACTTGAGCAGCACATCCTGCATAGGAGATGGCCCTGGTGTCCCAGAGGGAATTGGCCATGGCTTTGGGGAGAGTGGTGGAGATGGATCCCAGGTCGAGGAGGGAGAGGTTGAGGAGGAAGAAGTACATGGGGGTGTGGAGGCGGTGGTCGCAGGCGATGGCGGTGATGATGAGGCCGTTTCCCAGGAGGGCAGCCAGGTAGATACCCAGGAAGAGCCAGAAGGTCAAGAGCTGCAGCTCCCGTGTGTCTGCGAGTGGCAGGAGGAGGAAGTGGGTGATGGAGGTGCTGTTGGGCATTTGCTACCTTTGGGCATGGGGACCTGTCAAAGATGGAAAAGACACTTAAAAGTTAGTGGAAATTTTTCTAAGAAAAAGCCTACTCCGTATCTCTCTGAAGCTTCAGAGACTGCCTCGCCCTCTTAAAGACGACCTTCGGCATGTCCCTTGTGTGAGCTCTGGTTTGTGGTGGCTGATGTTGTCCCAGGGAGCAAAGGGCTGTCCTGTGAGCTCTGGAGGGGTCAGTCCTGCCCTACAGCAATGGGCAAATAGGAACACTGCGTGATCTCCAATTAAATCCACTCGTGATGTCAAAGAGATTTTCAGCATTGTTGCTCCCAGTTCACCTGACTGCAGAGCAGAGCTGTGGGGATTTTGTTTTGTTTGTACTGTTCTTGTTTCCCCAATGCACCTGAGGAGTGTTTTTAAGGTAGAAAATCTTGGACTTTCTCCTGCACTCCATGTGAAGCCTTGTGGGTCCTGAGATCCCAGCAGCACAGCTGCCCTGTGCTGGCACCTCTTTGAGCTGGATGTTGATCGACTCAGATGTTCCCCTGTGAAGGAACTGGACGCTGCTGGGACTAGGAGAATGCAGTTTCGAAGTGCAGCTCTCCAAACCCCTCTGCCCATCTCATCGTACCTGAGGAGGATCTCAGCTCTCCCCTCCCAGCCAGGGACACAGAGGACTCACTGCAGCTGCCTGCACCAAGATGCCCAGCAGCATTTCCATGACCTCAGCACTGAGGGCTTTCCTCCATGGGGCTGCTGGGTAACACAGAGATGCCACGGGAAAGCTGTGCCCGTCTGGAGAGTAGCCTGCAGCCTAGCACGAGCCTTTCCAAGAAAGAGTTGAATGTGCTAAAGATGGGGCATCCGGAAGGGAGAATTGAGTCATTTGTTTTGCCCTGAGCCCACAGATTATGAGGGGACTTTACTGCCATGGACACATGGTCATGGCAGGACCCAGAGGGTTGGTCTCTTAACTGCAGCTGAGCCCCGTCCCTCATCCCAGCAAGGCAAGTGCTGACAAGAAGGGGAGCAGATACAGAGGGGAAAACTGGAGAAATGCCCCAGTGCTGCTGCTGAGGGAGGCAGAAAGGCACAGGCGGTCGGGTATTTGGTAATTTCCCCTCTTCAAGGGTGAGGCCGCTGGGAAGGTGCCCCATGGCCTTCGGGGCAGAGGCTGGGCTGGGTGGCAGAGGAGAGCAGGGGGTGGCTCCAGGGAAGGCGTCTGCCCTGCAGGGGGTGGCAGGGAGGTGCCGGGCTCCCCCCTGCCAGGGCATTTCTGGCAGCAGCTCCCTCTCACCCTGCCCATGTCTCAGCTGCCTCGAGCTGTCCCTGCCGGGTCCTGTTTCTCTGTCCCCATTTCTCATTGCTGTCAGTGCTCACGGAGCCCATCCCACACTGAGTGTGTCCAGCTGTGCCCTGCAGAGCCCTCCTGGCAGCAGGGCACTGCCCAGGGGCATCTCGGGGTGTGCGGGGGCTCAGGAGAGGCTCAGATAAGTGCTAACGAGAAATGGGGTCTTCGTGCCTGCTCTGGAGTGGAGAAAACCATTCCCATCTCGCACTGCCACCCAGCCAGCAAAGAGAAGGAATTTGCAAGCACAGACTCCTTCCCTTTCAGTTAAGTGCAGCCGTGATGTCCTTCTTGAGAAGGACCCTCTGCAAATGTCCCGGGGGTGATCTGGAGCTGGGAGCAGCCCTGACCCCCGCAGCACCCTCTTCAAAGCAGAAGAAACCTGCCCTGCCCTGCCCTGCCGGGGGTTGCTCCTTCTACCCAGAGATATTTCTCACACCACGGTGGGGAGGTCCCCGGGCAGGCGGAGAGCTGACCCTGGCAGGCGGCAGAGTCCCTGCCCCGGCACACAGCCCCCGGGGGTGCAGGGACCCTGCTGGCAAGGACAGCCCTGGCCACCCCTGCCTGCACACCCGCCTTCACACCCCTGCAGCTGTTGCTGGGAGAAGGCAATCCTCACGCCCAGTCCCTCTGATGGTGCAGCAAGGAATCCCTCATCTGGAGCATGTCCTCCTCGTCTACACTGGAGAGACATCCCACAGGCTGTGGGCTAGAACGTCTTTATGAGATCCTCCCAGGATCCACAGTTGCATTGCCCTGCACCCAGAGACTTACCCTGTGAAGGGCTGTGAAGATTTCTGCTCCCGTGAGTTGTCAGCTGTCCTCCCACTCCAGACTGCGTTTATGCTCTCTCTGCCTCCCTTGTCTGCTCTTGGTGCCTTCAGGACCAAGCAGCAGCCCTGCTGTGCTGTGCAGAGGAGCTGCTCCTGGGCAGAGCTGTCTCTCTGCAGTGCTGCCCGCTTGCCATGAGCTCCCTCCATGCCAGGAGCCCGCCCAGCTCAGCAGCAGAGGACCAGCCCACGGTGGCACTTTCTCTGCCCCCTCTGGGCTCCCTCCAGGTGTCCCTGGGGCTCCAGGGAACCTGCTAAAGTAATCATGGATGTTCCCTCCCTCAGCTGGAGGGAGACTTATGTCCTGTGGCATTTCTTTTATTGGAAAAAAAGTTGTATGTGAGAATCACTTCTTCTTGTCCCAGTATTAGACAGGACACCAGGAAGGTGTAAAGAAGGATGTACTATTTCCAAGTGGGGGGGCGGGGGGTGATTCCATTGAGTGAATTCAGGCATTTCATCCTGGCTCTGTAGTCCCAGGGCCAGAAAGACATTCAGTTGTCATTTGTCAATGTAACGAATCTGCTCTGAAGAAAAGCCTTTGCACAGATGGGGTCTTGGGCACTTGGTACCAGCATTCCATGCCACAGCTGGTCTTCAAGGACAGCATCCTCCAAGCACAGCAAAGATTGAAACTCAGTCTAAACTTGAAAGGCAATTCAAGGGCACCATTCGGAGTGTTTGCTACATGAGGAACAGGTAAAGAAGCAACAAAGCTACTGTGTGGGCACTGCTGAGTTTCATAAGAGCAGGCGTAGGGAGATCTGAGATTGTCCAAGTCCTCTTTGCCTCAGTCTTCCCCAGCAAGGTCTCGCAGGCCTCTGCGGCTTGAGGGAGGATTCTGGAGAAGAACAACCAGTGGTGGATGGGAATCCACCCTGTAGGCAGTTAAGCACCACACAGCCATTCACTCACTTCTCCAAACTGGGATGGGGAAAGAGGAAGGGAAAAGTACATGCAGAAAACTAGCGAGTCAAGATAAAATTAGTTTAATAAGCAAAGAAGAAGTGGAAGAACAAAGAAAGTGAGAAAAGAAAGAAAAAGAAGCAATGCAAAGGCAATCACTCACCACCTCCCACAGGTAGAGTGCAGCAAAAGATGGCTAAGCTTCCTGAAACCCTCTCCCCTCTGCTTTATTGCTGAGCATGACATTATACGGCAGGGAATATCACTTTGGTTAGTTGGGGTCATCTGCCTGGTTGTGTCCCCTCCCAACCCCCTGTGCACCCCTAATCTATTCACTGCGCGGGGATCAGAGTGAGAAACAGAGAAGGCCGTGATGCTGTGCAGACACTGTTCAGCCACAGCCAAAACATGGGTTTGTTATCAGCATTGGTTTGGTCACAAATCTGAAAAAAGAGCAGCAGAGAAGGTGCTGTGAAGAAAACTAACTCCATCCTGGCCAGACCCACTGCATCATGCATGATCCGTGCCAGGAGAGGCTTTGTGGAATCCATATCCTCAGTTCATGGTCATGGTCAGGTGGGAGGCACTGAGTCTGCTCAGTTTCACACATATCCCATGGCAACCTTTTAATCTGACCTATATTCCCCCCACTTCCTTAAGAACTTCCAGGCCAGCGGGGCTTCATCATGCCTAACAGTTACTTGGGAAGACAAATGCCATCACTCTGAACCATCCCTACTTCCTCTGCCTTTCTCTGAGCTTCTACGGCTGAGCATGACGTCAAGGAGTACAGAGTATCCTTTTGGTGAGACTGGGTCAGCTGTCCTGGCTGTGTCTCCTCTCATCAACCTGAGAATCGCAAACCTAAATTGCTGGTGGAGCAGAGTGGGGAAAGAAAATCCCCCCAAAACAACAAACTAACAAAAATAGAATCATACAATCATATAATTGTTTAGGTTGGAAGAGACCTTGAAGATCATCGAGTTCCAACCCCCCTGCCATAGGCAGGGACACATCTCACTTGACCAGGTCGCTCAAAGCCCGGTCTGGCCTGGCCTCCAGGGTTGGAGCTTCCAAAACTTCTCTGGGAAACCTGTTCCAGTGCATCACCACCTTTAAAGTGAAAAATGTCTTCCTAATATCTAATCTAACTCAACCTTCTTTGAGTTCGAAGCCATTCGCCCTCATCCTATCACTACATGGCATTGCAAAAAGTCCTTCCCCAGCTCTTCTGTAGGCCCCCTTTAGGTACTGGAAGGCCGCTATAATGTCTCCCCAGAGCCTTCTCGTGTCCAGGCTGAACAATCCCAACTCTCCCAGCCTGTCCTCATAGGAGAGGTGCTCCAGCCCTCGGATCATCTTTGTGGCCATCCTCTGGACCCGCTCCAACAGGTCCATGTCCTTATTATGTTGGGGACCCCAAAGCTGTGTGCGGTACTTTAGATGGCGTCCCACAAGAGTGGAGTAGAGGGGCAGAATCACCTCCCTTGACCTGCTGGCCACACTTCTTCTGATGCAGCCAAGAATACAGTTGGCCTTCTGGGTGGCGATCACACATTGCCTGCTCATGTTGAGCTTCTCGTCAATCAGCACAGCCACATCTGTCTCCTCGGGGCTGCTCTCCAGCCCTTCGCTGCCCAGCCTGTATTTGTGCTTGGGGTTGCCCCAACCCAGATGTAGGACCTTGCCCTTGGCCTTGTTGAACTTCATGAGGTTGGCATGGGCCCACCTCTTCAGCCTGTCCATGGCATTCCTTCCCTCCAGCGTGTCTACCTCACCACACAGCTTGGTATCATCAGCAAACTTGCTGAGGGTGCACTCCATCCCGCTGTCCATGCCTCCGACAATAATGTTGAACAGCACAGGTCCCAGTAATGACCCCTGAAGAACAACACTTGTCACTGGGCTGCACTTAGACATTGAGGTGTAGACCACAGCCCTTTGCGTGCCACCGTCCAGCCAGTTCTTTATCCACCGAGTGGTCCACCTGTTGAATCCATGTCTCTCCAATTTAGATTCCGGGATATCGTGTGGGAGTGTCAAAAAATACCCCAACCTCAACAGTGTGCAAGCACTGCTCAACAACAAACAAACCAACAGTGTGTTATCAACACTGTTTAGGTCACAAACCCCAAATACAGCACCATACAGACTGCTGTGAGGAAAACTAACTTGACTCCAGACAGGCCCGGTGCAACGGGTCAATGGGAGAGCTGCCTGGGGTGACCTTCCAGACTGGGGATGGGGGTTATTGCCTCTGGGAGTATGACGCTCCTTACATGGTAACAGAAACAACACATTGGGCTTGTGCAAGATTACTATTAGATGTCTAGGAAATGCCAAAGGAGGAATCTGTGAGGTCTTGGGGCTCTGGTACTGATAAGACCATAGGCCTGGACCAGGAGGGGAAGGGACTATATGAGAGAGCATCAGGAGTACATGGAGCTCTGCTTGGGGATGGACAATGAGTCAGCTGAGAGTTGATGGCTGAGGATTATCATGCAGACCAACATGGGCAATGCTATGGTGGGTGTCTGCTACAGACCTGCTGATCTGGAGAGGAGAAGAAGGAAGTAGACGAGGCCTTCTGCAGGTCCTGGTCCTCATGGGGGACTTGAGCTACCTGATAGCTGTTGGAGGGACAACATAGCAAGGTACAAGTCATCCAAGAGCTTTTTTGAGTGCAGTGATGACAGCTCCTCACCACAAATGACTGAGAAACCATTGAGATGAGACACTCTCTGGGACTTCATACTTGCAAAGAAGGAAAAGCTGGTGAAGGATATAAAGGCCAGGGGCAGCCTTGGCTGTAGCAACTGTGAGAAGGTGGAGTTTGGAGTTCTGAGAGGAAGGAACAAGGCAAATAGCGGGATCAATGTACTGGACTTCAGGAGAGAAGACCTTGGCTTGTTGAGGGACCTGCTTAGAAGAATCCTATGGCACATGGCCCTGGAGAGAAGAGCTTGATGTTCGAGGGCCTCATCTTCAAGCTCAGGAATTGTCTATCCCGGAACCATTTGTGTGTGTGTGTGTGTATTTCTGTTTGAGGGGTAACTGTGGAGATGAGGGGACCCATGGTCAACTTCTGGACAGACTGCAAGTGTAAGACCTGGACAGTCTCATAGCCCTTGGTAGCCAAGACAAGTGCAATTGCCAAGAGGGCAAAGACCTGGGTTCTGTTTGTGCCTTCCAGCGTTGCCAGTGCCCTTCACAATTTCCAGTGCAGGTTGTCCCACTCCTGCCCCTGTTTTCCTCCAGGCTGTAGACACCCATCTCGTTTCCCCACCTTGCTCTCCCCTGAGTATTTTTGTACCTCCACTGATGTCTCTCCACCCTCACCGGCTGTTCGCTGAAACACAAAGACATATGCTGATCACCAACTCTCTCTGGGTGACCTCTTGCACCACAGCTCTACCCTTCGAGTGACATTTCTTCTTCCTCATGTCCAGTCTCCACTTTCCCAGCTGCACTTCATAGCAGTTTTGCTTTCTCCTGCTTTTTCCCACTTCCAAGGGAAGCTCAAATACCTCAGAAAGCACCCTCCAGGCAGGTGACCTCACTCATCCGCCTTCTTGGGGCCTTTCACCTCACCAGACAGAAGTAGCCTCACTGTGATCTTCTAAACCACCTGACTGCTGCTGGCCTCTCAGCTTCTTGGGTAGATGTAGGCAAGCCATCTGCCTGCTACTGTCCCATCAGCTACTCAGGCAGAAGAGACATGCCAACCTATATCCATGCCCTCTTACGGGATGGGGGTCCCTCATTCAGGGGATAATAAGGACATTCACCAGCGTAGGCCCAAATGCTAAGCACTGAGGGATTATGGCTATGACTGGCTTCTAGGAGGACTTTGTACCACTTTTGACATGGGGGCCTGATCATCTGGCCAACTTCCCACCCACCATACCATCACCTTCTTCAGCCCAGAGAGCATCAATCTGGCTATAAGGAGACTATGGGAGATGATGTCAAAGGCCATGCAAAATGCCAGGTAAACACCATGCCCTTGTTTCCCCTACCCATTCTGGTCCAGCAATGCCTTTCTTGTCCTTCCAGTGCCTGGAGATGGCTGCAGGAGCATGTACCCCACCACCTTCCGAGGGACTGAGGTAGGCTGACCAGCTTGTAATTCTCCCAATCCTCACCCCAGCCCTTCTTGAAGATGGGTTTGACATCTGCCCTTTCCAAGGACCCCAGAACCTTTCTGGCTGCTCTGGCACTTTTGAGGGCACAATCAACAATCACAGGCAAGGGTGACGTAGCAGACAGGAGCACTTGCAATGAGCCTGGCCAAGGCAGCTGAGATGAATGTCCCTGGGACAGTGGGGATTTGTTCCTGGAGTCACACACAGAAATGTCAGAGCTCTGCCAGGTGCCCACCCCTCAGCTGGCCTCGGGCACTCCTCATACACACACGGGCGATCAGAGACATGAGTCCTTCCCTTGCCCATGCAGAGGCAGTGCACTGCAGCAGCCACAGTGTCTCTCTGACCTCCTGCCACCACCCCCAGAGGCTGGGAGGCACCGCAGCCCTGCGGTGTGTCGCCCTGCTCTGCACTCCTCATGAGGAATGGCCATGGGGACCTCGGTTCAAGGAAGCCCATCCCAGTGCTGCATCCAGCTGTTTACTCAGGGGATGTTACTCTCCAAGTCAAGTGACCTTGAGACACTGTCTGTCCCACACGCCTTCATGGCACCCCCCAGAATAACTGATGGCATTTGTGCTCACTCGGGTCCATCTCTCCACACGCACACAATGTGCATGTTTAGGTCTCATCTGTAGAATGCAAAGATGGACTTGTGGCCTCCTCATTTGGTGTCCCTCTGTGGAGGGACAAACAATGTCTCCGAGCTGGGGTGAGAGGCCAGTGCTGGAAACGAAGGTTGTTCTTAGATGGCCCATGATGATGGCCCTGGGGCAACTTCCCCAGGGTGTCCAGTGGGCACAGGCACAGCCCAGACCCTGCTCCGGTGGTCCTTCATGTCTCTCACTGGAGCCCGACTGTGCCAGCACACTGCTGTGTGCCCTCACCCTGCACACTCCCTCACTTCAGCTCTTCCCTGGGGTTTTCCTCTCCGGGGCACTTGCTAGCCCCGCCAGCCCAGACCCTCCCTGAATCTGGCCACCTCCCTGCCCTCTCCCCAGCCCAGACCAGCAGAGCAGCCCCATGGGGACTGGTCCCACAGCAGGACATGGAGGCCAGTGAGAATGCTCACCCAGCCAGCATGCTGAGGAGATCTCCACCCCAGGCAGCTTGCAGCCCCAGCTGCCAACCTTCCTTCCCAGCATGGCATGGGAGAATTGGCCCATGGCACCTTCAGGAAGGTCCTTTTGCCCCAGGGACAGGGCAGCCGGACCCGAGCTGCCACCCACCGCAGCAAAGGGTTTCTCTTTCCATGTCTGCCCTGCACACACGCAGTGCCCTGCTCTTCTCCTGGCACATCCCATCTGCCCTCAGAGTCTTTTCCCGATGCAGTTCATCCATGCTGGCCTGGCCAGCCATTCCTGCACACCCTCCCCAGGCTTCCCACAGCCCCTGAGCTGGTGGTGTGGCTCTGCAGAGCCGGGGGCTGTGGTGCCCAGGGCCATGCTGGTCAGGCTGGGGAGCAAAACCAGTTCAGCAAACAGACACTTCCCCTGCAGCTCCACAGATCTCGGAGAAAGGAACTTGGACAAACAAGTCTGTGCAGGGTCCTGTATTTTGTTTAAATACACAGAGAGAACAGCTCCACACAAAGTCTCTGGCTCACAGAAGACCAGTAGATCCTGACATAGAAAGAGGATAAAGGATGACTTTTTTTTTTGTGGACAGCATTAATACAACCAAGAAAATATTAAAACCACAGAAATGAAAAGAAAAATCATACCAAAGACTTTCTCGGCCTGTAATGAGGTACATTACGAGTGATATGCAGAAGAAGATGGACAGTTCATCACTGCTTTGGAAAAGAAACCAGTCATCAGTTTCCTTAGGGCATCCTTGAGCTCCTGGTTCCTCATGCTGTACATTAGGGGGTTCACTGCTGGAGGGACCACCGAGTACAGAAATGACATCAACAGGTTCAGAGATGGGGAGGAGATGGAGGGGGGCTTCAGGTGGGCAAAAAGTCCAGTGCTGATAAACAGGGAGACCACGGCCAGGTGAGGGAGGCACGTGGAAAAGGCTTTGTGCCGTCCCTGCTCAGAGGGGATCCTCAGAACAACCCTGAAGATCTGCACATAGGAAACCACAATGAAAACAAAACACCCAAAGACTAAAGAGGCACTAACCCCAAGAAGCCCAAGTTCCCTGAGGTAAGCATCTGAGCAGGAGAGCTTGAGGATCTGGGGGATTTCACAAAAAAACTGGTCCAGGACATTGCCCTGGCAGAGGGGAAGTGAAAATGTATTGGCCGTGTGCAGCACAGCATAGGGAAAAACACTGCCCCAGAGAGCTGCTGCCATGCAGCCACAAGCTCTGCTGCCCAGGAGGGTCCCGTAGTGCAGGGGTTGGCAGATGGCAACGTAGCGGTCATAGGCCATGATGGTGAGAAGGTAAAACTCTGCTGACATGAAAAAGACAAACAGAAAGACTTGAGCAGCACATCCTGCATAGGAGATGGCCCTGGTGTCCCAGAGGGAATTGGCCATGGCTTTGGGGAGAGTGGTGGAGATGGATCCCAGGTCGAGGAGGGAGAGGTTGAGGAGGAAGAAGTACATGGGGGTGTGGAGGCGGTGGTCGCAGGCGATGGTGGTGATGATGAGGCCGTTTCCCAGGAGGGCAGCCAGGTAGATGCCCAGGAAGAGCCAGAAGGTCAAGAGCTGCAGCTCCCACGTGTCTGCGAGTGGCAGGAGGAGGAAGTGGGTGATGGAGGTGCTGTTGGGCATTTGCTGCCTTTGGGCATGGGGACCTGTCCAGGGAGGAAAAGGCAGCAACAATTTGGGAGAGATTTCTCTGAGGAAAACCCCATGCCATTCCTCACAGAAATCCCCCTCCCTGAGCTGAATCATGAATGTCCCAGCTCATTCCCAACCCCACTCACTCAATGACATGCTCCCCCATGGGTTAAAGTACATCTTCAACACCTACTTTCCATGAGGACACCTCTGGGGCAGGACTCCCAGAGTCAGAGGCAGAAGAGAAGCTGACCCACACTGCAACCCTAACTTCCGAATTCAAGAGTACAACAGATGGGTGGGGAAACAGGAGAAATGTGTCTGTGCTCTGAAAAAATGAAGCGAGGAGAGGGAGGCAGTTGGGTGTGCAGTGAAGCCTTCTCCTCACCCAGCTGTGCTCTCCCCCTCACAGACAGCCACACTGCAGGGCACTTGTTTTTAGCCTGTTTGTTGTGCATCGACTATAGGACACACGCACTGCTCCTGGACTGGAGGTGCAGCTGCCGAGGAGGTATCTCATGCCCTGGACCCGGTGGCTGTGGGGTGTGTGGGAGAGGAGAGCAGCGGCTGGCTGCGGAGAAGTTGTCTGGAGTGCAGGGGGTGGCAAGGAGGTGCCTCTCTGGCAGCAGCTCCCTCTCTCCCCCTGCCCGTGTCTGGGCTGCCAGGAGCTGCCCCTGCCTGGAGCTGCTTCTCTGCCCCTGGGTCTCCTCCCTGCCCGTGCTCCAGAGCCCATCCCACCCACTGGGTGCTCAGCTCTGCCCTGCAGAGCCCTCCTGGCATCTGCCCAGGGGCATCTCTGGGTGTGCGGGGGCTCAGGAGCAGCTCCGACAAGGGCTAACGAGAAGGGGGACCTCCGTGCCTTCTCCACAAAGGAGAAATCCATTCCCACCTCCCACTGCCCACCCAGACAGCCAAGAGGAGAAAACTCACAGCACAGACTCCTGCCCTGTCAGGGGAAAGGTGCCTCAATGTACTTCTTCAAAAGGACCCTCTGCAAATGTCCTGGGTTGATGGGGATCTGGGAGCAGCCCTGACCCACACAGTTCCCTCTCAGTGACAGAAGGCATCTGCCTTGCTGGCGGTCACTCCTTCCCCCCACAGCTTCTCCCCACAGTGCCGTGGGGAGCTCCCCGGGCAGGCGGAGAGCTGACCCTGGCAGGCGGCAGAGTCCCTGCCCCGGCACACAGCCCCCGGGGGTGCAGGGACCCTGCTGGCAAGGACAGCCCTGGCCACCCCTGCCTGCACACCCAGCGTCCCCTCCTGCAGACGTCCCCAGGAGCAGGCAGCCATCACGCCCTGTACCTCCCATGGTGGAGCAGGAAAGCCCTGATCTGGAGCACGTCCTTCTCCTCTGCCCCAACCATGGAAGGTGCCAGCTTTGGATCGTGCCAGGAGCTGCAGCTGCATTGCCCCGCAGCCAGAGACTTACTGTGCCGAGAGCTGTGAAGATGCCTCCCCTGGTGAACACTCAGCTCTGCCCTCGCTGCCTGCAGGCAGTGCCCTCAGCCCTGCTGCACTGTGCCGAGGAGCTGCTCCTGGGCAGAGCTGTCTCTCTGCAGCGCTGCCCGCTTGCCATGAGCTCCCTCCATGCCAGGAGCCCGCCCAGCTCAGCAGCAGAGGACCAGCCCACGGTGGCACTTTCTCTGCCCCTCTGGGCTCCCTCCAGGTGTCCCTGGGGCTCCAGGGGAACCTGCTGAGAAACAGGCTGAAGGAGTCCCTGATGTTCCCTCCCTCAGCTGGGGAGAGACACTTCCTTCCAGCTGTGTCATTTCTCCCATCAGAAGAAGAGCTGGGCATGAGAATCCCCTCTTCTTGTCCCATCAATAGCACACACGGGGTCTCAGACTCTTGGTACCAGGCTTCCTTATGGCAAGTCACCGCTTGCCTGGTGCCACAGCTGGGGTGCTCCAGCCTCAATGTGCAGCAATGATCTCAGCCAGGGGCATGGACAGGACGAGCTGGAGCTGTTCCTGTGGCAGACAGAGCTGTGACATGGTGGCAGAGCTCAGTCCAGCTGGTCTTCAAGGACAGCCTCCTCCAAGCTCAGAAATAGTCCAGATCTCAATTCCATCTAAACCTGAACGGCAATTCAAGGGCAGCAGAATGAGTGTTTACTCCTTCAGGAAGAGTTCAAGGAGAAAAAAGCCACTGTGTGGCCACTGCTGAGTTTCAGAAGAGCAGGTGTGGCTATATCTGAGATTCTCTACATCCTCTTTGCCTCAGTCTTCCCCAGCAAGGTCTCCCAGGACTCGGTGACTCGGGGCAGGAATCTGGAGGAAAGCCACCAGCAGTGGTTGGGGATGAAGTCAGGGGTCACCTTATCTAACCAATCCTTGCCAGTCTATGGGACAGGAGGGGCGGCATCCCAGGGAGCTGAGGGAGCAAGCCAATCTCGCGGGTAATTCTCCTCTGTTGTATGAAGATCATGGAGACTGGTGGAATTGTCTGATGACTGGCAGCACCCAAAACAGCCAGTGGCAGGGATTATTCCCCTCTGGTCAGTAGTTTTAAAACCCCATCCAGGTTACTTCTCTTGTTTTTTACCCCCCAGAATTACAGAGAGCGATTAGTAAACCCGAGACAGTTCAATGGAGGGCCACTAAGGTGGTCAGGGGTGGAGCACATGTGCTGCAAGAAGAGGCTGAGAGCTTGGGCTTGTTCAGCCTAGAGAAAGGAAGATCTTGAGGGAACATGCAGCAGTATGGCCCTGTTCCCAGGAAGCCTGATTCAGGCTCATGTCTGTGGTACAAGACACAAGGACAAGGGGCAATGGGCTGAAAAAAGAAAGGGTCAGACTAGATACGGGGAGAAAGTTTTCCAGCATGAGGGGAGTCGAGTGCTGGAAGCTGCTTCCCAGGGAGTGGATACCAGCTCTATCCCAGAAAGTGCTCAAGACTTGTTTAGATAAAGCCCTGAGTCATGTAGTGTCCCCCTGCCTTGAACAGGAGGTAGGGCACGACACCTCCTGAGGCTCCTTCCAGCCTCAATGATGCTGTCCTTCCTTCCCCTTCATGTTTTCAAATGAGGCAAAGCTCTCAGATGCTACCCAAACCACTGAAGTCATTCATAGCAGGTGCTGCGCTGCTTCACAGGTGCCCCCAAACAGCCCTGACCACATCCTCTCCCTGCCCCAAGTTCTTCTCTGCTATTATCTAATAGCCTCCAAAAATTACTGCCTACCCTGTTAATCCTTTCCCCACAGGCCACGCTTTTCTTGCTTTGTACCCTCTTTTGGTATATCTGACACAGTTTCGGTGGTAATTGTCATCCTTGGATAGCAACTCCATTAAGCGCATCATTCTCTTTCATCATCTGTAGGGCCCTGCAATTCCCCATATTCTTCTCTTGTGTGAGGCACTGACTCACTCTTATTGAATGCTGACGTGTTGGAGTTTCAGTCCAGAGGGATGTTGACACACTTGGAGATTTGGCCAGCAGAACCCTCCTGAAGTTTTACAAGGCAACGGGGCAAGGTGTGCACTGGGGGCAGAATAAACCTGGTGGGTGTGACCTGACTGGCTGAGGAGTACCCTGAGAAGGGCATGGGAGTGATGATGGATGTCGTAGGAGCCAGGGGGTTTCCCATTGTGAAAGGGTGATGGAGAAAGTGGAGCAAGTCCAGAGGAAGGCTGTCATGATTGGGTTGGGGGCCTGAAGCACATGAGGTGTGTGGAGGGGCTGAGGCAACTGGGCTTCTTTAGTCTGCTCAAGGAGGGGCACAGGGCAGTGTAACAGCAGGTGACATCTACCTGCAGAGACCATGGTGGGGGCAAACTCTTCTGCTGTGCCAAATGTTATGGCAGAGGCAACAGCCACAAGCATCCTCCAGGGAGCTTCACACTGGGCAGCAGGAAAAACTGCATAGGAGGGTGGTGCTGCCCTGCAGCCGCACCCTCCCAGAGGATCTCTGAGCTTTTTGGAGGTTTCCAGGTTTGAGCTCCACAGTCACAGCTGACCAGATTCTGAGGTTGGTGATTGCCCACCCGTTGGTGGGAGGCTGGACCAGAGACCCCAGCAGACCCTTTCCCTCCAACCCTTCCCTGAGTCTGGATGTGAGGGTGGCTCCAGCAGATGCTCATGGGACAATTCAGGGTGGAATTGTCCTGTGCTCAGTAGGTCTCTAGTTCTGCACACGAGAGCCACACATCAAAGCCACCATTACAGACATGGAGACAAGGCATTTGACCAGTTCATTGAGCCCAGAAATCGGTATGCCATGCCTCCTGAGATTCCCACAAGCACCTAAGCTTTTGTCGAGGGAAGTGTGATTCCTCTTTCAGTATCCTGCCCGTCTCCAGCCCCCTGTGGCGCTTTAGGCTGTGAAGAGAATCAAAACCAACTCTTGGACTAGATTAGTTTCATTTTCCATGCAGAAATGCAGGGCAGATGAAGGCAGCTCTGACCTCTCTGCTGAACAGCTCGGACTTCCGAGAATGGAAATGCAGGTAATCTTCTTGTGCGATCAACAAATTGCCTGCCTTTGTGCCTTGTCTCTAACCTCGGATCTGTCTGTTGGCCTTCTGTGGTTCAAAAAGAAACTAGTGCCCTGTTCCACCTCCCTCTCTTCAAAAAAGGAGGGAAAAAAGATGTGGAGCATGGATGACTTAAGGGCAATATTGTAATCTTTAAATTGCAAGAGAGAAAAGATAGTACAACTAATTCCAATCTGTCCTTGAGATGCGTCCTGGTTTTTGCTCCTCTCCAAAGCTCAGCTATGATAGATCTTGAAAGGAATGGCTCAAATCTCTGCACCCCAAATCCCTCCAGCCTTCTCTCAGAGAAGGTCTTTTAGCCCAGGACACTTCTGCCCATCACTTCAGCACACTGCCCAAGCTCTGGTTTTCAGTGTAGTGAAGTCAAGGTACTCCCTTGCAACATCTTCGCTACAAGTCATCTTCTCTTCATGCTGATTGCACTGATATGGCCTCATGTTATGTGCAGCTCCATCCTCCTCTTGCAGAGCTCCATTGGATGGCCAGTTTTCCATGATTGCTGTGTTAAAAAATTGGGAAGCCAAGACTCAGGTGTGTGCCTTTCTTCTGGAGATGGATCTTCTTCTTTTTTTTTTTAGGGTCTGACCCTGTCAAACTAGCTTTCACAGTTCTCCTCTGCTAGAAAGCCCAGAGAACACGAGGGCTGGCATACGTCTACTCAGATTTAGACATGTCCGGTAGCAGGGCTTGATTCAGCTGCCCACTTCTCACTGCCAATATGGAGGTGCCCTGAGGAGCCCCAGGCATGCAAGAATGGCAGCCCTCAGCTTGGCTGGGTAACGGAAGAGGAAACAGCGTGTTTAGCTTAAGTTTTCTCCCACTCCTGGGCAGGTGTGGCATTTCACGGCTCCCACTTGCAGGATCACAATCGTGTTTACTTTAAAGAAGGAAGAAAGCCAGGGAAATTTTTTACACTCTTCAACAGCAGACCTATATTTCTTTAAGACACAAATTCCCTTCTCCCACTTCTCATTCCACAAACAGTCCAGAGATTCTGCACTTCTAAAGATATACCTGCTACACAAAATATGCACTTACAAATTGTCCACGCTTGGTCAAAAGAGACCCACAACCTGTTTCTTCCTGGTGGATCTCAACTAGTATGAGCTCTCGATGCAGGCCACAGTTTTTCTGAGTGCATTTCCTAGAGCCCCCTTGACCTCCCTGTTCCACAGGCTGTAGAGGAGAGGATTGACCATGGGCGTGAGGATGGTGTAGAAAAAGGAGAGCTCTTTATTGAGCTGCCTCAGTGAGGCTGTCCTGGGTATCATATAGACAACGATGAGGGTGCCATAGAAAACAGTGACCACCGTGAGGTGAGAGGAGCAGGTGGAAAAGGCCTTCTGCCTCCCCATGGTGGTTGGGATCCTCAGGATCGCAGCTATGATGTAGATGTAGGATACCAATGTGACGACAAACGGGAAGACTACATCCAGAAAGCAGATTATGAAAGTCACCAGTCTAAGCACCGTGGTGTCGCTGCAGGCGAGCTCTAGCAATGGGGCGAAATCACAGAGGAAGTGATCAATTGCATTGGGACCACAGAAGTGTAACTTGGAAAATTGTCCAGTGACTATGGTAGACATTAGTAATCCGGCTAGCCAGGACCCAGCCGCCAGCTGGAGACAGAGCTTCCAGTTCATGAGGCTTGCATAGAGCAGGGGCTGACATATGGCCAAGTACTGATCATAGGACATGGTGGCCAGCAGATAGCACTCGGCACCTGCAAAACAGCCAAAGAAAAAGAACTGCGTCATGCAGCCTTGAGCAGAAACGGTTCTGTCCCTGGTTAGGAAGCTGGCCAGCAGCCTGGGCAGGATAGTGGAGGTATAGCAGATTTTTACACTGGAGAAATTCCCCAGGAAGAGGTACATGGGAGTGTGAAGATGCCAATCTGCCACCACCAGCACAACAATGAGGATGTTGCCAAATATGGTCACCATGTAGATCGTGAGAGAGCGGAGAAAGAGAGACACCTGAAGCTTGGGGATGTTACTCAGTCCCAGCAGGAGGAACTCCACTGGTGAGGTTCGGTTGTCCCATTCCTCTTTCTCCATGAGGTGCTGTAGGACCTTCTTTTCCCCATGTGGCAGGAAGGGAAGCTGAGAAGGGCATGCGTTTCTGTGTTTTTTGTGAAAAGGAACTGGGAAGAAGTCACTGCCAGAGACAACACGGAGGTTTTCCCTCATTCGACTGAATTCCGACTTGGTTTAGGGGCACTGTTCCTTGTGAAAAGGCAGGCTCTTTGAGAGGGGCAAACTGCTCTTCTTAGAAGAACCTCCTTTGATTAGAGAGGTGAGTTGCTGAATTGAGGTGCCCATTTCTGTGGAATGAAAGAGAATGTTAATTTGATCACATTAGATTATGATGCGTGGAGTTATTCCCAGTAGTACCCAGCATAGATGTTAGCCAAGTCTTGCTTTCAAGCAGCAGAAAGATAGGCCAGAGAGAAAAACCCCATCATGTAAAAAAGCCTTTAGGGGAATGCATCGTGCCACAGACTGTTTCTTCCCACTGAGGAAGAAGGGACACCAAACAGGGCTAGGGGTCTCAACTCCCGGAAACATTTGCTTTCTGATGAGACAATTCTGACCCTGGACAGTCCATCTCTTTCCACTGACCAAGAGTGGCCAGGACTTAGTAGCTTGGTAGCTGAAGGCACTGCAAAGGGTCTGTTAGACAGGAGACTTACAAGCAGATGTGAGCTTGGGAGAGAAGGGTGGGGAAAGCTGAACTGCAGAGAAGAGGTACCTGAGCTTCTAAGCCAAATAAGGAAAAGTGGTGTTGCACGAGGAGGAGGAGAAAAGGACAGTGGTGATGATCATTTGCTGGACATCTTTTCCTCCTCGCCTTCAATTTCTGGGTGCATTTGGGCTGCCTCCCGGCAGCAGCACAGCACCTGGACCTCAGCATTGCTGTCTGAGTGCCCAGGACTCCCTGGTCAGCATTGCAATGAAGACACAAGAGTGTCCTTTAGCATGAGTGGGGGCTGAGGCAGTGCAGAATCCTCATGAAGCACAGGTTTCCAGTAAATGCCTGATACACACCTGATTGCCTGCCCAGGGCACATCTGTGGCTGAAAGAGAGAGCGCTTTGCTCACGCCACCTCTCTGGGCTTCCATAACACTCGCGTCAGACAAAACACTGTCCCTGATGATGCTCTGCCTCAAACTTTACACGCTTTACAGAGAGCTGGAGATGACCAAGACAGGCACCTCGACAGCCCAGAGAGTTCCTGGGACAGAGGAGCCCTCTCACTTAGTGCACCCACACTGGGATGCATTGTTCCGGAAGGTGCTTCCATGGGGAGGATGCCCCAGAGTCAGTGCTCTCAGTAAATCACATCCCATGTGGATGGCTGAGAGACAGCTGAGGGGTTGAGGTCAAGCCTTAAGACACAAACAAGGTGGAGAAAGAGACGGAGAGAGATGAAGAGTTGAGAAATTAAAGGACATGTGTTGGCACGCTGGCCCCATACACTCCTCTCCAACCTCTTCATGTCAACGGAGGTGTCCGAGTGCCCATTAGCTGATGCCTCACAGCTCTGTCTCTGCACTGACAACCACGCTGCCTGTATCTGTTCAGTGATGTCAAGGACACAGGGAGGGTATCCAGAGGAAAGAGTGAGCTGGAGTAAGAAGATGTGCAGGACAGGGCTGGACCAAGACACATGGTCTCACTTCCTAGTTGCTGCTGCGCAAAGAGCCACCGGCACATTAACCACACCCACCTCAGCAAATCCAGCACCTACCTGTAGTCCCCAGCATGATGTGACAACCTTTCCTCTGAGAGTAATGGAGGATGAAAGGCAAGGTCCGGGGGCTATCTTCTGCCTCTTCCCCATTCCACCCTCCCCTTTCCAGTTCTGCCTGCAAACCCTGACCCATGACTTAGTTGCTGCTCTGTCCCTGCACTCACCTGTCAGCATGTCCTTCTGTGAGTCTTCAGCAGCACCTGAATATCCCCTGCTCTGCAGTGCCTCCTGGGTTTATAGAAGGGTCTCCTGAAGGCTCCTGCTGCAGCTCAACTCTCTGTGTCACAGAAAGTGAGCACTGTGCAAATGAAGCCCTGTGGGGATGAAAGCCCTGAGCTGCCATCCCTTAGACCTCTGTGCTCTTAGGAGGAGGGGAAATGAGCCAGGGGAATGAGCTGTGATCTCTTCAAACTCATGGAGCGGAACTACAATGAGATGCTGCTCACAGCTTCTCCTTCCAGACTCCATGAATGGTCGGTGGGGAGGAAGGAGTTATTTCCTCCAAGCTAAGGAGACTGGGAATGCGGGACAGAAGGGTGCAGGGGTGCCAGCCTCTGCCCATTAAGGAGAGAGGAAACCCAAACCCTCCTCAGAGGCAAAGATGCTTTACTTGCTGGGGGCTAAAGTGAGCTCAGCTGCTGATGTAGAGTGCCACTTAGGACTCCACCCTCCTAAAGGAATGGTGCACAGGGTTCTCCTTGGCTCCAGCTTTAGGTTAAGGCAGCTGACTGTACTGGGACTGGTACTATTTGACATCTTTGTTGGTGACATGTAAAGTGGGATCGAGTGCACCCTTATAGCGGCCTTCCAGTCCCTAAAGGGGCTACAGGAAAGCTGGGGAGGGTCTCTTGATCAGGGAGTGGAGCAATAGGATGAGGGGTAACAGCTTTAAACTGAAAGAAGGGAGATATACATTAGATATAATAATGAAATTCTTTACCCTGAGAGTGGTGAGACAGTGGCCCAGGTTTCCCAGAGAAGATGTGCCTGCCCGATCCCTGGAGGAGTTCAAGACCAGGCTGGATGGTACTGGGACCAGTGCAGTTTAACATCTTTGTTGGTTACGTGGATGTTGGGATGGAGTGTACCCTCAGCAAGTTTGCCAACAACACCAAGCTGTGTGGAGCGGTTGGCCAGGCTGGAGAGGTAGGCCTGTGTCAACCTCATAAAGGCCAAGTGCAAGGTCCTACATCTGGGTCGGGGCAATCCCAAGCACAAATGCAGGCTGGGCAGAGAATGGATTGAGAGCAGCCCTGAGGAGAAGGACCTGGGGGTGTTAGTTGATGAGAAGCTCAACATGAGCCAGCAATGTGTGATCGCAGCCCAGAAGGCCAACCGTATCCTGGGGTTTATCAAAAGAAGCATGGTCAGCAGGTGGAGGGAGGTGATTCTGCCCCTCTACTCGGCTCTCGTGAGACACCACCTGGAGTACTGCGTACAGCTCTGCAACCCTCAACATAAGAAGGACATGGACCTGTTGGAGCGGGTCCAGAGAAGGCCACAAAGATGATCCGAGAGCTGGAGTCCCTCTCCTCTGAAGACATGATGAGAGAGTTGGAGTTGTTCCAAGTGGGGAAGCAAAAACTCTGGGAAGACATTACAGCAGCTTTTGAGTATCTAAAGGGGGCCTACAAGAAAGCTGGAGAGGGACTTTCTAGAAGGGAGTGTAGCGATAGGACGAAGGGTAATGGTTTCAAACTGGAAGAGCGGAGATTTAGCATAGATATTAGAAAGAAATTCTTTACTCTGGGGTTGGTGAGACACCGGAACAGGCTGCCCAGAGAGGTTGTGGCTGCCCCATCCCTGGTGGTGTTCAAGGCCAGGCTAGACAGGGCTTTGAGGAACCTGGTCTAGCGGAAGGTGTCCCTGGAGATGGGACTGGGGGGTTGGAACTAGATGATTTTTATGGTCCCTTCCAACCTAAACTATTCTGTGATCCTATAATTAAATTTGGTGTATTTCTTTACTCTATGAGCCTTTTATTGCCCGAGGATTTTAAGGTTGATAAATTCCTACGTTCTTGAGTTACATGGGGTATGACAGGCAAGATCTGGTGGATTTAGTAATAAAAGCAGCAGTGTCTTTCACTAACCCGAGGCAAATTCTCTCATGACAGCCACCACATTTTTGGGAAGTTAATTTAGGGACTTGCAGTAGGTGGTGGTGGTCACTGGACCCTCTTAGTTCCATGTAAGTGTGTAGCCTGAAATGGCACATTGAAAGGATTGGGGAATTTTAGAAGCTAAGCAAAGTAAAGACTAAGGGTAGTGGCTTATCTGACTGTTGGTGGAGTGGCATGCTTCACTCTAGCTGACAGAAGTATAGCTACATCTGGTGGTTCCTAGTTGAAGCTGTGTAAATTTCTGCAACAAATAAGACAGAAATATTAGCCTATAAATCCAGGGAGAGGAGGGGGGAGATCTCTACTGAGACTCACAAACAGAAAAAGGCACTAAAATGTTGATACCTGCTCAGGCATGCTTCATGATACCTAGTTTACAAGGTGCTTAATGAATGGGGACCTATCTGTCTCAGGCTAGCTTATCTACCTTCATAATTTTAGAAAGGGGTCATGCCCCTGGCATGAGCAGCGTTAGACCGTCTGCGAAAGGAGATGGAACGTTCCCTATGGCAGGCACCTGGCTATTTATCGCTGTGTCAGAAACCAAGCTGTTTGAAGCTGTTCAGATTTCGGTTCCTGTTGTCATCTCTAGTAACAGAGTACCAGAGATTGTTATCACTCTTGGTGCTTTGGATTAGCTCTGTCTTACTGTCCTTTCTAAGTCACGTCCACTGATGACTGCTCTTTTGCAAATATGTTTGTAGCAACCATTGACTCTGTGGCATTGGCCCAGAATAGCACTGGAACGCAGAGACAGCAAGGACATGAAGCCTGCCAGAGGGTGTTGCTGTCCGACGTAGCCAGTGTGGACTGTGCTGCACCTGGGTTTCACTGTGCTTTGATGGAATCAAAGAATCATGTAGTAGTTTGGGTGGGAAGGGACCTAGTCCACCCCCCGTGCCATGAGAAGGGACATCTTCAACTAGATCGGTTGCTCAGAGCCCCGACCAACCTGAGCTTGAATGTTTCCAGGGATGGGGCATCTCCCACCTCTCTGGGCAACCTGTTCCAGTGTTTCACCACCCTCAGCGTAAAATATTTCTGCCTTCTATCTAGTCTTAATCTACCCTCTTTTACCTTAAAATCTTTACCCATTGGCCTGTCACAGCAGGCACTGCCCAAAGAGGCAATGATGCCACGCTGGTTTGTTCCTGCAAGCTGTCAGCAGGCAGTGCTCGGAGTCAGGCGCTGCTGCCTGCACGGGGCCCACACACCCTCATCCCACAAGCAGAGCATTCAGCGGGGGTCAGTCGGGGCTGTCCCATCCCAGCTTCTGCCTCCCCTCCTGCTTGGAACCCCCCAGGCTGCCCCTCCTTCCCCCCGAGAGGCCACCGTGCCCAGCGCCCGGAACCAGCGACTCTGTGACATCAGTCCCGGGAACAAGGGCACCGCTGGCACTGTGAGGACTGTGGGCACTACGTCGGCTGCTGCAATGGTGGCAATGAGCCCTTGGTTCCTGCAGCTGCCACATGCCCCCGCTGGCCATGATGAATGTGCTCCCTGTCCTTGTCCTGCCGGCCCTGTGCTGGGCTGTGAACAGCACATGGGACAGCTGTGGGTAAGCGGCCCGAGGTTCTGGGAGGGGGCTTGCTGTCCATGCAGTGCCTTGTGGGGAGGGGTCATGACTGACCTTCAGCCTGAAGTGCAGCAAGCCATCCAGCAGGACAGTCATGAGTTTCTGCTTACAGAGGGACCTGTGGGCTCCAGTCCATGGCTTCCAACTACAGCACATCGCACATGGTGGGTGGTACAGATACTTGGCCAAGCGCCTGGCCCTGGATCGTCAGACCCCAGCCTGGAGAAGAGAAGGCTCTGGGGAGACCTTATAGCGACCTTCCAGTATCTGAAGGGGGCCTACAGGAGAGCTGGAAAGGGACTTTTTACAAGGGCATGTAGGGATAGGATGAGGGGGAATGGCTTCAAACTGGAAAAGGGGAGATTTAGAATAGATATTAGGAAAAAAAATTTCACTGTGAGGGTTGTGAGCCCCTGGCCCAGGTTTCCCAGAGAAGCTGTGGCTGCCCCATCCCTGGAGCTGTTCAAAGCCAGGTTGGATGGGGCTTGGAGCAACCTGGGCTGGTGGGAGGTGTTGCTGCCCAGGGCCGGGGGCAGGGGCTGGAACTAGGTGATCCTCAAGGTCCCTTCCAACCCAAATTATTCTATGAGTCTATGATTCTATGATTCCACTCACACCGCTCAAGCTGCACAGTCTATTTGATGCTCTGCACTTCCCACACTGCCTTTACACAGGCAAACACCAACAGAATTTTTGCTGCTCCAACTGGATAAAGCATTTTCACTGTGTTTTCTGTAAGCTCCAATTCCAGATTTCCTTCCCTTCAGAGTTCCATTGGTTCAGAGCATCCAGAGAGCCAGGACAAAAGCCGCATGGCGGGTCACTGCGATCACCACTATCCCCGACGGACCTTCCACTTTGACTGCAGGGTTTGTCCCTCGGTTTACAGATCATGGAATGAAGTTGTGATGAGGCTGTTCCTTCGGATGGCTTCCCAGACAAAATGCTGTTTGAGTCCAGCCAAGGGTGTGTCGGGGACAATTCCTTGAGGCAGCCAACCAAGTATTAAATGAACACAGAGTTATTTGTTGATGGAATTCTGTGTGCAGGAGCAAGGACTGCCTTCAGTCCAACAGGGCAGTTCCCTTATTCTTACTGTGGTTTGGGCCCCACTGGCCACTGCAAGAAACGACAAATGCTCTCCCCCACCTCTCTCTCAAATGAGAGGAGGGGGAGAGAGCAAGAGACTTACGAGTTTAGAAGGAACTCAACTACTTTAATGAAATATTAATAATAAAATAAAAAGAAATAAGGAAATAATGAAATAGATACTAAACTGGATCAAGCTTCCAGGATGATGATCACATCACCAGCAGGCATGGGGAAATCCCAGACTCGACTCAGTAACAGGTGGGAACTGGGTTCCAGATCTGAGGTCCGGAATGCGCAGATCAGTATCCAAGGCAGAACGAAAGGACAGAGTCCTCCTGGGATACCAGACGTTGAAGGAAGAGGGGCTGACCCTTTGATCCCTCAGCTTTTATACTGAGCATGAGGCAGATGGGATGGAATACCCTGTTGGGCAGTTTGGTGTCACCTGTCCTGTCTGCTCCTCCCCGCAGGTGCGACCCCCTCTATGTTCTTCTGCCTCTGACCCTCCAATGGGGCAAAGAACAAAGTTAGCTGGCCTTGGGCGTTACAGCAATAAGGATAAGAAAGAGCCTCTCTGCATACCATGCCTTAGCAGAAATTATAACTCATCAGGTTTTATCACTCTGAACAGTGTCTCCACAATATGCTGTTGATCTCAGAGAGTTTGGTTAGTTTGAAGAGGCATGGCTGCAAAGTAAAATCCCAGAACAGAAAAGGGGTTTGTTTCACCTCAAACCAGCACAGGAAGGCTGTTCTTTTGGGAGGGTACAAGGATAATAAAAGAGAAGACCTCATGATTTAGGGGAACGAAAAGAGAAGCAAAGATGCTGTTGGCCTTCTTTGCTGGGGGCTCCTGTTTTGCCTAATGAAACCCAAGGACCACCAGAGCATTTCCCACGGAGCTGCTTCCCAGCCACACAGCCCCTGCCCTCTGCAATTGAAAATTATAAAGTCACTGTGAAGGCGCAGTAGAAGAAATCAGTTTGGGGTGCTGCAATGGATGGGCACATAGTTTTCAGTACAGACAGGTTGGAAGGATCAGGGGTGGGGTTCCCTCTTGTGGCTCCATCTTTGGCGACAGAGCAGCATTAGGAGGGCTTTGGAAGAAGCTGCAGAGGTTATGGGGAACTCACAGCCACTGGCAAAACCTCACAAAATCATGGCCTTGTGTTTGAGGCAATAGTCAGTGAAGACAGAGAGTCACGAGTAAAGCTTGGGCCAGCATGGGGTCAGAGTGAGGTGGGGAAGCAGTGGGGGTGGTTGAAATCTGCAGAGACACAGGCACAGGCAGAGGAAAGTGTAGGACAGCCTGTGGTGGGGATGGCCCTTTGTTGGGGCTGGGACCCCTCAACAGAACTGAAACCCTTGTCCTTTCGACTATGGCTGCGGGCTCTTCCACCGGAGCCCCTGAGAGGACTCCAGTTCATTACAGATGCACTGGTTTGTTGCCTCCTCCCCCACCCTCCAGAGAACCTGGGAGCTGTCCTACCACTGTCCTGCCCTTGGCATCACACACCCCCTCATCTCACTGCTCCCAGGAAGAGCCCTGAGCATCCCGTGAGGGAAAGGATCCCTATTCCCAGGGTATGAACATCAGTGCTTGAACATCCTGCTTCATGAAGCACATCAAGGGCTTTCACAGACACTGCCACATTTGATTTTCAAGCTGTAAGCAGTGCCTCTGACTTTCTGCTCAGGGACAGTCAGGGTTGGCCCTCAGTGGAAACCACTGACACCCGCAGAACCTTGGAGGCTGACTTTTGCTTCTCTAGAGCCCAGTTCAATCCCCTCTCAGTACCTGCAGTTCAGGTACTTGGCACCAGAGGGCTCATTAACATGCCAAATGCCATAACAAGCCAAGGCTCTGGGCTAATTTTCTTATTCTACAATTCTGCTGTGGTTAATTAGAGAGATTTCAGAAGTGAAAAGGTTTCAATAGTAAATATCATGGAGAAAGCGTTTCTTTTTCTTTCATTTTCTTCATTTGTCTGCTTCATTTGTCTGTCTGTCTTCATTGATATCAGCAATTCCCAAATGATGCTGCAACTGGACCTCTCCAAATGGAGTCTGACTGTGTAGGGCAGTCAAGACCCTGTATGTCAGGCACTCTGTGGGCAGGCTTTGTCCCCACCTCCAACCCCGCATTTCTCTCATCAGCCACCTGGGACTTACAGCACCTTTCTCCAAACCCGAGTTTTCTCACCTACATTTTTTTTTTTGCAGGTTTCTCCCCTACATTTTTGAGTTGCAGGTTTCAGCCCTTTGGCACCAGTTTCCACTTGTTTAACTTGGGGAATGAACTGCACCCAGACACAGAATCTGCTGTAGGTGACCCTGGTCTGGAACAGGGGTTGGCTATATGATCTCCAGAGGTCCCTTCCAACCCTGACCATTCTGTGATTCTGTGATTCTGTGATTGTCTTTGTAGCCCAAAAACAAGACCAAAGGAAGGCATGGTTCAACAGAAAATAAAATACACTCCTCTGCTGTACATTAAGTCCACCTTACCTCCTCTGAAGTCCACTCTCCACAGAGGACAGCCTTAGACCAAAGGAAAACAGATTTTTATGGCAAGCACGGATCCCAAGAACCCCCAAAGCACTGCCTGCCCCAGAGTCTGTTTGTTCATATGCACTCACAGCGAGTCACACGCTGAAGTCACGAGCTCCCTCCATTCACAGAGGGAAGTAAAGAGACAAAGTGAATGACAGGCCCTCTTTTGAACAGCCGAATCTGCACTAATCCCAATGTATCTGGGTTACAGCAGCATCTTCAAGTAGACTCTGCAACAGCCAGGCCCACTCATTGCTCCTCCTCCTCCTTTGCTGCACATCCTTTGCTGCACAGCTTGGGTGCAATTGTCCAGGCTTCCTTTTCTCCTGGAGGGAGAGAAATCAGTTGTCTCAACTGAGATGCTTTGGCCTACCCTGCCTGTCCACCAGCTCCGGCTCCAGAAATGCTCCCATCAGCCCGGGGTCACATTTCCCAGTCCCACATTGGGGCTTCAGCTATGCCTGGGAATCTGGGAGGCAGTGGCCACCTCTGTGTGGGCATCACCCCCTGTGTGACAATGTTAGGCAGAAGTTGAAACATATGCAGAAAGGACCTTGGTGTAATAAGTACATCAGAAGTCTTCATTTTCAGAAGTTTGATACTGTTCTGTAAATTCTCATGATTTTTTTGCATAGGCCATGGACAAGGACCAGAAGCTGAGGACACTTCATCTCCCTCTGTGTGAATACAGATCTATACATCTGGTCGCTTTTGACTGGTAACATTGGAGTTTGCTCCAGTAGCCCCTGGTTTGACTCGTATCCGCCATTGGCTGTTTCTCTCTAGAGTCCTGCCTTGAGTCACAATGGCTGAGAAGAACTTGTGGGTGAAATAGGAGGCAAAGAGGACATGAAGTATCTCACATCTGTCTCCGCCTACTCTTACTGAGTACACCTCAGACCAGGACAGACCACTCATTATCTTTAGTTCTTCTTCAACTGTTCCTGAAATAGTATTGAATTATTTTCTTGCACCTTCCTTGGACAACCTCTGGCACCTCAAATGTCACCAGGTGTTTCATCTCAACAGCCAGCTCCTGCCCTACATCTTCATTAATTATCATGGGAGCTGAGACAAGGAGCTCACATGCAGGTTCATATGTAATGCCTCCCTGAAGTGAGGCAAGAGGAATGCCATCGCCTGTGGGTTTGTGACAGGCATGGGAGGGAGCTGAGTCCCCTTCCAGTGCCAGCAATACAAACGCAGGATGAGATGCCTCCATTGACTCAGCTGAATCCTATCCCCCACCAGGAGTAAAGAAGGTCCCTGCCTGGCATTGTCTGCCTGTCCTGCCTAATAATTAGACAAAGAAGTACTCTGAGTATCCTGGACAGGTCTTCCAGAGCTGGCACATCCCATGACTGACAGGACCTGCCTTGGTGTCTGTCTTGGCTTCTCTGGGGTGGAGAAGGAGGACGTGCTGCAGAGCAGGGCTTCCCTGCTGCACCGTCACAGGGAAAGGTCATGACGGCTGCCTTCTCCTAGGGATGGCTTCAGGGGTGGGAAGCTGCGTGTGCAGCCAGGGCTGCCCTGGGTTGTCCTTCAGAACAGGGTCCCCGCACTCCAGGGAGCCCCCTGTGTGCCAGGACAGGGACTTTGCCACCTGCCAGGATCCCCACTCAGCCTGCCCACAGTGCTCCCCACGCTGCTGTGGAGAGAAAGCTGTGAGTGGAAGGAGGGGTCCCAGGAAGGGAAGAATCTTCAACACATAGAATTGTTAGAGTTGGAAGGGACCTTGAAGATCATCTATTTCAGACCCCCTGCCCTGGGGAAGGACACCTCCCACCAGATCAGGTTGCTCAAGGCCCCATCCAACCTGGCCTTGAACACCTCCAGGGATGGGGCAGCCACAACCTCTCTGGGCAGCCTCTTCCGGTGTCTCACCACCTCCAAGTAAAGAATGTCTCCCTAATACCGAATCTAAATCTACACACTTTCAGTCCAAAACGCTTACACCTTGTCCTATCGCTGCACTCCCTGATAAAGAGGCCCTCTCCAGCTTTCCTGTAGGTCCCCTTTAGGTACTGACAGACTGCTATAAGGTCCCCACAGAGCCTTCTCTGAACTTGCCCCCTCCTCTCCCCAGCCAGCCCCACGCCCCAGCACAGCACAGCAGTCTTGGCCCTGGGGTTCCCTCAGGCAGCTCCTGCGTCTCCCCAGTCTCCCCTCCCTGTGCCTGCTGAGTCCCTACTGACCCCCTTGGCACTGCAGCGTCCTCAGTCGTGGACACATTGATTCAGTGCTCTATTTTGGTGGACTTCACTTTTGAGGGTGTTTCACCTTCTGAGTCTCCATCCATTCCAGCCCAAGGGCACGTGTTGAGTCCCGAATCTCTCTTCTCCTCCCCCCTTCAAATGCATTTCCAGAATGTCTGGTGTATGCTGTCAGTCCTGTCATACATGAAGAAGACTGAGGAGATAATGGGAGCTCATGGACCATCTCCCCTACCATTGGACATCAAGAAGAGCACTTTTAAATCCAGAACATTTGGTGCAGTGGAACCCAAGAGTACCATGAGCTTAGAATCATAGAATTGCTGAGGTTGGAAGGGACCTTTAAGATCATCAAGTCCAACCATTAACCTACCCTGACAAAACCAACTTCTAAACCATGTCCCCAAGTACCACATCTACCCTTTTTTTAAACACCTCCAGAGATGGTGAATCCACCACCTCCCTGGGCAGCCTATTCCAATGTTCAATAACCCTTTCAGTGAAAAAATGTTTCCTAATATCCAGTCTAAACCTCCCCTGACATAACTTAAACCCATTTCCTCTTGTCCTATCACTTGTCACCCGGGAGAAGAGGTCAGCCCCCACCTCTCTACAACCTCCTTTCAGGTAGTTGTAGAGGGTGATAAGGTCTCCCCTCAGCCTCCTCTTCTCCAGGCTAAACAACCCCAGTTCCCTCAGTCATTCCTCGTAAGATTTGTCCTCCAGACCCCTCACCAGCCTTGTAGCCCTTCTCTGGACACGCTCCAACACCTCAATGTCCTTCTGTGAGGGGCCCAAAACTGAACGCAGTACTCGAGGTGGGGCCTTACCAGTGCCGAGTACAGGGGGACGATCACTTCCCTAGTCCGGCTCACCACACTATTCCTGATACAGGCCAGGATGCTGTTGGCCTTCTTGGCCACCTGGGCATGCTGCTGGCTCATATTCAGCCGGCTGTCCACCAACACCCCCAGGTCCTTTTCTGCCGGGCAGCTTTCCAGCCACCCCGCCCCAATCCTGTAGCGCTGCATGGGGTTGTTGTGACCCAAGTGCAGGACCCGGCACTTGGCCTTGTTGAACCTCATACCATTGGCCTCAGCCCATCGGTCCAGTCTGTCTAGATCCCTCTGCAGGGCCCTCCTACCCTCAAGCAGATCAACACGCCCGCCTAGTTTAGTGTCATTTGCGAACTTACTGAGGGTACATTCGATCCCCTCATCCAGATCATTGATAAAGATATTAAAGAGAACCGGCCCCAGCACCGAGCCCTGGGGCTTAGCTCCTAAACCACTGAGAACACAATGAGAAGAGACTCTTCAAAAGACCAATTCCTTGAACATGTTCTTGGAAGGAGTTTTGGAGGAATAGCCCGGCTTGCAGGCACTGCACTTGGGAGAGGCCCTTTTATTGAAGAGCTGTTATCTGACAGGCCACACCTGACACAGTGTTGTGCAAGGGTCAGACACAGTAGGATCAAGCCTCAAGACAAGCAGCATAAACTCAGAAAAATATCGATACTACCTATCACAAGAGAAAAAAGCAGACTCATGGCCTAAGATAAACTCTGGGCAATGTGCAGAGAAGGGGCGGCAGGTTATTGTCAGTGAAACAGTGTCCATTGAGTCAGTTTCCATAGGGCATCCTTGAGCTCCTGGTTCCTCATGCTGTACATTAGGGGGTTCACTGCTGGAGGGACCACTGAGTACAGCACTGCCACGACTATGTCCAGAAATGGGCAGGAGATGGAGGGGGGCTTCAGGTGGGCAAAGACTCCAGTGATGACAAACAGGGATACCACGGCCAGGTGAGGGAGGCACGTGGAAAAGGCTTTGTGCCGTCCCTGCTGTGAGGGGATCCTCAGCACGGCCCTCAAGATCTGCACATAGGACAGCACAATGAAAACAAAACACACAAATACTAAACAGGCGCTAACCCCAAGAAGCCCTACTTCCCTGAAGTAGGAATCTGAGCAGGAGAGCTTTAGAATTGTGGGGATTTCACAGAAGAACTAGTGCAGGGCATTGCCGTGGCAGAGGGGTAGTGAAAATGTATTGGCCATGTGCAGGGCAGAATAGAGTAACCCACTGCCCCAGACAGCTGCTGCCATGTGGACACAAACTCTGTGTCCCAGGAGGGTCCCATAGTGCAGAGGTTGGCAGATGGCAACATAGCGGTCATAGGCCATGACTGTGAGAAGATACAGTTCTGCTGACATGAAAAAGACAGACAGAAAGAGCTGGACAGCGCATGCCGAGTACAAAATGCTTCTAGTGTCCCAGAGGGAATTGGCCATGGCTTTGGGGAGAGTGGTGGAGATGAAGCCCAGGTCGAGGAGGGAGAGGTTGAGGAGGAAGAAGTACATGGGGGTGTGGAGGCGGTGGTCGCAGGCTATGGCGGTGATGATGAAGCCGTTTCCCAGCAGGGCAGCCAGGTAGATGCCCAGGAAGAGCCAGAAGTGCAAGAGCTGCAGCTCCCGCGTGTCTGCGAATGCCAGGAGGAGGAACTGGGTGATGGAGCTGCTGTTGGACATTTTGTGCCTCTGGACTTTGGGACCTGTCCAAGGATGGAAACAGAGTAAGTCAGTGGAGACTTCTGTAATCAAAATCAAAGCCATTTCCCATAGACTCCGTCCCTGCTGCATTCATCTGGGAGTGTCCCTTTTCATTTTGCGAGAGACCTTCCTCACGTCCATGGCTGGAGCTCTGGTTGGTGTTGGCTGCCTGTGCCGTGAGGAGCAGGACCTCTGCCCACGGGCTGCCAAGGAGTCAGCCCTGCTCTGCAGCAGTGAGTTCATAGGGAGGGTGGTGGCAGGAGCCGGTCCTGGTGTTCTGCTTTGCCTGATGAATCTGCTCCTAAACGCAGATGGGCTTTTCAACACCTGAACTCCAATGCTGAGGAACAGGGATGGCAGAAGTCAGCTGGAGAGGTTTGGGGTTTTTATACTGCTCCCCCCATCTCACCTGGGCAGTGTTCTTGGATGTCAGAAACGCTCGGCATTTCTGCTGCACTCCAGGAGAACAGAGTGAGTCCTGTGAGACATGAGGATTGCCTGTGGCTTAGAGCAGAGTCAGGGGAGACGGTTTGTCCCTCCACCTTGCACCTTCATGAGATGGAGGGTGATCATCCTCTTGTCTGATTATGCAATCAGACACCGCTGAGAGCAGAAGGATCCATCTCAGAGCACTAAATGTCTCACCCTTTCTCAAGGTCTCAGCACCCACTTCTAACCAAGGACACACATGGCTCATTTCACCAACCCGACAGAATTTCCTCAGTCGCAGAGTCTCTATGTTTCTCTGTGGGGCTTTCTGATAACACAAAGGTGCTACGGGACAGGTTGGCATCCTGGAGGGCAGCTCACAGCTTGGATGGACACCCAAAGGACATACCCAATTGTCCTAATGTTGGCATCTCAGTGAGAGAAAATGGACTCATTCCCCAGCTCCATAGCCTGCATTGCCCACAGCCCCACAGGTTAGAGGAAAGCTGGGACACTTGTTCCCATGGACACACCTGCATGAGTGGATGAACGAGATCAGTGTGGGACTGCAGCTGAAATTCCCATCCCCAGGGAGGCTGACAGCAATAAAAAGATCACTTTAAAAGAGACACGTGGAGAAAACAGGAGACATCCATTGAGGGTCTGGCTGAGAGAGGCAAGGGGAGAGGCAGCCGAGCACTCAGGGCAGCATTACCCTCACCCAGCTGGGCACGCCACCGCCCAGACACTGGTAATGCAGGACAGGTGCCCTCAGCCCGACTGCTGGCCAGCAGAAATGGGGCACGTGGCAGGAAGGTTGCCCTTCGCCTCTTCTGCTGCTCTGCTGGGCACAGAGCTGACTCCCAGCCCAGAGCCCATGGCCGTGAGGGCCGAGGGCTGTGCTGGGCTGCTCAGGGAAGGCATCTGCACTGCAGGGGTGGCTGGAGGTGCCCGTATCTCCCCTGCAGCAAGGTTTCCATCAGCAGCTCCCTCCTTTCCTGCCCATCTCCACTGCCTGGAGCTCTCCCTGCCAGGAGCTGTTTTCCTGGCCCCATGTCTCTTCCCTGACAGTGACAACAGACCCCATCCCTGTCCCTGTGTGCCCAGCTCTGCCCCGCAGCCTCTCCATGTGTGCAGGGGCTAAAGAGCAGGTCCCACAAACCCTGGTGAGACTGGAGAGAGGATGCTGGTGCTGTTTGGAGCCCCCAGAGCTGGCAACTGAAGACACAGACTCAGGAACGATCCTTATCTCTACAGTGATTCCTCCTTTGACCTTTCATTGAAAATTCCCCTGGGACACGTGCCACTTCCCACCCAGCCAGCCAAGAGGAGAAAGATCAAAAGACAGATACCTTCACATTGAGGGAACTCTAGCTTGAAAAGTGCCCTCAGGAATGCCCAGAGGTGATCTGGAGCTGTGAGCAGCCCTGATGCATGCAGCACCCTCCCGACAGCAGGATCCTGCCCTACCAGGGGTCACTCCTTCCACCCACAGCCTCTCCCCACAGTGCCGTGGGGAGCTCCCCGGGCAGGCTGAGAGCTGACCCTGGCAAGCGGCAGAGTCCCTGCCCCGGCACACAGCCCCAGGGGTGCAGGGACCCTGCTGGCAAGGACAGCCCTGCCCACCCCTGCCTGCACACCCACCTTCACACCCCTTTGGCCATTGCTGGGAGAAGGCAGCCGTTATGCCCTGTGCCTCTGATGGTGCAGCAGGGAAGCCCATGTGGGCATGTCCTACTCCTCCACAGAAGAGAAGTTGTGAGCATCCTCCTGACAGATCCCACAGGCTGTGGGATGTGCCACCTTCTGGAGATGTCTGCAGCAACTGCAGCTGCTTTGCTTTGTGAAGAGTTCTCCCCCCATTCACTCTCAGCATCCCCCTACTCCAGACCACCTTTAAGCTCTCTCTGCCTCCCTGCTCTGCCCTCGCTGCCTGCAGGCAGTGCCCTCAGCCCTGCTGCGCTGTGCCGAGGAGCTGCTCCTGGGCAGAGCTGTCTCTCTGCAGCGCTGCCCGCTTGCCATGAGCTCCCTCCATGCCAGCAGCCCGGCAGAGCTCAGCAGCAGAGGACCAGGTGTGACTTTCTCTGCCTCCTCCCCTCACTCCCCCAAATCCCTCGAGGTGTCCCTGGGCCCCCAGGGCTGACAGCTCCTCAAAGGCAGCAGGGTCTCTCCTGGGGAACAGAGTTTGAAGCAGAATGAGGTAATCACCAACTGTCCCTCTCTAAACCCTGGACAGACTGATTCCTGCAGTGGGAATTGCTCTGCCAGGGTGTGCGAACCTACAAGAGGTGTCCATGTTCCCCTCTGGGAACCCCCAGTCCTGTCCCATGGCCAGGCAGGGCACGGAGGCAGTCACAGGCCGGGGATCATTCCCACCGGTGCAGGGCAGGGACTGAGCCAAGTCAATGGAGGCGTCCCAGCTCTCAGCAGTGTTCCTGAGGCCGGAGGGACATTCAGCTTCTCCAGTGCACCCCACAGACCCACAGGAGGGGGGATTCCTCTTGCCTCAGCTCAGCTGCCCAAAATCGGGGATACCTCCATATCTGGGCTGCCCTATGAATAATGGAGAGAGCGGCCAGGAGGGAGCTTTTCCGATGCAAACACCGGGTGATACTTGAGGTGCAGAGGTGGTTCAGGACATGTGCAGGGAACTGCAAGCTCTAATGGAGCCATTGTGAGAGACACGGCAGCATCTGGGGGCATTGTCCTGGACACTGGTGGGGAATCCCTTTGGCCAGCTGAAATGATAGAAGATGATCACATTTAGGACAGGTCACCCTGTTCCTCCTCAGTATGCTTAGGGCAGCCCATAGAGGTATTCATCTGACCAAATGGAGTCATGTGCCTCAGGGGAGCTCAGCCTGTGTTTCTCTTCTCCATCTGTTGTATTTCCTACATCTGTACCAAGTTTACCCAAAGTTTTGGATGGACATCCCTACGTTGCTTACCCTAGCCCAGGGCAGCTGCTCAGCTTAGTGGCCAAATACAGGCCTGTAGTGCTGCCTCGGATGCCAAAGGTGCCCAGCGCAACCAGAGCGTACAGCTGGCTGGGCAGTGCGGGACCTACAGGACAGCTGTCCCCACTCAGAGCTGGTACCCAACAGGCACCCCGTGGCATCTCAGAGGGGTTTGGTGTGTATGAGCAGGTGACTGACTGCTCCCACTGCAGTGAGACAAAGCCTGTCCCATGTCTGTCCAGGAGATGCCGGCAGCACATGAATAAAAGGCACATCACAGCAGCGTCTCCACTCATGTTCCAAGACTTCAGATATTAGGAAGAAATTTTTCCCTTTGAGGGTGATGAGTCACTGGAACAGGTTTCCCAGAGAAGTTGTGGAAGCTCCATGCCTGGAGGTGTTCAAGGCCAGGCTGGACGTGGCTTTGAGCAACCTGGTCTCATGGGAGGTGTCCCTTCCTATGGCAGGGGGTGTGGGAACTCAATGATCTTCAAGGTCTTTTCCAACCCAAACCATTCTATCATTCTATGATTCTAAGTTAGAGGTTGGTGCTGGTGCCACAGCTGAGGTGCTGCAGCCCAAAAGTTCATCAATGGCCTCAGGCTGGGGCAGGTAGGAGGAGCTGGAGCGCCGTGTGCTGTCACAGAGCTGTGACATTGATGTAATACCTTCTGAGGTCTGTGGGACAGGTCAGAGAGCCTGAGGTTCTGCAATGGATGGATGGAGGCTCTTCAGAAGAGGCAGCTGGGGAAGACCAGGAAAGGGATGCCCTCAGTGTGAGGCAGCTGCCTGGATGAATGGAGATCCTCTACGGGTTGGGCAGCAGATTAGGTGAGCCCTTTTGGGTGAAGGTCAGATGATAGGCCAGTTAGGGAGACATCATGGTCGGTGAAAAATACCTGGAATCAGAGGAGAAAGAGGACAACATCTTATTTTGTCAATTCCATTTCAAATACTCCACATCACCCTTGGGGACTTTAATCACCCTGACAGTCATGCGGAGGTGACACTGCAGGGTTCAAAGAGACACAGAGCTTTCTTCTTAGCACAGCTGCCAGATGTGCCAACATAGGTGATGCTCACCTGGGACTGGTACTTGCCAACAGGGAAGAGGGGTTCAGGGCTGTGAAATTCAGTGTCAGTCTGAGCTGAGCTACGCTGTGGCCATACTGGTCTCCAGCCACAGCCATGGGCACAGCCAGGCCTGGCCACAGACCTTGTTGGTTCTCCCTCACAGACTCACTTCCCAGCTTGATCCATAATGGATGCGCGATGGCACAACACCCTGTCCCTCCAAGTGCCAGACTCTGGCCGATACACAAAGGCCCGGCTCAGCCGTGTCACTGCAGAGCTTGTACAGCCGGGCCCTGGAGGTGCTCACTGTGCCAGGGCCAAAGGTGGGCAGCTGGAGGGAAGGCCCTTCATTGCTTTCCCAGCACTCCTAGCTTTTTATTACTTTTCCTGTCACCCCGTGTGAAGCTCCCAAGAGGCAGTTTGGGGATGTTGCCTGTGCCATACCATTTCTCACGGCAGAGGAGAGGTTTTTCCCACCATCTCTCCAGGTAGATGGAGGATGGTACTGGAGTTTCCTCAGCTTCCCTTTCAGCAGCAGGCTAAAGAGGCACAGTGCCCTCACCGTCTCCACACAGCTCATGTTAATTTGGCCCCTAACGCCATCCTTGTTGCCTTTGTCTGGACCCTCTCTGGCTTCTGTCCATCCCTCCAGAACTGGGAGACCACTTGCTTGCGCGGCAGCCATTGCCATGCCCAGGCCTTTTTGCTCAAGGCCACTCCTCACCCAGTCGGGTCGCAGCCCACACGGCTGCACAGGGTTATTCTGCTCCTGGTGCAGAGCTTCTTCCTTCTCCTTGTTGATCTTTGGGAGGGCTTTGGGATGTTTTTTGGCCAAATCCCCAAGTGCGTCTGGGTGCTTCTTGACTGGAGTTCTGTTGGGTGAGCATTTATGGTGTGTTCCCGGATGGTTCATCCTCATTTGTGCTTCTACCAGGATAACAGCATGAGGAGTTGCAGGACGCTACAGGTAAAGAAAAAGCAGTACTTGTTTACTGGAATGACTGTCCAAGGTAGGAAGGATCACAAAACCCACATCAGAAACAACAAAGGAGGGCACAAAACCAGAAGAGAACAGCCAACACAGAAAGGGTTAATAGGGTGGCTGGAAAAGTATCCCATGCCACCATCCAGAACACTGTCCTGGGCCTTGAAAAGCAAGTCGTATGGCGACATGGCACACCAGACAGAACTGAGTCGGACAACAGGACCCATTTCCAAAATAGCCAAATAGACACTCTGGCCAAAGAGCACGACATTGAGTGGGGATATCACATCCCCTATCATGCACCAGCCTCTGGGAAGATGCAATGATACAATGGATTGTTAAAGACAACACTGCGAGCAATGGGTGGTGGTACCTTCAAACACTGGGATACACATTTAGCAAAAGCTACTTGGTTAGTCAACACTCGGAGATCTGCCAATAGAGCTGGCCCTGCCCAATCAAAACTTCCATGTACTGTAGAAGGGGATAAAGTCCCTGTATTGCACACGAAGAATATGTTGAGGAAGACAGTCTGGGTTAGTCCAGCCTCAGGCAAAGGGAAATTTATCCGTGGGCTTTCTTTTGCACAAGGACCTGGGTGCATGTGGTGGGTGATGCGGGAGGATGGGGAGGTCCGATATGTACCTCATGGGGATCTGGTTTTGGGTGAGAATAGTCAATGAATTGAATTGTATAATGTTAATTGCTAAAGAACCCTGCCACTGTATGTCATCATTACTATAATTGCGATCAACTGTACTACAGTCAGAATCACCCAAATCAATGACAGATGGATTTTGATGAAACTGAGTAAAGGGCAGCAGTGATGGGATCAGAACCGACCTCAGCCGCTGGCGCCCAGCAACTTCCTCGAGATTGACACCTTCAACCAATGGACCATGGGCATGGGCCGCACCGGGTACACCAGCCACAAGCTCCGAATGCAGCATGTAACAGTGCAGCACCACACACCATCTCGCCTGCCCTGAGGGACTGTTCTGGCAGATTGAGCCCAAAGTCATGGACTAAATGAACTCAATGGACATTTTAGAGGGATGGCCCCTAAACTATGGGAATTATATCTGTATGTATATATATACACATATATATATAAAAAAAATAAAACCAGAGGGAAAAGTGGTGGTAATTAATTGGAAACTGGAAGATCTGGGCACGACATAGATAACATAGAATAAGTATAAGGATTTCAGGAGGAAGCTGGCTGGGGGAGGGGCAGGAGCTTGCTGCTCGGAGCGGGCTGGGGCTTCCCAGGTCCGGTTTGTGAGCGGTGGTACTGTAATCACATTTGTACACTCCTCTGTCAGTGTTATTGCTGTTGTTTTGCTCTTTCCTTTGCTGTTCTGTTAAACTGCCTATCTCAACCCACACGTTCTACGTTTTTCTTCCGAGTCTCCCATCAGATGTGGGGGGTTGAGCGAGCGGCCGCGTGGTTCTTTGTTGCCAGCTGAGGCCAAACCATGACAAGGTGCTACTCCAAACTCAAGCCCTGGAAACCCTCCGCCAGCTTTGTGCTGAAGCAGAAAGGCAGGAAGAACTGGAAGAAGGCAGCGCAGAAGTAGAAGCTGTATCAGGTTTTCAAAATACTTCATTGACCGATGTTAAAAACCCCAAAGAAGACAGCCATTCATCTCCAGGACAAAGACATTCAGCAGCACTCTGTCTTCATGGACTGAGGTGTCCTGGACAGACACAACCACCTGAAATCCTTGGAAATGAACCTCTTCATTACAGGTTTGTTACGTGGTCCCCTGAAAGGCAGGGCAGACAGAGAATCCAGGGAAACAGAGCTGCTCTCAGAGAGAAAGACACATCAATACTGACATGTGGCACCATACATCATCAGGACAATTACTGTTGATAGCTAGGAAGTAGAAAGAATGAAGAGTTAGCGTTGTTCCACAAGGCACATCAGGACCTTGCGGAAGCTGGTGTTGCCTCCCACCCAAGATGACGGTCCAGAGCTCCTCCACACTTCAGCTCACCACTGCATATGGGACGTGGCTTTTGACTTCTGGCCAGAGGAGTATTGCAGGTGGCAACTCCATAGCTCAGAAGGTTAACCACCGCCAGGGTAGACAACAGCAGGAAGAGAGTTCTCATGTGAGATAATAGCTGCACTTCTCAAAGGCTTACAAATTTTTAATTAGAAGGAAAAAGTTCTGGATGATTCATGTGTATTAGTTGTGCAGAAAGAAAAAAAAAAGGTAAAAAGATAAAAAAAAGCAGCCATTTCATTTCAGTGTGAAGGAACAGAAGGAAGCAAGGCTCTCATTTAAGTCACATACACACAGCTGTGGAAAACCTTCATGAAAATTCTCTAAGTTAGAGGTGCAATCTCCACTATCCACTCTACAGCCTCTTCTTTTCCATTGCCGATACCCCTCCAGCCCTGCTGGACATGCACAGCTCCAGATCAGCCAGGTGACGCAACAGCACAGGTTACCTCACCCAGGCTCCCAAAGCATCTGTGATGTCATCGCGCGGTTCCATGATGACCCTATGCTCTCCCCAAGGCCACCTGGCAGCTGACACGACAACCTGTCTTGCCGGATTTCTGCCTGCCCTCGCCACTCTCCGCGCTCTGTGACTGAGAGCAGCAGCAGCAGACAAGGTACTCCCTAGTAATTCTGGACGCCACAGCATTGTGCTTATAAACATGGCCTTGTTTTGGGGGTTCATTTAAATATATATGCATAATGCTGTCTGTCAATGCATCCTCCAGTTCTGGTTGGATGCACCCTCTCCTGGCATTGTAACGCTGCCCCAAAACGAGAGGAGAGCTGCTGCTGGCATCTAAGATCGCATAAACACCTGTATGTGGGGATAAGGACAGAACGGCACTGCTGTTCTGACCTTGAAAATTAAGCCGGCAGGTTAGCTTTCTGTTCTTCAGATGGAACCATTGCAGAAACACCTGGCAGAGTGGTTCGAGTTTAGGAATGATGAATGTGTGCTGCAACGGTGGAGAGGCCTTCAAAAATGCGTTACTCACCTTGTAGTGTGTTCTTTGAGGTACATGGATGAAGGCTCATTGTGTGGTAATCTAAAGTGCTTGCACTTCCTCACCTTCAGGAGGTATGTGGCTGGAATTGCGAGGCTGGTGGTGGTCAGGCTGTGGCAGGAACATGAACCTTTCTCGTTGTACCTCACTTCCACTTATGCTTACTCTATGCCTCTTTTAGATGTCTCAGCTTTATAAATTGCTTATTGTGGGTTAATCACTCTTTTCCTGCCTATTATTACATTCTCCATTTGCTATTCTGTTGATTCAGCTTGACGGGGTTTCAGGCCAGCCATGGTCAGGACTATACAAGAGACACATGAGCAGCGCTTACATAATTCTCAGAGTATTGTCTTTAAGCACCTGCATCCTATTAATCAACCTTATACAATTACATCTATTCTTCAGCCGTCCTATGGTTATTCTCAAAATAGATAAGAAATCTAACAAGGCCTAAGTTACTTAAATCACTTAAAAGCTTATTTCTTTAACAATTCCCTCCTTTTCTTTTCATCGCATCCCTGCCATTGTACTTATTTATAATTCCACATTTTTGTTCTATTTTCTACCGTATAAAGGAGCAACAAGTCATACAACACTGAAGCAAAACAGTCATACATACTAATATGATTATAATAAAGCAATGGCAATCAAATTCTTCATCCAAGTGGTCAAATTTGGGAACCAGGATGTCAGCCAAGAAAGTGTATCAGAAAAACCCCAAGAAATGTCATCTCTTTGGATCTGCTGCATAGTAGAACTCACTTCCCATATTTTGTGGACATCTGTTATCAATTCTCCAGATAATTCCAACCGATCGAAATCCTTGGTTTACTGTTTTTTGAAGGGCTACACAGCTCCAACATTCACTCAGGTTTAGATTACTAGTAAAAGATTTTATCAAGGACACGTGCATACTATCTGTCCGCATATTTTTTTGAACTTACTTGGCTGACATCTCTGCTTTTCCTAATTAGACACTCCTTCAAAACATTTAAAGGTGTCATGCTTCAGTATCGTTCAGGAGTGTCTAACCAAATCTGATTCCAATACAGTGGGTTCCCTAGTCCATACTTCATAATCCTAAATTTGAAAGTAAAGCAACTGCTCGATAAATGGACTCCATGACAGCACCAATTTCCATGACCATAGATTCTCCACATCTGATAATTACGGCACCGTGCCTCAACTCCCCATGCTGGTTCCTGAATCTGAATGTAACATGAAGGAACAGCTGTTGGAAAGCTGTAGGGCCCCCACCGTTTAGAATAACCATGGCCGTTGGTCCGAGTATCCAGTGGATTGTCAGCCCTAAGTCTAACGTTGACACAGAATTCGAGAGAATTTTCAAATGGATAAACAGGACCTCTCTGCTGGGTCTTCGGACTACTAAATGAAAAAATGACTTGACCAACTTTTGCTTGATAGCCTGTAATTTGACATGTAAGTTGGCAGGAACGATCTCTATATACAGTAACAGTTTTATTGGTACTGACATCCCGACACCGCAATGCAAATTTTGTCCACATGGTGTCGCTCCTGGATAAAATAGCAACAAATACAAACACTAGTTTACAACCTTTCATTATGCTTTAGACTCTTGGCGGGCATGAGAATGATGGATCCAAGTCTCTTTCCCAGCAACCTTAATAGCATAAAAAGGAGCTAGTAAAACAATATAAGGTCCTTCCCATTTTGGCTCAAGTCTATTTTTTCTTTTAAAGTTTTTAATACAGACCTTGTCTCCTGGTTGTGTCTCGTGAACTTGAATCTCGGGACTTCCTCCCTGATACCAACAAGCATGATTACTCATTTGAAAAAAAGAGTTTTGCAGGTACAAAAGATGTGTGACTTGTTCATCTCCATCCAAAAGACAGGTTTTCGCAGGCTTGTGTGTTCCTGGAACAGCAAGTACTCTCCCGAACAAAATTCCTGCTGGGGAAACACCAACTGGTTGTCTCGGGGCATTTCTAATATCCCCCAAAACTAAGTTTAAAGCATCAGGCCATTTTCAGCCAGTCTGCTTACAGACTCTAACTAGTTTTTCTTTTAGGGTCCTATTCATTTGTTCTGCTTGGCCTGATGATTCAGGGTGATTTGGAGTATGGAGTTGACAAAAATCCCTAAAGGATTATAAATTTGAATTAAAATTGCAGCTGCAAAATGACTTCCTCGATCAGAATCCATAACCTCAGGGACCCCAAACCTTGGGATTATTTCTTTTAACAGGGTTTTTACTACTGCTTTGGAATCGTTTTTTTTTCTAGTAGGAAAAGATTCTACCCATCCAGATAGTTGATCTACTATCACTACCATGTAAGAGTACCCCATTGTTTTTGGCACTTCTGCATAATCAATTTGGAGTTTTTGAAAAGGGAAAGTTGCAGGATACTGTGTGAAGAAGATGAGAGACTCTGGTGACCAGAATCTGCACCATTGAGCTACAGCTTCAGAAGAGGAACTGGAATGGACTGATAAGAGTCAGCTGAAAGTTAATGAACTTCTGGAAGTACTGAAGAGTGAAGAGCTGGGGGACACTGCGAGCTTGCCAGACAGAAATATCAATTATGTAATGCTGTGTAGAATCCTATGTATAAGAGATATATTTTGTTAGCCACTTGCCACTCCCTGAGGTGACGGCCCAACTCTGAGTTGTTAATAAAGCAAACCTAGAGGTACCCACAGTCTGGTGAAATTCTTAAACACTGGATGATGTATGAATTGTTTGTAAACTGTGCCAATGGTGGCGTGTCTGATTCATGATGAGTAGCCTGCAGATACAGATCAATGAGCATGTAGAGTCTCAGCAAGTTTTCAAATGTAAGAAATATTCCCTAAAATATTGTGGCGTTTTCAAGATCGTCTTAAAGCAAATTCTGGCACTGAAGATTTTATGTTGGTCACCAGATTCCTAAATCACACAAAACCCTAGGAAATGCTTTCAGGTTAAATTACTACTGCTATAGACAAGGAACCAGCTGGATGCTGAGTGCACTCAAAGAGGTGTGGTCAACGGCTCGATGTCCAAGTGGAGACCAGCTACGAGTGGTGCTCCTCAGGGGTCAGTACTGGGACCTGTGCTGTTCAACATCTTTGTCAGAAACATGGACAGTGGGATGCAGTGCACCCTCAGCAAGTTCGCCGATGACACCAGGCTGTTTGGCGAGGCAGACACACTGGAGGGGAGGGATGCCATTCAGAGGGACCTGGACAGGCTGGAGAGGTGGGCCCAAGCCAACCTCATGAAGTTCAACAAGGCCAAGGGCAAGGTGCTGCACCTGGGTTGGGGCAATCCCAAGCACAAATCCAGGCTGGGCAGGGAATGGCTGGAGAGCAGCCCTGAGGAGAAGGACCTGGGGGTGCTGATTGATGAGAAGCTCAACAGGAGCCAGGAATGTGCGACTGCAGCAGAAAAAGCCAACCGTATCCTGGGCTGCATCAAAAGAAGTGTGGCCAGCAGGTCAAGGGAGGTGATTCTGCCCCTCTACTCCACTCTTGTGAGACCCCACCTGGAGTGCTGCATCCAGCTCTGGAACCCCCAACATAGGAAAGACATGGACCTGTTAGGGCAGGTGCAGAGGAAGGCCAGGAGGATGATCCGAGGGCTGGAGCACCTCTCCTATGAGGACAGGCTGAGAGAGTTGGGATTGTTCAGCCTGGAGAAGAGAAGGCTCCCGGGAGACCTTAGAGAGGCCTTCCAGTACCTAAAGGGGGCCTACAGGAGAGGTGGGGAGGGACTTTTTACAAGAGCATGTAGTGATATGTTGAAGGGGAATGGCTTTAAACTGGAAGAGGGGAGAATAAGATTAAATATTAGAAAAAATTTTCACTCTGAGGATGGTAAGGCACTGGAACAGGTTTCCCAGAAAAGTTGTGGAAGTTGCATCCCTGGAAGTGTTTAAGGCCAGGCCGGATGAGGCTTTGAACAACCTGGTCTAGTGGGAGGTGTCCCTGCCCATGGCAGGGGGGCTGGAACTAAATGGTCTTCAAGGGTCCTTCCAGCCTTGACCATTCTATGATTCTATGATGCCTTCACAGAGAAAATAGGTTTTCTTTTTCTCTGTCCCAAATCTTCCCTATTTCAACATCTAATAATTGTCTATTAACCTCTTGCCAAGCACCATCATAAGCCTGGCTCCATCACCCTGAAAACCTCCCCACAGGGACAGACAGGCTGCTATGAGGTTCCTGAGACGTTCCCTTCTCCAGGCTAAACAAGGCGCTTCCCTCTCCTTCTCCTCCCAGAAATGTGCATCAGCCCCGAAGCATCTTGGCGGCCCCCCACTGAACTCTCTCCCACTTATCAGGAACTGCCTTGCTGTGGTGGGTTGGCTTTGGCCAATAGCCAAGAGCCCAGCAGCCACACAGTCGCTCACGCTTTCTTCCCCCTTCCCCAGTGGGACAGGGGAGAGAACAGGACGAAATAAAGTGTGAAAAGTTTTGGGTTGACATGATAACAGTTTAATAGGCAAAGAGAAGAGATCAAAAAACAAGTGAAAGAGACACCATCACTCCCCACCTCCCACAAGCAGACTGACGCCCAGCCAGGCTCCAAGCAGCAGACTCCTTGAACGATAAAAAAACCGCACCATGTTCTCCCTCTGTCTCAAGCTTTTATTCCTGAGTGTGATGTCATATGGTACGGAATATCCCTCTGGTCAGTTTGGATCAGCAGTCCTGGCTGTGTGTCCTCTCGACTTCTTCCTCACCTCCCACCTACTCACTGCAGGGAGCAGAAGGAGAAACAGAGAAGGCCTTGACACTGCGCGCACACTGTTCAGCAATACCCAAAGCACTGGTGTATTGGCAGCCCTGAGTTCTCTCAAGTCCCACGGGTGCAGGATACAGCCATCCTGTGGGACTTCTTGTGGTCTGGTCCAGAAGAGAAGCCATGCCGGGCTGGCCTATTTCCTTTACGACACTTAGAGCTGCAGCCCGTGGAGGACCCCGGTGCAGCAGGTTCCTGGCAGGAACTGCTGCCCAAGGAGAGGAGCCCATGCTGGAGCAGGTTTTCTGGCAGGACCTGTGGCCCGTGGGGCACCCACACTGGAGCAGCCCATTCCTGAAGGACTGTACCCCGTGGAAAGCATCCATGCTGGAGCAGTTCGAGGAGAACTGCAGCCAGCCAGAGGGACCCACAGAGGGGAATTTCAGAAAAGAAGTGTTACACAGTGACCACAACTCCCATTCCACATCCCCCCTATGCCACTCAGGGGAAAGGTAGAAGAGTCAGGAGTGAAGTTGAGCCTGGGAAGACAGGAGGGAGGGAGAGGGGAATGCGTTTCTAGTTTTGTTTCATTTCTCACTATCCTATTCCGTTACAATTAATTGGACATAAATTTAATTCATTTCCCCAAGTTGGGTTTGTTTTGCCCATGACAGTAATTGGTCAATTAATTGGTAAATAAATGATCCAATTTATTGCTACTGACAAATGTGGCGAGACTTGCCCTCAGGCACAAATGCAGTTACTTCATCGTGAAGCCAACCGGGTTGGTGAGGCATGATTTACCCCTGGGAAATCCATGCTGATGGTTCTTGGACACGTTCTGCTGTTGTTGGTGCCCAGAAATGTCACCTAAGAGGACTCCGACTGATGGCACAACACTCCTCACCAAAGAGAGCTTGTACAGCCTGGGGCTCCCTGGGCTGCACATTTGGACTCCTCAAAGACGGGTGCAACACTCGCTTGTCCTCTCTCACCAGAGATCTCTGCCAATGCCATGACCTTTCAAAAGGGATATTCCAAAGAAATACTGATCTTCCCCTGTAACCTCATTACCACTCTTCTCCCTGTTATACAGTGTGTGTAGTTTCTCTGCTCTTTCATATGCTGACACTTCTCCTGAGACAATGATCATTTCTAAAGTCATCTGTGCAGATGCAGACTGTCTGGGCAAAGGCCCTTTCCGTTATTCGCCAGTTCTCTCCCTTTACTCTTTCTTCATTCAGATACCTCTCACCTATGCTGCTGCTTTGACCTTCGGGGAGTTACAAGCTTCCCTGTCTTTCAACAGTCTAATTGTCTCCTTAGCCATGTCTTTAATTACGCTTATACCTGACTTTTCTATCTACCTTCCTAAAATGTTCCTGATAAGAAATCCCAGCCTCATTAGAGGTAGCTTGTACTGACCGTGTGATTGCAGAGTGGGTGTCATTGTTTATGAAAACTGATTACGCTTTACTTTTCTGACAAACAGGAAAAATTCTCCTGCGCCCAGGTGCAGCCAGGTCTCTAAGGAGCAGGGGTGGCAGATGGTGCCATGGAGCTGTGACATCCAGCTGCAGACTTCGGTGGAGAAGTCTGATGCAAGGAAGAGTGGCATAAGTCCCAGGTGGCCAATGTCAGAAATGGGGAGGGTGGGGAGGTGAGGAGCAAAGCTGTGCGTACAGTGTCAGACCTCCAGGGACTGCTTTTCCTCCCTGTCCAGACCTCCTGAGGGGACACTCTGTCTCTGTAACAATCAGAAAATGCTTCTATCACAATCATGAGTAATAATCATGAGTAATACAAAATATCCTTTGAAATAAAAAAAAAAACAAACATTTTTATTAGGTGCACTTTGAAATCTCCTCCTTAACTCCACTCTGAAACCTCTCTAATTGGCTGTACAAGTCTTGAAGATTTGAAGAAAATTACAAGAAAGATAACCACCTTGTTAGGGCTTTCTGTCTTTTAGTGAGCCCCATGGTGTATTTGGTGCTGAGTCCATGAGCCTCAGGCACTGAGAGAAGATTGAACAAAGTGCTCAAGAAATCAGAAGCCAAATGCAAAGTACCTGGAAGCATTAATGGGCCCCACTGAGGACTGCTACTGACAAAGCCTCCCCAGGGGCTCGTTAGGGCAGATAATTGGAGGCTGTGATTGCAGGTAGGCAAAGGCAGAGTGCAGGTGGCTGTAATGCTGAGGAAACCCTTGCTTTGGCTGATGAAGCAGAAAGGCCAAGCGCTCAGCCCCAGGCCCTGGGAAGGCAGATCCTGCCCCTCACTTGTGGCTCAGGGCTCTTCCTGGGGGCACTGGGGTGTGGGGGTGAGCAAGGCCAAGCGTAGGAAAATTCTGTGCCACCTCCTGGCGTCCCAAAGAAGGGGCAAGGACAAAACAAAATCCAGAGCCTAAAAAGAATCATAGAATCATAGAGTCATTTAGGTTGGAAAGACCTTCAGGATCATAGAGTCCAACTGTAAACCTAACAGTGCCAAGTCCACCGCTAAACCATGTCCCTATGTGCCACATCCACATGTTCTTTAAATACCTCCGGGGATGGTGACTCAACCGCTTCCCTGAGCAGCCTGTTCCAGTGCTTGAAAGCCCTTTAGATGAAGACATTTTTCCTAATAGGCAATCTAAATACCAGTTCACCAGTTGCACTCTGAGGATCCAACATCCTGAGCTAGAAGATAGAGACTGGGAGCAGGGTGATCCCCCCGCAATCGTGGAAGAAATGGTCAGTGACCTGCTGCAGCACATAGACATACACAGGTCTATGGGCCCAGAAGGAATCCATCCAAGAATTCTGAGAGATCTAGTGGAGGTGCTCACCAAGCCACTTTCCACCATTTTCCAACAGTCCTGTCTGACTGGGGAGGTCCCAGCAGATGGGAAACTAGCCAGTGTGACACCCATCTACAAGAAGGGCCGGAAGGAGGATCTGGGGAACTACAGGCCTGTCAGTTTGACTTCGGTGCTGGGGAAGCTGGTGCAGCAGATCATGCTGAGTACCATCAGCACAGGGTACCTCAGCCCCACCTTGGGTCCATCTTCCAGCCCAGCTCTGCTGCCCAACGGTGGCCCCTGAGCACTCCCATCCCAGGGTGGCTACAAGACAGTACCGGGGTTGCTGCGTATCTCATCACCATGGGAAACTTCACTGCCTTACAGGGAGTCCTGTCCCTGGCAGGGAAAAAGACTGGAAAAGACTTTCACCACTGGAAAAAGACTCTTCTCATCTACCTGGCACCCTCCCTTTAAATATTTATAAGTATTGATAAGATCCCCCCTGAGTCTTCTTTTCTCTAGACTAAAAAGACTCAAGTCCCTGAGCCTTTCTTCATAAGGAAGATGCTCCAGTCCCCTAATCATCTTGGTAGACCGTTGCTGGACCCTCTCCAGAAGTTCCCTGTCCTTCTTGAACTGGGGAGCCCAGAATATACAGTGGCTTTGTTTCTCCTTGAACTCTTCCTGAAGGAGTAAACACTCATTCTGCTGCCCTTGAATTGCCTTTCAGGGTTAGATTGAATTGCGATCTGGACTATAGCTGTGCTTGGTGGAGGCTGTCCATGAAGACCAGCTGGACTGAGCTCTGCCACCATGTCACAGCTCTGTCTGCCACAGGAACAGCTCCAGCTCGCCCTGTCTGTGTCCCTGGCTGAGGTCATTGCTGCACATTGGGGCTGAAGCACCCCAGCTGTGGCACCAGGCAAGCGTGACTTGCCATAAGGAAGCCTGGTACCAAGAGTCCAAGAGCCCGTGAGTGCTATAATGGGACAAGAAGAGGGGACTCTCATGCCCAGCTCTTCTTCTGATGGGAGAAATGACACAGCTGGAAGGAAGTGTCTCTCCCCAGCTGAGGGAGAGAACATCAGGGACTCCTTCAGCCTGTTTCTCAGCAGGTTCCCCTGGAGCCCCAGGGACACCTGGAGGGAGCCCAGAGGGGACAGAGAAAGTGTCACCGTGGGCTGGTCCTCTGCTGCTGAGCTGGGCGGGCTGCTGGCATGGAGGGAGCTCATGGCAAGCGGGCAGCGCTGCAGAGAGACAGCTCTGCCCAGGAGCAGCTCCTCGGCACAGCGCAGCAGGGCTGAGGGCACTGCCTGCAGGCAGTGAGGGCAGAGCTGAGTGTTCACCAGGGGAGGCATCTTTACAGCCCTCGGCACAGTAAGTCTCTGGCTGCGGGGCAATGCAGCTGCAGCTCCTGGCACGATCCAAAGCTGGCACCTTCCATGGTTGGGGCAGAGGAGAAGGACGTGCTCCAGATCAGGGCTTTCCTGCTCCACCATGGGAGGTACAGGGCGTGATGGCTGCCTGCTCCTGGGGACGTCTGCAGGAGGGGACGCTGGGTGTGCAGGCAGGGGTGGCCAGGGCTGTCCTTGCCAGCAGGGTCCCTACGTGCCAGGGGGCTGTGTGCCGGGGCAGGGACTCTGCCGCCTGCCAGGGTCAGCTCTCCGCCTGCCCGGGGAGCTCCCCATGGCGCTGTGGGGAGAAGCTGTGGGGGGAAGGAGTGACCGCCAGCAAGGCAGATGCCTTCTGTCACTGAGAGGGAACTGTGTGGGTCAGGGCTGCTCCCAGATCCCCATCACCTCCAGGACATTGAAGAGGGTCCTTTTGAAGAAGCACATTGAGGCACCTTTCCCCTGACAGGGCAGGAGTCTGTGCTGTGAGTTTTCTCCTCTTGGCTGTCTGGGTGGGCAGTGGGAGGTGGGAATGGATTTCTCCTTTGTGGAGAAGGCACGGAGGTCCCCCTTCTCGTTAGCCCTTGTCGGAGCTGCTCCTGAGCCCCCGCACACCCAGAGATGCCCCTGGGCAGATGCCAGGAGGGCTCTGCAGGGCAGAGCTGAGCACCCAGTGGGTGGGATGGGCTCTGGAGCACGGGCAGGGAGGAGATATGGGGACAGAGAAACGGGGCCGGGCCGAGACAAGCTGCAGGTAGCAGTGTCATGGGCAGGGAGGAAGAGAAAACGACTCCCAGAAATGCTGTGGGACGGGGGATTCAGGCATCCCCCTGCCATCCCCTACAGTGCAGATGTCTTCCCTGGAGCAACTCCCTGGTCTCTTTGCTCACACAGCAGAGCCTCTGCCCTTAGTGTCATGGGGATTTTGTCATGAGTTGCCTCTTCGGCGACCTGACTAACAGAGGAGACATGCTCGAATGTCCAACTGTGTCTCCCTCTCCTGCCCACCTTGGCAGAGGTACTTTGGCATCCCCTCTTCTCCCGTCTGCCCTTGTTCTTACTGTTATACTCACTGGTGTGGGGGGCTAAGGATTGAAGTGCAGCTGAGACACCAACGCTGCATGTATATTTGTGCGCATATGTCCCCAATTACAGAGTTCTCACTGCCGACACCTTCTAGGAGATAGCCTAGATGAAGAGTAACGTCTCAAATTTCTTATTCGAGATCGAGGCCTTCCAAAAGTTTCCAAAAGAGGACCCATGGAAATTCTCCTTCTTGTTGCCACGTGAGGAGAGGCTGAGAGAGCTGGCACTCCTCAGCTGGGAGAGGACTGGGGGTGGGTGGGGTGTCATCAATGTGCATAAACACCTGCTGGGAAGGAAGGAAGATGAGGGAGTCAGGCTGTGCTCAAGAGTGTGCACTGAGAGGCCCAGAGGAAAGGGGCACCAATGAACACACAGGATGTTCCAGCTGCACATGAGAAACCAGTATTTTACCCTTGGGGTGATATATTTTACTGTCTCTAGGTGACCTTTCTTTAGCCAAGGGGTTGGACCAGATGACCTCCACAAGTCCCTCCCAACCTCAGCCATTCTGTGTGAGTCTCTGCTTTGGTGAGACTCCTAAAGCCTCTGAACTAAGCCCTGATGCCCGCTGGAAAGGATTCTGGGACAAGCGATGATCCCAAACTCCTCCAATGCCATTCATTACAAGACAACATCTGCCTAGTCCAGAATATCGTACAGCAGAAGCAGTCAGGAGAGAGAAAATATCCTTTTATTGTGGGCATCAAGTGCAGGAGCCCGGGAGTCACGTGGGTTCAGGCAGTAACAGGAAATCGGCACCTACAACGACAGAGTCAGAAGCACCGATAAAGCCACAAGGGCAGGAAGAGGCACGACTCGGTTCCCCTTTCTTTGGGGAACACAGCTGGCAAGGAATTGTTTATAGCCCCGAAGAGAGAGCCATTACTGGCATTGCCTGTGGGACGGCTCTGGCGCCGTATCCCCATGGGTAACACCCTGAGAGCCCTGCGAGTGCACAGAGGTGTGCCGTGGCCCTGTGCCACGCAGCAGGGCTCCACGGGCAGCCCCCAGGGAGCTGCCAGGGAGGTATTTCCAAGCCCTGTGCAGCACTATCCCTCGCCGTCCCTTGCCAGCAAGTTCGACTGACTTAGAGCAGTGTCAGAGTTGTGAAAGGTGGGCAGCACAGCCTGGTACACACCTGGGCTTCTTCACCTTCTAGACCTGTCTGATTTTTTTCCAGACCCCCTCTTTTTCTATCTTCCTTCTTTTCTTGTCTTGTTGGCATTCCCTCTCCTCTGCCCAGGCCACTTTTCTCTTTCTTTTTCTTTGGTTTTCAGTTTTCTGGCAGGAGCCTGCAAAACTTTCCATCCCAGTGTGATTACATAGCTAAAGCCAGGATCAACTGGAACCAGTTCTTGGTTTAACTAAAGCTGACTCATTTTACCTTTTTTCCTCTGAAAGGCTCTTTAGTTCTTCTGCACGTACTGGGGAGTCTACCGTGTTCTCTGGGGTGGCTGGAGGCAAAGCAACGGGTGCCTAGAACAGGAATGTTGGTGTTAGCAGGTGGCATGGGATGCCCTGGCGTAGCAGGTGACTGGCAAATTGCTCCCTTCGCCCTGCGGAGAAGATCCCTTTGGCTGGTTTGCATTAGCCCTTTCTTCCGAGGGCCTGGCTTTGGAGCACAGTGTTCACGCGGGTGTGCGACACTCAGTTCATTGGTGGGGGCCACTCAGCGGGGAGCCTGCGGTCCCCCTCGGGCCAAGAAAAGGCTTGCCCGTGTCACTCTGCCGGGGTTTCTTCTGCCCTCCCACGGCAGAGCTCTGCAGATATCCCTTTGGTGCAATCCCACCTCCTGCGCTGGGAGGCCTTGCTTTGGAAATGTGTCTTTCTGTAGGTGTTTCCTTTGATTAAGCAAAGGCCTAATGCATTTGAGAAACAACCTTTCCACTTTTACTTACAGTGTATCATGCTGGGGGGTAAATAAACCCCCACAAAGCCACATGAGACGGAATGCCAGGAAGAGGCACAGCAGCTGCTTGGACTCCTCAGGAACTACCTTCCCACACGAGACAGGTTGTCTCAGTGTTTGTGGAGCTGCCATACCTCTGCTGTTTCCGATCCCACCACCGTGTCTGCCCCTGCTGCTTTCTGGAGGATGAGCAGAGAGGGTGGTGTGTCCAGGAAGGCTTTTGCCTGGTGCTCCACATCTGCTTTGCCTGCACAGCCACATTGCTCTTCCAAAGGCAGCTCTGGAGAGCAAAAGCACGTGCAGCAAAGTGACTTGTTGGAAGTGGACAACAGCTAAAGTAAAACCCACCCGAAGCCCTACACCAGCCGTCTGCTCAGGCTGCAACAACCCTCAGGGCCTCCTCATACCTGTGGGTCTGCCCATGGGCGCTGGCACCTCCTCAGCTGAGGGACTGGAAAGGCCAGCCATCTTCTCCTCAAAGATTTCATGGCAGTTTTCAGTCAGAAACTCCACCAGTGTGTTCACCTGCACACATGACAGCCTTGGTTTCAGAGCAGGTGCCTGGTAACGTCTTGAACAGCCTTTCCCACTCCTGACCCTTGCCTCTGCGCAGAAGGCTGTCGCTGCGGGGCTGCTCTTCCAGGTAGCCACCCCACCAGCGCTTGTTGGAGAAAGGGGGCAGCCAGGGACCTCTGCACAGCCAGGCTCTGATGGGCCGGGAAGGCTGCAGCTGGCTGGTCAGTACAGCGTACCTTCTCAGTCACCTCCAGCATGGCCTCCAGCGGGAGCAGGTCCTCGTTGGGTGGGCTCAGCAGGTTTGGCCCAACGCAGACAGCCAGGTTGCTGCAGCTCATCCTGCTGGTGGACACGTTGTGGCCGATATGCTGGAAGAGGGACAGCAGCCGCTCGAGAAGGAGGAGATTTGCTGCAGGCAACTTGCCAGCCACCCTGAGGGAACAGGAACACAACATTAAAAAAGCCAATGTTGCCCACAGCTGTCCCTGAAACTTGCACAGGGCGGGTGGGAGCCAGCGGCTGTGCCGTGCCACTTTCCAGGTGCTCTCGGCCAGCGGTCAGTGCTCCTGCGCTTCAGGAAGGAAGTGCAGTGTTGCTTCCCAGCTCCTGATTTCACCCAAGACCACACAAGGGAAGGCTCCCTGTCCATGTCCTTTTCCCCAAAACCCAACCCCACCCCAGCAACACTGGGCTGCCAGAAAACACGGCTTTTTAAGAAGCCTGTCCCTTTCCAGGCAAGTCGCAGGCCCCTACCAGTTGCTGCTCAAAAGGCAAGCTGCTGGCCACACTTACGCTTTCAGCTCTTCCACCTGCTTGCTTGGCTTCTCCATTGCCTGCATCCAGTCCCCATAGAGGTCAACAATGAGGAGCTTGCCAGGGATGCTTCGGAGGAAGTCCTGCAATGCCAAGGGCTCCAGGTGAGCCTTTGAACACTCCAGGCCAGCCAGGAGCTCTTCCAGCTGCAGGTCAGAAGCGCTCACCTTCAAGATAACTGCCAGCAGGAGCACAGGCTGGCTTCCCAGGTCAACGTCTGCACCGCTGTTGAGGGCCTCCTTCAGCTCCCGAACTGCTGTCCCGCTGGCAGCTCTCCATAATATCCCCTCCATCAATGGTCCTTGTTGGTGCAGGATATTCAGGAGCTCCTGCAGGAGATGCAGCAGAAGAGTTGCTTGGCTGAAGAGCTGCTTGGCTGAAGAGCTGCCTTCTGACAGCAGTGGCCATGGCCCGAGCTCTGCCCCAGACCCGGCTGCCTGCCCCCGCAAAGGGGCTGGGATCAGAAGCGTGAGCCAGGGCTGAAGAGCCCAATGCCCCGTCCTCAGTGCTCCTAGGGACACTGCCCCTCCGGAGCCGGCGGAGGGAGGGCTGGGGCCCCCTGTCCAGGCTGGCTTACCTGGATGGGCTGGGGCAGCATGCCGTCATCCCCGCAGAGGGCTGCAAGGGGCTGTCCAAAGAGCGCCCTGCGGCAGCCGGAGTCTGCCTGCCCAGGTGCCTGGGCAGTAACCGAGGACCACCACAGAGCAAAGGGCCAGGGCAGCCCTCTCCTCCTCCTCCTCCCAGTCCCTCCTGCTGCAAAGGAAGACAGAGCAAGAGCCCGTCGGTGGAGACCACCAGAGCAGCACTTCTGGAGCCTGCCCTGCCCTGCCCTGCCTGCAGCGCAGTGCTGAGTGGCGCAGCAGGACGGGCAGGGAGCCAACAGCCCGAACCCCCTCTCCTGCTCAGCAGCTCCGGCTCGGAGGTTCTTGACAGCCAGGGTGCCACCAGGACAGCCTGGCCCTGCCCTCGCCCCATCCTCCTCCAAGCTCTGTGCAGCAGCAGAGGCTCCGTGTCCTCGGAGAACAATGTTCAGCAGCCACTGCCCCGCAAGCATCCTTCCTCGTCCAGGTGACGTCCTTCCTTGGGGTGCCAAACCTGGATGGCGATACTCAGGGGACAAGTAAGCGGAGCTCCTGCTGACTCCAGCCAAGGGGCAGGGACCCATCCGCCGGCTCTCAGGATGGAGCAGAGGCAGGCACCACCTCGAGCACGCTGCCCTGCACGCAAGGGACAGATGACAGGTGGGAATGAAGGGACTTCTAGGGCTCAGCTGTCTCCTGCTGCAGAGCGATAGGGACTGGCTTGCTCAAGGCGAAAGACAGCTGCAGCAGCATCCCATCTTCTGCAGAAGTGTTGGTTGCAGGACCAAAGGTGGCTTTCCCCACCTTCTTTTCCAAAACTCACCTTCTGAGTGGCAACGTCCCCTTTCATTGCCAGAAGGGACTGGCGGAGGCCCTTGCTTGGGATCATCCTGCAAGAACCAGGCTGTGCTTAGAGAGCAGCCCTGCAGCAGAAAGGGCCACTGGCGAGCTGCTGCCCAGCAACAGCAGCCTGAGCATGGCAGAGCTGGGACTATCAGCCCTGCCGGAGTCTCTGCCCCGTGCGGCAGGTTCCTCCCAGCGCAACCAGCAAGGATGTTCCAGCATTCCTGGTGGCTCACACACCCTCTCAGCTCCCCAGCTGGCACCTTGGGACCCTCCCGCAGAAGGTCACCCCACTCGCCAGAGGTCCCTGGCACTGCAGCATGGCGAGAGGTGGGTGAAAGGCAGCCACTCTCACCTTTGCCTGGCCCTCGATCAGGGTCTCCAGGCTCCTGGTGCTTAATGTCCTCTGCTGGGCAAGAGAGGAGGAGTGGAAGAAGGTGAGAAGTGACACCTCTGCTGCTTGGCTGGAGGAGCAGTGCTCAGGGGACAGAGCTGAGACGAGAGAGACACTCACAGCATGGCGCTTGCTCAGCTTCTTCTCTATGAGTTTGATGGAGGGCAGTCGCGTCACCCGGGCTCTCTTCACTCCTCCTGGTGGCCTATGCAGGCAGAAGGGACAGAGAAAGAGTGAGCCCCAAGCCACCTCTTCTCTCTCCAGCTAAAGGGATCCTGAACCTCCCTGGGTACACCCCGGCGCCAAGCAGAGAACAGAGCTGCCTGCAGAGCTCCTGCCTGCCAAGCACTCCACCCTACTTCTCCATCTGCTCCTCCTTCCTGCAAACAGAGGAAGAAGAGGCTTTCCATCCCCGCTCATCCCCCGTCTGCCCAAGAGCTGCCCACAGCCATGGGGGCACCTGTCCCCAGTGGCAGAGCTGTGTTCCCCCGTACGGATGCACCTGGGGCATCCCCTCAGCTTACCCCAGCAGTGTGTCCACCCACAGCTCTTTCACCACGCATGAGCTGCAGAAAGAGAGGCGAAACAGCATCAGGCCCCACTGCCCCCCAGCCCGTGGGCAGAGTGGGTGCCTGCACAGCCCTGCCCCATGGGGAAGGACACAGCGGCAGGATGAAGCCCCGTGGGGCAGGACAGAGGCGTTGCCAAAGCCCTGGCTCTCTCTGTCCTGCCAGAGGAGCCGCTTTTGGTCTTCCCTTCTGGTGACCAAGCGGTGACCAGGGGATGCAGGACCTAGAAACACCCCCCACCCCTCTCGTTCTGGCTGCCTGCAGGCCCACCCCTCAGCCCCCACACGGCCAACCCGGCCTCCCTCCCTCCCTGCCGGAGTGCTGCCTGCTCCCTGCCCAGGTTCTGCACGGAGGCCAGAGGCCCTTCACAGGATGGCGTGGGCATGGTTGGGAACCTCTCCTGCTTCTTGCCAGCCCTGACTGCAGCTGCCAGACCCCAGAGAGGATGGGGGCCAGCACCACCTCGCACCGCCCAGCCCGTGGGACATGGCATCACCACTGACTTGAAAGTGTCAAGGCAGTAGCTGGTGGGCCAGACGAGGATAAGGGAGTTGCTGCCCTCGCTGCTGCCATCCTCGTCTTCTTCTTTCTCCCCTGCCACCTCCGTCCTCCTGCTCAGCACCCACAGCTGGTCCAGAGCCAGGCGGAGCTGTGGGCGCACGGTGGTGCCACGTCTGCAGAGAGGAGAGGCAGGCAGTGAGCTGGAGGTGGCCTCCTCGGCCCCTGGCCAGAGCCCTGTCTCCCACCTGCCGTTGGGTTGGACACCAAGGTCCCGGGGCCTGGGGCTGGTGGCAGGGTGTCCCTGCCCTGGTCCCAGGGCCAGGGATGGGGCAAAGGCAGCTGGGGTCTCGGGGGCTTACTGCAACTTGGTGATCACCAGTTCCTCCTGGAGGAGGAGAACGCGCCTCTCGCTCCTCTTGCAGCCCCAGGTCAGCTGCATGCCCGTGCTCAGCACCGGCTCAATGTCAGTGAGCGCCTCCCTGCAGAGCAGAGCGTGGCGGGCGTGAGCGCTGAGGGGCCCAGCTGTGCCCCCGTGTCCCTCATCCGCGGGGGAAGCCCACCTGGGCCTGCAGCAGCAGTTGGCCTGGCCCATCCCGCCTGGTCCAGGAGGACCGTCATGGTGTGCGGCGCTGGCTGACACCAAGGACGTGGGCCAGTGTGCAGGAGCGAGGCTGGGATGTGGGTGCCAGTGGTGGTGCCCGGGCAGTGCTGCTCGGCCAGACCCTGCCCCCTTCCAGCGCCGCTCTGCGCCAGCACAGCTCCGTCCTGCTGTACTGGTGGCTGTTGGCTCCAACTGACCAACGTTCCAACCCCAACGGAAACTTGGGGTCGAGCTGGGGGTGGAGCTGGGGTGGGGGTTCTCTCCAGCAGGGCCACGGTCACTTGGGATGCCAACAGGAGTAGGCAATGTTGAGAACCACGGCGGGAGTCCTCGCACTGTGGTTTGCCCATGGGCCTTCTGGCACTCGGTGCCATAAGCAAGCCGGAGGCTCCTTCCGCTCCCATGAGGATGTGTCAATATCCCGCAGAGGGTGTGAATGGCCCGAGATCATCCATTTGCCATGTTTTTCCATAAAGTTTTTCCTTCCCTGATATGCAGAGGTGGTGCATTAGCAGGTCATTGGCTTGTTATTTTAATCTACACCGGGGACATTCTGTACAATAACTCCACAAGTTTTCCTCTTTACGCTCAACCCATGCTCTGTGCAGCAAAGCAAAGCGCTTCTTCACCTGAGTGACATAATTGTTGATGTATCCATTGCCCAACCAATATGACTCGGGATTTAAGGTGGTCCCTATTTTTTTTCCTAATTCTGGTAAACTCATGCACATTGAGATTCCACTTTGTGTCTGGTTTATTGTTCTTGGCATGAGCTTTCACCCATCCCAAACTGAACAGTGCTTTTCTGGCTCCATCTAGTAATAATTGCCAATCTTGAGTTCTCCAGATTGGAGATCTGTTTATTTCCCAGTTGAGGGTTTCCCACTGATGGCTGGGGAGCGTGGTCCCTCCCGCGGCAGATTTGGGGAGCCATGGGGGTGGCGTGGCGGTGTCTGTGTCCCTTTGGCAGCGGGGCCTGTCCCCGGGGGAGGTGGGAGGGCTGTCCCGTGCCCTGGGCTGCTGCCCACTGCGCCTGTCTCTGGCACGTGCAGGAGCGGGTGGCAGAGGAGCCCCCGGACTGCCCAGTGCTGCCAGTGCATGGGCGCCTGGAGGAGGTGAGGGGAGGCTGTCCCCCTGGCCGGGGGCTGGCTGTGTGTCCCAGCCCGGCTGGCCGGTGCCACCCCAGTGGCCCTGAGCATGGGGCTGGGAGCTGGTGGGGCCCTGGAGTGGAGGGTGTTCCGCGGTTTGGGTGTCTCCTGATGGTGTGGGGGGTTGGGGATAAGGAGCCGTGTCAACACAGACGGGGCTGGGCTGTGGTCCCCCAGGAGCTGTGGGGAGCAGGGCGGCTCTGGCTGGCAGTTAGTCCCTGCCTCTGCAGCAGGCTGCTGGGAAGGGGTGGGGGAAGGCAGCTTTGGGTGGGCTTCACCTTTGAGTGCGGGGTTGCCTGCTGCCTTGGGGGAGGCAGGAATGGCAGGAGTTGAAGGCAGTACTCGCCAGCAAGTGTTGGATTTGAGGCTCCTAATTAGCAGAAAGCCAGGTGTCATGGGAGCTGCTCTGGAGAGGGTTAATGGGTTAATGATTAAGTGCTGCTAAAATTCAACCTCTTGACCTGCCTGGAATCATTAATAAATTTTGAATTGCTGCTGAATCATAACTGTGTCAACTATTTCCATCCACAGCACCAGCTGACAGATGGGGTTTCTGAGTTGCTCTACGCAGCCCTGGCCTCCTGCGCTGCAAGGAATAGATCCCTCTGCACCAGAGAAGTGGAGGAAACACGGGTGAGGCTTCTCTGTCACCTCCAGGATCCTCATCCCAGAGTCTTCCACCTAAGAGCCCCTAAGCGCCCTTCCCTGCACCAGGAGAGGAGTGTGAGGTCACACACAGGGCAGTTTCAGATCAAGAAAAAGTCACGCCTCCCTGCTTCCCCTTAGGTCTGGGACTGCCCTGGAGATGCTGAAGAGGCTCCACCGCATCGCCAGGAGCCACCAACGGGAGAAGGGCCAGGCGCTGCTCGGTGCTGCCATCGCAGCCCTCAGTGAGGGCTGTGGCCGGAGCCAAGCCAGCCATTGTGGCTGCGTTTTTGGCCGCGTCCCAGGGCGGCTGGGGCTGGGGCCGGCCTCGGGAGGGCGGCTGCAGGGAGTGGGTGGGTTTGAGGGCAGGAGAAGGGCCGGGGAGCCAGTGCTGGCGGGGCTGTCTTTTTGCTGTCACGCCTACCCCAGCGTTAGCACAAAATGCATTTAACTTAAAAAACTGCGCACCAACAGTAACATGGAAGAGGCCAAAGTGTTTTCCAAGCTGTGCTGAGACCCTCGCAGAGGTGCAACCGTAACCTACAGACGTGACAGAGCACAGAGGAAAAGCAGCTGGCTGTGAGTGAGGCCAGCGAGGAGTCGGGACGGGGCTCCCTGTGCTCCCGCTCTCCCCTCCTTGGCCCCGCCGGCACCTCCCACCCCTCCGAACTGGCAGCAGATATGGCAGTGGCAGAGTTTTTGTGGCTTCATCACTGACATCAGCTAGCCTGTGTCTGCGCTCCCTCCTGTGGGAGCTGGTACGAGGGCACTTGAGCAGCAGTGGGTGCCTACATTTGGGGAGCTTTGTCCCCAGGCTAAATAATATTAAAAAGTTGCACAGGGGAAGCACGAGGCTGGTTGCGCTCAGAGCACCGCTACCAGGGTGTAGGTACAGGGTGCAGCGGACTCTGAGCTGTGGTGAAGGCTGAGAGCAGCCGTGGAGCGAGGGGCGCGGGAGCACCAGGACCCCAGTGGCTGCGAAGGGGCTCACAGCGGTCCCGGGTCACCCCTGCGTCTGTGATGTCATTTTGGGGCGCGTTCCAGAGCCACCAGGCAGGCAGGGGTGGAGAGACGATGTTGGAAGGAGGGCACGGACAAAGCACTGCCGCACCTCAGGGAGAAGCTCCTTCCACTGCCGCAGGCTTTGACGTGGGCGATAGCTCGGCTCCCAGCGGACACTCATCCTCACCCGGGGAGAGGACAATGAGTGCTGTGCTTTGCACCGTCTTCAGTGAGCTTTGCCTGGAGGAGGGACTCTGCGATGTGGTTATCAGCACGGGTGGTATTGAATTCAGTGCTTACAAGAACATCCTCTGTAGCTGCAGTCAATACTTCAGGTCAGTGCTTGAAACAAGAGGGGATGGGGACAAACAGGATTTCCCGGGCTGTGTCACGCTGCCTTAGTGTCTCCCAGCGCTTCCCTCGGCACTAAACCTCTCCCCTAGTGCTTCCCCATAGTCCTGGTGCCTCCCTGGACACCAGAGTTCACCCACAGCCTAAGATCTAAGAGCAGCGCTGGAAGCGGTGTCTGACGAACCCCCGGATGCGGTGCAGGGCTGGAGCGTGGCCAGCCGGGCTGGTCTGCCACGGGGCGGGAGGTTTTCCTTCCCCACACACCATTCTGCTCTGGTGTTCTTGTTGGAGCAAGGTGGCCACTGGCCCCGTGGCTCTCTGGCCACAGCCAGAGGCGCTGACCCCTTGTTAAAACAACCAGCTCGTAACACATTAATTAATACACCCCACGGCCTCCCAGCGTGGCTACTGCGTGTGCCCAAATTGGTGCTCAGGGAAGGAGGCACAGGAGATAATAGCGTCCGGGTTTAACGCAGCAAAGCTGCTTTTCCCCCCAGCACTGCTGTGCTTTTTTCAGGGCTTTGTTTTCCACCAGCTGGAGCAATGCCGGGAAGGTCGTCTACACAATCTCCGGCACTTCCCCTGAAATGATGCAGCTCATTATCGAGTACGCCTACAGCGGCACAGCACCGGTCACGGCTGACAATGTTGAAGGTTTGCTGATAGCAGCCGACCAGTTCAACGTCATGGGCGTCGTCAGACTGTGCTGCGAGTTCTTAAAGTCCCAGCTGTGCCTGGAGAACTGCGTCGGCATCTGGAGATTCACAGATCACTACTACTGCCCCGACCTGCGAGAAGCAGCCCACGCGTTCATCCTCCATCACTTGGAGGAGGTGACCAGGGTGTCAGCAGAGTTTCTGGAGCTCTCCGTCAACGAGCTCCAGCACGTCCTGCAGAAGGAGGAGCTCCGTGGCAAAGAAGCAGCTGTGTTCGACGCCGTTCTGAAATGGATTGCCCATGACCCGCAGAACAGGAGGCAGCACGCTGCAGTCTTGCTGGGCAAGGAAGAGTGGAAGGGGGGACAGGAGTTGTTTATTTAAAAGAAAGAAACTCTAGGTTATTGTTCGTTTAGAAAAAATAAACTCAGCATCGGTGACAGTTAAGACTTTGCTTGAAACTTTTGAAATCCTGCCTTCACAAGGGCATGAATGTGTAGTTCATATTCACTGTGCGTACGCCTCACTCACCCAAATGTGATTGCTTGTTAGCCCTTGCCTGGTTTCAGAGGGCACACATAATGACGCTGACAGTATGGAAATGATCGGGTGTTTATTTTCTGTGAGTGCCCAGGCCACAGTTGTGTGAGGCGTCACACATGCACCTGAAATCCTTGCCCAAAAGAATTTGCAAACCGCCTGTTGCTTTACACAGTCCCTGTATTTCAACCCTTCCCCCTGTGACAGTCTTCTCTCAGGGCAGCCTTGCCTGGTCTCATCCAAGATTCCCTCAGCAGAGTCAATACTGAACCGATATGAAAACAGAGCCCAACCTCTACGTTCACGCTTGGGATACAAGACTGCTGTCACAGAGCTCTCACTTCAGTCCCACCTGAGGTAGGTATCTGCAAAAAACAAAAACCTAACTTTGAGCTCTTCAAGAAATTGCTGGGAGAAACCAAATGGGAGAGGGCCCTAGAGGGTAAGGGGGCTCATGAGAGCTGGCTGGTATTCAAGCACCAGCTCCTCCAAGCTCAGGATAGGTGCATCCCAAAGAGCAAGAAATCGGGCAAGGGAAGGAGACCTGCATGGCTGAGCAGGGATCTTCAGAAAAAGCTCAGGTGGAAGAAGGGAGTTCACAAGATGTGGAAAAGGGGGCTGACGACTTGGGACGAGTATAAGAATGCTGTCAGGGTATGCAGGGAAGAAACGAGAAAAGCCAAGGCAGCCTTGGAATTGAACCTGGCGAGGGATGTCAAGGCCAAAAGGAAGGGTTTCTTTAAGTACATAGAAGGCAAAAGGAGAACCAGGGAAAATGTGGGCTTGCTCTTGAACGAGACGGGTGCTGTGGTGACGGATGATGCAGAGAAGGCAGAGTTGCTGATTGCCTTCTTTGCTTCTGTCTTCACTGCTCGAGCCAGCTCTCAGGAGTCCCAGACTTTGAGGGCAACAGAGAAAGTCTGGAGGAAGGAAAACTTTCCCTTGGTTGAAGAGGAACAAGTTAGAGAACAATTAATTAAACTGGACACCCACAAGTCCATGGGGCCTGATGGGATGCACCCGCGAGTGCTGAGGGAGCTGGCAGAAGCCATTGCTGGGCCACTCTCCATCTTCTTTGATACGTCCTGGAGAACAGGGGAGGTGCCTGAGGACTGGAGGAAAGCCAATGTCACTCCAGTCTTCAAAAAGGGCAAGAAGGATGACCCGGGAAACTACAGGCCAGTCAGCCTCACCTCCATCCCTGGAAAGATGATGGAACAGCTCGTTCTGGGCGTCATCTCCGAGCACCCGGAGGAAAAGAAGGTTATCAGAGGTAGTCAACATGGATTCACCAAAGGGAAGTCATGTCTGACTCATCTGATAGCCTTTTATGATGGCGTGACTGGATGGGTGGATGAAGGGAGGGCAGTGGATGTTGTCTACCTTGACTTCAGCAAGACTTTCGACAGTCTCCCACATCATCCTCGCAGGCAAGCTTAGGAAGTGTGGGTTGGATGAATGGACAGTGGGGTGGATTGAACAGTGGCTGAACGATAGAGCTCAGAGGGTTGTGGTTAGTGGTGCAGAGTCCAGTTGGAGGCCAGTAACAAGTGGTGTCCCTCAGGGGTCAGTACTGGGTCCAGTCCTATTCAATATATTCATCAATGACCTGGATGAAGGGATAGTGTACCATCAGCCAGTTTGCTGATAACACAGAACTGGGAGGGGTGGCTGACACGCCGGAAGGCTGTGCCGCCATACAGCATGACCTGGACAGGCTGAAGAGTTGGGCGGAGAAAAACCTAATGAAATTCAACAAGGGCAACTGTGGGGTACTGCATCTGGGGAGGAATAACCCCATGCATCAGTACAGGTTGGGGGCTGACGTCCTGGAGAGCAGCTCTGTGGAAAGGGACCTGAGAGTCCTGGTGGCCAACAGGGTGACCATGAGCCAGCAATGTGCCCTGGTGGCCAAGAAGGCCAATGGCATCCTGGGGGGTACCATACTTAAAGGGAGGGTGTCAGGTAGATGGGAACAGTCTTTTTTCAGTGGTGCCCAGTGATAGGACAGAGGTAACGGGCACAAACTTGAACATAGGAAGTTCCATCTTAACATGAGGAGGAACTTCTTTCCTTTGAGAGTGGCAGAGCACTGGAACAGGCTGCCCAGAGAGGTTGTGGAGTATCCCACACTGGAGACATTCCAAACCTGCCTGGACGCCGTCCTGTGCAACTGCTGTAGGTGTCCCTGCTGTGGCAGGGGGGTTGGACTTAGATGATCTCCAGAGGTCCCTTCCAACCCTGACCATTCTGTGTTTCTGTGGTTCTGTGATTCTGTCTTTAGGCAGCTCTTTATTTGGGCTTATTTTATGATTTGCTTTCTGTCGAAACCATTTCTACAATGGTATGCTTTCTAGAAGTCAAACCTCATTGGTGGCAGCTTGGACTTGGCTTAAATTGGAGTGTTTTATCTTAATGGTGATTCTTATCAGTTTTATTTTGTTTGTTCAGAACTCAGGATAATCCCTCCTTGCCTCTGTGCAGCCAGGTGTCTGAGGAAAGCAGATGGGCGCTGATGCAAAGGAGCTGTACCATCCAGCTGCAGACTGTGGTGGAGAAGTGGGATGTGAGGAAAAGGGAGGCAAGTGCCAGGGGGCTGAGGAGAGACATGGTGGGGTTGGGGAGGTGTGGAGCAAGGTTGTCCATGCTGTGTCAGACCTCCAGGTACAGCTTCCCGGACCAGTCCAGATCTGCTCAGGAGAGACCCTGGATCAATATCAATCAGAGAATGCTGCTATCACCTGTTCTCTACACTGTAAAATTATAAGCTACACTATTGAAAATACACAGTCTTTTATTAGAAGCTCTTTGAAATCTTTCTCCAGAAGTACACTAGGAAACTCTCCAATTAACTGTACAAGAGTAGAAGAGAATTGTAGGAAGACACATCGTTTGCTCGGACTTTCTTCACTGTAATGAGCCCCATGGCGTATTTGCTGCTGAGCCCTTGAACCTCAGGTCCTGAGAGGAGATTGTACAAACCTCTCCTGAAGAAGTCACAATCCAAGGAGAAAAAGTACCTGGAAGTATTAATGAGCCCCAGTGAGGGTGTTTCCTGACAAGGGCTCCCCAGGGACTCCTTAGAGCAGACAACTGGAGGCCATGATTGCAGGGAGGCAAAGGCCCTGTGGGGGCAGCTCCGAGGCTGAGCAAACCCTGCCTTGGTTTGCTGAAGCAGAAAGGCCAAGCCCTGAGCCCCAGGCCCTGGGAAGGCACATCCTGTCCCTCACGCATGGCTGCGGGCTCTTGCTGGGGCAGTGGGATGTGGGGGGTGTGATGCTGAGTGAAGGACACCGCTGTGACAGTTCCCAGCCTTGCTGGGGCTGTGCAAGGAGGCAAGGAGACCCCAACAGTGCCCTAGGACAATATGGTTCCTCATAGGCTTTGTTGACAGTAACCAATGCTGTATGTAAATGGGACGAAGACTTGGGGTCTCTTGGTGACTTCTGTCGTTGCCAGTGCCCTTTGCCATGTCCACCACAGGTTGTCCTACACTGCCCACAACAGCTTCTTTTTCCCTGCAGGCTGGAGACACCCCTCTCGCTTCCCCACCTTGCTCTCACCCTGCCATTCACTGACGCCTGCCCACCCTCACACTCTGCTCCCTGAAACACAAAGAGATGGACTGATCTCATACACCTTCTGGATGCCTCCTCATACTACAGCGCTACCCCTGGAGTGACATTTCTTCCTGCTTATGGCCAATGTCCCCCTACCAAGCTGCACTGTGTGGCAGTGTTTCTCTCCCCTGCTGTTTCCTCCCTCCAAGGAAAGCTCCACCATGTGGGAAACAACCCTTCCAGCAGGCATCCCAACCCATCCACCTTCCTGTGGCCTTTCACCTGACCAGGCAGAAGCAGCCTCACCATGATCTCCCAAGGCCTTTCCTCTTCCCTGATAGACACGACCAAGCTGTTTGTCTGCTGCTGTCCCATCATGTCCTCAGGCAGAAGAGACATGAACACCAAAATATAAGCCCCCTTTCTGGAGTGAGCCTGAGTAATTCAGCAGAGGGAATCTCACAGTCAATATACTAACCCGCTGCTTTCTGCTGGCCTGGCAGAGACACTGGCAGATGTGAGCTTAAAAGCACATACTCCAGTCACGAGTCAAGGGCTGACCTATCAGCTGTCTGAGAAAGAAGTGACCTCACAGTCTCTTTCCCAAAGTCATTCCCACTGTTGGCCCATCCCCTCCAGAGGAAGAAGTGACCTCACAGCCCCCTTCACAACCAGAGCCTTCCTAGTTCTTGAAAAAGAGTTGACCACCTGATACCAGAACATAACATCATGCTCCGTGTGGCCTAGTACCCGAAATAATAAAAGTGAGCTTGTTTCATCAAATGTATGTAATAGATTTGCTACCAATGGTGTGAGTGGAGAAACGTTCCTCAGAGAACCTGCTGTATGTATACTGCTGCACTTTATCTCTCTACTTTGGCAAGTCTCTTCTTTCTTCTTCCTCTCGCTATCTTGTCATCAGAGAGGTCCCCAAAGAAAAGTTTCATGGAATTCTAGAATGATACAGGTTGGAAGAGACCCCTGAACACCACTTATTAAACTATGTCAGGAGGGCCGTTCTGGGCATCCCACTGACAATGAGGAGGGTGCAATCACAAAACCAATGGACTAGGGAGGTGAGAGGAGCCGGTGGAGTAGACCTTGTGCCTGTCCATGCTGGGCACGAGAGCTGTCACAGGGTAGCAGCTCTGATGCACATGCAGGATGCCAGCGTGACCAGGAAGGGGAAGACTGGACCTGAAAATCGTGTTATGAGAACAAATAGCAGGAATGTCATGGTTTCACTGCAGGAGAGTCCCAGTACTGGGGGGGCGGGGGGGGAGAACCCAAACCAAAATAATTGGGCAGAAATTTGGGGCCCCAAAATGTATCTGGGGCAAGAATGACACGATTCCTGTAGATGACAGAAATCCCCCTAGCCAAGGTGCAGCTGCCTTCTGGAGACAACCCTTCCAGTTCACCAGTCTTGCAGAGAGCACAGGGTATCATACAGCCCTGAACTCATTGTAGGATGTGGCCACCAGCAGGAAACACTCCGTACATGCAAAATGTGCAAGAAATAGCAGTAACGTTGCTTCCTAGACATGCTGTGTGCTTTGTGAAAGGTGAGAATACACATCTTGTAGAGGGCAGTGCCGCTCACGCTTGCAGCACCCTTTCTGACTGCACAGGGGAGATGCTCCACAGAGGTGCTTCTCTCACACTGTGTAATACAAGGGACAGGCCATGAGGACAGGGGAAGGTGAGGTGGCACACAGGGGCATTTGCAATGAACCAGACAAGGCAGGTGAGGGAAACCTCATTGGGATGGTGGGGGCTGTTGAAACGGTGGTTGTTATTGGCTAGGTGTGTGACGATTGTCCTGGGGCAGCTTCCCCGGTGTGTCCAGCACAGACAGGCCCAGAGAAGACCCTGCTCTGCTGCTCCTTCATGTCTTTCCCAGGAGGCCTGGCTCTGCAAGCACACGGCTACTTGCCCCCACCCTGCACAGTTAAGCAGTTAAGATGTACACTGTTTCTTTTTGTTTGTGGGGAGATTTCCTGGGCATGTTCTTGAGAGCAAATGTGGAAGAAGAGGTAAGACTTCAGGCACTGCCCTGAGGAGAGCCCCTGGTATGATGGAGGTGCTGTTAGGGAGGCAGCTCTGTCAGAGCAGCGCTCAGTGCCTGTCCCTGCCTGTGCTCCCAGGGCTGCCACACAGTAGCACTAGGAGCTGCCAGAGCACTCAGGCCTTCCAGCAAGGCAAGGGCTCTGGAGGAGAGTGTGGAAGTGGCAAGAGAGCAGCTCTGGCAAGACCAAGGCTGGAGCTCCCTGGCAGTGCTGCTGTGCTGGGACTCTTTCCCCTCCATCTCTGTGCACAGGCACTGCTCTGCGGCTCCAGAGAAGGTCTCAAAGGAAAAATCTTTGGTCAAGGAGTTGCTGGAATGTTGTTTATTGTTTGAATACACAAAGAGTACAGACAGTCAGTTGTACAGTCTGTGCATCTCACAAATCTGGAAAGATGTTTAATTAGCAATAGGACCAATTATGACATTTCTTTGTGGACAAGATTATATGAAGAAAAAACCCCACAAGACAAAATTCAAAGAACTCAAACCCTCAACTAACAATAAAAAAAAAAGAAAACAAAACAAAAAAACCAAACCAAAACAAAACAAAACAAGCCCAAGAAGATGGGCTTGGCTTATAATGAGATATATTATGAGTAATTTCAGAGAAAAAAATTTAGTTGACTCTGAAAATCATCTTGTCATTAAATTCCATAGGGCATCCTTGAGCTCCTGGTTCCTCATGCTGTAAATGAGGGGGTTCACTGCTGGAGGTACCACTGAGTACAGCACTGCCACCACCAGATCGAGAACTGGGGAGGAGATGGAGGGGGGCTTCAGGTAGGCAAACATGGCAGTGCTGAGAAACAGGGAGACCACAGCCAGGTGAGGGAGGCACGTGGAAAAGGCTTTGTACCATCCCTGCTCAGAGGGGATCCTCAGCACTGCCCTCAAGATCTGCACATAGGACACCACAATGTAAACAAAGCAAACAAAAGCAATCAAGGCACTAACTGCAAGGAACCCAACTTCCCTGAGGTAGGAGTGTGAGCAGGAGAGCTTGAGGATCTGGGGGACTTCACAGAAGAACTGGTGCAGGGCATTGCCCTGGCAGAGGGGCAGTGAAAATGTATTGGCCGTGTGCAGCACAGCATTGAGAAAGCCACTGCCCCAGGCAGCTGCTGCCATGCGGACACAAGCTCTGCTGCCCAGGAGGGTACTGTAGTGCAGGGGTTGGCAGATGGCAACGTAGCGGTCGTAGCCCATGACGGTGAGAAGAGAAAATTCTGCTGCAGCACAAAAAAAGAAAAAGAAGATCTGTGCAGCACATCCTGTGTAGGAAATGGCCCTGGTTTCACAGAGGGAATTGGCCATGGATTTGGGCACAGTGGTGGAGATGGATCCCAGGTCAAGAACAGAGAGGTTGAGGAGGAAGAAGTACATGGGGTTGTGGAGGCGGTGGTCGCAGGCTATGGCGGTGATGATGAGGCCGTTTCCCAGGAGGGCAGCCAGGTAGATGCCCAGGAAGAGCCAGAAGGTCAAGAGCTGCAGCTCCCGTGTGTCTGCAAATGGCAGGAGGAGGAACTGGGTGATGGAACTGCTGTTGGACATTTGTTTACTTTGGGCATGGGGCACTGTTGAAAGAGGAGAAGATATTGACAAAGCAGACTTCTTTGACCCCATCTTCTGCTGTTTCCCAAAGACTGCCCTCAAAAAGATTTTTCTTTCTTAGTAATAATTTCATTCAACTTGTTTTTGTGCAATCAGCTTTTTGCTGCTGAGGGCACTTCCTTTGAAGGGGGAGAAATTCTTCTCTTTCCCAGTGCTTTTAGCCTGAACACTGGTGAGCCCTGAGGGACAAAAGGGCTCTCTGTGCCCTAGTGCACAGTCAGGAGAGCTGGTCTGACCACCAGTGAACTGCTGATCACCACGCAGGTGTCCCCGATTACACCTCTCTCCGTGGGAGAATGGTCTCCCTAACTATCTACTTGAAGGATAAAAAAAATTAATTTTGTGAGTGTTGGAGAGTCCAGTTTCAAAGCCCATTTCTCCACCCTGTATTCTCTCTCCCTGTGCAGCTGAGCAAAAAGGGATGCAGAAGGGTGGAGGGGCTCTCTGCTGCCTGGAGCTGTCCCTGCCAGGAGCTGCTGCTCTGTCCCCGGGTCTCCCCCTGCCAGTGCTCCCAGAGCCCATCCCACCCGCTGTGTGCTCAGCTCTGCCCTGCAGACACCTCCTGGCAGAAGGACACTGCCCAGGGCCAGCTCCCTCTTGGCAGCTCCTAAGGAGGGGAGCAGATCCAGCCTGATGCTGCAGCAAAGGTGATGCTGGTGCTGTCTGTGGGTAGGGGAGTGGGTGAAGGCATTTGATGAGGTTTGTGGTAGACCCCTTCTGATCCCTCAGTGTCGCAGTGACAGCTCCTGTCCCTTAGGAGAAAGCTGAGAGCACAGAGCCTGGAAAGGTCTTTGTCTTTACGGTAGCTCCTGCCTTGACTTTCCTCTTGCAATGCTGCCTCTGCCAATGTTCTGGGGGTGATCAGCAGCTGTGAGCAGCCCTGACCCACACAGCACCCTCTCGAGAGCAGAAGGACCCTGCCCTGAAAGGGGTCACTCTTCCACCCACAGCTTCTCCCCACAGAAGCTGCGTGGGGAGCTCCCCGGGCAGGCGGAGAGCTGACCCTGGCAGGCGGCAGAGTCGTTGCCCCGGCACACAGCCCCTGGGGTGCAGGGACCCTGCTGGCAAGGACAGCCCTGGCCACCCCTGGTTCAGCCATCCCTGGTCAAAGGCAGGAATCATTGCTTGTCCCTCTGATGGTGCAGCAGGGCACCCCTGCTCTGAATCATAGCTTCCTTTTCCACACCAGAAAAGCCAAGAGAGTCACCCTGATGGGTGATATCGGTTGTATAATGTGTAAGCTGAAGAAGATCCCTCCAGGATGCTCAGTTTTCCTTTTCCAAGAACCTTACTGTATCAAGATTTGTGGAGATTTCTCCATGAACAAGCTCGGAACTGTTCTCCCACTCCCAACTGCCTTTATCGTCTCTCCGCCTTGCTCCTCTGGCTGCCTGCCGGCAGTGCTCCCAGCCCTGCTCCTGGGCAGAGCTGTCTCTCTGCCGCGCTGCCCGCTTGCCAGGAGCTCCCTCCGTCCCAGGAGCCCGGCCCAGCTCAGCAGCAGAGGACCAGCCCAAGGCGTCACTATCTCTGTCCCCTCTGGGCTCCCTCACAGATGTCCCTGGGGCTCAGGGGAACCTGCAGCAAACAGGCTGAAGTCATCACTGGTGTTTTCTCCCTCAGCTGGGGAGAGACACTTCTTTCCTGCAGTGCCATTTCCAATGTCAGAGACAGAGTTAGGACCAAGAATTACCTCTTCTTGTCCCACTGGGAGACAGGACACCCAGGAAGTGAAAGGGAGGAATCTCCTGTACCTCCTGTACCCATGCTAACCACAGGTGACATTTGAGGTGCCAGTGGTGGTCCAAGGAACTTACAGACACTGTCGTATCTTCACCAGCTGTCTTTACCACATCTCCCTTGGCACCCATGGCCGGTTTCTCATAGACACCACTACAGTGCCTAACCTCATTCAGGGCAGCTGCTCCATTGAAAGGTTCCCTACAGCCTGTGGGGCTGCGGGAGGTGCCAGGGTTCTGCAGCACAACCGCACGCAGCCAGCAGGGACAGCACAAGACCTGCAGGAACACCATTGCCATCCAGAGCAGCCATGTAACACACCCCAAGAGAACCTCAGGGACAGTCAGTGCTTTTTTTCAGGCAGCTGCAGTGAGGCAAGTCCTGTCCCATCTCTACCCAGTAGATGTAGGCGGTGCTTCTCCCACAGCCTTTACTCATCCCTTTGATGATGTAGTCAAGAAACAGAGCAATGATTTTCCCAGTGTTCTTGGATCAGAGGATGTCCATCGCCAAGGACATTTTCCAAAGCACCTTGTCCTTCCTGGAGATCAGCTTCCCCTGCACCACAGGCCCTGCAGGGCTGCAGAGACATCCCAGAGAGCAAAGCCCTCTCCTGCCAGGGCTGCACAGTCCACCCTGCGTCTCTCTGCTCCCAAGGGTTTGCCCTCCTTAGGGACACCTCATTTCCTCTTTCCACTGACACCTGCCATCCACCCCTGCATGCTCTGAACCAAACCTTTGCCTTGCATGGGACATTGGGCACTTGGTGCCGGCTGTCTTTGTTACATGTCTGAGCTTGGTGGTGGTGCCTTGGCTGATGTCCAGCTCTGCTCTGATATAAAGAACCTCTAATGAGGGAGCGGAAGGGGACAAAGACTGACTATCCCACACGATATCCCGGTCTCTAAATTGAAGTCACAATCACATACATAAAGATCCAGACTGGCCAGCACTGGTCACACTGATCTGCATCAGGTAATGTCAAAAAAGGTAGAGCTGGATGTGGATGTGAAAACCAGTGTCAGCCTTGGTTGTCCTGACCATGTAATTGCCAGGTATACCCTCCTGAGGGGAAGGAGAATTGAAAAGTGGACCTCAGAGAAGCAGCCTTTGGCCTAGTCTTGCGAGTCTGGGTGAGGGAGCCCATGTGAGCAGCACAGAAGGGCAGCAGAGCTCAGCACAGCTGGTCTGCAAGGACAGCGTCTGTCAAGTACTTTTTCCCTAGGCAAAAGGAAGCGTGGAAGTGGTGGATCCAAGACCTAAAATAAAGGAGGAATTCAGAAATACAGTTAGTTTTAGAAAAGCCAGAGCTCCCATACAGTTTACATTTGAAAGGAAGAAGGTTAATGGCTTCAAACTGGAAGAAGGTAGGTTGAGAGTAGATATTAGGAAGACATTTCTTACTCTGAGGGTGGTGAGGCACTGGAACAGGTTGCCCAGAGAAGCTGTGGAAGCTTCATACCTGGAGGTGTTCAAGGTCAGGCTGGTTGGGACTTTGAGCAACCTGGTCTAGTTGGAGGTGTCCCTGCCTATGGCAGGGGGATTGGAACTCAATGATCTTCAAGGTCCCTTCCTACATAAACCACTCTATAATTCTATGGTTTGTAAGGGAGTTTCAGGGCACAAGAATGAGCTGTTCCTCCTTCAGGAACAGTTAATGAGGAAATGAAGATGCTGTGTGGCCACTGCTGCATTTAGTAGGAGCAGATGTAGATTGATCTGAGATTCTCTGTGTCCTCTTTGCCTCCCTCTTCACCAGCAAGGCCTCCCAGTTCCATGTGCCTAAGAGGCAGATCCCCAGGCAAATCCAGCAGTGGATGGAGATCAAATCAGAGACTACTTAGGTAATCTCAACCCTCAGTAGTCTATTGGACCAGGTGGGGTGAATCCCAGGATGTTGGGAGACCAGGCTGGTGTCAGAGAAGGCATTTCTGATACATTGTGGAATGTCATCATGACTGGAGAAGGCAAAAAGGAAATCATGCATACATCTTCTCAGAAGACCCCGGGCCTGAGCATGGGAATTCCAGGGTGCACTGACAGAGCCAGGGGCTGCGTGGCTGGGCAATAAAAATAAAAAGCAATAGAAATATTTGATGTCTTTGGGTGGATGCTGAGGAAGGGGATTGCCCTGAGAATGCAGCAGGAAGGAAGGTCCCTCCTGTGCCAAGCAGTGATGATAAACATTTGCATCTTGTGTGCACGGCTCAGCCTGGCGGGTGGGGAATGCCCAATGCTAGGGGTAGCTGTGCTCAGTCATTGCCTATGAGCTGACCTTGCGCTTTTCTTCCTGCCCTCCCCACACTTGGATGGGCCTCAGGAAACATTCATGAGCCTGGAGGATGCACAAACCTCCTGGGCTGAGGTGCCATCACTGCAGGGGAAGAGGAAGGGTTTTCAGACACACGGGCGTGCAGGGAGAGAGCAGTGTAGGTGTGGCAGTGAGTGCCTTAAAGGCAGGAAGGAGAAATCAAATATCTGATGTGAAATAGGCTGAGTTTTGATTGTGAGGCAGCAGAAGAAGGAGGTTGTGCTTCCGGGCTGGGATATAGATCTAAACAGAGGTTTCAAATGAGTTCACAGGCCGGGGTAACTTTGGTGACTGAAGAGCTGTAGCAGGGCTTTGGAAGAAGCTGCAATGTTTGTTGGGTACTCACTGCCATTGGCAAAACCTCAGGACACCACAGCTTTGGGTTTGAACTAATGCTCAGTGAGGACAAAGAGTCATCAGTAAAGCCTAGGACGTCATGTGGTCAGGGTGAGGTGGGGACGCAGGGGTGGTGGTTAAAATCAGCAGAGAAATAGTCACTGCCATAGGACAGTGAAGGAGAGCCTGTGGGGAAGATGGCCCCTTTGTGGGGGCTGGGACTGCCCAACAGAACTGAAATCCTTGTGCCATCGACTATGGCCGCTGTCTTTTCCCCTCAGGTCCCTGAGAGGACATCAGGGCCCTACAGCTCCAACGCTTTCTTCACACTTCATCCGCCCATCCACCTACTCCATTCAGCCAAGGAGGAGTCCTACCATTGTCCTGCGCTGGGCATTGCACACCCCCACATCTCACTGCTCCCAGAAGGATCCCTGAGTGTCCCATGAGGGAAGGGATGCCCATTCCTCGGGGATGGGGGTCAGGGCTTGAACATCCTGCTTGAGGAAACACACCAAGGGCTTTCACAGTCACCTCCACATTGGATTTTCAACCTGTAACCAGTGCCTCTGACATCCTGCTTCACCAGCGCCAAGGCATGGACACTTTGCCTGGTCAGTCACTCGATGGTCTCCTCAGTTATGGCTGTGAGTGGGGCCCACTGGAACCCTCAGAATCTTGGAGCTTTGCTGCTGACTTTCACTTCTCTTGAGGCTTGGTCAGTCTTTCAGGATCTGCAGTTCAGGGACTTGGCACCAGAGGGCTCATTCACATGCAATACTCACAAGCCCAGTCTCTGGGCATGACTTCCTTAACTCCTCAGTTCTTACCTGCTTAATAAGAGAGGTGTCAACAGTGAAAATATTTCCACAATAAAAAGTAAAAAGGAAGGATTTCTTTTTCTTCCACTTTTCTTCATTGTTCTTCTTACACATTAAGTGGTATCAACAATCTCCAAATGCCATTGAAAGCGAACATCTCCAAATGGAGGCTGAATGTGTAGGGGAGACAAGGCCCTTGATGTAAGACACACTGTGGGCAGTCTTTGTCCCAGCCCCCCAACCCACATGTGTCTCTTCAGCCACCTGCGACTACAGCAGCCTTGGTCAAAACTGAGCTTCCTCTGCTGCAGTCTGTAGCTGCACGTTTCAGCCCACTGGTACCAGTTTCCACCTGTTTTACTTGGAGAACAAGCTGCACATGGGCACAGATGGGTGTTTCTTAATTGTCACAAAAAAAAACCCAAAGGAAGACATGGCTCAATAAAAAATGAAATACACTCTTGTGCTGTAAAATTACTCCACATTACTGTCGGAGTGGGATTGGAACCGGAGTAACGACGCGATCTCAATGTGAGTATGATCGTCCTCCTTTATTGCATATTTTAGCAGAGTATATATAGACTCGCAGCAAAGCATGCATAATCAACAATGCTATGATTGGTCCAGCTCCCCTGTTCACGTACAACGCCCCCCATCCCGATCGGCTAAGACCCTCTGTTCACGCGCCTCTGTTTAACTTTTCTCCCGGGCAGGGTGATGTCACCTTTCTTGTTTACTTAGATCTTTTCTCCCTCAGTCTGGGTGCTTAGTTCAAACCCTGGGTTGCTCACCAGAACTAAACCATGCCTTTTCTCATTTAAGAATCTCTCCACAATTCCCCCTTCTCCTTTTTGAGCAACCCAGGCTTGGTGCACAATTTTCATGAGCATGCGCTGTAGACAAGAGAAGATACATAATACAACTGAAATTATAACAACTACAATGAGCAATATAAGGAAGCTAGTTTTCACAATCATGGTTATCCAACTTTTGATTCCCCAACCTGATAGTATTTGATTCAACCATCCCCATTCATCATCTTTTCTCAGCTTTTGCATTCCTTGATACAATTCTCTGATGCTTTGGTGTACTGATTTGGAGCGGTCTGAGAGGTTCATACAACACATCCCGTCAAAAGTCTTCACACCCATGACATGCGTTAATAACAAAATCTGTGGCAGCCTTATTCTGGAGTGTAGCGTTAGATTGTTTAGCAAGCCAATATCCTAATTTTTTAAGCGTGGTTAAAGTGTGTGCTGCTGCTACTCCTAGTGCAAAAAAAACAAGGCAAAAATTGTTTGTGTAGTACACACAGCTATCTATCATGAGTGATCCTACAAGTTCTAGCTCTTGCGGCTCGGCATGGAGGGGTGGCAGATATGCAGCCCATCCATCCCGGCTATCAGCAAGAGTTGCAGAGCCATTACCTAGGAATTGCATTTGTAAGTTGGAAGGCCGTTGGTCAGACGGAAGACCAACTAGACAGGTGGAAAATGGATTCTCGGGTGATGCTGTGGATAGGCAGATGGAATCTTGACCGGTCATATTTGCCAAAGCCACCCAGACATTCCTTTGAAACTGCAGGGGTGATCAAGCCCTGCCGTTTCTGCATCCAAAAGAAGGACGCAACTACTTATTAGCAAGCTCTTAAGATTCTTTGGGCCCATTCTGTTGCGCCATCTCCTGGTCTTGGTCTGTCCGTCGTCTTTCCAATGCTGGTTTTATCGCTCTGCTCGGGACCCACACTGGGCCTGTTCCTGTAGAGACACACATGTACACTCGACCATTAAAAATGACTGGCACTGGTCCCAACCACGCTCCGGTGGTCGGGTCTTTATAATGTACCATAAATTTAGGCAGGGTAGTGGTACTATTCAGCTTAATGTTTTGATGGTGTATCACTACTGGTGGTTCCTCTTGATCGCCCATAAGACACAAGTAATTTAGCGTAAACAATACTCTGTGTAATCGCTGTTGTGCATCTGTGTCTTCACCCTTTTGCTTATTTAGATAATCTTTTAGCACTTGATGGGTTCGCTCAACCAAGCCTTGCCCAGTTGGTGAGTGGGGTATTCCTGTTGCGTGCTTAATTCCCCACCTCAGTAGGAAAGTTCTTACCTTTTGTCTAGTATATGCAGGCCCGTTGTCTGTTTTAATCTGTTCGGGCACTCCTAACACGGCAAAGCATGCAAGTAAATGCTTGCATACATGATGCGCTTTTTCCCCTGGTAATGCTGTAGCCCATATCATTTTTGAAAAAGTATCAATTGTAACATGTACATATTTCAATCGCCCAAATTCTGCAATGTGTGTTACATCCATTTGCCATACTTCCAGCGCCTTTAACCCTTTCGGGTTCACCCCTAGTCCCAGTCCTGGTCCATGATTCCCACACCTAGGGCATGCTCGTATAATAGAGCGTGCTTCATTTTCGGTTAATCCAAATTGCCTTTTTAAACCTTTAGCATTTTGATGGAAGTTGTCATGACTTTGTCTGGCTTGCTGAAATTTGTCAATTGGAGGTAAATGTCGCACTGCACTGACCAGGTTATCGGCAATTTGATTACCCAATCCTAAACCTAAATTCAACTGATGACTGCGAATATGGATGATACAACAAGACGCAGTTCATTGACCCAGAGTGGATCTCAGCTGGATAAATAATTTTCCCAACCTTGGGTTGGTTGTTTCCCTAAGGAGGGCATCTTCTAGTCGCGGCACTACCCCAGCCACATACAGGGAGTCTGTTACTACATTTAAGAGGGCTGTTAGCCAGTTGGTTAGTGCCCAGACTACCGCAGTAAATTCTAATGTTTGAAGGGAGTCTTGTGGCTGCCCCTCCAGTATGTGCTGGCACCATTGTCCTTTATCCTGCCAGACACACACCGCATGGCAAAGCCGCTTTCCAGCGTCTGTATACACTGTGAGACCATCAGCCAGTGGTTCTCGTCTAACTTTAGGTTTTGTCATCCACTGATTTCGTTTTAATACTTGCCACATTTTCCCTTTTGGTTGTTCCGAATGTATACGACCATTATAGCCTATTAATGCTTCTTGGATGGAAGTTGAGTTACGCAACCACCATTCACTGGAATACTGACATCATCAGGTTCCATTCCACTAATCTCTATGATTCTTGTTCTGCCCTTCCTGATTAACTCCCCTATTGCCTCCGGTCTTGTTTGAATGCTAGACTTAGGTTGTACTCTTAAAAATACCCATTCTAAGATCTTAAACATGTCTCCTGATGATTTGTCAGCTGATGATTTGTCAGTGGCACAGGTGGGGCAGGGGAGAATTTCCCCCTTTCCTGTTTGCCACTGACAAATAACCGCATACGGCGATTCAACAGTATTACAAATTAACAGAGAAATTGGCAACTCAAGGATACGCTGGGCTGACCATGCCTCTTGTAGTTTCTGTAGAATTTGTTGCAATGCGGCTCACTGTGTTGTGGACAGCGTGATGCTGTCGGCTGGCTGTCGTCCTCGTAGCAGTTCCGTTAATGGTGCAATTGCGGTGTTCGAAATGCCAATGCAGTTGCGCACCCATTGGATGTCTCCTAGTAAAGTCTGTACATCTGTCAATGTCCTCAGTTGAGTTGTCAAGTCTGTTGTCTGCGGGCGAATTTTCGCGTCTGAAATAGACCATCATCAAGACATTGCAATACTGTTCTTAACACTTTATCTGTATTCTCGTGTGATTGATCCTGGCAGTCGTCAGCAGGTGGTGTTGAAGGATCAGATGGGTCAGTGGGGGGGGGGGGGCAGAGGAGGAGCCGAAGGCATATGTCCTCAGGTTTCTCCTCCTGGCTGCGACAGCGACTGCGGCTGCACCCCCTCTCGGGTCTCCTGAGGCGCCACTTCCACGTTTTGTTCAGTCGGCTGCCTCAGCTCGGGAGCGGCCACTTCCGCCCTTTGTGTCGCCGGAGCAGGGTCGGCGCCCGCGCGGACCTCGGCAACAGTTTTACACGTAACTCCAGTCATCCCTTTCACCGCCGGCTGCCCGAAGAACCGTGCCCACACACCAGGTTTCGTTTCAGTGCTCTCCGGACCCAGCATTTGAGCGGCGGCACAGGCTACCTCCCTCTCCGCCTTCATGGCCTTGAAAGATAACACCGTGCACCAGAACTCGCAAACAGCCTTTATCTCCTTCTCCTCTTTCTCGTTCCCAGTTATCGTTTTTTTCCCACATTATATCACCGAAAGATCGCCACTTCATGGGGGAAAACATCATACGCGTATCTTTAAAATGCCCCCTACGTTGTCTCAACTTAATCAGCTTAATCCACTGTTGCGGCGCTGCCTCAATCCCTCTCTTAGAGAGGATACTTGTGAGCAGCGTCGCTGTTGCTTCAAGCTCCGTGATAGCAACTTCACCTTTTTTAACCTGGAAGGCGAGAGGCCACCTCAAACCGTGTCTGCCGTAGTCTATGCTCCCGAGCAGCACTCCTTCCAGCCGTGTTTCCCACTCCCCTCCTCTAGCTGCTTACCGCAGTCTCGGAGAATTCAGTCCTGCTGAAGGGTTACAGTTGACATCCTCTGCTACCAGATGTCGGAGTGGGATTGGAACCGGAGTAACGACGCGATCTCAATGTGAGTATGATCGTCCTCCTTTATTGCATATTTTAGCAGAGTATATATAGACTCGCAGCAAAGCATGCATAATCAACAATGCTATGATTGGTCCAGCTCCCCTGTTCACGTACAACGCCCCCCATCCCGATCGGCTAAGACCCTCTGTTCACGCGCCTCTGTTTAACTTTTCTCCCGGGCAGGGTGATGTCACCTTTCTTGTTTACTTAGATCTTTTCTCCCCCAGTCTGGGTGCTTAGTTCAAACCCTGGGTTGCTCACCAGAACTAAACCATGCCTTTTCTCATTTAAGAATCTCTCCACACATTACCTCCTCTGAAGTCCACTTTTTACAGTGGATGGACCTAGACCCATAGAAAACACACTTTTGTGTCAATCAGAGGTCCTAAAAGCCCCCAAAGCACTCCTTGCCCTGGATTGTCCATATTCACTCGCAGCGAGTCACACTGAAGTCACGAGATCCCTCGCTTCACAGAGGGAAGCAAAGCGACAAAGTGCATGAAATGCTCTTTTCAATAGCCAAATCTCCATTCATTCCAACATATCTGGGTTATTGGAGCATCTTGAAGTGGACTCTGCAGCATCGAGACCCACTCATTCTCCTCCAATGCTGGACAGCTTGGGTGCAGTTGTCCAGAATTCCCTTCCTACTCAAGGGCGAGAAATAAGGTGTCTCAACTGAGATGCTTTGGCCTATCCTGCCTGTCCACCAGCTCCTGCTCCAGAAAGGCTCGCAGCAGCCCTGAGTCACATTTCCCAGTGCCATATGGGGGCATGAGCTACCCCCGCATATCTTGGAGGCAGTGGCCACCTCTGTGTGGGCAACTGCATTAGCCCCTGGAGGAAGTTGTTAGGCAGAAGTTGAAACAGATGCAGAAAAGACCTCGGTGTAAGAAGTGTGTAAGAAGTCTTCATTTTCACAACTTTGATGCTGGTCTGTAAATTCTCACTGTTTCATAGCAAATGGACACGGACCAGCAAGCTGATGGCCCTTTCTCTCCCTCTGTGCAAGTGCAGGTTGATACATCTGGTCCCTTCTGACTGGTAACATCGGAGTTTGATCAAGTCGCCCCGATTTGATTCCTACCCACGGTTGGCTGTTTTCCTTCAGAGTGCTGCCTTGAGGCACAACGGCCTGGGAGACCTTGCTGGTGAGAATGCAGTCAAAGAGTAGACAACATATCTCAGCTCTACCTATACGTACTCTTACTCCTAAACTTAAGAGTGAGCTCATATTATCTTTGCTACTTTTTACACTCTCTGATGTAGCAACAGCTTTTTATGGTGTTCTTGAATTTACTGTCACGTTTCAATTCAGTTTAGATATAGACCATTTCTGTACTCGTAGTATTCTGTCTTTGAAGACCAGCTGTACTGTGCTCTGCTGCCTTTCAATGCTGCTGACCATGACATGCCCACAAAAACTCCCACCATGCCTTCGCATTTATGCCTTGGATGTCAAAAAGCACAGACTCCAGCTCACCCTGGCTATGGCCATGCCTGAGGGCATCACCGCACATTTGGGCTGTAGCACCTCAGGTGTAGCACCAGGCCAAGTTCTGAGTGGTGGCTCTGCTGCCCCTTGAGGCCTCTGGCAGAGGTGTCGCTGATCTCCAGGAATGACCAGTGGCCACCCAGCCTAAACCACACCACCTGCTTTCCTCCATCAGGCAAGAGTGCTCAACACCTTCGAGCTGGACTCTCTGTGCCAGGATCTAGAGATGGCATGAACAGTCCAGGGCAGGGAGAATTTTTGGGTGTCCTGGGCTCTGTGCACGACACAAAAATCTGCTTTCTTAATGCTGAAGGACCCAGTGTGATGGAAATTATAAAAACATTTCAAGAACATGAAGCAACCAAGAAATGGAATGAAAGATGTAGAGTGAAGGAAATGTCCTCTTGTAACTATAAGCGGGATGCTTTTGCCACTCATTTCCAGTCAGGCTCACCTCAGCTTCCAATACAGTCAACTCTTGGGATCCCCCTGTCACTCCAGAAATACAAATGGGTTCTGCCCCTCTGTAACTTGACAGTATTAAGGTACATTGAGCTCCAGTGTCCACTAGAGCCCTATACTCCTGTGGCTCTGATGTGCCAGGCCATCGAATCCACACGTTCCAATAAACCCGGTTGTCCCTTTCCCCCACCTGGCTGGAGGCAGGGCCCCTCTAATCCTGACCATAGTATCCATTACTCATCTGTTGCACAAATGACTTGGAAGTCCCTTCAAGAGGATCAGAGGTAAGATCAGGCCTTCTACTCTGTCTGGGGGGCTGCCTGCTGGCAACGGGAGCAGCACTTTTCCTGGAGGGATCTCCTTTTGTGATTGTTCTTCCTTGCAACTCGTGTACCCGTGCCCGTAGGGATGAGGTAGGTTGTCCATCCCACCTCCTCATGTTCTCTCCGTGATCGCGCAGGTAAAACCACAGGGTGCCTCGTGGTGTGTACCCTCTATACTCTCCCTCTTGAGTAGGGAAACGCCTGCTCCTAATAGCTGAGATGCTGGCCTGTACAGGTGGGGAGTAGGACATATTCTCTTCAAGTTGCTGGACCTTCTGGGACAGTTTCTCCACAGCTGAGACGAAGGGGGAAGAGAGACTTCCTTCATATTGCCGGAGTTGGACAGCCACCTCATCCACCGTTGGTCCCTCTTCGCCTTTCCATTCCATCACCGCCAAGGAGTTGGCATACGATGATGGTGCGCTCCATACAAACTTCCGCCATATGGGCCTTGTGCACTGGACTTCATCAGGGTCTGTGGGTAACTGCGCATTATCTGGGTCATAGTAAATCATCTCCCGCACGGCTAATTCCCTGAGGTACTGGATACCTTTTTCCATGGTGGTCCACTTGCTTGGACGACATACAACATCTTCACTGAAGGGGTACCTTTCCCTCACACCTGACAGGAGTCGCCTCCAAAGGCTGAGGGCTTGTGTCTTCTTCCCAATCGCCTTGTCAATGCCCCCTTCCAGCAGCCTGGCTTCCCTGCCCTCTAATTCCAAGCTACTGGCCCCATTATCCCAGCATCGGAGCAGCCAGGTGACAATGTACTCACCCGGAAGTCGGCTGAAATCTTTTTGCATATCTCAAATTTTTATCTCATATCATATCTCGAGTTTTGGAACTCGATGATCTTCAAGGTCCCTTCCAACCTAAACCATTCTATGATTCTATGATCTCTCAGCTCACTCAGGGATAGAGATCGGGTGATTATCTCTGGTTCCATCTCTTCCTCCCTTTCCTTTGATGGCCCTGGTTCATCATCATCCCTAACTAAGCGAACTGATTTCTTGGTGTATTTCTTCTTCTGTATAGGAGCAACTGATATGGGCACAGGTTGGTTGTCTGGTTCAGCTGCAGTGTCTGCCACTGGGGTTTGAGTGGCCGCATTGTCTGCTACAGGGGTTGGAATAGCTGCAGTGTCAGCCACAGGGGCTTGAGTGGCCACAGGGCCTGCCACCGGGGTGGGAGTAGCTGCATTGTCTGCTGCAGGGGTTGGAATAGCTGCAGTGCCTACTGGTTTGGTTTCCCCCTCTTTCCCCTGAGGGTGCTCCGTAACACTGAGCAGTGTTTGGTAGATACTGGCCACGGCCCAGCACAGTGCAGTGAGTTGTGCCTCTCTGGAATAGTCACAGCATTTTCCTTTTAAAAATTCTACCACTTTATCAGGGTCCTGTAGTTGTTCGGGGGTGAAGTCCCAAACCATTGGAGGCGAGAAATTCTCTAGATACCTGCCCATATTCTCCCACATGCCATGCCACCCCTGACTATCCAGCCTTGGGGCAGATCTCTGGGTGGTAGTCTTAAACAGTTGTTTAACCCTGAACAAGACCTGAAACACATTCAGGAGACACAGCAACAGGAACATGCTGGTTTCAGCATCCCAAGGATATTCAAAATTCTCAAAACCTGGCCCGAAGGAGAAAAGGGGGGCAAAAGAGCTGGGGAAAGTATCCCCCCCTGTTTCCCCCATAGATTGGGTGGGATTATTAATAAATTCTGCGAGACGGCGACCAAGGTATGGGCAGGACAGCAATACCGCATAAACACGCCAACACAGCGACCTGAGCAGTGATGCTATCATATCATACGCTGATATTGCACAGGACAGCCAAATGATAATCCTGATCCCTCTCCCTGAGGTAACAAACAGCATCACGGGGAGTACATAGAGCACGTAGCAATTTACATAACACAGCCACGCAAACAAACAAAGCAGCATTGTAACCAGCTATTATCTAACTAATATGAGAAATACATATAACAAACTCGTGTTAACAATCTCGGGTCGGATCTGTCGTTATCTCAACCCTTCATGCCCCACATTAGGCGCCAAAAAAGGACTGTCATGGTTTGGCCTCAGCCGGCAACAAAGAACCACGCGGCCACTCGCTCAACCCCCCACAGCCGTGGGGGCGAAATAGGAAGAAAAAGGCAAAACTCGTGGGTTGAGATAAAGGCAGTTTAACAGAACAGCAAAGGGAAGAGAAAACAGTAATAATAACACGGATAAAGGAATATACAAACACGATTAGGGCACCGCCGCTCACCAACCGGACCCGGACCCGCACCGCCGCAGCCCGCGCTGAGCAGCGACTTCCCGCCCTCTCCCCCCGGCCAGCTCCCCCCATAGCCCGGGCATGGCTCACATGGTGTGGAATACCTGTGTCCTCTCCCATCCTTGGGGAAATTAACCCCATCCCTGCCGGAACCAGGACAGCTATACAGGTCTTTTTTTTCTTTTTCTGTGCTGCAGCAGAGTTTTCTCTTCTCACCTTCATGGCCTATGACTGGTAGATGTAGAATTTCTGGATTTCAGTAAGGATTTAATGCTGTCCCTCACAGTATCTTTCTGGATGAGCGGTTTCACTGTGCACTCGGTGAAGAACTGGCTGAAGGGCAGAGCTTCACGGGTTGTAGCGAATGGGGCTACATCTGGCTGGGGATGGGTCACCAGCGGTGTTCCTCAGGGTTCAGTTCTAGGGCCAGTCCTGTTCAACATATTTATCAACGATCTGGATGCAGGAGATGAATGCACCACGAGCAAGTTTGCTGGTGATCCCAAACTGGGTGGTGCTGTTGACTCTCTTGAGGGACAAGATGCCTTGCAGAGAGATCTCGATAAATTGAAGCATTGGCCAATGAGTAATGCAACGACATTTAACACGTCCAAATGCCGGATCCTGCACAGAAGAGGGAGTAAAGCTGGGAATATGTATAAATTGGGAGAGGAGTGGCTGCCCTGCGGAAAGGGATGTGGGGGTGCTGGTTGGCAGCAGACTCACTAGGAGTCAGCAGTGTGCCCTGGCAGCCACGAGGGCAAACCTCATCCTGGGGTACATCAAACACAGCATCACCAGGTCAAGAGAAGTGATGATGCCACTGCATTCAGTGTTGGGGCAGCCTCACCTTGAACACTGTGTACAGTCCTGGGCCCCACCATTTGAGAAGGGTGTGAAGGTCCTGGTATGTGTCCAGAGGAGGGCAAGAGAGCTGGTGAAAGGGCTGGAAGAAATGTCCTATGGAGAGCAGCAAAGGACTTAGGGCTTGTCTAGCCTGGGGAGAAGGACACTGAGGAGTGACTTCCTTGCTCTCTCCAGTTTCCTGAGGAGGGGAAGTGAAGGGGAAGTGTTTGGACAATGCCCTTAACAACATGCTTTAACTTTTGGTCAGCCCTGAATTGGCCAGGCAGTTAGACTAAATGATCGTTGTAGGGCCCTTCCAATGGAAATATTTTATCTTACTCTATTGTACCGTATTCTATTCTATTCTATTCTATTCTATTCTATTCTATTCTATTCTATTCTATTCTATTCTATTCTATTCTATTCTACTCTATTCTATTCTGATCCATTCCATTCCATTCCATTCCATTCCATTCTTTGCTGTTTCCCAAGTTTTCAGGGAGTTTCCCTGATCTCCAGGAACTGGCAAAGACAATACAGAGTGACCTCGCTATGACAGCAGCTGGGTCTCTCACCCTTGGATGACACCCCACCAGTGCTGTGGACTGGTAATCTCTGAGCTTGCTCAAGTAACCCCTGACTTGATGCACATCCACTGCTGGTTGTTCTCCTCCGGAGTCCTGCTTCAAGGCAAAAAGGCCTCAGAGACCTTCTGGGTGAAGACAGAAGCACAGAAAAGAAAGAATATTTGAGACATATCTGCACGTTCTCTTGCACAATTCAGCAGTGGCCAGATGTTATTTTTATTGATTATTCTTAAACTGTAACTGCAGTACTAACAGCTCATCTTGCTGTCCTTGCAAGGATTAACTCCAGGGGAGCTCTGGCTTTCCTAAACCCCTCGCTATTTCTGAATGCCGCCTTTGAAGTGACATCACACATCCACATTGTCTGTGATTCACTTTTTCTATGCAGCTTTCTGATGAGTGGGCTTTTTAGCCAAGCTGGTGTCCTGAGAGGTCCGCTTGTTTGCTGGAGTATCGACATGGACACTTTATGGGCTTAGAGGCTGCTGTCCTTGAGAAGCAGTTGCACCAAATTCTGCTCCCCTTGAGAAACACCGCCCGCTGAAAGATCCCGGCATAGGCCGGCATAGACTCCCCCTGCCAGCTGAGGCTCCACTGTTTCTTTTTGGCTAGAGCCAAGGCTGATGTGGGTGACACAGGTTTTCAGATCCAGGGGTGCATCACATTTGATGGCCCATCTGGCAGCTGTGCTATAAAGCTGATGCAAAGGGCATCCAGACACCTAAAGGAGCGCTTGCACTGTGCTGTCCTGTGAATGTCAGGTGGTGATGGGTTGAGTTTTGGCCACCAGGTGCCCACCAAGGCTCTCTCTCACTCCCCCTCCTTCTTCACTCCCCTTGGTGTCTGCAGGGTTGGTTCTCTCACGTTTCTCACTCTTTTCTCTTACAGCTGCTGCACACTGTTTTTCATCTGTTCCTCAATAGGTTCTTCCAGAGGTGACACTGGAATTGCTTCTTGGCTCAGCCTTGGGCAGTGGCTGCTCTGTTTTGGAGCCAGATGAAACTGGCTCTGTGACATGGAGTCACCTCTTAATCTCTACTCTCACCTAAGCCGCCCTTGAACCCCATCTCCCCACCTCGCCCCTTAGCTACCACAACCTTGCCATGTAAACCCACAGGGTCATAAAAGTCCCCAGTAAGATGTCAGGTCAATGACCCCAAGACTTCCTCCAGCTGCTTAAATCAGACTTTGTGCCCTTCCTCTGCCTCATTGTAGGTTCTTTTTGTCAAAGCAGAGATGTGCTGGACCTCAGCCAAGGCACCAGGAAACAGCTCAGATGTGTAACAAAGAAAGCCGGCACCAAGTGCCCAAGGTCCCATGCAAGGCAAAGGTTTGGTTCAGAGCATGCAGGGGTGGATGGCAGGTGTCAATGGAAAGAGGAAATGAGGTGTCCCTAAGGAGAGCAAACTCTCGGGAGCAGAGAGACGCAGGGCTGGACTGTGCAGCCCTGGCAGGAGAGGGCTTTGCTCTCTGGGATGTCTCTGCAGCCCTGCAGGGCCTGTGGTGCAGGGGAAGCTGATCTCCAAGAAGGACAAGGCGCTTTGGAAAATGTCCTTGGCGATGGACATCGCCTGATCCAAGAACACTGGGAAAATCATTGCTGTGTTCCTTGCTTGCATCATCAAAGGGATGAGTAAAGGCTGTGGGAGAAGCACTGCCTACATCTGCTGGATAGAGATGGGACAGGATTTACCTCACTGCAGCTGCCTGAAAAAAAGCACTGACTGTCCCTGAGGTTCTCTTGGGGTGTGTTACATGGCTGCTCTGGATGGCAATGGTGTTCCTGCAGGTCTTGTGCTGTCCCTGCTGGCTGCATGCGGTTGTGCTGTAGAGCCCTGGCACCTCCCGCAGCCCCACAGGCTGTAGGGAACCCTTCAATGGAGCAGCTGCCCTGAATGAAGTTAGGCACTGTAGGAGTATCTATGAGAAACCGGCCATGGGTGCCAAGGGGAATGTGGTAAAGACAGCTGGTGGAGATGCTACAGTGTCTGTAAGTTCCTTGGACCACCTCTGGCATCTCAAATGTCACCTGTGGTTAGCATGGGTACAGGAGGTACAGGAGATTCCTCCCTTTCACTGCCTGGGTGTCCTGCCTCTATGTGGGACAAGAAGAGGTAATTCTCGGACCTAACTTTGTCTCTGACATTGGAAATGGCACTGCAGGAAAGAAGTGTCTCTCCCCAGCTAAGGGAGATGACATCAGTGATGACTTCAGCCTGTTTCCCAGCAGGTTCCCCTGAGCCCCATGGACACCTGGAGGGAGCCCAGAGCGGGCAGAGAAGCTGCTGCCTTGGGTTGGTCCTCTGCTGCTGAGCTGGGCCGGGCTCCTGGGACGCAGGGAGCTCCTGGCAAGCGGGCAGCACTGCAGAGAGACGGCTCTGCCCAAGAGCAGGGCTGGGGGCACTGCCTGCAGGCAGCCAGAGGAGACCTGCGAGGCTGAGAGAGCTTAAAGGCAGTTGGGAGTGGGAGGGTGCTGAGAACTCGCTGGGGCAGAAATCTTCACCGCCCTCTGCGTGGTAAGTCTGTGGGTGGCGGGCAATGCAGCTCCAGTTCCTGGAGGGATCTCCTTAAGCGGCTCCATCGGAGAGCTGCTGGGGTCTGCCAGGAGGACTCTCTCAGTTTCTGTGCTGTAGAGGAGGAGGATAAGCTCCAGAGCAGGGCTTCCGTGCTGCACGGTGAGAGGGACAGGGTGTGAGGGCTGCCTTGTGCCGGGGATGGCTGTGGAGGTGTGCCCATGGGTGTGCAGGCAGGGGTGGCCAGGGCTGTCCTTGCCAGCAGGGTCCCTGCACCCCGGGGGCTGTGTGCTGGGGAGGGACTCTGCCGCCTGCCAGGGTCAGCTCTCCGCCTGCCCGGGGAGCTCCCACGGAGCTTCTGTGGGGAGAAGGAGCAACCTCTGTCAGGGCAAGATCCTGCTGTCGAGAGGGTTCTGCATGGGTCAGGGGTGCTCACACCTGCTGATCACCCCCAGAACATTGGCAGAGGCAGCATTGCAAGAGGAAAGTCAAGGCAGGAGCTACCTTAAAGAAAAAGACCTTTCCAGGCTCTGTGCTCTCAGCTTTCTCCTAAGGGAAAGGAGCTGTCACTGTGACGCTGAGGGATCTGCAGATGTGCCACAAACCTCATCAAGTGCCTTCACCCACTCCTCTACCCACAGACAGCACCAGCATCACCTTTGCTGCAGCATCAGGCTGGATCTGCTCCCCTCCTTAGGAGCCGCCAAGAGGGAGGTGGCCCTGGGCAGTGCCCTGCTGCCAGGAGGTGTCTGCAGGGCAGAGCTGAGCACACAGCGGGTGGGATGGGCTCTGGGAGCACTGGCAGGGGGAGCCCTGGGGACAGAGCAGCAGCTCCTGGCAGGGACAGCTCCAGGCAGCAGAGACACGGGCAAGGGCTGGGGGGAAACTGCAAACACCCCCTGGGGGAGGCTGTCTTCAGCCAGCTCCCTTGGGCTCCTTCGCTGCAGGTGTCTTCTGGGTGTTGGCTGCTGGGCACTGATCTGACGCTCTCTCTAGAGCATCCCCACTTCGGCACCCTCGACTGCCGGCTCTGCCTGTCCTGCTGGGCTTGCGAGCTGCCCCCAGCAGGGCATAGCTCTGCCGTGGGATCCTGGGGAGTGCTGAGCCTTTCCTTGGGGGTGGGCACTCTCCTCAGAGTGCTTTGCTTCTCTCTGGGAGGGGTCGTGCCCTGCTCTCTCCATCACAGCTCCATCTCTGGGCTGGGACAGAGAAGAGATTGCAGATGTGCCACCTCAACCAGTGCTCCCCTGATCCCATATGTGTTCAGGTTTTTTTGTGGGTTTTTTTTTGAAGAGTAATTTGTGCGTGAAGTCATCTTGAAGGCAGCAAAAGCGAAATCACAGAGCAGATGGGCAAAAGCCTGATGGACACTGCAGCTCCCCTGACTCTGCTCTAAGCCACAGAGCTGAGCCCTTTTGCCTTTCCCATCTCAAGACTCTTCACTCTTTCAGTCAGCACAATGAGGGTTTGCCACCCTCAACATAACACCCACCAGATGTGATGGTGGAAAATTAAATACATAGATAATATAATTATGAATACATGCTAAGCCTGTGCTCTGCAGCCCGCGCTCTGGAGAGTCAGAAGTACAGATACTGAACTTTTCCATTAAAGGTGGATTACATCTGACACCGCTTGTGAATGTGGGAGCTGTCACAAAGCAGCTCCCGTGTACCCACTGCAGCAGAGCAGCGCTGACTCCTCAGCAGCACACGGGCAGAGGTCCTGCTCCTCACACCACACTCAGCCAGCACCAACCAGAGAAAGGAAATGCATTTCAACTGGGGCGGATTTCTATGGAAAATGGAGAGGCTTTTCTTAGGGGACTCTGTGAGAACTTTATCCTATCCTACTCTTTTTTGAACAGAGCCCTCAGACCAAGAAACAGCAAATGCCCAACAGCAGCTCCATCACCCAGTTCCTCCTCCTGCCATTCCCAGACATGCAGGGGCTGCAGCTCTTGCACTTCTGTCTCTTCCTGGGCATCTACCTAGCTGCTCTCCTGGGAAACGGCCTCATCATCACAGCTGTAGCCTGCGACCACCGCCTCCACACCCCCATGTACTTCTTCCTCCTCAACCTCTCTGTTCTTGACCTGGGATCCATCTCCACCGCTGTGCCCAAAGCCATGGCCAATTCCCTCTGGGACACCAGGGCCATCTCCTATTTGGGATGCGCTGCACAGGTCTTTATGCTTTTCTTCTTCCTTGGAACAGAGTGTGCACTTCTAACTGTCATGGCCTATGACTGCTACGTGGCCATCTGCATACCCCTGCACTACGGGACCATCCTGGGCAGCAGAGCTTGTGTCCGCATGGCAGCAGCTGCCTGGGGCAGTGGCTTTCTCAATGCTGTGCTGCACACAGCCAATACATTTTCACTACCCCTCTGCCGGGGCAATGCCCTGCACCAGTTCTTCTGTGAAATCCCCCACATCCTCAAGCTCTCCTGCTCACACTCAGACTACCTCAGGGAAGTTGGGCTTCTTATATTAAGTTGTTTTTTAGCTTTTTTTTGCTTTGTTTTCATTGTGCTGTCTTATGTGCAGATCTTGAGGGCTGTGCTGAGGATCCCCTCTGAGCAGGGACGGCACAAAGCCTTTGCCACGTGCCTCCCTCACTTGGCTGTGCTCTCCCTGTTTGTCAGCACTGCTGTATTTGCCCACCTGAAGTCCCCCTTCATGTCTTCCCCATCTCTGAATGTATTGGTTGCAGTTCTGTATGCAATGGTAATTCCAGCATTGAACCCCCTCATCTACAGCATGAGGAACAAGGATATCAAGGATGCCCTGTGGACACTGTTTGAATACAACCTACTTCATTTTATTAAGTTGCCCAATATCCAACGAGTTCTACCATGTTATCTCAGGAAAAGCCAGCACTAACTTTTCTTCATATGTCTTCATTTTTTCTTGGCTTATATTGCTTTAGTTTTGGCTTTTTTTGTTTTGCTTTTTTTGTTATTGCTTCGTTATACCTCTGATGTTTTTTTTCTTGGTCTCCAACCGGTTTCTTTCTTGACCCAACGGTTGCACGTACATTTGGATCAGGTCTCCCTGTTTAGAAAAACTCAATAAAAAAGCCAGCAGAAAATTAGTTGTCTCAGCCCCATCTCTTCACATCTCCTCCGGAGCTGGGCAAGCAGCCCCAGTATGCGGGAGGGGTTCAGGAGACAATTGCCCAGCTGCCCCATGGAGGATCAGCCCCAGGGGCCCTTGGGGCTGCCCCTGGCTGCCTCGCTGGGCACTCTGTCTGTGCCGCCTGCGGATTGGGGCTGCTGCTTCCCTGCAGCCATGGCCAAGGACAGCAGCACGACGTGGCCTTTTCAGTGCTGGTCTCTCCTCACATCTACACTGTCCTGCTGTGTCCTTGCCTTTGTGTTACCCCTCAGGTCTCGTGTCACTTGTGACAGTCCTGTTGTCTCTACAGTGGCATCCACGTGGCTGCGGGCAGCAGCAGGCCATGTGAACCAGTTTATCAGAACTGGTCTTTGCAAGCACCACCATAACCAAAATGGTTTCTCAGGGCAGGGCCCGAAGGCTGGATGCCTCTTCCAAAGCTGGTGTCAGGAATGCCCCCAGGGAGCTGCTTCCTCAAAGGATGGTTTCTCGTCTGGGGTTCTTGGTGGATTGAGGAGGACAGGCTCAGAGTCCCACGGGGATCTGTATGGGACCAAGGGCTGGGTGAAAACCTCCCTTCTTGATTGTACATGTCCACTCAGACAGCAAATGGTCTTTGACTTATGTGCCTGGCACTACCCCACCGGCAGTGGGGCTGATGGCAGATGCCATGCTGGAGAGGAATTGGGAGCTGCCAGGAGAGCTCAGGGGACTTGCAGGGACAGTGTGTGAGTCTGGATGAGTGGTGAGTGGCAGCTCATAGATTGGCAAACAAAGGCCCCTGCAGTGCCAGGAGAGGCTGCGAGGAGCCAGCAGGCAAAGGGATGTAAGACTGGAGAGTGGATCAGGACATCCTTTTGGAAAGCTCCCTGGGCTGTATGTAGTGCAGCCCTGCCCTGCCCTTTGTGCCATTGGAGACACCCCTTGGTCCTGCCCAGCTCTGCCCTTTCTTACTGAGCCAGGAGGGGAGATGGAAAGGGGCTCAGCAGCGGTCATCCCTTTCTAGTTGGGTCTGCTCGTCACCCTGATGAGCATGGCCAGTGCAAGGTAACCCTATGGCCCCAGGGCACCACAGCTCCTTTTCCGCTGCACAGCAGCACCACCAGCTCAGGGTCCTGCAGGGAACACTTGGTGTGAACCACGGATGTCCCCCTGGTGAAAGGCGCTGTGGGGAGAGGAGGTGTCCAGGGGGAAGAGCAAGGGAGCATTTCTGTGCCTGCAGGGAGGAATGCAGGAGAAGGAGAGAGCTCTTTCTGCAGGCACCCACTCGGGGCAGGCTGCTCTGTCCCTGGAGCAGGACTCTTGTACTGGCCTGAGGAGAGGGGCTGGCACTGAGGGGGCAGAGGCAGTCTGTGGTGGGCTCCTCCTGGAGCCAAGACCAAGGGTCCTGCCATTTTATGGACCTCCATTTCCTTCTGCCATGTGTAACCTCCAGCCCTGGGGCTGATGGGAAGGCTGAGAGCCCTCTCTATTCCCAGCAGCTGCTGTGCCCTTCAGAGGGGCTGTGGCTGTGGGGTGAGCAGCCAGAGTTCTGCAGCACCCTGTGGCAGGCATGTCCATGGGGCCAGCCCAGAGTGGGCTGCTTTGCAGGGCTGGGGAGAGTGCAGGGGGTTTGGGGATAGCCTGGGAGGGCCTGGGCTGGCCTTGGCAGGGCCTGGGAGAGAACACCACCAATGTTGGCTGAGCTGTGTGACCATGCACTCGGAGGACACACTCCACTGGGTGTGTGGTGCAGAGCCCGGTCTCGTGGCAGGGAGCCGAGACATGCGGGTGCAGGAGAGAGGAGTCCGGTCTGTACCCTTGGTGGCATGGGCAGACTGGGAAGGTGCCCAGGGCATTCGTCACCCCCAGCCTCTCCCCTCGGCTCCTTCCAGCACTGGCCACTCGCCCCACTTCATGGGTGAGGTTTGCTCTGCGGCCGTCTCCTGCCAGAGTACTTGATAGGCCAGCAGAAGGCATATGACCTGAATGCCAATTGTGAGGGTGTGTCATGGTTTGGGCCCGACTGGCAGCCAATAAAGCGCAGATGCTCTCCACAACCTCTCTCTCCAAGAAGAGGAGGGAGAGAGAGAAAGAGGCACATGAGTTTAAAAAAGAAACGAAAGTACTTTAATGAAAATATTATTAACAAAATACAATAAAAGAAAATACTGATATGGATACAATATATATAAATTTTATCAAGCTTCCAGAATGACGATCACATCACTGGGAGGCACTGGGAACGTCCCAAACTGGACTCGGCAACAGACAGGAATAGATTCCAGATCTGGATTCAGAAATGCACAGATCGGGATCAGCAGCAGACGAACAGACGAGTCCTTCTTGGACACCGGCCATTGAAGAAAGAGGGCTGATGCCTTTAATCCCTCAGCTTTTATACTGAGCATGAGGCAGATGGGATGGAATACCCTGTTTGTCAGATTTGGGTCACCTGTCCTGTCCACTCCTCCCTGCAGGTGCGACCCCTCTATGCTCTTCCACTTCCGACCCTCCAACGGGGCACATAACAAAGTGAGCTGGCCTTGGGTGTTATAGCAATAAGGGTAAGCAAGAGCCTTTCTGCACACCATTCCTTGGCAGGCCACTCGTGAGGACTGCAAAGATGCTGTGAAGCTATGCAGGGAAAACATTAGAAGGGCTAAAGCCCAGCTTGAACTTAATCTGGCTGCTGCAGTAAAAGACAATAACAAATGTTTCTATGAATACAGTAGCAATAAAAGGAGGACTAAGGAGAATCTCCATCCTTTATGAGATGGGGGCTGAAACACAGAGACCAAGGCTGAGGAATTGTCTGAGGTACGTAGTGCCTTCTTTGCTTCAGTCCTTAGTAGTAGGACCAGTTGTTCCCTGAGTACCCATCCCCCTGAGCTGCATGGGGAGCATAATGAAGCTGCCATAACCCGAGGGGAAACAGTGAGTGACCTGCCACAGCACTTAGACAGACACAGGCCTATGGGGCCGGGTGGGATCCACCCCAGCGTACTGAGGGAGCTGGCAGAAGTGCTCACCAAGTCACTTTCTATCACTGATCAACAGTCCTGTCTAACTGGGCTGGTCCCCAGGTGACTGGAGGCCATCAAATGGAACACCCATCCACAAGAGGGGCTGGAAGGAGGATCCGGGGAACTACAGGCCTGTCAGTCTGACCTCGGTGCCAGGGAAGGTTATGGAGCAGGTCATCTTGGGTGTAGTTATGCGGCACATGATGGACAACCAGGTTATCAGGCCCAGTCAGCATGGGTTGATGAAAGGCAGGTGCTGCTTCACTAACCTGATCTCCTTCTGTGACAAGGTGACCCGCTTAGTGGATGAGGGAAAGACTGCAGATGTTGTTTACCTGGCCTTTAGTGAAGCCTTTGACACTGTTTCCCACAGCATTCTCCTGGAAAAAAATGGCTGCTTATGGCTTGGATAGGCATACGCTTCTCTAGGTAAACCACTGGCTGGAAGGCTTGGTCCAAAGAGTGGTGGTGAATGGAATTCAATCCAGTTGGCGTCTGGTCACGAGTAGTGTTCCCCAGGGCTCAGCATTGGTGCCTGTTCTGTTCAATATCTTTATCAAAGACCTGGATGAGGGGATCGGGTGCACCCTCAGCAAGTTCTCAGATAACACCAAGTTGAGTGGGAGTGTTGATCTACTGGAGGGTAGGAAGGCTCTACAGAGGGATCTGGCCAGGCTGGATCGATGGGCTGAGGCCAATGGTATGAGGTTCAGAAAGGACAAGTGTCGGGTCCCGCCCTTGAGTCACACCAACCCCATGTAGCACTACAGGCTTGGCGGAGAGTGGCTGGAAAGTTGCCGGGCAGAAAAGGACCTGGGGTTGTTGGTCGACAGGCAGCTGAATAGGAGTCCGCAGTGGGCCCAGGTGGCCAAGAAGGCCAACAGCATCCTGGCTTGTATCAGCAATAGTGTGGCCAGCAGGACTGGGGAAGAAATTGTCCCCCTGTACTCAGCACTGGGGAGGCCCCACCTCGAGTACTGTGTTCAGATTTGGGCCCCTCGCTATGAGAAAGACATTGAGGTGCTGGAGAGTGTCCAGAGAAGGGCAACAAAGCTGGTGAAGGCTCTAGAGACCGAGCCTTATGAGGAGCGGCTGAGGCACTGGGGTTGTTTAGCCTGGAGAAAAGGAGGCTCAGGAGGGACCTTCTCGCTCTCCACAACAACCTGCAAGGAGGCTGTAGTGAGGTGGGAGTCAGTCTCTTCTCCCAAATAACAAGTGGTGGGACAAGAGAAGGAGTATCAAGTTGTGTCAGGGCAGGTTTAGATTGGATATTATCAAAACTTTCTTTACCGAAACGGTAGTCAATCAATGGAAGAGTTGGCCCAGGGAAGTGGCTGAGCCACAAACCCTGGAGGTATTTACAAGACGTGTAGGTGTGTCTCTTAGGCACACGGTTTAGTGGTAGACTTGGCAGTGTTAGGATAATGGTTGGACTTGATTATCTCAAAGGTCTTCATCATCATAAACTACTCTGATTCTATCTGCCAGCATCTCTGACACTCCAGCAGAAGGCACCTGGTTGGTACATTGACTATGAGACCCAGTGTGCCTTAGCACTTGGGCTCACTCCAGGAAAGGGCTTATAATTTGGTTGTCATGGCTCTTCTGCCTGAGGACATGGTGGGACAGCAGTGGGCACACAGCTTGGTCGTGTCTATCTGAGAAGCTGAAAGGCCAGCAGCCTTGCGAGATCATGGTGACGTTCCCTCTGCATGATCAGGTGAAAAGCCAAAGAAAGCTAATGGGTTGGGATGTCTGCTGAAAGGGTTGTTTCCCACATGGTGGAGCTTTCCTTGGAGGGAGGAAACAGCAAGGGAGAGAGACATTGCCACACAGTGCAGTTTGGAACGTGGACACTGGCCATGACGAGAAAGAAATGTCACTCCAAACGAAATGCTGTAATACGAGAAGTCATCCAGAAGGTGTATGAGATCAGTCCACATCTTTCTGTTTCAAGGAGCAGAGTGTGAGGGTGGGCAGCTGTCAGTGAATGGATGGCAATGGCAGGGTGAGAGCAAGGTGGGGAAGCGAGAGGGGTGTCTCCAGCCTGCAGGGAAAAAGAAGCCGCTGTGGGACAGTGCAGGACAACGTGTGGTGGAGATGGCAAAGGGCACTGGCAAGTCTGGAAGTCACTAAGTGAACCCAAGTCTTTGTCCCCTTGGGTACAGCAATGGTCTCTGCCATCAAGTCCAATGAGGAGCCATGTTGTCCTAGGGTGGAGCCTCCTTGCCTCCTTGCACAGCCCCAGCAAGGCTGGGAACTGTCACAGCGGTGTCCTTCACTCAGCTTCACACACCCCACATCCCACTGCCCCAGCAAGAGCCCGCAGCCATGCGTGAGGGACAGGATGTGCCTTCCCAGGGCCTGGGGCTCAGGGCTTGGCCTTTCTGCTTCAGCAAACCAAGGCAGGGTTTGCTCAGCCTCGGAGCTGCCCCCACAGGGCCTTTGCCTCCCTGCAATCATGGCCTCCAGTTGTCTGCTCTACCGAGTCCCTGGGGAGCCTTTGTCAGGAACCCCCCCTCGCTGGGGCTCATTAATACTTCCAGGTACTTTTTCTCTTTGGACTGTGACTTCTTCAGGAGAAGTTTGTGCAATTTCCTCTCAGGACCTGAGGTTCAAGGGCTCAACAGCAAATACGCCATGGGGCTCATTACAGTGAAGAAAGTCCGAGCAAACGATGTGTCTTCCTACAATTCTCTTCTACTCTTGTACAGTTAATTGGAGAGTTTCCTAGTGTACCTATGGAGGAAGATTTCAAAGAGCTTCTAATAAAAGTGTCTTTATTTTCAAGGGTGACATCTATATTTTTTCAGTGTAGAGGGGTGATGACATCAGCATTCTCTGATTGATATTGATCCAGGGTCTCTCCTGAGCAGATCTGGACTGGTCCGGGAAGCTGTACCTGGAGGTCTGACACAGCATGGACAACCTTGCTCCACACCTCCCCAACCCCACCATGTCTCTCCTCAGCCCCCTGGCACTTGCCTCCCTTTTCCTCACATCCCACTTCTCCACCACAGTCTGCAGCTGGATGGTACAGCTCCTTTGCACCAGCGCCCACCTGCTTTCCTCAGAGACCTGGCTGCACGGAGGCAAAGAGGGATTCTTCGGAGTTTTGAACAAACAAAATGAAACTGATAAGAGTCACTGTTAAAACAAACATACTCCACAACTCTCTGCCAATTACAAGCTGATACCGATGAGATTCACCTTCCACAAAGCATAATCATGCAAGAGATTTTTTAGACCGAAATCAAATTATGATATCAACAAAACGAAAGTGTTGGTTATAAACAAGAATTCCACAGACTACTGAAAGTCAGGCAAGCTTTTAACTGCCTGAAGCTCAAAGCAGCAAAGGGATTGTTGAGATGTGTCTGACTGGTGAAAGAGGAAGGGGAAGGGAAATGTAGAGAGCAATCACAAGTGCTTCTGTGTAGATGCGCTGCTGGAAAGGTGCTTTCAGACATGGTCAGTTTATTTAGGAGAGGTGGAAATACATGAAGGATGAGGGAGATTAAATGCAGAGCCTGAGAGAGAGAGAGTCCTGACAATGCAAATGCCAAGGAAGGTCAATAGTTCTCCTCTGTCTATCAATGCACATCCTGAAAACTCCTCATTTTGATCTCATGGGAGAACACCAAATTTTTATTAAAAGTATTCTCTTGTTTTAGCTGATGAGGTCGTGCTTGTACACATGTAAAATTTCTCAGGCTTTCAGGCAGCGCTTTGCTGTCTGACCATCAGTCCCCAGTGGTACCTCCAGAGGACCCTGTGTCTCTGAAGCATCTGAGAGCCACCTTTACAGGTCTTATCGGTTGTATAATATGTAAGCTGAAGAAGATCCCTCCAGGATGCTCAATTTACCTTTTTTCCAGAGACTTACTGCATCAAGAATTGTGAAGATATCTCCATGAACAAGCTCACAACTGTTCTACCACTCCTGACTGCCTTTATCCTCTCTCTGCCCTGCTCCTCTGGCTGCCTGCAGGCAGTGCCCCCAGCCCTGCTCCTGGGCAGAGCCGTCTCTCTGCAGCACTGCCCGCTTGCCAGGAGCTCCCTGCGTCCCAGGAGCCCGGCCCAGCTCAGCAGCAGAGGAACAGCCCAAGGCAGCAGCTTCTCTGTCCCCTCTGGGCTCCCTCCAGGTGTCCCTGGGGCTCTAGGGGAACCTGCTGGGAAACAGGCTGAAGCAATCACTGATGTCTCCCTCAGCTGCGGAGAGACACTTCTGTCCAGCAGTTGCATTTCTCAATCAGAGACAAATTGGGGTCCAAGAATACCTTTTTTCTTTTCTTATTAGACAGGACATGCAAACAATGCTAGGGAGCAATCTCCTTGTCCTGCAAGCAGGGAAGGGATTCAGCTGAGTCAATGGAGGAGTCTCAGCCTGCTTTTGTAATCCTTGGGGCTACAAGAGGAGTGAGCTCCATCCCATGCCCACCACAAACCCCTAGGATGTGGCATTCCTCTGACCTCAGTTCACACGGGCACAAAAGCGGCTCCTGCACATGAGCTCCTGGTCTCCACTCCCTCGCAAATTAATGGAGAGGGAGGGCAGGAGGAAGATGTTCAGACACAGACACCTGGGGATATCTTTGTTGCCAGAGGTGACCAAGCAGCATGCTGGGAACTGCAAGCTCTAGTGGAGCAGATCATAGAGACAGGGCAGCATCTGGGGGCATCCTGGTGGAGACTGGTGGGAAATTCTTTTGGCCAACTTCAACAACAGAAGGTGTCCACGTGTAGGACAAGTGACCCTGTAACTCTTCCTTCTGTCCAGGGCAGCCCATAGAGGTATTCACTGACCAAATGGAGTCATGTGGCACAGGCAGAGCTCAGTCTCTCTCTCTTCTCCATCAGCTGTCTTTTCCACAAGTCCCTGGAGTATAATGGCAGTTGTCTCACACACATCCCTTCATTGCCAAACCTAATTCGGGGCGGGGGAACCTTAATTTAGTTTACAAATTCGGGCCTGTAGTTCTGAGAGGTACCAGGGCTCTCCAGCACAACTGCATGCGCCTGACAGGGACAGCAGAGGTCCTGTACAGGAACCCCATCCCCCATCCAGCCTGGCTGTGTGATGGCATCAGCCAGGGCATCTCAGACAGAGTGGGTGTCTTTGGGCCAGGGACTGAATCCCACCCCTGCACTGGTGCAAGCTCTGTCCCTTCTCTATCCAGTAGATACCAGGCAGTGCATGCACAGCCAGCACATCACACCAGGGTCTCCACTCATGTATCTTCAGTCTCTAACTCTGCTGGTTCTTCTCTCCTCCAGTGTTTGACCATCCCATTGATGATACAATCATGGATCAGGCTAAGGATTTTCACAGTAGGCCTGAAGCACAGGGTGTCCACATCAAGGACACGCTCAACATCATTTCATCCTTCCTGAGACCAGCTTCACCTCCACCACAGGCCCTCACAGCTGCAGAGACACAATAGACAGCAAACCCCTCTTCTGCCCAGCCTGCACAGCCCAGCTCTGTTTCTCTCTGGCCTTGGGGAGAGCAGAGTTTGCTCCCTTTGTGAGAACCCCATCTCTTCTTCACAGTGCCATGTGCCATCCACTCCAGCATGTCTCTGTTCTGAAGCAAAGCCTTTGCACAACTCAGGTCTTGGGGGCTTGGCACCAGGTTTCCCTCTCGCAAGTGTGCTCTCAGCCCAAGTGTGCCACAGCTGAGGTGCTGCAGCCCAGCCATGCCCCAGGGCCTTCAGCCTGGGCCACAGAGAGGAGGGGCTGGAGCTGTGTGTGCCACCTCTTCCTTCCACTTGGAGGTTATGAGAGCTGAGGATTGTTGGGACAGTTCCCATGGCTGGGGTACTGTGATGGGTGGGTCCGGGATGATGATGAGGAGGCCAGAAAGATCAGGACCGGCGTTGCCTCAGTGTGAAGGAGCTGCTTAGTTGTGTAGAGCTCCTCTATGGAAGGAACAAACTGGGTGAACCCCTATGGGTGAGGGTCAGAGGAGAGTCTTGTAAAAGTGACACTGTGGTTGGAGACAAAGAACGCATTTATGTCTCCTTGCAGACTTGAATTGCCCTGGCATTCACTGGAAGGGGACCACAACGGCATGCAAACTGTCCTGGAGTTTTCTGGTGGGTCTTGGTCAAAGCACAGCTTGGGACACAGGATTTTATAGCACAGCTGCCGGATTGGCTAGCAATGATGGTGCTCATCTGCATCTGCTAATTTCAAAGAATTTAGAGCTGAACATGGACATAAAAGCAATTTCAGCCTTGGCTGTCATGACCATGAAAGAGTGGGGAAGGCGAATAGAAAACTGCAGGTGCCAGACATCACAGGTGAAGATTTTGGCCTAATCTTGTGTCTTTTAGTGGGGAAGGCCGTGTAAGCAGCACAGAAGAGCAGCAGAGCTCAGTACAGCCAGTCTGCAAGGACAGCGTTTGTCAAGTACAAGAGTGTGGTCAATACTCAGGACAACATGCAGAGCTATCAGGAGAGGAATTTGGGGAAACACACAATTAATGTGGAAGCTCCATAGAAAAAAGGAAACATAGAAGAGGTGGATGGCGATGGTAAATTTTGAACGTCATCGGTACTGGAGAAGGCCAGGAGCTGAATGGCTACGCAGCAGCTCTGTGGGAATGGCCGGCGGTCAACAGCACCCAGGACTGTAGGAGCAGGAGCACAGCCAGAAGAAGGGATGATTCTCCTCTGCTCAGCACCTTTTACACCACAGCCTGCACAGTGACAGTCAGACAATGGCAAACAGGAACCAGCTCACTGCAGGGCCACTGAGGTGCCAATCCTTCCATGACCCTTCAAGTGTTTGTGTGATTTCCCTAAGAATATCAGTATCCACAACAGCAACAACGAAAGCATTCCTCTGCCTAATCATAACTATTTGCAGCAGAGCACTCTGCATCTGTGGTAGCCCCTCTGGGCAATGCTGATGGCATCAGTATCTGCCATAGACAGCATGATACCCAATCCACAAACGGATCTGAAGATATTCAGATGAAGAGTGGTCTTGCAGAAGTCACCATTTGTGTCCCCAGGTGGCATGGACACTGCTGTTTCCCTCTCCAGAGTGTGGCAGAGGCTGGACGCCCTTCTCAGCACAGTCTCCTTGCCAGGGAGCCACAGGCATGGCGGGAGCTCACTTGGTTCTTGTGGAGAGATTCTTAAATGAGAAAAGGCATGGTTTAGTTCTGGTGAGCAACCCAGGGTTTGAACTAAGCACCCAGACTGAGGGAGAAAAGATCTAAGTAAACAAGAAAGGTGACATCACCCTACCCGGGAGAAAAGTTAAACAGAGGCGCGTGAACAGAGGGTCTTAGCCAATCGGGTTGGGGGGCGTTGTACGTGAACAGGGGAGCTGGACCAATCATAGCGTTGTTGAATATGCATGCTTTGCTGCGAGTCTATATATACTCTGCTAAAATATGCAATAAAGGAGGACGATCATACTCACATTGAGATCGCGTCGTTACTCCGGTTCCAATCCCACTCCGACATCTGGTAGCAGAGGATGTCAACTGTAACCCTTCAGCAGGACTGAATTCTCCGAGACTGCGGTAAGCAGCTAGAGGAGGGGAGTGGGAAACACGGCTGGAAGGAGTGCTGCTCGGGAGCATAGACTACGGCAGACACGGTTCGAGGTGGCCTCTCGCCTTCCAGGTTAAAAAAAGATGAAGTTGCTATCATGGAGCTTGAAGCAACGCCGACGCTGCTCGCAAGTATTCTCTCTAAGAGAGGGATTGAGGCGGCACCGAAACAGCTGATTAAGCTGATTAAGTTAGGGCAACGGTGGGGGCATTTTAAAGATACGCACACGATGTTTTCCCCCGTAGAGTGGAGATCTTTTGGTGATACAATGTGGGAAAAAACGATAACTGGGAGCGAAAAAGAGGAGAAAGAGATAAAGGCTGTTCGTGAGTTATGGCATAAAGTATTAGAGACCTTAAAAGCCATGAAAGCAGAGATGGAAGTAGTCTGTGTCGCTGCACAAATGCTGGGTCCAGACCCGAATAGAGCAGAATATAACAGCACTGAAACGAAACCTGGTGCGTGGGCACGGTTCTTCGGGCAGCCAGCGGTGAAAGGGATGACTGGAGTTACGTGTAAAACTGTTGCCGAGGTCCGCGCGGGCGCCGACCCTGCTCCGGCGACACAAAGGGCGGAAGTTGCCGCTCCCGAGCTGAGGCAGCCGACTGAACAAAACGCGGAAGTGGCGCCTCAGGAGACCCGAGAGGGGGTGCGGCCGCAGTCGCCGTCGCAGCCAGGAGGACAAGCCTGTCGGCCTGTGCCTTCGGCCCCTCCTCTGCCCCCCTCCCCGGACTCATCTGATCCTGCAACACCACCTGCTGACGACTGCCAGGATCAGTCACATGAGAATACAGATAAAGTGTTACAAACAGTACTGCAACGTCTTGATAAGTTAGACTTACAATTAAAGGGCACGACGTTACAGGCCGAACAGCCCTTGATGCGCAATGAAGAACCGGCCCCTCCTTCCTACCCTGAAGCCCCGCCAGCACCTCTGAAGCCCAAACGGTGGAGCGGAATCATTAGAGACGCTATCTTGGAGGGACAGTGGACTGCCGCTGCCAGCTTAGGTAATACCTTGCAGCTGGCTTTTCCAGTTATTCAGGATCAACAAAACGGCACCACGAAATGGCAGCCGCATGACTGGAAGATCCTGCAACAAGCTTGTACCACTATCTCCAGTTATGGACTAAAATCGGAAGCTACTAGGCAAATTGTCGGCTGGATTTTTTCTGCCGATTTGGTGTGCCCCTACGACTGTCGAAACCTGATGAGGTTGCTGCTCACACCAACACAATTCTTGCTATGGGAATCATCTTGGCAGCACCGCGCAATGCAGGAAGCTGCACAGAGACAAGTGCAGGGTGACCCACTGCTAGGGGTCACCGCAGAAATGCTCACTGGCAGTGGGCAATTTGCCACCCTAGAAAAACAGCTGACTTTCCCCTCCAATCTCCTGCAGCGAGCCGCGCAACTTGCCCTGGACGCATTTTTTGGCCTGCCTGGATCGGCAATTCCGTCATTTGGAACTGTAAAGCAGGGAACAACGGAAAAATATAACAACTTTATTGATAGGTTATGGGAAGCACTGATGCACCATCCTGACCTGAATGAAGAAAACAAGAACCAGATGTTTAAAATATTAGCCTTTGATAATGCCAATAACGCCACCAAGCAACTACTAGCCTCCTTACCCAGAGGGGCAGGAGTTGAAGATATGTTACTAAGAGTCGACAGGGCCGAAGGCCAAAAACAGACCGCTACGGTTGCAGCAGCAGTCCAAGGAGCGGTAAAAGAGATCATACAGCCATTGGCTGCGGTTGTGCAGAAACAACAAATGAGAGACTGTGCAAACCCCAATAAACAATTCCCAGGAAAATGCTTTTGGTGCGGAGATCAGGGGCATGTTAAAGCTCACTGCGAAAAAGCAGTATGGTGTGAAAACTGTCAGAAGAATACTCATGCTACAAAAGCGTGTACGGGAAACGGGAGGCAGAGCGCGGAAAGAGGCCGCGTGATGAAACAAATGAAACCTCACGAGGGACCAAAGGTTTTCTGCAACAACGCCGACCAGCAACCAGGGGAAGCCTGGGATTCGATTTGGCAACAGCAATAGACACGACACTTACTGATAACACTGTCCAGAAGATACCCAGTGACGCAGTAGGGCCGTTATGTCACCAAGACAGCTCTATAGGAGGTCTTTTGGTGGGCCGATCCTCGGCAGGAATTAAAGGGCTAATTGTATTGCCTGGAGTCATCGATGCAGATTACACCGGACGTATTTACATCATGGTCTACACCGTCTGTCCTCCTTTGTTTATTCCAAAGGGTAGCCGTATAGCTCAAATAGTCCCTACAGATAATTTGTTTTGCAACCCACTTGAATCTAATGTCTACCGCGGAAATCAAGGCTTTGAATCCACCGGACCAGCAGTGTGCTTTACCACAAAGATGGACCACCGACCAATGATGACTATAGTTATGTCCCAAGGAAACGTGTCCAAGCAAATCATCGCCATGCTGGATACTGGCGCAGACGTCACAGTCGTGAGCCACTCAGTATGGCCAATAGACTGGTCACTTGAGATGCCTACATCCTCGATTTCTGGGGTCGGAGGACAATCAGTCCCATATGTGAGCGAATACCCGGTAACCTTGCAGTTCCCGGAAAAACAGCAAGTCAATATTAAAGTTTACGTCATGAATCTACCTGGGACTTTAAACGCCTTGATCGGTCGCGATGTGCTTAGCCAGCTGGGTGCCGTCCTTACCACAACACATTTTCGATAGTGGACACTGGTAAGCAGTTGCCCAACCCACCATTGGTCTAGCTCATAAATAAGCCAGTGTGAGTTGACCGGTGGCCCATGACAGAAGAGCGACTGCAAATTGCCAAACAATTGATAGCCGAACAACTTGAAGCTGGACATATCAAACCCTCAGTCAGTCCATGGAACACCCCTATTTTTGTAATCCCGAAAAAGAGCGGAAAGTGGCGACTTTTGCATGACCTACGAAAAGTTAACAACCAGATGCAAACCATGGGGGCATTGCAACCTGGAATGCCTTCCCCTGCTATGCTACCAGAAGGATGGCGCATACTGGTAGTAGATCTAAAAGACTGTTTCTTTACCATCCCGCTGCACCCACAAGATACGCAGCGATTTGCCTTTTCATTGCCAGCAATAAACAAGGAAAAACCGTCGGAACGTTACGAGTGGGTAGTCTTGCCACAAGGCATGAAAAACTCACCTACTTTGTGTCGACTTTATGTAGCCTGGGCATTGCAGCCACTTAGGGAACAATGGACTCACACAATAATTTATCATTATATGGACGATATCCTTTGTTGTCAAAAAGAGCCGTTTACAGAGGAATCCCTGCAACAGCTAGCAGAGACCTTATCCGAAAAGGGACTCGTCATAGCACCAGAGAAAGTGCAGCGAGCGGCCCCCTGGAAATACTTGGGATGGTCTATTTCAGACGGGAAAATTCGCCCGCAGAAGACGGACTTGACGACTCAACTGAGGACATTGACAGACGTACAGACTTTACTAGGAGACATCCAATGGGTGCGCAACTGCATCGGCATTTCGAACACCGCAATTGCACCATTAACGGAACTGCTACGAGGACGACAGCCAGCTGACATCATCACGCTGTCCACAACACAGCGAGCCGCATTGCAACAAATTCTACAGAAACTACAAGAGGCATGGTCAGCCCGGCGTATCTTGGAGTTGCCAATTTCTCTGTTAATTTGTAATACTGTTGAATCGCCGTATGCGGTTATTTGTCAGTGGCAAACAGGAAAGGGGGAAATTCTCCCCTGCCCCACCTGTGCCACTGACAAATCATCAGCTGACAAATCATCAGGTGACATGTTTAAGATCTTAGAATGGGTCTTTTTAAGAGTACAACCCAAGTCTAGCATTCAAACAAGACCGGAGGCAATAGGGGAGTTAATCAGGAAGGGCAGAACAAGAATCATAGAGATTAGTGGAATGGAACCTGATGATGTCAGTATTCCAGTAAATGGTGCCGACTTAGAATGGTGGTTGCGTAACTCAACTTCCATCCAAGAAGCATTAATAGGCTATAATGGTCGTATACATTCGGAACAACCAAAAGGGAAAATGTGGCAAGTATTAAAACGAAATCAGTGGATGACAAAAACTAAAGTTAGACGAGAACCACTGGCTGATGGTCTCACAGTGTATACAGATGCTGGAAAGCAGCTTTGCCGTGCGGTGTGTGTCTGGCAGGATAAAGGACAATGGTGCCAGCACATACTGGAGGGGCAGCCACAAGACTCCCTTCAAACATTAGAACTTACTGCGGTAGTCTGGGCACTAACCAACTGGCTAACAGCCCCCTTAAATGTAGTAACAGACTCCCTGTATGTGGCTGGGGTAGTGCCGCGACTAGAAGATGCCCTCCTTAGGGAAACAACCAACCCAAGGTTGGGAAAATTATTTATCCAGCTGAGATCCACTCTGGGTCAATGAACTGCGTCTTGTTGTATCATCCATATTCGCAGTCATCAGTTGAATTTAGGTTTAGGATTGGGTAATCAAATTGCCGATAACCTGGTCAGTGCAGTGCGACATTTACCTCCAATTGACAAATTTCAGCAAGCCAGACAAAGTCATGACAACTTCCATCAAAATGCTAAAGGTTTAAAAAGGCAATTTGGATTAACCGAAAATGAAGCACGCTCTATTATACGAGCATGCCCTAGGTGTGGGAATCATGGACCAGGACTGGGACTAGGGGTGAACCCGAAAGGGTTAAAGGCGCTGGAAGTATGGCAAATGGATGTAACACACATTGCAGAATTTGGGCGATTGAAATATGTACATGTTACAATTGATACTTTTTCAAAAATGATATGGGCTACAGCATTACCAGGGGAAAAAGCGCATCATGTATGCAAGCATTTACTTGCATGCTTTGCCATGTTAGGAGTGCCCGAACAGATTAAAACAGACAACGGGCCTGCATATACTAGACAAAAGGTAAGAACTTTCCTACTGAGGTGGGGAATTAAGCACGCAACAGGAATACCCCACTCACCAACTGGGCAAGGCTTGGTTGAGCGAACCCATCAAGTGCTAAAAGATTATCTAAATAAGCAAAAGGGTGAAGACACAGATGCACAACAGCGATTACACAGAGTATTGTTTACGCTAAATTACTTGTGTCTTATGGGCGATCAAGAGGAACCACCAGTAGTGATACACCATCAAAACAATAAGCTGAATAGTACCACTACCCTGCCTAAATTTATGGTACATTATAAAGACCCGACCACCAGAGCATGGGTGGGACCAGTGCCAGTCATTTTTAATGGTCGAGGGTACATGTGTGTCTCTACAGGAACAGGCCCAGTGTGGGTCCCGAGCAGAGTGATAAAACCAGCATTGGAAAGACGACGGACAGACCAAGACCAGGAGATGGCGCAACAGAATGGGCCCAAAGAATCTTAAGAGCTTGCTAATAAGTAGTTGCGTCCTTCTTTTGGATGCAGAAACGGCAGGGCTTGATCACCCCTGCAGTTTCAAAGGAATGTCTGGGTGGCTTTGGCAAATATGACCGGTCAAGATTCCATCTGCCTATCCACAGCATCACCCGAGAATCCATTTTCCACCTGTCTAGTTGGTCTTCCGTCTGACCAACGGCCTTCCAACTTACAAACGCAATTCCTAGGTAATGGCTCTGCAACTCTTGCTGATAGCCGGGATGGATGGGCTGCATATCTGCCACCCCTCCATGCCGAGCCGCAAGAGCTAGAACTTGTAGGATCACTCATGATAGATAGCTGTGTGTACTACACAAACAATTTTTGCCTTGTTTTTTTTGCACTAGGAGTAGCAGCAGCACACACTTTAACCACGCTTAAAAAATTAGGATATTGGCTTGCTAAACAATCTAACGCTACACTCCAGAATAAGGCTGCCACAGATTTTGTTATTAACGCATGTCATGGGTGTGAAGACTTTTGACGGGATGTGTTGTATGAACCTCTCAGACCGCTCCAAATCAGTACACCAAAGCATCAGAGAATTGTATCAAGGAATGCAAAAGCTGAGAAAAGATGATGAATGGGGATGGTTGAATCAAATACTATCAGGTTGGGGAATCAAAAGTTGGATAACCATGATTGTGAAAACTAGCTTCCTTATATTGCTCATTGTAGTTGTTATAATTTCAGTTGTATTATGTATCTTCTCTTGTCTACAGCGCATGCTCATGAAAATTGTGCACCAAGCCTGGGTTGCTCAAAAAGGAGAAGGGGGAATTGTGGAGAGATTCTTAAATGAGAAAAGGCATGGTTTAGTTCTGGTGAGCAACCCAGGGTTTGAACTAAGCACCCAGACTGAGGGAGAAAAGATCTAAGTAAACAAGAAAGGTGACATCACCCTGCCCGGGAGAAAAGTTAAACAGAGGCGCGTGAACAGAGGGTCTTAGCCAATCGGATTGGGGGGCGTTGTACGTGAACAGGGGAGCTGGACCAATCATAGCGTTGTTGAATATGCATGCTTTGCTGCGAGTCTATATATACTCTGCTAAAATATGCAATAAAGGAGGACGATCATACTCACATTGAGATCGCGTCGTTACTCCGGTTCCAATCCCACTCCGACAGGTTCTTACTGGCTCTTCCCTTGGCTTTTTGTTTGGCTGTATTTGATGCTTTTTTGTGACTGCTCTTTCTACACAGATGATCATGAAAAGAAAACCATTTGCTAAGAGATGGTCAAAACACCCAGTTGTTGCTAGGAAAGCTCACCATGACCATTTATAAAAATCAGGTGGAAGATCCAAGATGCTTAAGGCCTCTTTTGAAGCATGAGTGGCCCTGAGCAGCACTGAGTGGCCATAAGTAATTGTGGCAGAGAGGGTCAAAGGATGTCAAGGGGATTCTTGACATTCTTAGTGAATCCTTAAGACTATGTCTGAAACTAGCAATGGGAAAGAGTTGATGTTTGGGGCGGGTGGTGGAAGAAGAGGATTGTCCTGGGAAGATGACAGGAATGAAGACCCCTCCTCTGCAAAGCAGGGATGATAACAGCATTTCCATCGTGTGTGCGTGGCTCAGCCTGGCAGGTGGGGAATGCCCAATGCGGAGGGTGGCTGTGCTCAGTCATGCCCCATGAGCTGACCTTGCGCTTTTCTTCCTGCACTCCCCACACTTGGATGGGCCTCAGGAAATGTCCATGAGCCTGGAGGATGCGCAAACCTCCTGGGCTGAGGTGCCATCACTGCAGGGGAAGAGGAAGGGGTTTTGAGGCACACAGGAGTTCAGGGAGAGAGCAGTGTAGGTGTGGCACTGAGTGCCTTAAAGGTGGGGAGAACAAATGAAATCTCAGGGGGAACCATGCTGTAGTGAGGTAGGTTGAGTTTTGATTGTGAGGCAGCAGCAGCAGGAGGATGTCCATTCCAGTCCTGGGATGGTGGATAATTTGGGAGATTATAGTATGTCTGGGGCTTGGAAATGTTGGGTGAGAAAGGAGCATTAGCAAGGCTTTGGAAGAATGCAGAGGGGTTGTGGGGAACTCACAAATCCTCAGGAAACCACAGCTTGGTGTTGGAAGCAAGGAAGCAGGCAGAGGAATATGGCGGTGCGGCTGCGGTGGGGATGGTCAAGGGCCTTAGTGGGAGTTTGACCCCCCCAACAGCACTAAGACCCTTGTCCTCTCAGCTACGGCATCTATCTCTTCCCCATGAGAGGACATAAGGTTCTGACAGCTCCAGTGCCTTGGTGCCTCATCTCCTCCCCTCCACAGAGCTTGGGACATGTCCCACTGCTGACCTGCACCTGGCATCACACAGTCCCCAAGTCTCATTCTCCCCAAGAAGAGCCCAGAACAACCCAAGAGGCAAAGGATACCCCTCCCCAGAGGATGGGGATCTGGGCTCGGCCATCCTGCTTGGAGAAGCACATCAAGGGCTATCACCGTAATCTCCACATTTCCTTTTGCTCCTATAACAAATCTCTCCAACTTCTTATTCACCAGTCCCCAGGGACAGCAAACTTCTCTGCTCATTCCCTCCATGCTCTCTTCAGTGAGGGACGTCAGCAGGGCCTGCTAACACCCTTGGAATCCTGCACATTTGCTTCTTTCACTTCTCTAGAGGCTTGGTCAGCCTTTCAGGATCTGCAGTTCAGGAACTCGGCACCAGAGGGCTCATTCCCACGCAAAACCCCCGAAGGAACCAAGGCTGGGCAGAATTTTCCTTTCGTCTTCTCTTCTGATGTGGCTTATCAGAGAGATTTTCGGACTGTAGTCACAGTGGAAAGATGTCAAAAGAGGGAGAAAAAAGGAATTAAATGATTGATGTGTAATAGGCAGTTCTGCATTACTCCCAGCATGTTTAGGTTACCGGAATGTCTTCAAGTAGAGTCTGCACCATCTACACCCATGTGAATGGACTGGCACAACCCCCTGACCACCCATCAGGAGGAACCCCCATCTCCTAGGCTGAGGCATGCATTCAAGATGCAAAACTCTGCAGTGCCCACTTGCGACCCATCCCCCAAGACCCTCGAAGCCTGGACCAGCTCATTCTGCTTTTGCTCCCCAGCCCTGCAACTCTCCAGCCCGTGGGAGCTTTGCCTTTGACATCTTCCCTCCATGATGGGCCAAGGGTTCTCAATTCCTCCTTGGCAGCTTCCCCTGCTTCCACCTCCTGCCTGCTGCCTTTTGGCCCTGCAGCTCACGCACTTTACACCAGCAGCCTCCTCAGAGGAATGCTTCTCTTCATGGCTATTCAGAGAGATCCTTCCTGTCCTTGGAGGAGGCTGTCCTGTAGGGCCTATGAGATTTCCTGAGCTCCTTCACCCTTCAGAGCTGCTTCCCATGGCACTGCTTGTACCAGTCTCCCACGGATGTCAAAGTCTTCTCCTCTGGAGTCCGTCCATCTGTTCTCCACTGCTGGCATTCCTCCCTCCTCTTTGGCACCTGGGACCCCACTGTTTCCTGGTCACGACAGCCAAGGCTGACACTGATGATCGCACCCTCAGCAGCTCTTCCTTGTTGGCCAGGACCAGGCCTAGGTGACCATCACTCTTCCTGTCCCACCTGGCACCTGTGTTAAGAAGTTGTCCCAAGATCCGCCAGTCTCTTGGCACGTTGTTGCTTTGCTTGGCCAGTGAATGACAGGGCACTTGCAGTTCCCCGTGGGAAGGTGCTCATTAACCTGGAGACTTCTCCAGGTATTTGTCACAAGAGTTTTTCTGCCTCTTCTCACTGACTTCTCCTCCCATCCTCTCTCACAAAAGTTTACTCAAACTGTTGCCCACCTTGTAGAGGCGCTCCGTAGATCCGAGCTGCTCCTTCACACAGGGGGCATCGCCCCATCCTCATCCTCCCTGCCACTCCCTCCGGCAGAGTCCGTGTCCTTCCATTGCAGCACCCCAGCTCAGAAAACTGCTCCACCACATCTCATTTCATCCCAAAACATCACCGTGCTGTGACAAGACATGGGGTTCCTCCTGGCAGTGCACACTGGGGCCGCAGCACCTCAGCTGTGGCACTAGGTTGCAGCACAGGGAAACCTGAGCACTGATCCTGACCAGAAGAACCATTGGGCATCGAGCAGTTGGTGCTGCGCTGTGCTGTGCTGCGCTGCACGTACAGCACGGCCATCACACCTGTGCTGTGCTGCACAGGGCCCTTTGCTGCAGGACAGCCTCAGCAGTGTATTGTCCCACAAGAGCCTGCAGGCAGGTCCCACTCTGTACCGGATATTATGCTTCTTGCATGGCCTTGCCTGTATCCAACGCTGCAGAAAAAGTTCTCGTGAAAACACTGTTGCAGTTTGACTGTAGAGATGAGGATTAATGTTTTTTCCATGTGAGAAATTCCTGCGGTAGCTGACTGACCAAAACAGGAGACTGTCTTCTATGGACAGGGTCTGCAGGTTTTGCTGCATTCGAGTCAAAGGCCCATTCCATGCGACACCTCCTGGGGTTCGTACCTTCTAAAAGAACACATGATTGCCTCTGTGGTACTGCCCTTATAGTGCTAGACCTCATGAAGAGCATTTTGAAAGATCCCTTACAGAGTCTGAGTGCCTCTCTTACTGGGATCATCACAGACCATCACTTCCTGGTGAAAAAAACACTCTCTCAGCACCTTTGGGTGCAAACCCTGGATGGTCCCATGGAGTGGTAAGAGTGTAGTTGGGTCAAGCAAAGCCTGGCTTGTTCCCCATCCACTGCTGGTTGTTCTCCTCCGGAGTCCTGCCTCAAAGCACAAAGGCCTGGGAGACCTCGCTGGTGGTAACTGAGGCAAAGAGGACATCGTGTATCTCAGATCTAACTACACCTACTCCTACTAAGGTCAGTACTCTTCCTTATCCCTTTCTCTTCTTTAACTGTTCTTGAAGTAGAAAAAGCTCATCTTGGTGCCCTGGAATTCCTTTTGAATCATAGAATAGAATCACAGAATTCTCTAGGTTGAAAAGGGACTTTTATAATCATTGAGTCTAACCATTCACCCAACACTGCCAAAACCACCACTAAACCATGTCCCTCAGCATTATGTCTACCCATCTTTTAAATACCTCCAGGGATGGTGGTTCCACCACAGGTTGAAAAGCACACACCTTAACAGGAGAAGGAAAAGCTGTACGTGCAAGCCAAGCAAAAAGAGTGAGAAGAGCATGCACCACTTCCTGGGGCAGGCAGCTGTTTAGCCACTTGCTGGGAGGCAGAGCCTCAGCACGCGTAACGCTGCCTTGGGAAGACAAACGCCACAACAACGAATGACACCCCTACCTCCTGCTTTTGCCCAGTTTCCATTGCTGAGCAAGACCCCCTTTGCTATGGAACAGCCCCTTGGTCAGTGGAGGTCAGCTGTGCCGGCTCTCTCCCCTCCAATTTTCTGGCCCCCCCTCAAGCCTACTGACTTTTGTGGGAGGTGTTGGAGAGAGAAAGCCTTGATGCTGTGCGAGCAGTGTTCAGCGACAGCCAGAAGCCTGGTGTGGTATCAGCACTGTTTTAGCCACCAATGCAAAGCACAGCCCTCTGTGGGGGCTGCTGCAAAGACAGTGAACTGCATCCCAGCCAGAGCTGGTACAGTGGTGCTTGGCCAGAGGAGGTGTGAGGATCTGGCCTGAGGGCAGGGATGAGGGGAAAGGAGAAAACACAGTGAGGACAAGAAGCAGAAAGGGCAAACAAGGAAATTTCTAATGAGATAAAGGGAATAAAAACCCCCTACCACGCTACTGGATCAGTGCTGGCACGAGAGAAATTGCTGATCAATGTCACCCAAGAGTCAAAGTGGCTCAACAGTGGAGGTACATCTGGACTCAATGTCCAGGAAGCTCTGAGCTTGCACAACACTTGGAAAGCACCAGAATATTTCATTGAGCGAGAAATGGAAAAGTACCTGATGAATGTCAATTATCTTGGATCCTATAAATAGCGGCTCTAAGTGAGACCCTTTGAGCTCTCCTGGATCTCTCCAGGCTGTGACCAGCATCTGCCCACAGGTAGAACTCCTCTCAGGTAGTTTAAAGACCATCTGATGAGAAAGCCAACGAAGGGCCAGGACGCAGTCAAGCTTCTCGCGGCACTGTAATAGCCCTCCATAATACCAGGGGATCTCCTCAGGGCAGTGCCTGAAGGCTTATGTCTTCTTCCAAAGTTGTTCTCAAGAACGTGCGAAGGAAAGTGCCCTGGAAATGAAAACACCAGTATAGAGTTTAACTGTGTGAGTGTGCAGGGTGGGGGCAAGCAGCAGTGTCCTTGCTCAGCCACAATCTCTGCCCACAGCCCTGTTAGTGCTATTTCCTGCACCTTTGGCATGTACAGAGTCTTTCTCTGTTAGTTGCCGTATCCCAGAGCAAGTTCTGGGCTGTATGCCACTCCCTGCTCTCTGCATGACTCACGAACTGGAAGGGTTGCCTCCAGAAGACAGCTGCACCTTGGCTGGGAGGGATTTCTGTCATCTACAGGAATCATTTCCTCCTTGTCCCAGGTACGTTTTGTGGCCCTGAGGTACTGGACCACTGCTTTGGTTTTGCCTCAGTTCTGCAAGTCTCCTGCAGTGAAACTGTAACACTCATGCTCCTTGCTCTGATCACCTGCATTTAGATCCAGTCTTCCCCTTCCTGGTCATGCTACTTCCCTCTGTGTCCACCACAGCTGCCACCCAACGTAGCTCTCCTGCCCAGTGTGGGAAGGCACAAGGCCTTCTCCAGCTGCTCCTCTCACCTCCCTGGTGCCACTGTTTTCTCCAGCACCCTCATCGTTGTCAGTGGGATGCCCAGAACAACCCCCCTGACATCGTTTAACAAAGCCCTGTTTTAACTCCATCTTCGCCCCTGCTCAATCTTCTCCTATACAGCCTGTGGAGCAGAAAAGATTGGGTCTGGGAGTCACTGAGGAAAATGTTCAGGAAAGCTGTGAGCTGAGCAGAACCCCATTGAAGTGGTGTGCCTGTAGGAAGAAACTGCTTCTGGTCCTTTTTTGAAGTGGCCCTGAAGACCTGCACAGCTGCGTTGTATCCTGGGCACTCTTCTGGAAGTGTGGGATATTGAGAAGTCTTGTGCTGTCCGGGAGATGGAGAAGGCTGGCCAGTGGCCTTGTGAGACCTCTCTCAAACACCTTGGGAACACTAGAGTAATCAGAGAGGTTCCTGGGGACTTGGAAAAGGCAGACATGAAACCAGTCTTCCCAAAGGGCAAGAAGGAGGATTGGGAGAACGACTGCCTGGTCAGCCTTCCCAGGGCAGGGGATATGGCAAGTCCTCCTGCAGCCGTCTCCAGGCATGCGAAGAACAAAAAAGAGGATGCAGAAAATATGCGGGAGGGAGAGGAAGGGGATGTTGTGGACCTGGACTATAGTCAGGCCTTCGACATGGTCTCCTGTAGTCTCCTTATAGCCAGCTTGTTGACAGCTGGGCTGATGTCCTGCTTTGAAGTAAAATAGAGCCTTTTTTTCATTTTTAGGATTTTACTTTTCAGCTAAGCCTCTTCTTACACTCTCTGAAATTAGTGGCATATTCTTCAGAGAGTGTGTGCTTCTAGCTAAGAAGGTCTGATGTTTGTAGTTGATGCCAAGGAATGGTGCGCAGAGAAGCTCTTCCTCTCCCTTATTGCTGTAACACCCAAGGGCAGCTCATTTTGTTGGGTGCCCTGTTGGAGGGTCGGAAGCAAAAAAGCATAGAGGGGTCGCACCTGTGGGGAGGAGCGGACATAACAGGTGACCCAAAACTGACCCACAAGGTATTCCATCCCATCTGCCTTTGATCCCAGTCTGTGTGTTCCTGAATCCAGCTCCAGAATCCAGCTCCTGTCTGTCACTGAGTCCAGTCTGGGACTTTCCCTGTTCCTGACAGCGATGTGATCATCATCTGAGGAGTTTGATACTGGGTTTTGTATATAGTTTTTGGGCCCCTCAACTCTGTGAAAGATTCAAAATATTTCATTCTTAATGGTGCAGGCGCTAATATGATGGAAATGTTGAGACCAATCTTTAAATACGAAGCAACCAAGAAAAAGAATGAAAGACTTAGAGTGAAGGAAATGTCCTCCTGCAAATATAAGTGTCAAACTCTGATCGTGGCATTATCCTCCATGCTTGGTTTTGTCTTGTATTAAGATCCCTGGGGGATTTTGTGTACTGCTTCTGTTTGGAAGGGGAAGGGGTAGGATACAGTTACAGGGACACGGGTGCGTGGTGCCAGTGTAGGTGCCTGGGACCCTCTGCCCAGGCTCCAGCTGCAGCTTCCGAGGGGCTCTGGTCTCCAGCAGCTCCTCTGTGACAGCAGCCAGGCCCAGGCACGTGCTTCAGAGACACAGGGTCCTCTGGAGGGACCACTGGGTACTGATGGACAGACAGTGGAGCGCTCCCTGAAAGCATGAGAAGTTTTGACACGTGTATGTGAACAATCTCATGACCTGAAAGAAGTGGATACTTTTAATAAAATGTAATTGTTTTGCCATGAGATGAAAATGATTAATTTTCAGGATGTGCATTGACCTTCCCCTCTATTTGCATTGTCAGGACTCTCTCTCTCAGGCTCTGCATTTAACCTCCCTCATCTTTCACATATTTCCACCTCTCCTAATTAAATTGACCATGTCTGAAAGCACCTTTCCAGCAGCACATCTACACAGAAGCACTTGTGATTACTCTCTAGATTTCCCTTCCCCTTCCTCTTTCACCACTCTGGCACTTTTCAACAATCCCTTTGCTGCTTTGAGCTTCAGGCAGTAAAAAGCTCATCAGTCTTTCAGTAGTCCCTTGAATTCTGTCTTTAGGAAACTCTTTATTTGTGCTTATTTTAAAATATGCTTTGTCTAAACCATTTCTATAATGGATATGCATCGTGGAAGGTGAACCTCATTGGTGGCAGCTTATATTGGCATACAGCTGTAGAGTGTGGTTTACTTTGATGGTGAATCTTATCAGTTTTATTTTGTTTGAATCTACAAAAGAAAAATTCCCTCTTTGCCTCTGTGCAGCCAGGTGTCTGAGGAAAGCAGGTGGGCGCTGGTGCAAAGGAGCTGTACCATCCAGCTGCAGACTGCGGTGGAGAAGTGGGATGTGAGGAAAAGGGAGGCAAGTGCCACGGGGCTGAGGAGAGACATGGTGGGGTTGGGGAGGTGTGGAGCAAGGTTGTCCATGCTGTGTCAGACCTCCAGGTACAGCTTCCCGGACCAGTCCAGATCTCCTCAGTAGAGACCCCGGATCAATATCAATCAGAGAATGCTGCTATCACCTCTTCTCTACACTGTAAAATTATAAGCTACACTATTGAAAATACACAGTCTGTTATGAGAAGCTCTTTGAAATCTTTCTCCATAACTACACTACAATGCTCTACAATTAAAAGTACAAGGGCAGAAGAAAATTGGAGGAAGAGACATGGTTTGTTAGGGCTTTCTTCACTGTAATCAGCCCCATGGCGTATTTGCTGCTGAGCCCTTGAACCTCAAGTACTGAGAGGAAATTGCACAAACCTCTCCTGAAGAAGTCACAGTCCAAAGAGAAAAAGTACCTGGAAGTATTAATGAGCCCCAGTGAGGGGGGTTCCTGACAAAGGCTCCCCAGGGACTCGGTAGAGCAGACAACTGGAGGCCATGATTGCAGGGAGGCAAAGGCCCTGTGGGGGCAGCTCCGAGGCTGAGCAAACCCTGCCTTGGTTTGCTGAAGCAGAAAGGCCAAGCCCTGAGCCCCAGGCCCTGGGAAGGCACATCCTGTCCCTCACGCATGGCTGCGGGCTCTTGCTGGGGCAGTGGGATGTGGGGTGAGTGAAGCTGAGTGAAGGACACCGCTGTGACAGTTCCTAGCCTTGCTGGGGCTGTGCAAGGAGGCAAGGAGGCCCCAACAGTGCCCTAGGACAACATGGCTACTCATTGGCCTTGGTGGCAGAGACCATTGCTGTACCCAAGGGGACAAAGACTTGGGTTCACTTGCACGACTTCCACCCTTGCCAGTGCCCTTTTCCATGTCCACCACAGGTTGTCCTGCACTGTCCCACAGCAACTTCTTTTTCCCTGCAGGCTGGAGACACCCTTCTCGCTTCCCCACCTTGCTCTCTCACCCTGCCATTGCCATCCATTCACTGACAGCTGCCCACCCTCACACTCTGCTCCTTGAAACAGAAAGAGGTGGACTGATCTCATACACCTTCTGGATGCCTCCTCATACTACAGTGCTACCCCTGGAGTGACATTTCTTCCTGCTTATGGCCAATGTCCCCCTACCAAGCTGCACTGTGTGGCTTTGTTTCTCTCCCCTGCTGTTTCCTCCCTCCAAGGAAAGCTCCACCATGTGGGAAACAACCCTTCCAGCAGGCATCCCGACCCATCAGCCTTCTTGTGGCCTTTCACCTGACCAGGCAGAAGCAGCCTCACCATGATCTCCCAAGGCCTTTCAGATTCATGGACAGACACAACCAAGCTGTTTGTCTGCTGCTGTCCCTTCACATCCTCAGGCAAGCTCTGTGCCTGCTTCCATTCCTTTCATGTCCTCATGCAGAAGAGACACGACCACCAAAATATAACCCCCCTTCCTGGCGTTAGCCTGGGTCCTTCAACAGAGGGGATCACACAGCCAATGTGCCAACTCGCTCCCTTCTGCTGGCCTGTCAGAGACGCTGGCAGATGTGAGCTTAAAAGCACATAGCCCAGCCATGAGTCAGGGGCTGACCTATCAGCTGTTTCAGAAAGTAACCTCACAGTCCCTTTCCCAGCCACATTCACACCTTTGGGCTATCCCCTCCACAGGCAGATGTCACCTCACTGCTGCCTTCAAAACCAGAGCCTTCCTAGTTCTTGAGACATAATTGACAACATGATACCAGTCCGAACAATTACCCTCCTACTGGCCCAGTACCTGTAATCCTAAAAGTGAGCTTGTTTCATCAAATGGATCTCATAGATTTCCTACCAATGGTGTGAGGGGAGAAACTTTCCTCAGAGAAACTGCTGTATTTATAGTGGTGTACTTTATCTGTTTACTTTGGCCTCTCTCTACTTTCTGATTCCTCTCTTTACTTTGTCATCACAGAATTCGCCAAGGAAAAGTTTCATGGAATTCTAGAATGATGCAGGCTGGAAGAGACCCCTGAACACCATTTGGTAAACGATGTCAGGAGGGCTTTTTTGGGCATTGCACTGACAACGATGAGGGAGCTATGAAAAAAACAGCGGCACGAGAAAGTGAGAGGACCAGGTGGATAAAGCCTTCTGCTGTCCATCGCTGGGCAGGAGAGTTGTCCCAGAGTGGCAGCTCAGATACACACGCAGGGTGAACAGGAAGAGGAAGACTTATCTGAAAATCAGGTTATGAGAGCAAAGAGCGTGAGTGTCATGTTTTCACTGCAGGAGAGTTCCAGCACTGGGGAAAAAAAGCCAGAATAACTGGGCAGAATGTTGGGTCCCAAAATGTATCTGGGGCAAGAATGGCATGATTCCTGCAGATGACGGAAATCCCCCTAGCCAAGGTGCAGCTGTGTTCTGGAGACCACCCTTCCAGTTCACCAGTCTTGCAGAGAGCACAGGGTAGCACACAGCCCTGAACTCATCGTAGGATGCGGCCATCAGCAGGAAACTCTCCGTACATGCAAAATGTGCAAGAAATAGCACTAACATTGCTTCCTACTCATGCTGTGTGCTTTGTGAAAGGTGAGAATACGTGTCTTGTAGAGGGCAATGCCGCTCACGCTTGCAGCACCCTTTCTGACTGCACAGGGGAGATGCTCCAATGAGGTGATTCTCTCACACTGTGTAATACAAGGGACAGGCCATGAGGACGGGGCAGGGTGAGGTGGCACACAGGGGCATTTGCAATGAACTGGACAGGGCAGATGACAGAAACAGAAAACTCAATGGGATGGTGGGGACTGTTGAAACAGTGGATGTTATTGGCTAGGTGTGTGACCAGTGCCCTGGGGCAGCTTCCCTGGTGTGTCCAGCACAGACAGGCCCAGAGAAGACCCTGCTCTGCTGCTCCTTCGTGTCTCTCCCAGGAGGTCCGGCTGTGCGAGGACACTGCTACTTGCCCCCGCCCTGCACACTCACACAGTTAAGCTGTACACTGGTGTTCTTGAGAGCAACTCTTGAAGAAGACATAAGCCTTCAGGCACTGCCCTGAGGAGAGCCCCCGGTATGATGGAGGTGCTGTTAGGGAGGCAGCTCTGTCAGAGCAGCGCTCAGTGCCTGTCCCTGCCTGTGCTCCCAGGGCTGCCACACAGCAGCACTAGGAGCTGCCAGAGCACTCAGGCCTTCCAGCAAGGCAAGGGCTCTGGAGGAGAGTGTGGAAGTGGCAAGAGAGCAGCTCTGGCAAGACCAAGGCTGGTGTTCCCTGGCAGTGCTGCTGTGCTGGGACTCTTTCCCCTCCACCTCTACACACAATAACTGCCCTGCAGCTCCAGAGAAGGTGTCAAAGGAAGGATCTTGGGCAAAAGAGTCGCTGGCAAGTTTATTTCTTAAAAACAGAAAGAGTACGGATCCTCATTTACAGTCTGTGTGTCTCACAAAGCTGGAAAGATGCTTAAGTAGCAATACAACAATTAATGGTGTTTCTTTGTAAAGAAGACTATGTGAAACAAACAAACAAACAAACAAACAAATACCATAAATAATAAATACTAACAATAATAAAAAAAAAACCACCACAAATGGAAAATGGGCTTGGCCTATATTGAGGTACATGATGAGTAATTTGCAGAAGACGACAGTTTATTGTTTCTGAAAATCATCTAGTCATCAATTTCCACAGTGCATCCTTGAGCTCCTGGTTCCTCATGCTGTAAATGAGGGGGTTCACTGCTGGAGGCACCACTGAGTACAGCACTGCCACCACCAGATCGAGAATTGGGGAGGAGATGGAGGGCGGCTTCAGGTAGGCAAACATGGCAGTACTGATAAACAGGGAGACCACAGCCAGGTGAGGGAGGCACGTGGAAAAGGCTTTGTTCCGTCCCTCTTCAGAGGGGATCCTCAGCACTGCCCTCAAGATCTGCACATAGGACAGCACAATGAAAACAAAGCAAAAAAAACTAATCAAGGCACTAACCCCAAGAAGCCCAACTTCCCTGAGGTAGGAGTGTGAACAGGCAAGCTTGAGGATGTGGGGGATTTCACAGAAGAACTGGTGCAGGGCATTGCCCCGGCAGAGGGGTAGTGAAAATGTATTGGCTGTGTGCAGCACAGCAGTGAGAAAGCCACTGCCCCAGGCAGCTGCTGCCATGCGGACACAAGCTCTGCTGCCCAGGATGGTCCCGTAGTGCAGGGGTTGGCAGATGGCAACGTAGCGGTCATAGGCCATGACGGTGAGAAGAGAAAACTCTGCTGCAGCACAGAAAAATAAAAAAAATACCTGCAAAGAACAAATTGAGTAGGAGATGGCCCTGGTGTCCCAGAGGGAATTGGCCATGGATTTGGGCACAGTGGTGGAGATGGATCCCAGGTCAAGAACAGAGAGGTTGAGGAGGAAGAAGTACATGGGGGTGTGGAGGCGGTGGTCGCAGGCGATGGCGGTGATGATGAGGCCGTTTCCCAGGAGGGCAGCCAGGTAGATGCCCAGGAAGAGCCAGAAGTGCAAGAGCTGCAGCCCCCGCATGTCTGCGAATGCTAGGAGGAGGAATTGGGTGATGGAGCTTTTGTTGGGCATTTGTCTACTCTGGATATGGGGTACTCTAGAATGAACAGAAAGCATTGACAAGATACAGCAGATTTCTTTGAGCCTCTTCCTCTGCTCTTTCTCAAAAAATCCACCCAAAATGATTTTTTTTTTCATTAGAATACTTTCATTCAGCTCCTTTTTTTTTGTGATCAGATTTGTGCTGCTGAGGGCACTTCCTTTGAAGGGGCAGAAATCCTTCTCTTTCCCATTCCTTTCAGCCTGAACACTGGTGACCCCTGAGAAGCAAAAGGTCTCTCTGTGCCCTAGTGCAGTCAGGAGAGGTGGTCTGCCTTCCACTGACCATGCAGAAGTGCCATGCTTACACTGTGGGAGAACGGTCTCTGTAACTATCTACTGGAAGGAAAAAAAAAAACAACAAAACACTTTTGTGAGTGTGGGAGAGTCCATTTGCAATGTCCATTTCGCCCCGCTGTTTTCTCTCTCCCTGTGCAGCTAAGCAGAGAGGGATGCAGAAGGGCGGAGGGGCTCTCTGCTGGCTGGAGCTGTCCCTGCCAGGAGCTGCTGCTCTGTCCCCAGGTCTCCCCCTGCCAGTGCTCCCAGAGCCCATCCCACCCGCTGTGTGCTCAGCTCTGCCCTGCAGACACCTCCTGGCAGCAGGGCACTGCCCAGGGCCAGCTCCCTCTTGGCGGCTCCTAAGGAGGGGAGCAGATCCAGCCTGATGCTGCAGCAAAGGTGATACTGGTGCTGTCTGTGGGTAGAGGAGTGGGTGAAGGCACTCGATGAGGTTTGTGGCACATCTGCTGGTTCCTCAGTGTCACAGTGAGAGCTCCTTTCCCTTAGGAGAAAGCTGAGAGCACAGAGCCTGGAAAGGTCTTTGTCTTTACGGTAGCTCCTGCCTTGACTTTCCTCTTGAAATACTGCCTCTGCCAATGTTCTGGGGGTGATCAGCAGCTGTGAGCAGCCCTGACCCACACAGAACCATCTCTTGAGCAGAAGGACCCTGTCCTTACACTGGTCACTCCTTTTTTCCAGAGCTTCTCCCCACAGAAGCTCCGTGGGAGCTCCCCGGGCAGGCGGAGAGCTGACCCTGGCAGGCGGCAGAGTCCCTGCCCCGGCACACAGCCCCCAGGGTGCAGGAACCCTGCTGGCAAGGACAGCCCTGGCCACACCTGCCTGCACACCCATGGGCACACCTCCACAGCCATCCCCGGCACAAGGCAGCCCTCACGCCCTGTCCCTCTCACCGTACAGCACGGAAGCCCTGCTCTGGAGCATATCGCTCTCCTCTACAGCACAGAAACTGAGAGAGTCCTCCTGGCAGACCCCAGCAGCTCTCAGATGGAGCAGCTTTAGGAGATCCCTCCAGGAACTGGAGCTGCATTGCCTGGCACCCACAGACTTACCACGCAGAGGGCGGTGAAGATTTCTGCCCCAGTGAGCTCTCCGCACCATCCCACCCCCAACTGCCTTTAAGCTCTCTCAGCCTCGCAGGTCTCCTCTGGCTGCCTGCAGGCAGTGTCCCCAGCCCAGCTCCTGGGCAGAGCTGTCTCTCTGCAGCGCTGCCCGCTTGCCATGAGCTCCCTGCGTCCCAGGAGCCCGGCCCAGCTCAGCAGCAGAGGACCAGCCCAAGGCAGCAGCTTCTCTGTCCCCTCTGGGCTCCCTCAGAGATGTCCATGGGGCTCCAGGGGAACCTGCTGGGAAACAGACTGAAGCAATCACTGATGTCATCTCCCTCAGCTGGGGAGAGACACTTCTGTCCAGTAGTTGCAGATTGACGTCCAAGCATATCTTTTTTGTTTTCGTATTAGACCAGACACCCAGACAATGCCAGGGAGAAATCTCCTTGTCCAGCAAACAGGGAAGGTATTGAACTGAGTTATTGGAGGCTTCTCAGCCTGCATTTGCAGCCCTTGAGCCTAGAAGAGGAGTTTGCTCCATCCCATGCCCACCACAAACCCCCAGGAGGTGCCATTCATCTGGCACAAAACTGGCTCCTGCATGTGAGCTCCTGGTCTCAGCTCCCTCACAAATTAATGGAGAGGGAGTGCAGCTAGAAGACCTTCAGACAAAGACACCTGGGAACATCTTTGGTGCCAGAGGTGACCAAGAGGCATGCTGGGAACTGCAGGCTCTAGTGGAGCAGTTCATGGAGACAGGGTAGCGTCTGGGGGCATCATGGTGAAGGCTTTTTGGAATTTCTGTGAGCAGCACAGATGGGCAGCAGAGCTCTGTACAGCTGGTGTGTCAAGTACAAGAGTGTGGTCATACCGATAGCCATGACGACATGCAGAGCTATCAGGAGAGGAGCTTGGGGAAACACAGAATTAATGTGAAAGCTCCATAGAATAACGAAAGATAGAAGATGTGGGTGTTGATGAGAAATTTTGGAAGGTCATTGATACTGGAGAAGGCCAGGAGCTGCATGGCTGCACAGCAGCTCTGTGGGCATGGCCCCAGGGGTCCTCGACTTTCATTAGGCAAAACATAAGCCAGCAGCAAAGGCAGCCAACAGCACCCAGGGCTGTAGGAGCAGGAGCACAGCCAGAAGAAGGGATGATCCTCCTCTGCTCAGCACCTTTTACACCACAGCCTGCACAGTGACAGTCAGACAATGGCAGACATGAACCAGCTCACTGCAGGGCCACTGAGGTGCCAATCCTTCCATGACCCTTCAAGTGTTTGTGTGATTTCCTAAGAATAGCAGTGTCTACAGCAGCAGCAACAAAAGCATTCCTCTGCCTAAATATAACTATTTGCAGCAGAGCACTCTGCATCTGTGGTAGCCCCTCTGGGCAATGCTGATGGCATCAGTATCTGCCATAGACAGCATGATACCCAATCCACCAGTACGGACCTGAAGATGTTCAGATGAAGGGTCGTCTTGCAGAAGTCACCATTTGTGTCCCCAAGTGGCATGGACACTGCTGGTTTCCCTGTCCAGAGTGTGGCAGAGGCTGGATCCCCTTCTCAGCACAGTCTCCTTGCCAGGGAGCCACAGGCATGGCGGGAGCTCACTTGGCTCTTACTGGAACTTCACTCAGCATCCGTTTGGATGTATTTGGTGCTTTTCTGTGACTGCTTTTTCTCCACAGATGATTATAAGAAGACAACCATTTCCTATGAGATGGTCAAACAGGCCCTGTCATGGCCAGGAAAGCTCACCATGAGCTCTGCAGTCAGGGAGGAAGATTATAAAAAGCACCTGGGAGATCCAAAACGTCCAAGGCCTCTTCTGAAGCATGAGTGTCCCTGAGCAGCATCGAGTGGTTATTTGCAGGTGTGGGAGGGAGGGTTGGAGATTTCCGTGGGAAGCAAGGGGATGGCTGATTGCTTTAGAGAATCCTTACAACCGTGTCTGAAAGATGCAATGGGAAATATTTAAGGTCTGTGGGTGGATATTGAGGAAGAGGCATGTCCTGAGAATTCAGCAGGATATAAGGCACCTCCTGTACTCATCAGAGATGATAAACGTTTCCATCTTGTGTGCATGGCTCAGCCTGGCAGGTGGGGAATGCCCGCTGCTGGGGGTGGCTGTGCTCAGTTGTGCCCCATGAGCTGACCTTGCACTTTCTTTCCTGCACTTCCCCACACTTGGATGGGCCTCAGGAAACATCCATGAGCCTGGAGGACGCACAAACCTCCTGGGCTGAGGTGCCATTGCTGCAGGGGAAGAGGAAGAGGGCACATGGGTGTGCAGGGAGAGAGTGGTGTAGGTGTAACAGTGAGTGCCTTAAAGGCAGGAACCAGAAATGAAATATAATGTGTTGTCATGCTGTAGTGAGACAGGTTGACTTTTGTGTGTGAGGCACCAGCAGAAGGACGATGTGCAGTTCAGTGCTGGGACATACAGCTACACAGAGGATTCTCGTATGTCTGGGCCTTGGAAATCTTGGGTAATCATGGAGCATTAGCAAGATTTTGGAAGAATCCATATGGGTTGAGGGGAACTCACAGGTGCTGGCAAATCTTTAGATACCACAGCTTGGTGTTGGAAGCAAGGAAGAAGGCACCCGAGTCAGACAGACTCACAGAATCACAGAATGTCAGGGACTGGAAGTGGTTTCCTGCTGAAGTAAAATAGGTTGAGTTTTGATTTATGAGGAAGTAGAAGGATGGTGATGTGCATTTCAGTGCTGGGATGTGGAGCTACATAGAGAATTCTGGGACGTCCTGGACTTGGAAGTCTTTGATGATAAATGAGTATTAGCAAGTTTTGGAAGAAATGGGATGGGTTGTGGCAAACTCACAGGCATTGGCAAATTTCCAGAAAACCACAGCTTTGTGTTAGAAGCAAGGAAGCAGGCACAAGAGTAGGACAGCGTGGTTGTGGCGGGGATGCCAAAGATCTTGGCAGGGCTTTGACACCCCAGCAGCACTGAGGTCCTAGTCAGCTTCTGCCTCTTCCACTGAGCCCCATGAGAGGACACCAGATTCTTACAGCTCCAGCACCTTGCTGCCTCCTCACTCACCCACCACAGAATTTTGGACATGGCCTGCTGCTGACCCCCCCTGCAATCACACACTCCCACATCTCATTGACCTCAAGAAGAGCGCAGAGGATCCCAAGAGGCAATAGATATTGTCCCGAGGGGATGGGGGTAAGGGCTGGGCCATCCCGCTTGGTGAAGCACATCAAGGGCTTACACAGGGATCTCCACATTTCAATATTCTCCTGTACACGATGTCTCCAACTTCCTGCTTCACCAGCCCTCAGGGATGGCAAACGCGTCTGCTCATTCCCTCCATGCTCTCTTCAGTGAGGGACACCATGAGGGCCTGCTGACACCCTCAGAATCCTGCATGGTTACTCCACTTCCTTCTCCAGAGGCTTGGTCAGTCTTTCAGGATCTGCAGTTCAGGAACTCGGCACCAGAGGGCTCATTACAACACAAAACACCTGAAGGATCCAAGGCTGGACAAGAATTTTCCTTTAGTCTTCCCTTCTGATGTGGCTTATTAGACAGATTTCAAGAGTGTAGTCACAGTGAAAAGATGTCAAAGCAGAGAGACAAAAGGAATAAAATGCTTGATTTGTAATAGACCCTTCTGCATTAATCCCAAGGCATTTGGGGTACAGGAACATCTTCAAGTAAAGTCTGCACCATCTAGACCCATGTGAATGGACTGGCACAGCCCCCAAACCCCCTGCAGGAGGAACCCCCATCTCCTAGGCTGAGGCATGCATTCAAGATGCAAAACTCTGCAGTGCCCACCTGTGACTCATTCCCCATGATCCTCTAAGCCTGGACCAGCTCATTCTGCTTTTGCTCCCCAGCCCTGCAACTCTCCAGCCCGTGGGAGCTTTGCCTTTGACATCCTCCCTCCATGCTGGGCCAAGGGTTCTCAATTCCTCCTTGGCAGCTTCCCCTGCTTCCACCTCCTGCCTGCTGCCTCTTGGCCCTGCAGCTCACGCACTTTACACCAGCAGCCTCCTCAGAGGAATGCTCCTCTTCATGGCTATTCAGAGAGATCCTTCCTGTCCTTGGAGGAGGCTGTCCTGTAAGGCCTATCGGGTGCCCTGCTTCCCATGACACCACTTGTACCAGTCTCCCAAGCATGTCATGGTCGTCTTCTCTGGAGTCTACCCATCTGTGCTCTGCTGCTGGCCTTCCTCCCTCCTCTTTGGCACCTGGGACCCCACTGTTTCCTGGTCACGACAGCCAAGGCTGACACTGATGATCGCACCCTCAGCAGCTCTTCCTTGTTGGCCAGGACCAGGCCTAGGTGACCATCACTCTTCCTGTCCCACCTGGCACCTGTGTTAAGAAGTTGTCCCAAGATCCGCCAGTCTCTTGGCACGTTGTTGCTTTGCTTGGCCAGTGAATGACAGGGCACTTGCAGTTCCCCGTGGGAAGGTGCTCATTAACCTGGAGACTTCTCCAGGTATTTGTCACAAGAGTTTTTCTGCCTCTTCTCACTGACTTCTCCTCCCATCCTCTCTCACAAAAGTTTACTCAAACTGTTGCCCACCTTGTAGAGGCGCTCCGTAGATCCGAGCTGCTCCTTCACACAGGGGGCATCGCCCCATCCTCATCCTCCCTGCCACTCCCTCCGGCAGAGTCCGTGTCCTTCCATTGCAGCACCTGTCGTGGTTTGGCCTGAGCCGGCAGCAACGAACCACGCGCCCGCTCACTCAACCCCCCACAGCCGCATGGGGGTGGGGAGGGAAATACGAAGAAAAAGGCAAAACTCGTGGGTTGAGATAAAGGCAGTTTAACAGAACAGCAAAGGGAAGAGAAAACAGTAACAATAACACCGATAAAGGAATATACAAACACGATTGCGGTACCGCCGCTCACCGACCGGACCCGGACCCGCGCCGCCGCAGCCCGTGCTGAGCAGCGACTTCCGGCCCCCTCCCCCCGGCAGCTCCCCCCTACAGCCCGGGCATGGCTCACATGGCATGGAATACCTGTGCCCTCTCCCATCCTTGGGGAAATTAACCCCATCCCTGCCGGAACCAGGACATTATCCACCCCTTATTCCATACCATCTGCACCATGCCCAGATCCTACAGTTCCCATTCATCTACCACCACTTTCCCCTGTCTTATATATATATATATGTACATCTATATACATACAGATTTAATTCCCACAGTCTATGGGCGATCCCTCTAAAATGTCCACTCAGGTAATTTAGTCCATCACTGTGGGCCCCATCTGTGAGAGCAGTCTCTCAGGGGCAGGCGAGATGGTGTGTGGGTGCTGGACTGGTGCATGCTGCATTCGGAGCTCGTGGCTGGTGTACCCGGTGTGGCCCATGCCCGCAGTTCGCAGGTTGAAAATGTTGATCTCCAGGAAGTGGCTGGGCGCCAACTGATGAGGTCAGTTCTTATTACCTCACCGCTGCACTTTACTCCATTTTATCAAAGTCCATCTGTCATTGGTTTGGGAGATTCTTACTGTAGTACCCTTGATAGCAGTTATAGTAATGATGACACACAGTGACAGGGTTGTTTAGCACATACCATCATAAGATTTGATTCATTGACTATTCTCACCCAGAATCAAATCCCCATGAGGTACACATCGGACCTCCCCATCCTCCCGCATCACCCACCAAGTGCACCCAGGTTCTTGTGCAAAAGCAATCCCACGGATGGGTTTGCCTTTGCCTGAGGCAGGGCTAACCCAGACTGTCTTCCCTAACATATTCTTCATGTGCACTACGGGGACTTTATCCCCTTCTATTGTACGTGGAAGTTTTGATTGGGCAGGGCCAGCTCGATTGGCAGATCCCCTGGTGTTGACTAACCAGGTGGTTTTTGCTAAATGTGTATCCCAGTGTTTGAAAGTCCCACCACCCATGGCTCTCAGCGTAGTCTTTAACAGTCCGTTGTATCGTTCTATCTTCCCTGAGGCCGGTGCGTGATAGGGGATGTGATATACCCACTCAATGCCATGCTCTTTGGCCCAGGTGTCTATGAGGCTGTGTCGGAAATGAGTCCCATTGTCTGACTCAATCCTCTCTGGGGTGCCATGTCGCCATAAGACTTGTTTTTCAAGGCCCAGGATAGTGTTCCGGGCAGTGGCATGGGGCACAGGGTATGTTTCCAGCCACCCAGTGGTTGCTTCCACCATTGTGAGCACATGGCGCTTGCCTTGGCGGGTTTGTGGGAGTGTAATATAATCAATCTGCCAGGCCTCCCCATATTTGTATTTTAGCCATCGTCCTCCATACCAAAGAGGCTTTAACCGCTTGGCTTGCTTAATTGCAGCACATGTTTCACATTCGTGGATGACCTGTGCAATAGTGTCCATGGTCAAATCCACCCCTCGGTCTCGAGCCCATCTATATGTCGCATCTCTTCCCTGATGGCCTGAGGCATCATGAGCCCACCGAGCTATGAATAATTCACCCTTATGTTTCCAGTCCAGATCCACCTGAGCCACTTCAATCTTAGCGGCCTGATCTACCTGCTGGTTGTTTTGATGTTCCTCAGTGGCGTGACTCCTGGGTACGTGGGCATCTACATGACGTACTTTCACAGCCAGATTCTCTATCCGGGCAGCAATATCTTGCCACAGTTCAGCCACCCAGATGGGTTTACCTCTGCGCTGCCAGTTGCTCTGTTTCCACTGCTGTAACCACCCCCACAGAGCATTTGCCACCATCCATGAATCAGTATAGAGGTAAAGTACTGGCCATTTCTCTCGTTCAGCAATGTCTAGAGCTAGCTGGATGGCTTTCACCTCTGCAAACTGACTCGATTCACCTTGTCCTTCAGTGGCTTCTGCAACTCGTCGTGTAGGACTCCACACAGCAGCCTTCCACTTCCGATGCTTTCCCACAATCCGGCAGGACCCATCAGTGAACAAGGCATGTTTCCTCTCATTTTCTGGTAGTTTAATATACGGTGGGGGCCTCTTCCGCGCGCCATCACCTCCTCCTCTGGTGATATTCCAAAATCTTTGCCTTCTGGCCTGTCCATGATCACTTCAAGTATTCCTGGGCGATTGGGGTTTCCCATTCGAGTCCGCTGTGTGATCAGTGCAATCCACTTACTCCATGTGGCATCGGTCGCATGGTGTGTGGCAGGGACCCTTTCTTTGAACATCCAGCCCAGCACTGGCAGTCGAGGTGCCAAGAGGAGCTGTGCTTCAGTACCAACCACTTCCGAAGCAGCTCGAACCCCCTCGTATGCTGCCAATATCTCTTTTTCGGTTGGAGTATAGCGGGCTTCAGATCCTCTGTATCCCCGACTCCAAAACCCCAGGGGTCGACCTCGAGTCTCCCCTGGTGCTTTCTGCCAGAGGGCTCCAGGTAGGGCCATTCTCCCCGGCTGCGGTGTAGAGCACATTTTTAACATCTTGTCCCGCTCGGACTGGCCCCAGGGCTACTGCATGAACTATTTCCTGCTTAATTTGTTCGAAGGCTTGTCGTTGCTCAGGGCCCCATTTAAAATCATTCTTTTTCCGGGTCACTTGATATAGAGGGCTCACAATCAGACTGTAATCTGGAATATGCATCCTCCAAAACCCCACAACACCTAAGAAAGCTTGCGTTTCCTTTTTACTGGTTGGTGGAGACATAGCTGCTATTTTGTTGATAACATCCATTGGGATCTGACGGCGTCCATCTTGCCATTTTATTCCTAAAAACTGGATCTCCTGTGCGGGTCCCTTGACCTTACTTCATTTTATGGCAAAACCAGCTTTCAGAAGGATTTGAACTATTCTATTCCCTTTCTCAAAAACTTCTTCTGCTGTGTTGCCCCATACAATGGTGTCATCAATGTACTGCAGATGTTCCGGAGCTTCACCCTGTTCCAGTGTGGTCTGGATTAGTCCATGGCAAATGGTGGGGCTGTGTTTCCACCCCTGGGGCAGTCGATTCCAGGTGTACTGGACGCCCCTCCCAGTGAAAGCAAACTGTGGTCTGCACTCTGCTGCCAAAGGGATTGAGAAGAGTGCATTGGCGATATCAACTGTTGCATACCACTTGGCTGCCTTTGACTCCAGTTCGTATTGAAGTTCTAGCATGTCCGGCACGGCAGCGCTCAGCGGTGGCGTGACTTCATTCAGGCCACGATAGTCCACTGTTAGCCTCCACTCTCCATTAGATTTTCGCACTGGCCATATGGGACTATTAAAGGGTGAGCGGGTCTTGCTGATCACTCCTTGAGTCTCCAGTTGACGAATCAGCTTCTGGATGGGAATCAGAGAATCTCGGTTAGTGCGATATTGCCGCCGATGCACTGTCGTGGTAGCAATCGGCACCTGTTGTTCTTTGATCCTCAACAAACCTACCACAGAAGGGTCCTCCGAGAGACCAGGCAATGTAGACAGCTGTTTAATTTCCTCCGTCTCCAAAGCAGCTATGCCAAAAGCCCACCGGTATCCTTTCGGGTCCTTGAAGTATCCTCTCCTGAGATAGTCTATGCCAAGGATGCACGGAGCCTCTGGGCCAGTCACAATGGGATGCTTTTGCCACTCATTTCCAGTCAGGCTCACCTCAGCTTCCAATACAGTCAACTCTTGGGATCCCCCTGTCACTCCAGAAATACAAATGGGTTCTGCCCCTCTGTAACTTGATGGTATTAAGGTACATTGAGCTCCAGTGTCCACTAGAGCCCTATACTCCTGTGGTTCTGATGTGCCAGGCCATCGAATCCACACGTTCCAATAAACCCGGTTGTCCCTTTCCCCCACCTGGCTGGAGGCAGGGCCCCTCTAATCCTGACCATAGTATCCATTACTCACCTGTTGCACAAATGACTTGGAAGTCCCTTCAAGAGGATCAGAGGTAAGATCAGGCCTTCTACTCTGTTTGGGGAGCTGTCTGCTGGAAATGGGAGCAGCACTTTTCCTAGATGGATCCCCTTTTGTGATTGTTCTTCCTTGCAACTCGTGTACCCGTGCCCGTAGGGACGAGGTAGGTTGTCCATCCCACCTCCTCATGTTCTCTCCGTGATCGCGCAGGTAAAACCACAGGGTGCCTTGTGGTGTGTACCCTCTATACTCTCCCTCTTGAGTAGGAAAACGCCTGGTATTAAGGAAACTGGATACCCACAAGTCCATGGGTCCTGATGGGATGCACCCACGAGTGCTGAGGAAGCTGGCGGAAGTCATTGCTGAGCCACCCTCCATCATCTTTGAAAGGTCCTGGAGAACAGGTGAGGTGCCTGAGGACTGGAGGAAAGCCAATGTCACTCCAGTCTTCAAAATGGGAAAGGAGGATGACCCGGGAAACTACAGGCCAGTCAGCCTCACCTCCATCCCTGGAAAGATGATGGAACAGCTCGTTCTGGGCGTCAACTCCAAGCATCTGGAGGAAAAGAAGGTTATCAGAGGTAGTCAATATGGATTCACCAAGGGGAAATCATGTCTGACTAATCTGATAGCCTTCTACGATGGCGTGACTGGATGGGTGGATGAGGGGAGGGCAGTGGGTGTTCCCTACCTTGACTTCAGCAAGGCTTTCGACACTGTCTCCTCCCACATCATCCTCGCAGGCAAGCTTAGGAAGTGTGGGTTGGATGAATGGACAGTGGGGTGGATAGACAGTGGCTGAACGATAGAGCCCAGAGGGTTGTGGTTAGTGGTGCAGAGTCCAGTTGGAGGCCAGTAACAAGTGGTGTCCCTCAGGGGTCAGTACTGGGTCCAGTGTAGGGTCCTGCATCTGGGGAGGAATAACCCCATGCATCAGTACAGGTTAGGGGTTCACCGGCTGCAAAGCAGCTTTGCTGAGAGAGACCTGGGAGTCCTGGTGGACAACAAGTTGGCCACAAGGCGGCAATGTGCTCTGGTGGCCAAGAAGGCCAATGGTCTCCCCGAGGTGCATTAAAAAAAACGTGGCCAGTAGGTTGAGGGTGGTCATCCTCCCCCTCTGCTCTGTCCTGGTGAGGCCGCATCTGGAGTACTGTGTCCAGTTCTGGGTACCCCAGTTCAAGAAAGACACGGAACTACTGGAGAGAGTCCAGCAGAGTGCTACAAAGGGAATGGAGCCCCTCTCTTACGAGGAAAGGCTGAGAGAGCTGGGTCCGTTTAGCCGGGAGAAGAGAAGGCTGAGAGGGGATCTCCTCAATGCTTATCAATATCTAAAGGGTGGGTGTCAAGAGGACAGCCCAACCTCCAGAAATCTGCACTGACGACACCATTGTATGGGGCAACACAGTGGAAGAAGTCAATGTCCTGGGGCATGGGGTATTTGGTGCTGAGTCCATGAGCCTCAGGTACTGACAGAAGATGGAACAAAGTGCTCAAGAAATCAGAAGCCAAATGCAAAGTACCTGGAAGCATTAATGGGCCCCACTGAGGACTGCTACTGACAAAGCCTCCCCAGGGGCTCGTTAGGGCAGATAATTGGAGGCTGTGATTGCAGGTAGGCAAAGGCAGAGTGCAGGTGGCTGTAATGCTGAGGAAACCCTTGCTTTGGCTGATGAAGCAGAAAGGCCAAGCGCTCAGCCCCAGGCCCTGGGAAGGCAGATCCTGCCCCTCACTTGTGGCTCAGGGCTCTTCCTGGGGGGCACTGGGGTGTGGGGGTGAGCAAGGCCAAGCGTAGGAAAATTCTGTGCCACCTCCTGGCGTCCCAAAGAAGGGGCAAGGACAAAACAAAATCCAGAGCCTAAAAAGAATCATAGAATCATAGAGTCATTTAGGTTGGAAAGACCTTCAGGATCATAGAGTCCAACTGTAAACCTAACAGTGCCAAGTCCACTGTCAACCATGTCCTTGTGTGCCACATCCACATGTCCTTTAAATATCTCTGGGGATGGTGACTCAACTGCTTCCCTGGGCAGCCTGTTCCAGTGCTTGAAAGCCCTTTAGATGAAGACATTTTTCCTAATAGGCAATCTAAATACCAGTTCACCAGTCGCACTCTGAGGATCCAACCCCCTGAGCTAGAAGATAGAGACCGGGAGCAGGGTGATCCCCCCGCAATCGTGAAAGAAATGGTCAGCGACTTGCTGCAGCACATAGGCATGCACAAGTCTATGGGATGGTAAGGAATCCACCCAAGAGTTCTGAAAGAGCTGGCGAGGTGCTTACCAAGCCACTTTCCACCATTTTCCAACAGTCCCTGGCTGACCGGGGAGGGTCCCAGCAGATGGGAAACTAGCCAACGTGACACCCATCTACAAGAAGGGCCGGAAGGAGGATCTTGGGAACTACAGGCCTCTCACTTTGACAAGTTTCCCTTGTTCCAGGGAAGCTGACAGAGCAAATCATCCTGAGTACCATCACGTAGAACGAACAGGACAACTGGATGATCTTGTCCACTCAACATGGGTTTATGAAAGGCAGGTCCTGCTTGACTAACCTGATCTCCTCCTACAACATGGTTCCCTGCTTAGTGGATGAGAGAAAAGCTGGGGATGTTGTCTATCTGGACTTTAGTAAAGCCTTTGACAGTGTTTCCCACAGGCAAACTGTATGAGTTGCAATAAGGCCAAGTGCTGGGTCTTACCCTTTGGCCACAACAACCCTCGCCAAAGCATTAACAGGTCCTTGAAAGAACTGGACAGGCTGTGGGGCACTCACAGGCACTGGCAAATCCTGAGGTAACCACAGATTTGTGTTTGAAGCAACAACCAGTGAGGACAGAGAGTCATAGAATCATAGAATCATAGAATGGTTTAGGTTGGAAGGGACCTTGAAGATCATCGAGTTCCAACCCCCCTGCCACAGGCAGGGATACCTCTCACTAGACCAGGTTGCCCAAGGCCACGTCCAGCCTGGCCTTGAACACCTCCAGGGATGGGGCTTCAACAACCTCTCTGGGCAACCTGTTCCAGTGCCTCACCACCCTTAAAGTGAAAAACTTCTTCCTAATGTTTAATCTAAACCTGCCCTGTTCCAGCTTAAAGCCGTTCCCCCTCGTCCTATCACTACATGCCCTAGTAAAAAGTCCTTCCCCAGAGTCATTTAGGTTGGAAAGACCTTCAGGATCATAGAGTCCAACTGTAAACCTAACAGTGCCAAGTCCACTGTCAACCATGTCCTTGTGTGCCACATCCACATGTCCTTTAAATATCTCTGGGGATGGTGACTCAACTGCTTCCCTGGGCAGCCTGTTCCAGATGCTTCCCCATCCGTAAAGCTTGGCCAAATCACGGGGTCAGAGTGAGTCAGGGCAGCAGGGAGGTCATTACAGTCTGCAGACAAAGAGCACAGGCAGGGGACAGTGTAGGACAGTCTGGTGCAGGGACAGCCCAGGGCCGTGGTGGGTCTGGGTCCCCGTCGCCCACACCCAACATTTTCCACCTGTAACCTCTGACTTCCTCCTTCACCAGCCCCCAGGGATGGTCACCTTTTCTGGTCGTCACCTCACTGGTCTCTTCAGTGATGGTCCTCAGTGGGGCCCACTGACACCCTCAGAATCTTCCAGGACATACTGGAGATGGAGAGGGAACGTCCACTGAGAGCAAGCTCCTTTTCCTTGCCTGCTTCCCAACCCAGCTGGTCAGTGCCACCAGCTCTGAAAGTAGTGTGAGTCTGACTGGGGTGACACGTAGTGGTCCCTCACTGGCCGGTGACACGTAGTGGTCCTCCCAGAACCTTGTCGTGGTGTTTAGAGAGGAACCATCTTTAGGGGTACTGCAAGGTATCTGTTACTACACAAGAACAAGAGGGGGCTCAACTGAAAGACATGGTCAGGGAGACCCCGTGTTTAAGCCTTCGACCACCAGAGAAGATTCGAGAAAGTCCTAGACAGACCATTGCGCTTGCACAACTTAGAGGTGGAGACTCCTAAGAAGTAGTATGAATATGTATTAGGCTAGAGTATAAAAGAAGTTGTTTTGCTTGGCTCGGGGCCACCATTGGTGGAGTGGACACTCCCTGGTGTGCCCGGCGCTGCTTTGCTTGTGCTCATTGCAATAAAAACCTTTAATACAAAAATCATATTTTGGACTGTCTCAAAATTCATAACACCCTCTCTCCCGCTCCTCCTCCCAGCCCCACCGGGGCTCCGGGGCCTGGCCCTGGGCCGGGGCAGCCCCGGAGAGGCGGCCATGGCGGCTGCGGGGGGATGGGGGCGGGAAGGCGCGCCGCAGGGCATGCTGGGAGCAGGCGCGCCGCGGGGCATGCCAGGAACTGTAGTCCCGGGGCATGGCGCTGCCCGGCGGCAATGTTCCTTCCCGGGGCTCTGCGCTTTTCACCCTTCCAGGCTGAACAACCCCAATTAATTACCACTTGTATTCTCCACAACTATCTGTGCATACTTTTTTCATTATAAATCAGCTGCTGTGTAAGTTACGTGTTACGGCCTCGCTAAACAGGTTCCAAGTAGGAACATACTGAATTTCTGTAGAATACTTACAGTTCCCAGCCCGGTCTGCTACCTGCTGAGTGATGTGTACTGGCTCTCATTGGGTGACCTGTTGGCGTGGGGAGAGGGAAAAGGACACAATCCCATTCAGTATGTCTGAAGGTCATTTTTCAAGAGAAATTCTGAAGTTATAGTTCCTTACCAGTTGTGGATATTGATTGTCCTTGGGGGCCCAGAAGAGTTGGGAATGCTGGTTGTCATAGTACAGGAACCTGACAGGCCTTGTGAGTAAATGCAAACAGTTGGAAAACAAGCTCTACTAAAATACAAGAATCCCTACCTATGTTTAAGTAAAACTTACCTTCTCTTCCAACAAACTCCTGATTGACAGAGAGGAAGATTTAGGAGGTTCAGCACCCCTCAGCAGAGCAGTAAGAGGTATAACGCTATCGGCACCACTACAAAAAAAAACCCAAATTTTTATTATTCAAACAGTGTTGTGGAGTGCTGCTTGAAATATAAAGTCCAAGGTGAGAAAAGGCTGACTACTGTAAGGATCAGAGTATGTGTAAGCCACACGCTGAACCTCAGTTTTGGAAGATGGAAGAGCTGCAATTCTATGAGGAAATGTTTATGTGCTGGTTCAGGGGATGCCCAAGAGGTTCTTTTGAATGGTGACCCGTTGTATTCAAGGGTACAGTCAAGCCCGACAGTCTGCGGGGCAGAGTGGCTGTTTGCATTCAAGGCATAAAGTCGAAAGGATATAAGCCCTAAACTACAGTACACATTTCTCATGTATTTTCATATGACTTCACCGGGTTGCAAACTTGGACTGTCATGTTTGTAAGTACTTCAGATTTACAGTGTTTCAATGTTTATCATTCAATCCACATGCGGCACTGACTACACTGTGTATTACTGAGGATGACCCTGACTTACCGTAATATCGATGATGGAAATACTGTAGAAAAAAGTAATGTGAAAACACCAGGCCAATTTTACCTATAATTGTACTTGTACACTTTTAATGAAAATATTATTTCCCCAGTCCTAAAGAGAAACTGATGCACTCAAGGAGGTTTGACGTAACTAAATGGTTCTTTTAGGGACTGCTAGCCACTTACAAGCAAAGGGCTCCTGGGGAAAAACATTCCTCTCTCAGGGCAGACCTGCACTGAACGACTGGTAAGGGAATCCAACAAGAAACACTTCTGAGAAAATTCTTGCATGAGGCACACTTCCAACTTGTCAAAGTGTCCTCATTCAAAGTAAAGGTAAAACCCAGAAATTCCACAGTTATCTGGAACTGTCACTAATGATATATAAATTGCCAGCGGAGAAGCTCAAGAAGAAGAATCTGACTGCAGCATTTTGGTGTCTTTCTTATTGATGTTGATCTACATGTTTCCTACCCAAAAGGTCCAGGAGGTATAACAGTCATGAGCAGTGGTGGAGGTGGTGGCGGCTGCTACTGCTGCTGAATCTGCTCACGGAGCCTTTTTGTGTAGCCAGTTCCATTTTTGAAGTTGTTCACAGCCTACAGGCAGAAAAATGTTTACAAAAAGGTGGTATGAAACTTCAGTAGATATACGAACAAAAGGCTCCACAGAGTAACATTACTTGCGTGCTCTTGCAAGCGCTATCAATCCTAAAATGAATCAACACACAGATGTATTAACACGTCGCATTAAACACTGATATTGATGACGGGTAACTCAGAGTATCTGTATTTAAAGGACTTCAGTGTTAACATTGAATTGGAACACAAAAGTGTGACCTGGATTGGCCTGATTGTCTCTAAAGAGTTGTAAGCCTCTGTAACAACAGATAATGTATTTAGAAAATAAATGTAGACTTATTATTCAATTTAACCTTGCTTAAGGAGACGTAAATTAATATTTTCTTCCCTTTCAGCTTTTTACTAACAAACTTTTCTTACAAACAGTTTACGTAGAAGTCATTGTGTTACCTTGCATAGGAACTGTTTGGCAATGAGAGTATCAAGGGAAACATCTGTCTGATGACGCGTTGGGCATGTGTGTTCCTCAGACTCCAGTAACACGGTTCTAATACCTGTGTATCATTAGAGTCATCAAAGAAGGTTTAGCCAAAGGAAGGCAATGTTGGGGGTTCTCATCAATTGTAAAAAGACATATATGAGTCAGGGAGGAATATGGTCTTGGATTGAGAGCATGAAGCTATAAATGTTCAACAGTGTAAAAAATGTCTAGCATGCAGCAAATACCTACACAGTTTTGACATTTCACTAACGTAACACTTGATGTTTCGACTAGTCTTTTTTCCACTATCCAGTGCAGTGAGAAGTCACCAACCTCAAGGTTAATGAATAAAACACACCTCAACAAAACATGAATAGGTTTGAGTTCTGAAGGATTTAACCAACTCTCCCCTGGAGAAGAATGCGGATTAAATGCCCAACTATCCGTTTGTCGCAGTCCACAGTAAGTCACCAGAGTTGGCTGTATAATTTTGTATGAGAGAAAGGGCTGTGAAAAAACTAAATGCATTCGATATCTAATACTGTCATCCGCTGCGCAGTTATACTCCTCCTTCCGCATGTAAAGAGGATTTAACTGGATCCCTAAAAACATAAATAAAGGTTTCTGCCTTTTTTTTTTTCATTTATATAAGAAGAGTCCTTTCCTATTCAGGGGATACTTAAGTATGAAATAGAATGGGCAACAAAGTAATTTTGTCATCTCCTATTTCTGCTTTCAGAAAATCAGAGGTGATGTTTTGAATTAACAAACGCGGGAAGAACACGTACGTTCGTCACAGTAACTGTTGCCACAGCAGGGAATAACAGTGGCATCAGTCGTTATCTCTTTACAAATGAAACAGAACAACTCATCTGGAATGGGGTCTTCTGAGGAGGAGAAGGAGCACAGCTGCTCAGGTAAAAAGGGAGGCTTTTCCTTCTTTCCTCTAGTATAGGCTTCCCTGGAGAGCAGGGTGGGGAAGGAAAAAGAAAAAAGTTACAGATGGGTAAAGGAAAATTTTTCCAAGCTTTGGATATTATCAGAGGAAGAAAATAGATGGAATTCTCACTCTGCGTTTGCCTTCTGAAACATAGGCATTTAGTTGAAACCACTTTGCAATAGCCACAACACTAGAAGAGGGAGGGGGGAACAATCTTCCTTCTACAGAACTCTCCCATTCATTGGATGAACTAAGAAATTAGCTCAGACTAGAAAAACAGGTTTTTGACAGCTGGAAATCAGGTGAAATGAATCCCACCTCTCCTTTGCCAGAGCGTATGTGCAAACTGCACGCTCAGGGTAAGGTTTCTCTCCGAGTAAGTGCATTTTATACATGCAAGAAGTCTATGTTACAGCTTCTACAAAAGGAGATGCATGACAGAAAAACAGAAGTGCTACCAAGTGCATTTTGAAACAGCCACACCTGTCAGCACACAGCAGTAATTTCTTAGTTTATAGCAACAGGAAAACCTCAGTGGGTTTCCCACATGGGATTTGATAAAAGTCAGAGGGAGAAGGAAATCTCAGTCCAACAGCTATTTGTTAAATTTTACAAGAAGCCTTTGAAACATAAAACAGAAGCAAAATGAGCTTTCAACGAGATCAACTCCACATTAAACACTACAGGAATGTTTTGCAGAGATACAGATTCTTAGCGCACTGCAAGTTTAACCAAGTTCCAGGGGCACGAACAGTATGACCACCCCATTTTAATACTAGAAAGTATCACAGCTTTTAAGGTTATGATGCAATGCCAGTGCTTCCTGACCCGTAATTACAGACGCTGGCCAACTGAGTTGCCTTGCCACTCAGGCATTTACACATGTTTTGTCTCCTTCACTTTTTGGTCCATCCAATTAACTCCATACTTACGCATTAATAATTGGTATTGCATATTTTCCGTTGTTTTTCAGCATAACACCCTTTGTATTGGGATCTTTTCACCTCCATCATGAAACTCCTTGGAATTCCTGTGCTCTTTTCAATTCTGGGAACAGGCTTAAAATTTTTGTCCTGTTAAGAAAAGAAATGCAGACATCTCTCATCTTAAGACCCACACTTAGAATGACATTTCAATGATTATTTTAAGCAGCAAAAGCCCTTAATCCTCTCCTTTTACCTAGCGCAAGGGTTACATATCCCTGAGCTCACCACCCACTCAGAGAAGAGACACAATCCCGCTCCTCCACCAAAGTGCAATCCAGAGCGAGAGCTGAATTCAGTGCTCGGAATCAGCCAGTGGAGAAACTTACTCTTACTATCTATAGAGACAAAGGCTGCTTATACATTCAGCAACTAACGTTACCTGGCATGAATACTCAGCCATTGTGTCATTGTGTCATTAAAACATGCAAATATTCAACAGGTGGAGTCAACAGAAACATCTTGTTTTTATATGAAATACCAAGACCTGTGAACTCTTATTAAAAAGCATTAAGACTAGAAAAAAAATTCAATAGTATTAAAATGTATATAAATATGCATGAAAGTTCACAGAGAAATATCTATGGACGTATTTAATGTCTATGACCTAGAAAAAAGAAAATGTTACATTTTTAATTCTAGGTTTCCTTTGAATTTTGAAGGGGTTTGCAACATTGCCACATAGCCTCTGCTTTTCACCCCAAGAGAAACACTTGTGAATATGTGTGTTCATGTATTTGTTACGTAACTGCCAAGGTAAAAATAATAAAAGCTAAGTAACACCAGAAGTCCCCCACAATCTTACCCCATTTGTTGGGCAGTGCTTTATATAGTGGCCAGGTTTTCTGCAACGAAAAATCTGTGGCAGATCAACTGGCAGATCAAGTCACGAAGCCACTAGCCATCATATTTGAGAAGTCGTGGCAGTCTGGCGAGGTTCCTGCTGACTGGAAAAGGGGAAACATAAGCCCTATTTTCAAAAAGGGAAACAAGGAAGACCCAGGGAACTACAGGCCAGTCAGTCTCACCTCTGTGGCTGGCAAGATCATGGAGCAGATCCTCCTGGAAACTCTGCTGAGGCACATAGAAAACAAGGAGGTGATTGGCAAGAGCCAACATGGATTCACCAAGGACAAGTCATGCCTGACAAATTTGGTGGCCTTCTACGAAGTGGTTACAGCGGCAGTGGGACAAGGGGAGATCTACTGATGTCATCTACCTAGACTTGTGCAAAGCGTTTGACACTGTCCCACACGATATCCTGGTCTCTAAATTGAAGAGACATGGATTCGATAAATGGACCACTCGGTGGATAAAGAACTGGCTGGATGGTCGCACTCAAAGGGTTGTGGTCAACGGCTCGGTGTCCAAGTGGAGAGCAGTGACGAGTGGTGTTCCTCAGGGGGTCGGTATTGGGACCTGTACTATTCAACATCTTTGTCAGCGACATTGGACAGTGGGGTAGAGTGCACCCTCAGCAAGTTTGCTGATGATACCAAGCTGTTTGGCGAAGCAGACACGCTAGAGGGGAGGGATGCCATTCAGAGGGACCTGGACAGGCTGGAGAGGTGGGCCCAAGCCAGCCTCATGCAGTTCAACAAGGCCAAGTGCAAGGTCCTGCATCTGGGTCGGGGGCAACCCCAGGCACAGATACAGGCTCGGCGTGGGAATGGCTGGAGAACAGCCCTGTGGAGAAGGACCTGGGGGGTGATGATTGACGAGAAGCTTGACATGAGCCGGCAATGTGCGATCTGCAGCCCAGAAGTGCCAACCGTATCCTGGGCTGCATCAAAAGATGTGTGGCCAGCAGGTCAAGGGAGGTGATTCTGCCCCTCTACTTCCGCTCTCGTGAGACCCCACCTGGAGTACTGCATCCAGCTCTGGAGTCCCCAACATAAGAAGGACATGGACCCGCTGGAGTGCGTCCAGAGGAGAGCCACGAGGATGATCGGAGGGATGGAGCACCTCTCCTATGAGTGAGAGGCTGAGAGAGTTGGGGCTGTTCAGCCTGGGAGAAGAGAAGGCTCCGGGGAGATCTTATTGCGGCCTTCCAGTACCTAAAGGGGGCCTACAGGAGAGCTGGGGAAGGACTTTTTACAAGGGCATGTAGTGATGGGACAAGGGGGAATGGCAATAAGCTGGAAGAGGGCAGGTTTAGATTAAACATTAGGAAGAAGTTTTTTCACTTTAAGGGTAGTAAGGCAGTGGAACAGGGTTGCCCAGAGAGGTTGTTGAAGCTCCGTCCCTGGAGGTGTTCAAGGCCTGGCTGGACGTGGCCTTGGGCAACCTGGTCTAGTGAGAGGTGTCCCTGCCTATGGCAGGGGGGTTGGAACTCGATGATCTTCAAGGTCCCTTCCAACCTAAACTATTCTATGATTCTATGATTCTATGAACAAAAGCAAATATATGATGGTGGGAGGTGCACCTAAGGGTTTCTTCATGGAACTGTCAGGTTTTGGGGACAAGAAGAAAAAGGTATGCATTTGTCTCTCTTGTTAAAATAACCCACCTCTACAATCTTTCCATAATCTTCAAATAAGAGATGTGACATTATCAACACTTACTTAATTGGATCGTATTCATGGCATGACTTGGATCATCGTAGCTTTTATTTTATCTGCTTTGGGAAGCATTGGCTTCAGCCAGATCATCTGTGTAACAGGGAGCATTTGACGCACACGTTAGAAACACGTTTTAAGCCCACACAGCAACAGACAGCACCGCTCACCCCATCCTGTAAAGGAGCAGCACAACCCTAGCTGAGGTTGCGTGAAAGCAGCTGCTTCCACCAAATACAGTGGTCCTGAAGATGTTCTGGGGGGGGTCCTTATGCCATAGCATGATGTTTTATGCCCGTTAACCTACTTGAAAAGAGGCGATGCTCAGAGACAACTTTTGGAGCTGATAACGAGCTCCAACACCCAGGTCTGATGCTCTGGTGCAGCATTTTGAAGCTGATGCTCCGGTGCGATACCTGCTGTTGATACTCTGGTGCAACGTCTGGGTGCAACAGCAAGGAGCTGATGCTCAGGAGCAAACGCTGGGACTGATTCTCCAGTACAGTATTTGCAAGTGATGCTCCGGTGCGACACCCCAGGGCGGATGTTCCGGTGCAATAGTTGAAGCTGATGCTCCAGTGCAACGTTTAGAGCTGATTATCGGGCGCAATGTTTGTAGGGGATGCTGCGGTGCCATGCCCAGGCATGATATCCAGCTGCAATTCCCAGGGGTGATGCTCTGGCATAACATCCAGGTGCAGTGCCCGGGGCTGATGCTCAGCTGTGACATTTGCAGCTGATAATCACAGGCAACTTTTGGAGCTGGTGGTCTGGTGCAAAGCCCAGGGCTGAAGCTCAGGCAAAGCATTCGATGCTGATGCGCAGGTGCAATATTTGGAGCTGATACGGAAGTGCAGCTCCCCAGGGTTGATGCTCCGGTGCAACATTTAGAGCTGATAATGAGGTGCAACGTTTAGAGATGATACTCCTGTGCAATACCTGGGGCTGATAATCAGCTGCAACACCCAGGACTGATGCTCAGGTGCGGCTGATGCTCCAGCACAACTTTGTGAGCTGATAATTAGGTGCAAAATTGGAAGCTGATGCTCTGGTGCAACACCTGGGGCTGATGCTCGGTGTAATATCTGATGTGTGCTGATGCTCTTCTGCAGCGCCCAGGGGCTGGTGTAACGCCCAGGACTGGTGTAACACCCGGGAATGATGCTCCGAGTTGATACCCCCGATGCGCCGAGCCCCGCTAACACCACTCTCCCTCCTCCATCAGCAACCATGACGCTGGACCCCGGCCACAGCTCACCCGCAAATCCTGGTGTCAGCAGATGGCCAGACCGCAGGACGCCGGGAATTCCCCCTGGCTCCTCTTCCCTCAGGAACCGAACGTTTCGAGTCTCTCCGTTGCATTTAGGGGGCGACAGGGCTTTGGCCGGGGGCTTGGCACCGGTGGGGCCGTGGAGGTTCGTCCCAGTCCCGACTGGGCGCTGGGAGTGGCTCGGGAATTCGTCTCTCGGAAAGGTTGCTTTGGTCTCAGGCCCCGAACCAGGGATTGGGCTGTGGGGCAGTGGTTGGGTCAGCTACGGGCTCTCACCTGGCCCAGCCACACGTCTCTGCCCTACAGGCCACGTCCCCCGGCGCATCGAGGTGGCTTTGGATTACCCCGGTGGGCAGGTGGCTTTCCATGATGGCGATAGCGAGACCGCTATTTTCGTTTTTTTCCTCCCCCGGCCATTTTCGTCGGTGACCGACTCCGGCCGGCTGCTCTGGCTGGGCAAGTGGGCCGGCTCTGCTCACCCTCTGCCCCTGAACCCCCCAAAAAAAACACCCTGAACTCCCCAAAAACACACCCTTCCAACTCCTCTACCAACCCAACACACCCCCCGGCTCAATAAACAGCCCCAAACTCCCTCCCAGCCCCATTTGCTTTTCCTTTTAACACCTCATTTAGCAAAATTAATCCCATTCCACCCTCCCGCTCCTCGCTGGGTTTGCACAGACTCAAAATTCCCCTTGAAATACCTTTTTTATTTGCAGCTCTCTGGGCAGTTTTCCGGTGAAAATAAGCTTTGAAAGGGAAAAAAAAAAGACAAGTATTTTGCTCCCTACTGCAGCCTCGCAGCTCTCACCCCAAACCCCTTCTCCAGAGCAAAACCCACCCCGAATGCACATTTTTCACCCATTTAATTATTATTCTTATTTCAAGAGGAGGAGGAAAATTAAAGAAAGAGGAAGAAATTGCACAGGAATCCAGAGCAAGAGCAGGATTTTGCATGCTGAGGACACGGCCCACACTCAATAGGTATTTTTTTTGCCAAAGGAACGCTTTTTTTGTTGGGTTTTTTTTTCCTCCCCTCATCACACTGTGTTTCCCTGCAAGAAAATACCCTCAGCAGGAGAACAGAGAGATTTTTGTTTCCCTGACTGTTTGTTCATGGAAACGAGACCCAGGAAAATAGGGGACACACCCCCCTCCTAAAAAAATACGAGCACGCTCAATTTAGAGAAGAAAAGGGACTTTGCTGCCGCTGGTGGGTGCCCCGTAGGAAGGTTTTTGCAAGCAGAGAACTCTCCACTTAAGATTTGCAGAGAAATTAGGGGAAATGGGGATAAAACCATTTCTCGTGCCTCCCAGGATCGCTTAGGCTGAGGCCTCCCAGTGGTTTTGCAAATGCTGCCGGGCTATGATCAAGGAGAGAGGCCACAGATGGGAATTTATCCCCCATTTCACCACCTACGAGTGACTAGAAGGGGAAAAAAAATAAACAAAACCTGCACCTTGAGACAACAGTGTTATACTTGAATTGAAACCAATCGAGTCCAAAATTGGATTCACTAAATATTTATTAAGGTAGGAAAGCAAAAGCAGCGCTGGGCGGCCGGAGAGTCGCAGCTCCTCCAAGGCTCGCAAATTCAAGCGAGCTGAGCAGCTCCTTTTATCTTCACGGAGGTCGATTTCGACATCTTCGGTATGCCCCTCTGCTTCTTCCGTTAGCGTGATTTCATCAGATCTGTACTCGCTTGAGGCAGTTTCGATACAATCTATTTCTTTACAGGCTTGATTGCTACACACGTTAACAATGCGGTTTAACGTTTGCTCAAGACAACATTGTGGATATATCTCTTCTTGTCAAACGGGATGTTCTCAAGACTACCACAATGGGTTCGTTCCCCTTGATTAACTTGATTTGATCAGCAAATCACCCCCAGTTACTTATTACAATTTCCCCCCTTTCTTTATTTACGAGTGATTTGCTGATCAAACCTGGGCAATACTTCACAAGCTGCATCTAATTCAGGATCTTCCTTCGGTATAATTTTGTCCTGGATCCGGCGTGGGATGGGGTTAATTACCCCAAGGGATGGGGAGAGGGCACAGGTATTCCATGCCATGTGAGCCATGCCCGGGCTGTAGTGGGGGAGCTGCCGGGGGGGAGGGGGGCCCGGAAGTCGCTGCTCAGCACGGGCTGCAGCGGCGCGGGGTCCGGGTCCGGTCGGTGAGCGGCGGTACCGCAATCGCGTTTGTATATTCCTTTATCAGTGTTATTGTTACTGTTTTCTCTTCCCTTTGCTGTTCTGTTAAACTGCCTTTATCTCAACCCATGAGTTTTGCCTTTTTCTTCGTATTTCCCCCTCACGGCTGTGGGGGGGTTGAGCGAGTGGCCGTGTGGTTCTTTGTTGCTGGCTCAGGCCAAACCACGACAGTCCTTTTTGGTGCCCAACGAGGGGCTCGAGGGTTGAGATAACGACAGATCCGACCCGAGATTGTTAACACGAGTTTGTTATATATATTTCTCATATTAGTTAGATAGTCGCCGGTTTACAATGTTCCTTCGTTTCTTTTGCGTGGCTGTGTAATGTAAATTCTTACGTGTTCTATGTACTCCCCGTGATGATGTTTGTTACCTCAGGGAGAGGGATCAGGATTATCATTTTGCTGTCCTGTGCAATATCAGCATATGATATGATAGCATCACTGCTCAGGTCGCTGTGTTGGGGTGTTTATGCGGTATTGCTGTCCTGCCCATACCTTGGTCGCCGTCTCATAGAATTTATTAATAATCATACCCGATCTATGGGGGAAACAGGGGGGGATACTTTTCCTAGCTCTTTCACCTCCCTTTTCTCCTTCGGGCCAGGTATGACAGCTTTTGAGAATTTTGAATATCCTTGGGATGCTCAAACCAGTCTGGTCCTATTGCTATGTCTCCTGAATGTGTTTCAGGTCTTGTTTAGGGTTAGACAACTGTTTAAGACTACCACCCAGAGATCTGCCCCGAGGCTGGATAGTCAGGGGTGGCATGGCATGTGGGAGAATTATGGGCAGGTATCTAGAGAATTTCTCGCCTCCAATGGTTTGGGGACTTCACCCCCGAACAACTACAGGACCCTGATAAAGTGGTAGAATTTTTAAAAGGAAAATGCTGTGGGCTATTCCAGAGAGGCACAACTCACTGCACTGTGCTGGGGCCGTGGCCAGTATCTACCAAACACTGCTCAGTGTTATGCAGCACCCTCAGGGGAAAGAGGAGGAAACCAGACCAGTAGGCACTGCAGCTATTCCAACCCCTGCGGCAGACAATGCAGCTACTCCCACCCCGGTGGCAGGCCCTGTGGCTACTCAAGCCCCTGCGGCAGACACTGCAGCTATTCCAACTCCAGTGGCAGAAAATACAGCTACTCCAACCCCGGTGGCAGGCAATGTGGCTACTCAAACCCTGGTGACGGGCAATGCGGCCACTCAAACCCCAGTGGCAGACACTGCAGCTGAACCAGACAACCAACCCGTGCCTGTATCAGTTGCTCCTGTACAGAAGAAGAAATACACCAAGAAATCAGTTCGCTTAGTTAGGGATGATGATGAACCAGGGCCATCAAAGGAAAGGGGAGGAAGCGATGGAACCAGAGATAATCACCTGATCCCTATCCCTGAGTGAGCTGAGAGATATGCGAAAGGATTTCAGCCGACTTCCGGGCGAGCACATTGTCACCTGGCTGCTCCGATGCTGGGATAACGGGGCCAGTAGCTTGGAATTAGAGGGTAGGGAAGCCAGGCAGCTGGGATCCCTGTCTAGGGAAGGGGGCATTGACAAGGCGATTGAAAGAAGACACAAGCCCTTAGCCTCTGGAGGCGACTCCTGTCAGGTGTGAGGGAACGGTACCCCCTTCAGTGAAGCTGTTGTAGGCCGTCCAAGCAAGTGGACCACCATGGAAAAAGGTATCCAGTACCTAAGAGAACTAGGCCTGCGGGAGATGATTTACTATGACCCAGATAATGCGCAGTTACCCACAGACCCTGATGAAGTCCAGTGCACAAGGCCCATATGGCGGAAGTTTGTACGGAGCGCACCATCATCGTATGCCAACTCCTTGGCGGTGATGGAAATGGAAAGGTGAAGAGGGACCAACGGTGGATGAGGTGGCTGGCCGACTCCGGCAATATGAAGAAAGTCTCTCTTCGCCCCTCGTCTCAGCTGTGGAGAAACTGTCCCCAGAAAGTCCAGCAACTCGAAGAGAATATATCCTACTCCCTACCTGTACAGGCCAGCATCTCAGCTATTAGGAGCAGGCGTTTCCCTACTCAAGAGGGAGAGTATAGAGGGTACACACCACAAGGCACCCTGTGGTTTTACCTGCGCGATCACGGAGAGAACATGAGGAGGTGGGATGGACAACCTACCTCATCCCTACGGGCACGGGTACACGAGTTGCAAGGAAGAACAATCACAAAAGGGGATCCATCTAGGAAAAGTGCTGCTCCCATTTCCAGCAGACAGCTCCCCAAACAGAGTAGAAGGCCTGATCTTACCTCTGATCCTCTTGAAGGGACTTCCAAGTCATTTGTGCAACAGGTGAGTAATGGATACTATGGTCAGGATTAGAGGGGGCCCTGCCTCCAGCCAGGTGGGGGAAAGGGACAACCGGGTTTATTGGAACGTGTGGATTCGATGGCCTGGCACATCAGAACCACAGGAGTATAGGGGCTCTAGTGGACACTGGAGCTCAATGTACCTTAATACCATCAAGTTACAGAGGGGCAGAACCCATTTGTATTTCTGGAGTGACAGGGGGATCCCAAGAGTTGACTGTATTGGAAGCTGAGGTGAGCCTGACTGGAAATGAGTGGCAAAAGCATCCCATTGTGACTGGCCCAGAGGCTCCGTGCATCCTTGGCATAGACTATCTCAGGAGAGGATACTTCAAGGACCCGAAAGGATACCGGTGGGCTTTTGGCATAGCTGCTTTGGAGACGGAGGAAATTAAACAGCTGTCTACATTGCCTGGTCTCTCGGAGGACCCTTCTGTGGTAGGTTTGTTGAGGATCAAAGAACAACAGGTGCCGATTGCTACCACGACAGTGCATCGGCGGCAAATATCGCACTAACCGAGATTCTCTGATTCCCATCCAGAAGCTGATTCGTCAACTGGAGACTCAAGGAGTGATCAGCAAGACCCGCTCACCCTTTAATAGTCCCATATGGCCAGTGCGAAAATCTAATGGAGAGTGGAGGGCTAACAGTGGACTATCGTGGCCTGAATGAAGTCACGCCACCGCTGAGCGCTGCCGTGCCAGACATGCTAGAACTTCAATACGAACTGGAGTCAAAGGCAGCCAAGTGGGTATGCAACAGTTGATATCGCCAATGCACTCTTCTCAATCCCTTTGGCAGCAGAGTGCAGACCACAGTTTGCTTTCACTGGGAGGGGCGTCCAGTACACCTGGAATCGACTGCCCCAGGGGTGGAAACACAGCCCCACCATTTGCCATGGACTAATCCAGACCACACTGGAACAGGGTGAAGCTCCGGAACATCTGCAGTACATTGATGACACCATTGTATGGGGCAACACAGCAGAAGAAGTTTTTGAGAAAGGGAATAGAATAGTTCAAATCCTTCTGAAAGCTGGTTTTGCCATAAAATGAAGTAAGGTCAAGGGACCCCGCACAGGAGATCCAGTTTTTAGGAATAAAATGGCAAGATGGACGCCGTCAGATCCCAATGGATGTTATCAACAAAATAGCAGCTATGTCTCCACCAACCAGTAAGAAAGGAAACGCAAGCTTTCTTAGGTGTTGTGGGGGTTTTGGAGGATGCATATTCCAGATTACAGTCTGATTGTGAGCCCTCTATATCAAGTGACCCGGAAAAAGAATGATTTTAAATGGGGCCCTGAGCAACGACAAGCCTTCGAACAAATTAAGCAGGAAATAGTTCATGCAGTAGCCCTGGGGCCAGTCCGAGCGGGACAAGATGTTAAAAATGTGCTCTACACCGCAGCCGGGGAGAATGGCCCTACCTGGAGCCTCTGGCAGAAAGCACCAGGGGAGACTCGAGGTCGACCCCTGGGGTTTTGGAGTCGGGGATACAGAGGATCTGAAGCCCGCTATACTCCAACCGAAAAAGAGATATTGGCAGCATACGAGGGGGTTCGAGCTGCTTCGGAAGTGGTTGGTACTGAAGCACAGCTCCTCTTGGCACCTCGACTGCCAGTGCTGGGCTGGATGTTCAAAGAAAGGGTCCCTGCCACACACCATGCGACCGATGCCACATGGAGTAAGTGGATTGCACTGATCACACAGCGGACTCGAATGGGAAACCCCAATCGCCCAGGAATACTTGAAGTGATCATGGACAGGCCAGAAGGCAAAGATTTTGGAATATCACCAGAGGAGGAGGTGATGCGCGCGGAAGAGGCCCCACCGTATATTAAACTACCAGAAAATGAGAGGAAACATGCCTTGTTCACTGATGGGTCCTGCCGGATTGTGGGAAAGCATCGGAAGTGGAAGGCTGCTGTGTGGAGTCCTACACGACGAGTTGCAGAAGCCACTGAAGGACAAGGTGAATCGAGTCAGTTTGCAGAGGTGAAAGCCATCCAGCTAGCTCTAGACATTGCTGAACGAGAGAAATGGCCAGTACTTTACCTCTATACTGATTCATGGATGGTGGCAAATGCTCTGTGGGGGTGGTTACAGCAGTGGAAACAGAGCAACTGGCAGCGCAGAGGTAAACCCATCTGGGTGGCTGAACTGTGGCAAGATATTGCTGCCCGGATAGAGAATCTGGGCTGTGAAAGTACATCATGTAGATGCCCACGTACCCAGGAGTCACGCCACTGAGGAACATCAAAAACAACCAGCAGGTAGATCAGGCCGCTAAGATTGAAGTGGCTCAGGTGGATCTGGACTGGAAACATAAGGGTGAATTATTCATAGCTCGGTGGGCTCATGATGCCTCAGGCCATCAGGGAAGAGATGCGACATATAGATGGGCTCGAGACCGAGGGGTGGATTTGACCATGGACACTATTGCACAGGTCATCCACGAATGTGAAACATGTGCTGCAATTAAGCAAGCCAAGCGGTTAAAGCCTCTTTGGTATGGAGGACGATGGCTAAAATACAAATATGGGGAGGCCTGGCAGATTGATTATATTACACTCCCACAAACCCGCCAAGGCAAGCGCCATGTGCTCACAATGGTGGAAGCAACCACTGGGTGGGCTGGAAACATACCCTGTGCCCCATGCCACTGCCCTGAACACTATCCTGGGCCCTTGAAAAACAAGTCTTATGGCGACATGGCACCCCAGAGAGGATTGAGTCAGACAATGGGACTCATTTCCGACACAGCCTCATAGACACCTGGGCCAAAGAGCATGGCATTGAGTGGGTATATCACATCCCCTATCACGCACCGGCCTCAGGGAAGATAGAACGATACAACGGACTGTTAAAGACTACGCTGAGAGCCATGGGTGGTGGGACTTTCAAACACTGGGATACACATTTAGCAAAAACCACCTGGTTAGTCAACACCAGGGGATCTGCCAATCGAGCTGGCCCTGCCCAATCAAAACTTCCACGTACAATAGAAGGGGATAAAGTCCCCGTAGTGCACATGAAGAATATGTTAGGGAAGACAGTCTGGGTTAGCCCTGCCTCAGGCAAAGGGCTAACCCATCCGTGGGATTGCTTTTGCACAAGAACCTGGGTGCACTTGGTGGGTGATGCGGGAGGATGGGTGAGGTCCGATGTGTACCTCATGGGGATTTGATTCTGGGTGAGAATAGTCAATGAATCAAATCTTATGATGGTATGTGCTAAACAACCCTGTCACTGTGTGTCATCATTACTATAACTGCTATCAAGGGTACTACAGTAAGAATCTCCCAAACCAATGACAGATGGACTTTGATAAAATGGAGTAAAGTGCAGCGGTGAGGTAATAAGAACTGACCTCATCAGTTGGCGCCCAGCCACTTCCTGGAGATCAACATTTTCAACCTGCGAACTGCGGGCATGGGCCACACCGGGTACACCAGCCACGAGCTCCGAATGCAGCATGCACCAGTCCAGCACCACACACCATCTCGCCTGCCCTGAGAGACTGCTCTCACAGATGGGGCCCACAGTGATGGACTAAATTACCTGAGTGGACATTTTAGAGGGATCGCCCATAGACTGTGGGAATTAAATCTGTATGTATATAGATGTACATATATATATATATAAGACAGGGGAAAGTGGTGGTAGATGAATGGGAACTGTAGGATCTGGGCATGGTGCAGATGGTATGGAATAAGGGGTGGATAATGTCCTGGTTCCGGCAGGGATGGGGTTAATTTCCCCAAGGATGGGAGAGGGGCACAGGTATTCCATGCCATGTGAGCCATGCCCGGGCTGTAGGGGGGGAGCTGCCGGGGGGGAGGGGGCCGGAAGTCGCTGCTCAGCACGGGCTGCGGCGGCGCTGGGTCCGGGTCCGGTCGGTTGAGCAGCGGTACCGGCAATCGTGTTTGTATATTCCTTTATCGGTGTTATTGTTACTGTTTTCTCTTCCTTTTGCTGTTCTGTTAAACTGCCTTTATCTCAACCCACGAGTTTTGCCTTTTTCTTCGTATTTCCCCCTCACGGCTGTGGGGGGGGGTTTGAGCGAGCGGCCGCGTGGTTCTTTGTTGCTGGCTCAGGCCAAACCACGACAAATTTTCATTTCTAGTTCTGATTGCTTTATCACCATTAGCTGCACTTTTTCCAATCTGCTTTTAACAAAGGTTACAAATTTATCAATGATACAAGGTCCAAACATTAGAGCCAATAGCAACATTATGAAGGGTTCCGCCAAAGTAGAAATTCTGGAGGCGCGACCTCCCATCCTGTTGCTATAGTTTTGCAGCCTCAGTACGCGCAATAATAGTGATAAGGGTGATTGCAATAAGTTTTTCCTGGATTTGAACTAGGGCACCAATAAGTAGCTTTTAGATTCGACATTCCCCAGCTATATTGTCGTGATGGGTCACACTCCGGGTGTGACGTACTTCCACCGTACCCTACGGCAGAGTCCAGTAATTCACAATTAGTCATGTTGAAAGAGGGTTCTCCTGATGTAACGTTGAATTTAAGAACTTTAGAATCATCCCACCTAGAGATAGTCCAATTAAAGGGGCTGATGTTTCATTTTCTGAGGTCGTGGTAATTACTATTATTAGCAGTATACCAGACTTCATTTCCCCACTATTAGTACCTCTCTGCCTTCCTCGTCTACTCTTTTGCAGAGAGCAACGGGATATCAATATCTTCTCAGCAGCAGCAGGTAGTCTTCAGGGGAATATTTGGCTGTTATACTATTAATGCCCATTTAGCCATATTCGTAAGGATTGGGAAGCGTAATGATTACCTGAAGTTTTGTTCCAGGCTTTAGTCTGTCACTTATTTCTAAAGTGTAGAGTTAATTATCTCTCCAAATGTATTTCCACCTACTTTGTTGTTGGGTCCGTTTCCAGGTGAAGCTTATAGCACACTGTCTTAAGACTCTCTGCTAGTCTGTTTCATATATTTCCCAAGGCTCAGGTATTAACAACTCCCATCCACAAAATAATTTACAAATCTTCACTTGAGCCCGTGGTTCCCCGATATGTATCAAATTATCGCCACATTTCATACAATAGGGTTGTCTTTTGAATGAAACTCAGGACTATTCTCTATCGCAATTTAAACATCGGCAAACAACTCAACATAAATGTCCAGAAGTAGGGTGTTTTAGGCAGGGTATTCCACGGAGGTCTCCTATTCTGGGCGATTCAGGTATTCCTGTGTCCGTTTCACAGCAAAAGGGAAGGGGTGGTTTCATTTACTGGCCTTGTTTTTCCTCATCTTTATTTGAGGCCTCCTGGTTTAGACATCACAGTCCATCTTTCCTGGGAAGATAGGTCCTTTAATCCTGTTGGCATGAGTCCATCCTTTTTCTGCCGTCCGTACTGCTGTATCTGTGGTAAGTAAAACAACAAAGGGTCCTTCCCAACGGGGTGTTAGGGAGGTTTCTTTCCATGTTTTGATTAGTACATGGTCTCCAGGCTGGATCCGGTGTATGGAAATGTCCAGAGGAGGTCTTTGTACCACTAAGCCCTTTTTTCTTAGTTCCTGTCTCCTTTTAGTAAGTTCTAAAATGTATTCTGTAAGAATTTTATCCTCGACCTTTGGGTGTTCCACTAATAATTCAAAGTCATAAGGCATTCCATACAACACTTCAAAAGGGGATATACCAGTATCTGTTCTTGGCTGAGTTCTAATATAAAGCAAGGCCAATGGTAAACATTTAACCCAATTCATTTTTGTCTCTACCATAAGTTTGGTTAGGTGTTTCTTTATCTCCCCATTCATTCTTCTACTTTCCCAGAACTCTGTGGGTGCCAGGGAGTATGGTATTCTTATTTTGTACCGAACAATTCAGTTGTCTCTTTAATTATTTTGGATGTAAAACGTGGGCCTCGGTCTGAGTCAATTACCGTAATAGTTCCATACCTCGGAATAATTTCTTCTAAGAGAATTTCAATAACCATCTTTGCAGTAGCTTTTACCACTGGAAAGGCTTCTACAAAGTGTGTAAGGTGATCAGCCAAGACCAATAAATACTGATATCTCCCAACCTTCGGCAGCTCGGTAAAATCCACCCGTATTTTCTCAAAGGGTCTTTTAGCCAATTCACGACCCCCTTGAACCTTTTCCCTAAGTTGTCGCTTAATCACTTTGGGATAGGTTAGGACATCCCCTCTAAGATCCTTTTAGCTAGGCCATATGTTCCGACACAGGCATAGTTTTGTCTCAAACTGATCCACCAAAGCCTGAATTCCCCCAATGTGCTTTATGATGTAATTTGTTTAGTATTCCCCGAGCTAATCCCTTTGGAAGAATTTCCTTGCCGTCTGGTAGCAGCCATTTATCACCATCTCTTTTTGCCCCAATTCGTTTTAGCTTATCCAATTCTTGGAGAGTGAAAGTCTTATCTAATTTGAGCCTTTCAGGTTTCTCTCCCAAGGTCTGAACCATTAATAATGCGGCCCGTCTTGCCTCTGCGTCGGCTAGATTGTTTCCTCTTACAGTATAGGTTGGTCCCTTCTGATGTCCTTTTACATGGACTATGGCTATCTTTAGTGGACCTCTTAATGCCTTTAAAACTTCTAGGATTAGCTTTTCATGGACTAATCCTTTTCCCTGGGTGCTAATTAAGCTTCTCTCTTCCCAAATTTTTCCAAAAGTATGTACCACCCCAAAGGCATACTTTGAATCTGTATAAATTGTTCCAATTTTTTTTTCTAAGAGTTTTAATGCTCTCATCATAGCATATAACTCACACGCTTGTGCGGACCAAGCTTTACTTAATGGTCCTGATTCTTTTGTCTGAAAAGTATACCCATCCACAATAGCATATCCTGATTTCCGTTGTCCTTCAGCCGCTCGTGAGGAGCCGTCCACAAATAATTTTTCTCCTTCGTCTAATTCGTCTTCTTCTAAATCCTCTCTTGTTTTAGTCCTGCAATTTATTAGTTGGAGGCAGTCATGTGTTTAAATCTTCTCTAGGTTCCCCGTATAAAAATTGGGCAGGATTCTGAATAGAGGTGGTTTCCATTTCTAGCCTAGGGGAGTTAATTAAATTCCCCTCATACTTTAGCAATCGACTATCTGTAAGCCATTTATCAGCTCGTTGTTTCAATACTCCTTGAATGTTATGGGGTTGTATACTTTTAGTTCTCCTCCTAAGGTGACTTTTCCGACTTCTACCAATAAGGCAGTGGCCACTGTTGCTTGCAAGCAAGTGGGCCACCCACGGCTTACAGGATCCAGTATTTTTAGAATAATATCCTACAGGCTTTCTCTGCCCTGCCCATCCTTGGGTCAGAACCCTATAAGCTGTCCCGTTATTCACATTGATAAAAAGTTGAAAGGGTTTACGGATATCAGGTAAACTGAGGACAGGTGCTTCGACTAGATCTCTCTATATTCTCCCAATGATTCTCATCTTCAGGGGACCATTTTACCAACCCATTTTTAGTTAATTTTTCGCATAAGAATTTTACTTTACTGCTGCAATTTTCTATCCACTGACGACAATACCCTAATAATCCCAATAACTGCCTTATCTGTCTTTTATTAGTGGGCGCTGTTAGAGGCAAAATTCCTTTTACTCTTTCGGGATCTAATTTCTTGTGTCCCTTTGTGAGCCAATGTCCTAAATATTTTACTTCTTCTTCAGTAAACTGCAAATTTGGATTTAGAAACCTTTAATCCTTTGAGGCCTAGAAAGATCAATAATTTGATGCTCTCATTTTCTGACTACCTCTTGGGTTTATCCAGCAATCAATACATCACCCATGTATTGTATTAAAATTAGTTCCTGACTTAATTCATAAGATTCCAGTAACTGTTCCAGAGCTTGTCCAAACAAGTTCGGGGATTCTGTGAACCCCTGGGGCAAAACAGTCCACCGTAATTGTCGTTTTCTGCGTGTCTTGGGGTCTTCCCACTCGAAGGCAAAATAGTCCCTACAACTTTTTCTTCTAAGGGACCAGGCCTCCGAAAAGCGTCTTTTACACATCTATAACACTATTACCATTTATCAACCTGGACTTAACTGCTTAAGTCATGGTGTGTGGGTTAGCCACCTACAGGGAGGACCGGCCGTAACTGGTTCCGTTCATTCATAGCTCTCAGCTCTTGTACTAAGCGAATAGGACCCGTACTGGCTTCTTTACGGGGCAATATCGGGATGAGTATTGTGAGGAGACATACAGGGTTCCAAAAGTCCTTGGGCCAAAAGCCCTCTCAATTAACTGGCTGCAACCCTTCTCTCCCTCTCTCGGAGGATGGGAATACTTTTTTATCCTAATTGGCTGGTCTGGGTCTTTTATGGAGACCGTGATCGGTTTGATATTTAACTTTCCCACCGATCCTGGGCTATACCAAGTTTCTGGATTAATCCTGGCTTCATCTTCCGCGGTTAATAAGCATAATCTTACTTTTAGTTTCTCTTGATCTATTTCCAAATCGATTCCTAACTCCACCATCAGGTCTCGTCCCAAAAGGTTATACTCAGCTTCTGGGACTACTAAAAATGTTCCCACTCCATATTTATTTGGAGCTTCTATTGTTACACTTTTTATCAGGGGCACCTTGAAAGGTTCCCCCTTTGCACCGATTACTTGGAGTTTATCCTTTGATTCTACACATCCAGATGGTAACTTTTGGACGGTTGATCTTTCGGCGCCCGAGTCCATGAGGAACTCGAACACTTCATGCTGAGGACCCAATTTCAATTTTATCAAGGGCTCGGTAACCTTAGGGGTCCCCAGCAAATAGAGCCCCTGACCCCCCCTAATCTTCCTTAAAAATCTCCTCATCCTGCATCCTTTTCCGACAATTTCTCTGCAAATGTCCCTTCTTGTGACAATAAAAACATTCTATTTCTTGCGAACCAAATCTTCTTCTCAGGTCTACTGGGCCCCTCTGGGGACTGTCTCTTCTCCTACCCGGATTTTGCCCTTCTCTTACAGCTGCCATCAGGACTCTGGCTTGTTTCTTCTGATTTTCTTCTTCCCTTCTCACATACACCTTCTGAGCTTCTCGTATTAATTCACCTAAGCCCTTTTCTTGCCAATCTTGTATTTTTTTTTTTTAACTTTTTTCTTATGCCTGTCCAAGATTTAGCTACAAATTGAGTTTTCAGCAGAGCATGACCCACTTGACTATCAGGGTCCAACCCAGAATACAGCTGTAAACTCTTTCTCAATCTTTCTAGCCATTCAATGGGGGTTTCATCTCTTTTCTGTTGTTCATTAAAGGCCTTATTAATATTTTGTCCTCTGGGTACAGAATCTCTAATCCCTTGAATAATCATATCCCGGAGATCTACCATATTATTTCTGTGTACGGGGTCTCGATTGTTCCAATTGGGCCTTTGCAGGGGCCATTTTTCATCTCCGGCGGGACCTTGCTGATGTCTCTGGTCCCAATGTCTCATACCTGCCGTTCTGATCATTCCCCGTTCTTCGTTTGTAAACAAGATCTTTAAAATAGACTCCATTTCATCCCAAGTATAAATGTTAGGCCCAAGGAATTGATCAAAACGTTCAGCTACTCCTAATGGGTCCTCTGACAAGTGTCCTATTTCTTTCTTAAATTCTCTCACATCCCCGGAGCTGAGAGGTACAGATACAAATCCAACTCCGGGCTGTGGTCCCCCCATAGCAGTCTCCCTTAATGGATACAATAAATTTTCCTCCCTTTTTTTTTTTTTTTTCTAGTTTGACTTCTAGTTATTCTCCGATTAGAAGGAGGAGCCCCTTCCTCCAGTTCTGGGGGGGGCTATTAGAGGGAGGTCCTGCTCAGCATCTTGTGGTGGCGAAGGAGGTGGAACATAGGGTGGGGGAGACGCTGGAGGTTCGTCTCCATTCCACCTTTTCTTCCTATCATTTTTCTTTTCTTTTAATGAAAACAAATTAGCGGTCTGAGCAGTGCCAAGGATCCATAAAAAGGCATATTCACTCTCCTCCTTGTTAAATGGTCATTTGTTGTTCACATATATGTTTAATTGTTGGCATATCCAATTCTCAAAAGATCCAAAACTTGGCCAATATAAACCTTTTCTTATCTGTTTTTCTCCCCATACTTCCATACAATAATGGACCATTTTCTCCTTGGACTTCCCCTTTCGAGAAGGGGAGCTTCCCCAATATTGGATCATTAGGCCTAACGGGCTATCCTGGGGTATATTGGGGAGCCCACCCCCACCCCGTATCTCCTTCATGGAATCAGAAGCCTTACTCTTCTTCTGTCCCATCTTCCGAGAGTGCCTTCTTTCACTCAGGTTTCACTCGTTTTCCCTCCGTTCATGGCCCACGTCCTCGCGGACAATGGGAACCACACTACTAGGAGGTCCACACTCACTTCGCCCGGTGGACTACTAAGTCCAGTGGACGTCTCATTCACTCGCACCCCGGGTACCCAATCGCCGACCGAATGGAACCGCAATATACTTACTCACTCCCGAGTCTTCGTCCGGCTCTTCGTGCACAAAAATTACGGGGAACTGCAGTATCTCCTTTTTCCTTCTTTTTGCTTTCCTATCTCAGTTCGGAAAATCCAGGTGAGCTAAGTCAGAATCTCCTCCGGGACCATCCGAAGATGGGGCGCCCTCCCAGAGTTGAATTCCGAGTCAGCTGTCTGGATCCGAGTCACGGCACCAAATTTGTTATACTTGAATTGAAACCAATCGAGTCCAAAATGGATTCACTAAATATTTATTAAGGTAGGAAAGCAAAAGCAGTGCTGGGCGGCCGGAGAGTCGCAGCTCCTCCAAGGCTCGCAAATTCAAGCGAGCTGAGCAGCTCCTTTTATCTTCATGGAGGTCGATTTCGACATCTTCGGTATGCCCCTCTGCTTCTTCCGTTAGCGTGATTTCATCAGATCTGTACTCGCTTGAGGCAGTTTTGATACAATCTATTCTTTACAGGCTTGATTGCTACACACGTTAACAATGCGGTTTAACGTTTGCTCAAGACAACATTGTGGATATATCTCTTCTTGTCAAACGGGATGTTCTCAAGACTACCACAATGGGTTCGTTCCCCTTGATTAACTTGATTTGATCAGCAAATCACCCCCAGTTACTTATTACAACAGGACGTCGATATTAGGGTTAAACCACGTAACAGAGTGTTGTTATCAGGCAGCGCAAGCAGGTCTCTGCCTCTTACAGCCCCAAATCGCTCCGCTGCCAGACTCACCTCCCCGTGTCCGCAGAGAATCGCACCATCGGCCCGAGGAAGAGGAGAAACCACCAGGAAAAGCAGCAGAAGGGCAGCTACTTTCATCTTCGGGGCCCCAGCCGAGCAGCAGGCACTTTAAATAAGGGCCCTGACAAACCCACAACATCGCAGGTCCCTGCTAAACCCAAATTACAGCCTGGCTCAGTCTGTAATTAGTCATTTCCCCGCTTGGTTCATGGCAAGGTTACATTGCCCTCGAGACACAAGAGCGCAAGGTCCGTCAACGCTTCGCATCGCAAACGTAAATCAAAGTGCTTCTTCGCAAACATCCTGCTCCAACGAGCTTCTGACACTCCATTTCTTCTGAAAAGCTTAACAGAGGTTTAATTTGAAAGTCCACACAAAAAAAATAAAGCATCAACAACAAACAACCCACGCTTTTCTGTATCGCTTAACAGGCCCAGGGCCACCTCTCCAGTGCTGGGGGTGACGAAAGTCAACGTCTTCTTGCTTGAAGGCACCTGACAAGACTCACGTCAGCCTTTTGGACGGCAGTTCCCTTGGCGTGGAGGGCTCACAGCCCCCATTCCTCCAGCAAAGCCAGCAGATGCACCTCGCAGCCCTCCCGCAGGGCCGCCACGGCCGCCCCGTACACCCCAAAACCTCCTGGATAATGGGAAAACCTCGCAGCAGCCCACAAAAAAAGGCTACGGGGAGCAGTTTGGGGCTTGTTTGGTGTGGGAGCAGTCACTGGATGTTCAGTATTTTTGGCCCCGACTGCTCGTAAAATGAAAAAAAGGTGGTTTTGAGGCTGAAGCGGGTAGGAAAGCCCTGAGCCCCAAGGTTTGTGATGCGATGAAAGCTCTGCCAGGGGGCAGCGTAGACAAGGCCCAGCTTTGCGTGCTGGCCCCTTTGGTGTGGGAGCCGTCGCTGGACGTTCGGTATTTTTGGCCACGGCCACTCCTAAAACGAAAAAAAAAGGTGGTTTTGAGGCTGAAGCGGTCAGGAAAGCCCTGAGCCCCAAGGTTTGTGGTGCGACGAAAGTGCTGCCAGGGGACAGCGCAGACAAGGCCCAGCTTTGTGTGCTGTCCCCTTTGGTGTGGGAGCAGTCGCTGGACGCTCAGTATTTTTGGCCCCGACTGCTCATAAAATGTCATGCATCTGCTGGAAAACAGCTCCAACCCTCCACCCTGCTCCAACAGCTGGGAAATGACCTCTACTTTCCTCTCACAGTGTGTTCCCGTACAGTTTCTATCGCCTCTGAAATTAAATCTGATTACACTTTTCCTTCTCTGGCATTTGCACCCCGGCGTGTCTATAAAGACACACAACCAAGCCCGACATTTGCTGAGCAAAAGAGTCTCTGCTCCTTTATCCCCTTTCACAAGAGCAGAGCTCAGCTCCTAGTTGCACAGTTTTCCTCTTTACACCTTCCTTTAAAGAATCCTTCTTGGCCGTGCCTGGTTTGAGTCACACAGTCAAGGTCTCACAAAGGGGTCTTGAATGATGCACAACAGTTTGCCCAAGACCAGCCTTTGAAGAGCTCCACTTTACGTGTGGTTTCACTACTGCCATGCTTTTGAGGTCCAGTTGCCCACATCACCTTCACTTCATGAAGGAGAGGCATCGGGGTTTCTGTTTCCCAGGGATGCAACCCCTTTCTCAGCCAGATTAGTTGCTGTTTTCCAGCAGAACCTTCCAGGCAGAGTGTGACGTGTCCAGAGAGTATCGCATTATGAAGGGCAGATCTTCCCAGGCAAATCTGTTTGCTTTCTTTCTTGTCATTTATAGAACATATTAGCAGATTAAAGTAAAGTTTCTCAGCAAATCATACTCTCAGAATTGCTTGTTCACTGGAACACCCTCAGGTAGGATGAACATGAAGGGCAGGGGCAAAGGACTGAGCTGGCGGTCTGCAGATTGAAGTGCACCGTGGCAGCCACTTTATGGAAAACAATGGCAAATTAGAGGGAGTTCAGAAATGAGGATGAAGCTTAGCTGGAGAGCTGAGGGGACTGGCTAAGCTGGGCAATTATCTTGAGAAGAGCCTTGAAACATGTTAAAGGCTATGGTGAAGTGGAAGTGAATAATTGTCCTACATGTCCTCTGAAAGCCCAAATCAGGGGTCTAAAATCCCAGAAAGAGTAGGAGAAATTGGGTCTAGGCTTAAAGAAAACTTCTCAGATGGTAAAGACAGCAATGCACTGATGAAAACAGCACTACAGTGCCCAAGGAGACTGACACTCCATTTTTGCAGAAGACCAAGCAGGACAAAGATCTGTTAGGGATGACCCTTGTATCGACAAGGCTGCCAGATGTGAATTGGTTTTGTTCCCATCTGTTCTGTAAGACTTCTGAAGGTGGGCCATAGAGTGACTGCAGAAACGCCTTCAAAACCCAAACACACACATTCCCTCCCCACTCTCCCTGCCCACGCGTTCCTGTTCCTGAAAGCAAGCAAACAGAATGGAGGAGAATGAAAGCTATACACCTGGGGATAAAGCCTACCCTTAAATTTATTCAGTTGTAAAGCAAACTCCCTGAGATGACAATGTGCAAGCTGGTCCGAGAATTTTCTATTGCAAGAAGCTAAAGTTGTCTAAGATTTTTTTCAAAACTCATGGTCCTTTTTTTTTTTGTAGAGAATGTGGTCAAGAAGTACGGGACTGGAGAGGCTCATGGTGCCTTTTCCAAACTATTTTTTTTCTTTTAATCTTATTAAATCGATATATTTTTTAAGTTTGTAAAGAAAAGACTGCAGCAACAAATCCTCCTGTGCTGCTTCTATTTAAAATGCATGCACCGATGCATGCAAGACCTACCAGGCTTGCTGCTGCAGATTTGTCCAGAGAAACCAGCAGGTCTACCCAATTCACCCAGCCCCTGCAGGAGTGATGCTGCCCAGCCCTGCTCCCACCAGCTGTGTCACCTCCTTCTCTGACCCAGCAGCGTTTAGCCGTGGAAGCATTTATAACTTTGCTGAGAGGAATCCCTGGTGTGTCTGTCCCATGGCTCAAGAAATGGGTTGATACACATGCCCATGGGCAGCTGACTTGCTGATTCACTGACTAACCTCCTAATTCAGTTTGTTTAATTGAGAAGATATTGTTGCCAATCCCCTATAGTGCTTATAACCCTTGCAGTAGCTTGAACTCTTCCTCGTCCTTTGACCCTTCAGCCTTCCAAACACAGGTCCCTGAGCTTGGCATTTCCAGCTCCCTCTTTCCCAGATGCCAAATCTTTCCACATGTAAATGAGGTCTGGGTCTCCTCCCATGGTCTCTGTGACCATGAGATGGAGCTCCTGGCAGTCTTCATCCTATCAGAGGCTGAAAGTCTTTCTTCACCAAAAGGGTTGTCAAGCATTGGAACAGGTTGCCCAGGGAAGTGGTGGAATCACCATCCCTGGAGGTATTTAAAAGATGGGTAGATGTGGTGCTGACAGACGTGGTTTAGTGGTGGGTTTGGCAGTGTTAGGTTGATGATTGGACTCAATGGTCTTAAAGGTCCCTTCCAATCTAGGTGATTCTATGATTCTAAGTCAGGGGAGGGATGTCCTCTCCCACATTTGTGCTTTGCATCCCCTAAGGCAACAGCAGAAAACATGCAGCTAGATAGAAATCATGTGGCAGACCAATTTGGGCCACTTCAACTTAAGTGAGAATAATTTTGTCTGTGTCTCCTTCTGCAAAGCCAGGGTTTGCTGTTGAAAACCCCCTGACCAAAGAGGGCTGGCACTGTGTGGTGACAGGACTGCTGAAAGCAGTGGGCTGCTTCCCTGAAGGGGATGAGAAGAACTGCACTAAGCCTGGCCGGGTGTCCCCCGGTAAGGGGAAGGTTGGTTGATACTGGGAGCAACGCATCCTACCCGGGCAGCATCAGGCAATGGCAGTGGAGGCAGACACTGGAACTGGGGAATACATCTGCTGCCTGGCAGGCTCTAGCCAACGTACCTTGCACTGGTGCTTTCCAGCCCCAACTTGGACCGGGATTATGAGACCCAGCTTGGAAGAGTCTGGTCTCCGAGTGTCAGGTGGGAGGATCTGCGGCTCTCATTTAGTTGTTGGGTATTGTGTAGATTGTGCTGTTGCTGAGGGGTGTGGTGGTGGTGGACTGTGTAGTCCAGGGGGCACCCAAAGGCAGCAGTATCAGTAGACACTGAAAGAATTGAGTTTATACCCGCCAGCTTGGGTTTGGTGGTCACCCCAGCTCTTTGTAATGCTCTCCTTTCCTCTCTAGCTCAGGGCAGGATCCATGCAGGAGCTCAGGCTTCCCTTAGAGACCACACTCAGGGAATTCCTGTGCCCTGATTTCCACGGGGTGAAGGCACAAGTAAGTCAGTATGTGGTGTCAGGAGACGAGTTTTCATCATAGTTAAGATCAGGTACAGGTTTGCTGAGGAGAACCAGAGGAACTTAGCCCCTGTTCTCTGCTCTTCTGCTTTAATCCACACTCCCACTCCTCACCGCCAGTGCTTGGAGGTGACCCTCCTACAACAGCCCTGCAGGCTTTTATTTTTTTAGTTTATGGCCCTGTCCATTGCATAAGGAGATCTGCCTACAGCAAAGGAGACTTGTGCCATTGCACTCTCCAGCTGCTCTATGCACCCCATTGCTAACAACTCCTACTCTCCATGATACAACCCCTCACCCGAGTGTTAGTTCAGGGGAAGGAGTGATGTGTTCCCCTCATGCAGTGCAGCATGTGCAGAATTACGTGGTCTCCAAAGAAGAGAGCCAGTTTGCTAAAGTGCCAAAACCCCAGGAGTAGGATCTTACCGGAATTCAGAGGCAAGTGAAGACTTATGAAAAACTGGAGCTTCTCAAAACCCCGTTGCAGGTGCCTATATGCTTAGGGAGGAGGCACAACATAGAAAGTTAGGGAGTCTCACTAAAACATCTGGAAAAAATTTTGTAGGACAACATTTTATGGCTGATGATGTTTTGGTGTTTCTAATAAGAAAGGAACAAAACCTTACGTGACACTGCAGGGTTTCAGTGTGACTTGTGGACCCTGTTCTCAAGTGAGCTGGGTTTTTGTGATTGCTGCAAATGCTTCAGTAAGGTTTCAAGACAGAGTTGGGAAGAAAACAAAATCTGTTTAGGCCAACATCTGGATGAGTGTCTGTGTGTAAATGTGCATACAGACACCCCACATTCCCCCCTCATAGCCAGGCACCAAGACCAGGCAGCTGGTAAGAACCAGTAAGTGAATAAATGGAGAGTTACAGATTGGGTGGAAAAAGTACCTGGGAAGGATGAATCCATGAACAGAATTTCATTTTGAAGGTGGAAACAGTCTTTTTTCAAGGGCTGAGATGAAGAGGAGAGTTATGAGGGGATACAGATCTGAGGATGACCACAGATACAGTTAAACATGAGTTATCTTTCCACGCTGAACAGGAATGCAGAATTTACTTTCTAAAAATAATGTTTCACCAGTCAAATTTTCCATGGTGCCTCCGGCTTTCAGGGTTTGGCCAAGATGATGAAGAGATCATCCTACTTTTCCAGTAGACAGCTTTTTAAGCTTTTTCTTTGCTCCCCAAACATGCTGCCATTGTTCTCTGGTCCGAATTCCATTCCTTCCCGCCTGGCATTAGTGGTGGGCTGAGATCAGTACCTGGGCTGGATCCCTTTCTGCTGGAGCAGGCTCAGCACCCGCTCACGGATTGGCTTGGTTCTCATCCCGTAGATGAGGGGGTTGAGCATGGGAGGCACCAGCAAGTAGAGGTCAGCCATCAGGATGCGGACGTGCGCAGGGATCCTCTGGCCCCAGCGCTGAGTGTAGGAGCAGAAGAGCCCAGGCATGTAGAAGAGCAGGATGACACCAATGTGGGAGCCACAGGTGCCACAGAACTTCAGATTAGCCTCTCTGGAGGAGAGACTTACGACCTCCCTCAGGATCAGCATGTAGGAGACAGCAATGAAGGTGGAGTCTAAGCCCACCACGACAGTGGCAGCCGTGATCCCGTAGATGCTGTTGGGTCGGGTGTCCCCACAGGCCAGCTTCACCACTGACATGTGCTCACAGTAGGAGTGGTGAATGACCTGGGGACCGCAGTAGGACAGGCTGGTCACCATGCATGTCAGAGGGGTGATGATGATGATGCCACGCACTGCAGCAGCCAAACCCAGCTTGGCAATGGTGGGGCCAGTCAGGATGGCAGAGTAGTGCAGGGGCTTGCAGACAGCCAAGTATCGGTCAAAAGCCATGGTGAGCAGGACCCCAGACTCCACTGCGGAGAAGCTGTGAATGAAGAACATCTGGGCCACACAACCCTCAAAGTTGATCTCGTGGGAGTGGAACCAGAAGATGCTCAGGAGCTTGGGCATGATGGAAGTGGTGAGCACGAGGTCAATGACAGCCAGCATGGAGAGGAAGCAAAACATGGGCAGGTGCAGGCTTGGGTCCATCTTAATCACTAGGAGGACCATGATGTTCCCCAGCACTGCCATGAAGTACATTGTGCAGAATGGGAAGGCAATCCAAAACTGAGCATCCTCCAGCCCAGGGATGCCTGTCAGGATGAAGGACGAGGGACTGGAGTGATTTGGGTAGGACATGAGGCACTGCTGCAGAGCTGGAAGGGAAGCCACAGGAATAGCTGGCATAGATGGAGAGAAGAAAGAGCTGTAGCAAGCACTGCTATGGACTGCAGCCACACAGACCTGTGATCATATCCTCCTGCCTCTTATCCAGGTACACTCAGTCCCATCATTGGCAAGATGCAAATGCACACGGTCTTAGCCTGAACATACAGGAGTTATCTTACCTCTCTGCCCATCCAAGGCTGGCCTCTGACTGTTGTCCCCACCTCTCCACTCCATAGTTTGGGAGTGACAAACTAGAAGTTGAGTGCATCTAGTCACCATCAGTACAAAAATCTAAGATGGGAGAAGGGGGAAGATCCAGAATACTTTGAGGACGCAGGTCAGCAGGACTCTGGTCACCCACACACCTCCGCAGGTGTAAAATTTATCCTTTCATGGGCTGATGTGCCCCGTCTGATTCCCACCTTGGGAAATTGCAGCAGATGTATATTTGCAATATCAACGTTTGTTGCTCACAGTATTTTTGCTGTGAGAGCTGATGCCCATGGAAGCAGCGCACTGACCCTATGCGTCCCCCAGCTGCGTGCCCTGCTTCAGGCCAGCACTGTCAGCTGTGGGGCTGCCCCTGCTGCAGCCCAAATCCAAACCACCTTGCTGGACTCCCTCTCTGAAAGGACATCCCACCTACAGAGTCCCTGTCTCCTGCATTAGGAAGGAAACCCAGCATCATGGCCAAAACTGCCCTGAGGCTGCAGTGCCGGTCCCTGCCAGCACTAACCCTCCCATGGTGCGTGTACCTCCTAACCCTCAAGCCCTTGCCAAAAGAAAGAAGTGCTGTGAGTTGTCCCTGTTTTACTGGGGGACAAAAAGGCACAGAAGGGTTAAATTTGCCTGCTGGTAGTATGGGAATTAGATGTATGTTTCTCAGGCACTCCTACCCTCTGCTTTCCCCAACATACCAAAGGGCAAGACTTCATCTCCTTGGCTTTCCAGACATTTGACTTCCTTGACCTCTAAATAGTTTCATCTCTCCTCAAACCACTTTGAATCCTCCGCATGACACAAACCAACAGGCATTTCAGTCTGTTTCTAGTCATTGCTATTTGTAATGTAAGGCCAAATACTGCAAAGCCAATATTGTGAAAATGTTGCCAAGACAATGTTATTTCTAACAGTTTATTGCAAAGAGGACTAAAGAGGACTCTGTTTGCAGTGTAGTCAGCTACCTTGGCTATAAATTCAGGGAGGCAGAGCCACAGCTGGCACAAGCCAGTCCAGCAGGAAATGTGTCTCGTGCCAGAATTATTTATCTGGAAAGGACAAACACATCTGAGATCATGTAATCCCGTGCTTGGAAAAAAAACAGATACTCCCTCCCTCCCCTCTGTCAGAAGTAATCGATCTACAAATCCCATGTACTGTTCTGGGCAGCATTACTTGTACTTCATCTTGTATAATAAAGCTATCCAGATTATTAATGCTATTCAGCAACCATCAGACTCCATTTTTACTGGGTCCTTTTCATGTCTGTTCACAGTGCTGTGCCAGTTCTGTTCCCTTAGCAGGGTCTGATTTCTTGGGTACACACAAACACACAATGTACCAAGGAAGAAACCTCTTTAGCGCAGTCTCCCTGACCAGCCCATTTGGGTCATGCAAAGACGCTGTCCCCACTGCACTCCAGTTTCATCCACGTTACACCTGACCTCCTCTACATTTTGTGTGTCCTCCTCCTGATGTGCCCTGCAGCCAGGGTGCCAGTGTGCTGGCAACCAAAGGTGCCTCTGGACCCTGAACGCACACACAGGGACAGGCGTCCAGTGCCACGTCCCAGCCCTGCACAGAGCATCACACCTGGAGGAGCTGCTCCTTCATCTCATCCACTCCAACCCAGCCTTGCATGGACCTCTCGCTTCTACCACCAGCCCCCAAGAACCACTGCAGCTGTAGCCTACTTACAAACCCCACTTTAGGAAGATATTGCTGTGATTTTTGGCTATTTTTGAGTTGTACATGCAAGAACAGGGATGGGAGCAGCACTTTCAGACTTGTTTCTGCTCAAGCGGAGCAGCTCTTTCAAGTCTGTTGACACACTTCTGAGCATTTTCTTTGTGTTTCATTGGCATGAAAAGCTGATAGAGTTTTATTCTGTGCAATTAAGTAGTTTAGTAACTTGTAAAGTGACAAGTTTTGCTCATAGTCAAAACCCAGAAGATTTTCTAGAAATGGGGGACATTAGCAGGCACCTTGACCTAGCGTGCCATACCCCATTAGGTTTGTTGCAAACTTATTGTAATGTATTTTTAAACAGTGAAACAGATTAAAATACCCTCAGAGAAGGAGATGCTTGGTATTGCACAAAGTGCAAAGGAGTTGAAATCTTTGCTTGCTAGCATTCTGGCAAAGCTTCCCTGACTTTGTAAGGAGTGAATAGATCCTTGTACTTGAAGTTGAGATTTTAACTCTTTCCTCACTCGTTTTTGTCAGCTCTGCCTCTCTGCTGCTAAGCAATAATCATTAAATTTACCAGATTTGATGCACTTAAAATTTCGTGTCATTCTCAGACATTGTAAACCTACCAGCCATGCAGTCTGAGCCTGTGAAAAACATACAGCCAACTCCTTTTGCAACCACATGCTAATCTGACTGTGCTAACAGCCGCCCAGCTCTTTTGATCAGCCTACAGCCTGAAACAAAGTTCCCTTGAATTTGGGATTTTAAGAAAGCTAGACTAGCGACCCAGTTCATACCCCTTCCCCAGTATAACATCAAAAGTAATCTCTGATAGATACATGCACAACCTGATCTCCCATTGCAGAAACTCTATCCTTTCCCCAAATCACCCCTTTCAGAGCATTTTCCTAGCGCCAAGCCTGTATCTCACTGGAGCTCGTGACTTCTGTCCTTTCCGTAAGGGAGAAGAACGAATTATTACCTTCCTTGTGGTGTTTGCCATCCTCTTCAGGTTTGCACAAGCAGAAAGGACAGGACTAGAGCTATGATCAGGTAATTGCAGGCCTTTACAGATGACTGGGTTAGCAGACGTTACACCTATGTGGCTACAGCTTGTTTGAATTTGATTTAACCAAGAAACAGCTTGCAGCCAAGTAATTAGCATTGTCATAATTAAGCTGCGCAGGGAAGCAAACTGAGGTTGCAGTTCTATGACTGGCAGTTCTCTGCCACAATATTCACTTAATGTGGGATATCTGGAAGTAATGAAGTAGCTCATTAACTCAATAAGAGACAAAGTCCACTGAGATGTATTGGCATATCTGCATAGAAGCTTTTCTGGATAGATTGTTTTATATTCACTTCAATTTGGCTAAGGTTTGAACTTGGCTCAGAGCTTGGCACTATGCTTAAAAATACTGGCATAACACCAGATTAAATGAAAAAAAAATCATATCCCCAACTCACCTGGATGATTTGGATGTGACCCTGGCTGTACCTACATCACCTTCAAAGACTGTTTCTCTCTCATGCAACCAAGCAACTCCCCAACCTGCCCAAAACATCTCCATGGAAATATTTATACACCTTAAGGAGCCTTATCACCCTAATCACTCACTGCTGGGCCTTCAGAAACAATAATCACCACAGAGGAGAAACCGCTGCCTGGGAATAGCCAGGAATAGCAATGCTTTTTAAACGAATTCACTCCTCTTTCCCACTGCACAGGTTATGTCCGTCCCAGCATTAAGCAGTGGCAACAGATATTTGGTCCACAAAGGGGGAAGATTTTATCTCTGGGTGGGCAAATATCCCTATGTGCGTGACTAACTCTTCTCCTGGTACATATGCAATGGTACATGTGTCCTTCGGGCTTAATCCTGTCAGTGTAAAACTCGCTTTGGATTTGGATCCAGTATCACTGCACTCCTTCTGGGCACAAGAGAGCAGCTTGGATTCTTAGGGCTGCGTTTTAAAGTCACCTTTCATCTGAGGCTCCTGAAACACCCATGAACTTTAGCGAATGCTTCGTAAACGAGTGCTCATCCTTTGGACCTAATTCGGGTATTCCCTGTCCTTGCAGTCAATGAGGGTGGAGGTCAAGTACGAACCACAGGCGATCAGTATGGTATTTAGGAGAGGTGTGCTGGGGAAGGAGGGCAGGAAGCCATTCAGATAAACCCCACACCTGGGATCAATATCAGTTTTTCAGCTGTTTCGGTCTGGCAACTACAAACGTGACATGCGGAGCAATGACTTATGGGTATGCTGGCTCCTTGGACTACTGGTCCTTCAAAAGAAAGCAACCAAACTAGTAGAAATCTGCAGAGACTGGAAGATGAAGAGAGAAGGAGAAGCCCAGTTTAAGGAACCTTGTAACTTCTGCTGGCGTTTTGGTTACAGACAAAGAGACGGCATGGTTGGAGATGTTCTTGGAAGGAGGTGACCCATGCTGGGGCAGGGACAGCCCTAAGGGACCATGGGTGACCCACAACTAGTGCAGAGGAGAGCAAATAAGGACCAAGAAGCAGCAGCAGGAAACCACCACACACTGATCTGGATCTCCTGCTCCATTGTCACCCCACCAAGGGGGCTGGGAGGGCTGGAGTGCAACACATGGGGACAACACAGGGACCTGAGACTAGGACAGGGGAAAAGAGATGTTGGAGTGATGAAAAAACAGGGGAAGGGGGAGGAATGGTGTTTCCCTAAATGTTTTTTTTATTATTATTATTTTTTCTTTTTTTTTTTTTCCTCAGTGCATGAAGTAATTATCTAAAGTTTATGTCGTAAATTAAATTAAGTGAAAATCCTCAGGTCAAGACTGTTTTGCTCCCCATAGAAACTCCTTGCTTCCTTGGTCAGTTTTTTTGTTCCCTCTTCTTCCATGTGCTGTTCCTGGCCATGCATCTGTGGAGACTTGTTTTGCTTTCAGATGTGTATTTCTGCCAGCTGGGCTTTCCCTGCGCTCATGTTTCTCAACATACGGTTCCATGGTGGCTTCGGGCATCCAACTTATTTTCATCCTGCTTCTAATGTGACACCAAGGGCTGCCCTGATGTGGGATTTCAGAGGCTTTGGCAGCATCAGAGGGAATGGAGACATTGGTGTGGTGGGAAGCCATTTCTGGATCCTGCCCTATCACAAACAGGATCTTGTCTCAGGGTCCCCACAGCCAAGTGATAGCTTCTCTTCCACTCCAGAGTCTGACCTGGCCATCAAGGGACCAGGGTCACCTCACTGCAGAAGTGGGGAAGGGTCAGAGCAGCTGGGCACCACATGGGGTTGGCACCCAGCATCCATCTTCAAAAGGATCTCTTCTGAAAGCTCTCTCCAGCTGCAGTATCACACCAGGACTCCCTCAGCATGTGAGCCAGATGTGGACCTGCCAGGCAGCCTGGTGCTCCAGATGCAGTCCCATTGCATAATCCAAAGGATGGGTTCCCATCCTCTGCCAGCAAAGGTATCGCATCTCTGTGCCTGAAATGGGGTGGCTTTTCTGCTCTGAGGCCTCTCGTCATTATCACAGTACAAACAGGAACAAGACCTCAGCGGAGGCTTGCTCTTGATAATGCAGAGGTGAACCAGCGAAGCACCTTGCCCACTGAACACCACTTTGCGATTACTACATCCTTTACCCTACCTGGGGTCTCTGCACTTCGCTCGCAGCGCTGTGACTGAGAGGCAGAAGGTGAGGGAAACTCACCCAGCCAGGACGAGACCTCTGGTAGAACTAGAGACAAAATCTTGGGCAATTCTGGGCACGTGGAGGGATTGGGTTGGCCTCCCAGAGATTGTGGCAGTAATTAATTGCTTGGGTTTTGTAAAAAGAGACAGGGAAAGCCTGCTGGGACTCTGGCCAAGAGAAACAGCTTAGATAGAAGGTGGATCACTGCCCTGCCTCCCTTCTTCTGCAGCAAGGGTTTCCTCCAACTCTGAGAGGCAAGAGTTAATCCTGATCTTCTGAAGCTGAAGATGAGAGAGGGAGAGTGACACAAGATTGCCCGCCAGTTTGTGAAACCTCCCAAGAGACAACTTGGCTATAAAGTCCCCAGCTTTGGGGCAGCTTCTGAAGTCTGCTCAGCTGGCTGGAGAGCCAGAGGTCCTTGGAGAAGAGGAGCTGTTGCTTACTGACAGCTTGGTCAGATATCTGGTGAGTCATCCCAGGGAGTCTGGTGCAAGGGAGGAGGAAAGAGAGGGTCTGAACCAAGCCCTGATGTAAGTCCCGGTCTCTTGTGGGTTGGGAACCCAGCCTGAATTCTGGTGATGCATGATTTTTTTTAGTTTAATCTGGCAACTCATAAGAGTGCCTGTGTTTGGTCAAACCAGAAGTCCTCCTCACATGGGATCTGCTCTCCAGCTGTGGCTGTGCCTCTCTGCACAGCTGGTAGAGCCCCCCCAGGGGTGTTCAAGGGGTCCTGGAGAATCAGAGATGGCTTGGGAGGAGGCTGCCAGGACTGCACCAGCCTCATGGTGCTGGGGGTCCACCTGCTGCCTCCTCCACCTGCTCCAGGGAAGGAGAGACGTCTTGAGTCAAATAAGCACCAAAGATTTTCATATCTGAACAATGGTGATCATACTTTTGACTTGATATCCCTTCACACTCTTTTTGATAAACGTCACAACCTGACCTTGCCATGATTTAGTAACAAGCAGAATAACAAATCAGCCTCACATATTATAAGGATTGCAGTGAAAGTGGCACAATCTGGGTATGTTTTGCAAAGTTTAATGATTCTTTCTATTATGTTTTATTGACAAGAGACACTTTTAGGTGTAGTTTGCAAAGGATGCCTCTCAACATCAGACTCTGCTTCCAACAGCATGACCCCATCCATGGTTTTCTTGGCCGGCATCCCTGGGCTGGAAGATACACACCCCTGGATTTCCATCCCATTCAGCACAGTGTTCACCATAGCCCTCCTTGGGAACAGCACCTTCTTGTGTGTGATGAAGATGGAGCTGTCTCTCCACAAGCCCATGTTTTGTTTCCTTTCCATGCTGGCTGTCATTGACAGAGGTGGGAGTCGACCTGTTCTGTGAAGTAACAGATGACAGAACAAGAGGAAACGGCTTCAAGTTGCGCCAAGGGAAGTTTAGATTGGATATTAGGAAGAATATTTTCACCGAAAGGGTCATCAGGCATTGGAAGGCGTTACCCAGGGCAGTGGTGGAGTCCCCATCCCTGGAGGTATTTAAGGGTCGTGTAGATATAGCGGTCAGGGACGTGGTTTAGTGAGGGGCTTGTCAGTGCTAGGTTAATGATTGAACTAGATGTTCTTACAGGTCTTTTCCAATCTAGGAGATTCTGTGTGATTCTGTGTGTGACTTGGTGCTGTCCCTGACCACCATGGCTAAAATGCTGAGCATCTTATGGTTCAATGCCTAGGAGATCACCTTCAGTGCCTGCCTTGTGCAGATGTTTTTCTTCACACTTTCTCAATCATGGAGTCAGTGGAGCTGCTGGCCACGGCTTTCAACAAGTATGTTGCCGTCTGCAACCCCTTGAGCTACAAACTCTAACCTGACCATCTCCCTGGCAGTCAAGAATGGCCTGCTGGCTCTAATGAGGGCAGCCAGGCTCATGGTGCCTCTGCCTTTTCTCCTCCATTGCCTGCCATACTGCTGCTTCCACATCATCTCCCACTGCTACTGCAAACACATGGCAGTGGTGGAGCTGGCCTGTGCCAACACCAGGTTCAGTAACACCATCATGGTTCTCTTCATTGTGGGGCTGGATCTGTTGCTCATCAGGGTCTCCTGTCTTGGGATCTTGAGGATCATGTTGAGCCTGGCATTGAAGGAGGACAGACTGAAGGTATTTGGGACCTGTCTCTCCCACATCTGCATCATCCTTGTTTCCTACACCTCTGTGCTTTCCTCATCAGTCATCCCCAGGTTTGGTTGCCACATTGCTTCTCACATGCGCATCTTGATGGCTAACTTCTACACCACCACCCCACCCCCTCCCCCCCATTGTGTATGGTGTCAAAATCGAGCAGATCCATGACTGGGTGCTCATTGCATTTTACTCTCAGGAGAATCTAAATTCTCACACATCCCATCCACAGGAGCCTGTATGGGTATTCATACAACTGCACATCCAAATTGCAGACCATGATGGGCCACAGAAATTAACCCTGGATGCACATATCTGTAGCAAGTGCATGATCCATTTCAAACAAGTCCCATCTCTTCTCCTGAATCTTTCCAAATTTAAGACTTGAGAACTGTGAGGGCATTGTACGTATGTGTCGAAAATGGTAGCATTTCAGCCCATCACTGCCTACAGCAAGCAGCAAAGCCTGCTGGGCAGACTGAGAACGGTGGTAAATCCGGAGGTCAGCCTATGTAGAACTCAAAAATTTTCAGAGTATTCAGCTTTGATGTCACTGTGCTGATCGTGAGCTGGAGGTAAATAACATTCTTGTTTGAGCTCCACAGGCTGCATTTCTTCTCTTTTTGTGTGGTAAGGAAACGAGCTGATGACCTGCAGGCCCTCTCCAAAGAGCTATTGATGCTGCTGGGCCATTTAACTAGAGTGGGTGGAGGACAGAGGGGCCAAACCACCTTGTCTTGGCAGGCAGCTGGGAGAGGAGTGAGGTTCAAGGTGCTGTCCCTCGCTGCCGGGAGAGGGGGTGGTGGTGGGTCATGCCCACTCCTCAGGCACGACACTGGCACGGGTACAAACCATCCCGGAGCCCTGCGCCTGCTCCCAGTCTCTTGGCTCAACATGCAACGGCCGATGACGCATCTCCTGGAGGAGGGCTTCTCACATTTTCCAGCATGAGCTCTGAGGGCAGCCTCAGTGAGGGTAAGGTTAAACATGCTGCATGCGCCTTATCGCCCCTAAACAGCAAGGGCAGAGCACTGTCCCCTTCCTCCACCTCTGTATGCACTGGGGGGCTCGGGGGATCATATCCCAGGGTCATGGGAAGGAGCACAAACACCCGTGAGCACTGATTTTTTTATCTGTCTTTTCAGTTGTGATTGTCCTCATACGACTTAGATGAGATTTCTGTTGCCTGAGTTATTTATTGATGTGCTAGGCTGCTGTAAATCTGATTCATCGATCTGTGCTGCAAATGCAGCACAAAAAAAGAATGAAATCCATAATATTTCTACTGAATTAATGTATCTATTTACTTTATTTTCTCCAAGTCTCAGAATAAGATATGTGTTTTGCTGCATAGCTGACATATTTATAAATCTGGACTACTACAAAAGGAGATCCCTGTTCACAGTGTCTAATGAATTTATGTGTCATAAGAACAAAGACTGGCCTGTTTTACTAGTATATCTGTAGCTGTTGCATTCTTGACCCGGCTTTTGCAATCGCAGCCCAGCAGGTAAGAACCCTCCGTGCAAGTTCCTGTTGTACGTGATGGCTCATCACCCACACTGCCATGAGGGTCACAGGATCTTGTGGACCCTCTGCTTCCCCCAGGCTGTCCTCAGCAGTTCTTCTTCCACTGATCAGAGACCAAGGGAAGGATGTGAATTGAGATATTATGAAGCTTTTTATGAAACCACTTCACTCAGAGTAGTAGAGATGAGGGATTATGGGAGAACTTTGCAATGCTGAATGATAAAGTGGTAAATGCGACAGTAAAATTCAGTGTAGATTCATTAAAACTGAGGTGCTCTGGCAAAACACAGTCCTATTTTTGCACAGACAATGTTGTGCTATGAGCTGTCCATTCCCACTCAGAAATAGATATCTTGGAGTTATGACTGATGACTCCTTGAAAACATCGGACTGGTACCCGATCACTGGTACTCCAGACTCCTCGTTATCACCGCAGGTTTCACTCAGTCCCTCAGCAAGGCGATGACTGGTGCAGGTCAGGGTCAGTACACAGCGGTTTCTCTCTGTCACTCCTTTCTTCTCACTCGTTTCCAATGATCCAGCACTGTCTGATCCACAGGCTGCAGTCCCTTCGGGGGTGTACCTGCTCTGGTGTGGGTGCTTCATGGGTGCAGTCCCTTCAGGGGTGTACCTGCTCTGGTGTGGGTGCTTCATGGGTGCAGTCCCTTCAGGGGTGTACCTGCTCTGGTGTGGGTGTTTCATGGGTGCAGTCCTCTCAGGGGTGCACCTGCTCTGGTGTGGGTCCTCCACAGCCCACAGTCCCTTCAGTGGGAGTGCTTCTATCACCATGGAGCGCCCCTACTGCCCTGATGCTGATGTTCCCCTTGCTGTTTCTCACTCTTTTTGTTCACTCCTCCTCTCTCAGTCTGACATTTTCTGCCCCTTTTAAAATATGTTTTCACAGAGGCACCACAAACTCCCCTGGCTGATTCCGCTTTGGTGCATGACGGGTCTGGAACCATCTGTGTCTGGCACATGGCAGCCCCACACCTCTCTCCTGGCCACCCCTGCGGCCCCCTCCGCCACCCAGACTTTACCACCTACACCCAGTACCCCTCCCCACAAATATAGTGAGCTGCTATTTACAAATATTGTTTTGCTTTGTGCTGTGTGGATAATGAATTAGTTTGTTCCTAATTCAGGAAATGAAGCTCTTAATCAGATTTATGCTAGAAATTTCTGCCTCCACAAAGTGGTATTTATCTGTTCCTTCCAAAAATAATTTCCTAAATTACAGGCAGTAAATAAATGCTATAAAAAGAAGACACAGTGAAAAAGTTAATAGTAGATGAAAATGTTTTGTAGTGTCTGTCTGTCTCATTGCCTTTCTGGTACTCATTGGGATGCACTGGGAGGAAAGGAACGAGTCCCAGCTAAATGTTAACTCCTGAAGAACTCTGACTGCATCCATAAAGCCATCAGCCTGCTGAGCTTGTGTAGCCTTTCATTACAGTCCTAGTGCTTGTTGCACAATGTATATTTGCTTGACAGTTTGCAGTCATAAATTATTGTTATTTGTGTTGTGATAGTGACTGAGAGCCTGCCAAGGGCAGCATGCTGCAGAATCAAAGAGGAGCACTTTCCCCATCTCCAGAGATACCAATCTAAGTCAAGAAAAGTTAAGAGCTGGGTGCAGTTCAATGGGCAGTTCTGTCATCAGAAATTTTAATTGAAATCAGGATCCTCCTCCGTATCTGTTTGGTTTTCACCCTGTAGATAATGGGGTTGAGCACAGCAGGCACCAGGATGTAGACGTTCCCCATGGTGATACGGACCAGTGGAGCCAGGCCCTTCCCAAACCTGTGCACCATGGACAGCCCAATCAGGGGCACGTAGAAGGCCAGGACCACGCAGATATGGGCAACGCAGGTGCTGAACACCTTAAGCCTCTCTTGTGTGGGATGCCAGCCACAAGACAGCCTTGAGGATGAGGATGTAGGAGAGGCAGATGAGGATGGCATCCAGCCCCATGACCAGCAGGATGATGGTGAGGCTGTGCACCACACTGAGGGTGGTGTTGGTCCAGGCCAGGTTCATCATGTCCTGGTGCAGGCAGAAGGCAGAAGACAGCAGTTGGGAGCTGCAGAAGGGAAGGGGCAGATCAGGACTTGGTTCTGTCTCTCCTCTGGAGCCAGGCGGTGTTCTGGCGGTCTTAGAACTTTAAGTGTGTTTATTTTTTATACTGAAGATATATTACTAGCATGAGAGCTGCACTGTGGTGCTACCAGAGCAGTGCTTTTACAGTGTGAAGTGGGTATCTGTGCTATCCAGAGTCACAGTCACTGAGGCTGGTAGGGACCTCTGGAGATTGTCCTGTCCAACCTCCCTGCTCAGGCAGGGTCACCCAGAACAAGTTGCCCAGGACCGTGTGCACCTTGGTTTTGTATCTCTCCAAGGATGGAGACTCTACAGCCTCTCTAGGCAACCTGTGACAGCATTTGATTAACCTCAACATAAAAAAAAGAGATATTTGTTATGTTTAAATGGAATTTTCTGGTTTTTTTCTAGTTTGTGTCCATTGCCTCTTGTCCTTTTACTGGATACCACTGAGAAGAATTTGGCTTTGGCTTTGTCTTCGTGACTCCATCCCATCAGGTATTATACACATTAAGAAAGGACACTCAGGCACAGAATCTCTTTGCCAAGGGAAATACCCCTTCAACAGGGACAATGCCTCCCATGAGGAGCCTGAGACTCAAAAAAGGCAATAGTTTGTATTGGTAAGTATTGATACAGTACTGATACTTGCCCAGAGGAGTGGTGGAATCGCTATCCCTGGAGGTGTTTAAAAGACAGGCACATGTGGTGCTGAGGGACATGGTTTAGTGGTGTCTTTGGCAGTGTTAGGTTGATGGTTGGACTCGATGATCTTAAAGGTCCCTTCCAACCTAGATGATTCTATGATTCTATGATACAGCCCATAGGACCACCAGCAGGTTAGCATTCTGTGCGTTATTTATTATCCACTTTAGAAGCAACTGGGATGAGTTGGTCACCAGGACTACTTCATGTACTAGTCATCCCCTTTGCTGTCCCTTCCCAAACTGCTGTTTGGGGCACAAAGTTGGGTCCTCACTGCTGTGCCCTGGAGGAACATCTGTGGTGTGGAGCCCAGGCCCGCTGCACTAGTGTGGAGCAGCGGGCGCGTGCCTGGTTTTGAGGACTCGCAGAGATAAGAGGCAGAAGTGTGAGTGGGGTGAGGGGGGTACCCACCTGCCACACTGTTCACTGTGCGCGTGTTGCTGCAGCCTGCAAGCTCACAGGTGCAATGTCACGGCCATGGTCAAGGCTGGGAAGGAGTAGGCTCATGCATCCCTAAGAGCAAGAAATCAGGCAAAGGAAGCAGGACATGTGCATGGCTGAGCAGGGAGCTTCTGAAAAAGCTCAAGTGGAAGAAGGAAGTTTACAGTATGTGGAAGAAGGTACTGAAAGCTTGGGAAGAGCACAAGAGTGCCGTCAGAGTATGCAGGGATGAAACGAGGAAAGCCAAGGCACCCTTGGAATCGAACCAGGTGAGAGATGTCAAGGTCAGCTATGTGCCCTGGTGGCCAAGAAGGCCAATGGCATCCTGGGGTGCATCAAGAAGAGTGTGGCCAGCAGGTCGAGGGAGGTCATCCTCCCCCTCTACTCTGCCCTGGGGAGGCCGCATCTGGAGCACTGTGTCCAATTCTGGGCTCCCCAGTTCAAGAAGGACAGGGAACTGCTGGAGAGGGTCCAGCAAAGGGCTACCAAGGCGATTAGGGGATTGGACCATCTCTCTTATGAGGAAAGGCTGAGGCACTTGGGGCTTTTTAGTCTAGAGAAAAGAAGACTGAGGGGGGATCTTATCAATACTCATAAATACTTAAAGGGAGGGTGCCAGGGGGATGGGAACAGTCTTTTTTCAGTTGTGCCCAATGATAGGACGGATAGGCCCAAGGATAGGTAACGGGCACAAACTTGAGCATAGGAAGTTCCATCTCAACCTGAGGAGGAACTTCTTCCCTGTGCGGGTGGCAGAGCAGTGGCACAGCTGCCCAGAGAGGTGGGGGAGTCTCCCACTCTGGAGCCATCCCAAACCCGCCTGGACACTGTCCTGTGCCACTGCTGGAGGGGACCCTGCTGTGGCAGGGGGTGGGACTGGGGGAGCTCCAGAGGTCCCTTCCAACCCTGACCATTCTGTGATTCTGTGACTCTTGCCTGGTCCTGTTTCAGAACAAAAGAGGGGTTATAGCAATGCTTGAGAATAAACGCAAAAGAGCTCTCAAAAAACTTAATTTCTGGGTGTCTACTGAATAGAAATATAAATGCAACACACCATTGGGGAAAACTGGGAAGGTTTCAATTTTAACACTTTATTTAAACTACATGTATTGTGGATATCCCACCCCTTGAAGGGGTTCAAGGCCAGGTTGGATGGGGCTTGGAGCAACCTGGTCTAGTGGAAGGTGTCCCTGCCCATGGCAGGGACCAGATGATCTATCTTTAAGGTCCCTTCCAACGCAAACCATTCTATGATTCTATGTATTTAAACCCATTCAGCTCACTGCTGCAACATGGTGATGATGCACCTTGCTTAGGAGCCAGCGTGTGCAGTAAGAACATGCACATCAGTGGGTGAAAATGAAGAGCCTCCATCTCTTTATACTTCAAACTGTACAACTGTGAGGGGAAAGGAGAGATCTGAGTGTTAAAGGCACTGACTGTGGCTTAGGCAAACTGGAGCTGCGGAACTGCTTTTGTTGCAAAAGGGCTGGAGACACTGACATTCCTCGATGTTCAAAATGTAAAGCAGGGTCTGCTCAGACGGTTAAGACAATGGGGACAGGGATGTGGGTTTCAGAAGAAATTCCAACCTGGTCATTTTTGAAAATAATTGTCCTTAATGAGAAGTCACCTAGGTACTAATGGTGACCTGCTCCCTGTAACCCACCTGAGCTATTCCTATGTTTCAAAATTCTCCCTTCTGCTTTTCTGCCCTGGGCCGTTGCCCTGCAATGATGAGGGGGTGATTCATCTAGACTTCCCTCAATTGTCCTCTTTCAACCACAGATCAAACCTTCTGAAGATGTTATTGCTCCATCATCCCTTTTACACAGTGAACCAGCTCCCAATCCCTCACTCCTCCACACCTCTTAGCCCCAAGCACTTCTCTGTCATTACACACTGCCCTGCCCTGCCCCATGCAGAGCATCCTCCACATTCACCTTCCCCTGGTGTCTCGACCAGACTGGGTCAGTGGCCCAGTCTAAGGACAGACCTCCAGAGAAGTACTCTGTACTTTACCAATGCACATCACAGTGGGCCACAATAAGGGGCTGACACTACTATAGATAATTTTAAAAAATAAAAATCTACTGCCCAGTTTTTGTGGTTTTGCCTGTTTGCAGTCTTTTAAGCATCCAGCCCAGGACGATCTGGCACTTCCCCTCCTGAGACAACAAGGACACCAACACCACTCCCACCGTGGTCATCCCTCAAGTAGTTAAATTTGACCCCTTCTGCAGGAGGTAGTGGTTTGCCACAAAGCTACTGAGGGCCATCGGCAGCAGCACAGACTTCTCCATGAGCAAGAGTGAGCGGATGAAGAAGGTTTGAGGGAAACAAGCACTGCAACCAATTTCCCGGTACTTAAACCAAAACATGCCCAGCACAATACTTCCTGAAGACAGACAGACAGAATGATGGACAGCACGCTGAAGAAACAGTACATGGGCTTCTGTCCTGTTTCACTGCATAAAAGATGTGGAGGCATTGCCATGACTCATGGTGAAACAGAGAACAGAGGTGAGAAGTTTCCAACCCTGGGAAACCTGTTGGGGGGAAAAAACGCAGCCCTGAAGCTGATATGAACTCCATGCAGATTTGCTTGAGCTCCTAAGCTTTGAAGTGAAGAACGATATTTATTACCTATGCTATTATAGTTGGCAACAAGAATTCAGAAGCAAGGATGAAGCACAGAGAAGGACCAGTATATCCTGCTTTGAATTCCCGGCTCAGGCTCAGCCCTGCCTCACTGAAGCCAGTGGAAATATTTGCACTGACTCTAGCAGGAAAGGAGAAGGGCCATTGTATTTCAAGTTTCCAGTACAATCCTTGAGCAACTTACACTATTACCATTTGCAATGGTATTCACAGACTCACACCCCATTGTGCTGGGCACTGAGCTGCTGCCACAGCTGAAAACATCCGCATGCCTGAAGGTCTCCTGATAGGGTCCATCCCAGACACAGACACGTGGTGTTTGTGGAGGAAGGAGGTGGTGGTAAATGCTTTGTCCCATTGCAAGCAAACATGTTATCTTACACAGAACAGAAGTCTCAGGAAAGGATAAAGACTGTAAGTTTAAGTTCCAGGGGACTTTGAAGGTAAGGGTGAAAAATTGCCTTGCTAAGTCCAAAGTGAGCATGTTTCTTCTTAGTCTAAATTCTGTAGTTTTTGTGTTCATAGTACAGTTTGTCAATTTGGACGTCTCCCATCCCTGTGCGCTCATCTCGGGCACAAGGTAAGTTATGGCAACAGGGAAATTTCAAGCTGATAAATCCCTGGGGCAAAACTGGGGAATTTTCTAAATACACATTTTTTGCCTTTTTTTTTTTTTTACAGCCAGTGCCCCAAAGCTGCCTTTACTCCCATATCTGCACCCTGCCATTTTTTTCAGAGAAGATGGGAAAACCTACTTGTACGTAGTCCCGTGGTGCTCGTACCCCCTGAAGAGCAAAGCAATCAGCTGTGACTCCTTGGGTGAGACCCGTGGGGTTTGCTCTGGCTGATTAAATACGCCGGTCCCTCTCTCTGCCCAGTGCTGCCTGCAGCAGGGTGCACAGCCGGGGCTGGTCCTGGTCCCCAGCCCCTGTCCTCTGCTGTGACCTGGGGTAAGTACGGGGTGGGCTGCCTGGAAGAGGACAGACTAGAGATGTTCTCCCTCTGCAAGGACAATTTGTTTGAGGGCCTGCATCAAAACAAGAATTTACGAAAGTCTCTGGCAGAAACACCAAACGAGCTTGTTAGAAAAGTGTTAAGAGAGAAATGGCTTTGCTAAATATTAATTTCTGTCTGATATATACAGATGGGCTTGATACAGATGGGGCTTACAAGAAAGGTGGGGAGGGACTCTTGATCAGTGAGGGGAGCGATGGGACGAAGGGGAATGGTTTGACACTGAATGAGGGGAGACTGAGATGAGGTGTGAGGGAGAAATTGTTGCCTGTGCGGGTGGTGAGCCCCTGGCCCAGGTTGCCCCGAGAAGCTGTGGCTGCCCCATCCCTGGAGGTGTCCAAGGCCAGGCTGGACGGGGCTTGGAGCAACCTAGGCTGGTGGGAGGGGTCCCTGCCCAGGGCAGGGGGGTGGACTAAATGGTCTTTAAGGTCCCTTCCAACCCAAACCATTCCATGATTCTATGATCCTATGATATGAAAAGCCACCCTAAAAATTTACCTTGATGAATAATTAAAAATTTTCCTCATTATCTCAAGTGCTACACGAATAGGACATATAAGTTTATTTCTACAATGACTTTGCTCCCCATAGGAGCAAAGCGGGGGTCTTCAGCTCCTTGGCTTTAGGTTCTTTACACCGTTCATTACCTCTTTCACCGTCCCGTTTCTCTTGTCCCACTGTCTTTCAGGCCTGACCCTTTAGCCATGTGAAAACTGGATTATTTTTTTTTTTTCTGATAGCAGATGAGGTCTCAGAGTGTGTATATGTGTGCATGGACAAACTCAGGGACAAATCTCAATTAGTTTGTGCTCCTCAGTTATGCAAAACGTATTCATTTCCAGCTGAATAGAGACATACACTTTTTCCCTTATCAGCCAGCGAGAGGTGAGGATGTGCTGCTGTGACCACCAGCTGTTCAGCTGGCGTGGCTCAGATGCACTAAATTTAACTGCATTTGCAGAGAAGCCCATTTGGAATGTTTCTCTGGAAATCTCCTCCACTTGCCCCAGCCTCCCGTTGCTCAGCATCACTGCTGATGGCTCGTGCTCCCGGGGCAGTGAAGCTGCCCAGGGAAGCAGGCAGCTTCCAGAGTGCTTAAATGGAGACCTGGTGTTTGCTGTTGGGTTTTCTAATGGCCTCAGGCAGATGAAACACCACTTCAGGTTCTCAGTCTTATTTGAACCTCTGAATTTCTTCCTTTCCATTTAACCTTTTTGGCAGCTGTAAAGCACAAATCCATTTTCCTTCCATCAGGGTTAGTTTGGTTAATTGACCTGCGGGTTTAGCTGATAAAGCTCCCTAAAACATTATGCATTTTGCCATACTTAAACAAAAAGGGAAGAAATCAATGCAGAGTCACATATAATGGGGCTACTTCTCATCTCAGAATGAGATGTTATCTCTTGTGGTCTGACCACACTCGGCTCAGCACAAACATTGACTTTTCTCTGCCTTCATCTCTCTCCCCCTCCATCCCCCCTTCCCTCTCCTGTCTGGGTGCTTCAACCTTGCAGGGACCAGCACTGCCAGGGCTGCTCCTCCTACTGCTGTGGACAGCAGCCAGCCCCGTTCCCAGGGATGGCCTCCAGGTCTCCATCCCACCTCTCCTTCCCCAGGCAGGAGCACCCTGGCCCCAGGTTTTTGTCCTGCCTGTGTTGCTGAGAAGCTTTCAGATACCTCCCAAAGGGTTGAGCACCAAATGTCCTGAAACCCTGGGTAATTAAATGGTGGGGACTACAACTGGGGGAGACTAAATGGTGCACTGCTTTTTCATCGTTATCTGCTGCTGTGCATAGCCCAGACAGTGACCCCGGGGCTCGTCCACTGTGGCTTTTCATGGAATCATAGAATCACAGAATGGTTAGAGTTGGAAGGGACCTTAAAGATCATCTAATCCAACCCCCTGCCCTGGGCAGGGACACCTCCCACCAGCCTAGGTTGCTCCAAGCCCCGTCCAGCCTGGCCTTGAACACCTCCAGGGATGGGGCAGCCACAGCTTCTCGGGGCAGCCTGCGCCAGGGGCTCACCGCCCTCACAGTCAAGAATTTTGTCCCAATATCCAATCTAAACCTCCCCTCATTCAGTGTAAAACCATTCTCCGTCATCCTATCATTATCATTCCTTGGTTGATGTGATGAATACGCATGAGGGCAGCTGCACAGGGTTTTCTTGGCTCTCAGGAGCTACTGGTGTAGTTGGGGTATGGGGGGGTGTCTCATAGCAGGGCTTTTATTCCAAGACACAATTATTTCCAGATCCTCGGAACTTCAGTGTGTGGGATGTCATCTTCCAATAGGACTGGGTCCAGTCCCCTGGCCTTCATCCTCACTGGCATTCCTGGTCTGCCGATGAGCAGCTACTGGATGGCATTGCCTCTCTGCTGTCTGTACCTTCTCATGCTCCTGGGGAACTGTACCTTGCTCTGGATGATAAAGACAGACCACAGCCTCCATACACCGATGTACTATTTCCTCTCCATGCTGGCCGTGGCAGACCTGGGCTTGTCTCTCTCCACCCTGCCCACCATGCTGGCCATTTTCTGGTTTGAGTCCACCTCCCTCCGTTTTGAGGCATGCATTGTCCAAATGTACTTCATCCATTCCTTCTCTGCCATCGAGTCTGGGGTCCTGGTGGCCATGGCTTTTGACCGCTTCATTGCTATTTGCTACCCTTTGCGCTACGGCTCTCTCCTGACGAGCTCCCTGATAATGAAGGCAGCGGGGGCGATCTTCATGCGGGGCATTTGTGTGGTACTACCCGTTGCTGTCCTTATTAAGAAGATGCCTTTTTGCAGGTCCCACGTCCTGTCTCACTCCTTCTGCCTGCACCAGGACATGCTGAGGCTGGTGTGTGGGGATGTCAAGGTTAACAGCTTGTATGGGCTGACTGCGGTGATACTCACCAAGGGGCTGGACTCCCTGACCATCCTCCTGTCTTACATGATGATCATCAGGACCATCTTGAGCATCATCTCCCAGGAAACACAAGCCAAAGCCTTTAGCACCTGCATCTCACACCTCTGTGCTGTCCTGATCTTCTACATCCCGCTCATTGGTTTGTCCATCACACACAGGTTTGGGAAGCACCTGCCTCCCCTCACTCACACACTGCTGGCTGATGCCTACCTCCTGGTGCCACCTGTCCTGAACCCACTTGTGTACAGCTGGAAAACCAAGCAGATCCGCAGGCGGATCTTCATCCTGCTCTGCTGGAGAAGGCCCCAGCAATAGGTCTAGTCCCAGAGTGGCAATGCCCCAACGCCAGTCTCCTCCTTCCTTTCCCCTCCAGACTGGTTGCTCATGGGAAATATCATGTCCCGGAGAAAACCACTTATGCTTCTTCACTGGCCAGGAGAAACCTGTCACCTCTTCTGCAATACAGCCCTTTTCCTCTCCATGGAGGGATGGATAACGGCAATTCACACTGTTCCACCTCCTCTTTTGGGATGTCCCCGTTCTCAGAAAGTCTGCAAGAGGGCAGAGCTGGTGTGACCATGGGATTAGGCTGTCCTCCCTGTGGGTGGCGAGGGAGAAGACTGCTGAGAGTAGGCTTTCATCAAGGGATTCACTGCTAACAGCATTTTTGGTCTCTGATGAAATACAAACAGTGTTGCCAGACTTGTGCTTTTAATTACAATATCCCTGCATCGGTCCATTATATGAAACTGTCAGTTCCCAGAGTTATGGTATCATATGAGACTCCTCCACTTTCATTATACAAATAATGCGATTCACATCTTTACAGGTATGGAGACAAGAACTAATGACCTATGGACCGTAACCTAAGGACACAAACCCAGAAAACCAAGTCCAGTCTCAGGGTCTGCAAGGGGACCCTATGTTTTTTACTGTCTCATGATAACATCTGCTCTGCCTATGGGAACATCATGAAAATGTGTCCCCACCTCCCAGGTTTGGATTCAAGTGAGGGTAGGTTGGTCTGGCATGGAGGTGCAGGGTGCAACAGGCACGCAATGCAATCCAAGTACGTCCTGCGACACGTGGTACTATTTCTATATTGCCGCGTTTCCCTAGGGACGCCCATGGTGTGTAAGTGAAACGCTGCGTACTGAGGCTGGCTGAGCTGCCCCTTTCAGAGCATCAGGCTGTCATTAGGGGAGCCCCGTCCCAAGGCAATCTACCTCCCCATTAACCACCCTGGTCGTTGCATAAAGTAATCCTCCCTGCAAGACAAATCACTGTGACTTTGTCATGTCTGCAGGACCATACCAAACCATTTGCTCCTTTCTGGGGAATGGCTTCAAACTGGAAGAGGGCAGGTTTAGATTAAACATTAGGAAGAAATTTTTCACTTTAAGGGTGGTGAGGCACTGGAACAGGTTGCCCAGAGAGGTTGTTGAGGCCCCATCCCTGGAGGTGTTCAAGGCCAGGCTGGACGTGGCCTTGGGCAACCTGGGCTGGTGGGAAGTGTCCCTGCCTATGGCAGGGGGGTTGGAACTCAATGATCTTCAAGGTCCTTTCCAACCTAAACCATTCTATGATTCTATGATTTCTGCCCCCAAATCAGTGCCTTCAGTATTCACAGAATCCCAGAATCCCAGACTGGTGAGGGTTGGAAGGGACCTCTGGAGCTCCCCGAGTCCAACCCCCTGCCACAGCAGGGTCACCTCCAGCAGTGGCACAGGACGGCGTCCAGGCGGGTTTGGGATGGCTCCAGAGTGGGAGACTCCCCCACCTCTCTGGGCAGCTGTGCCACTGCTCTGCTACCCTCACAGGAGAGAAGTTCCTCCTCAGGTTAAGATGGAACTTCCTATGTTCAAGTGGAACTTCCTATGTTCAAGAACATAGGAAAATTCCTATATTCCTTGTGGGCTGGTCTCCTCCTCTGGGCTATCTCAGCCTTTGCCTCATCCCAGTAGCTGAGTGGTCAAGAAGGAGGGAGCAGGGTGAAAAGGAGGAGAAAGAGAAACCATGACCGTGCAGGTGAGGGGGCAGCAGCCCCCATCTCATGGGAGAGAGCGTGCTGCAGCGATGCTGCCAGCAGCACGTGTGCTGGGGAGGGATGAGGGCAGAGGAAAATGCTGATTTCAGCGCAGGTGGTGCCAAGCCGTGCAAAGAAGAGCTACAAGGTCAGGACCAGGACTGGAGCTTGGGATGCCCTGGCCGTCTGCAAGCAGGTCCCAGCAAACTGGGAGATGCTGCACACTGCAGGGATGTGCTGGAGCGCTTTGGTAGGGAGAAAAAAGTTGCTGTTTCCGTTTATTTTTTTAGTTGTTTCCCACCCACCCCCTACAGCTCCAAAAGCTGTTTTGGTAAATGTACTGAGAGTTTTTCCCAGCTGTCCTCAGTGCTGCTATGGAGAATCCAAATAGCAAGGATCAGTGCCATGAAAGGGAGTTAGGTGCTTGGTTTTTTTGGCAAGCATGAGAGTAATGGGAAAAATGTTCCTGGGTTTTTCTTTTTCGTTGGGGGAAGGAAATGCTCTGTCTCTTCCAGAGTCTCTCGGATACTGTCACTGGGAGGTGCCAAGCAGTGAAACCAGCAAAAACACACGGGTGCTGCCGTGCATGCTGCAAAGCATCATGCCAGTCAGGTGCTGGGAAGGGACTGGGGTCTGCAGGAGGAAAGATGTACTCCGTGCAAAAATAAAGGTGGGTGAGTGGCAAATGTGAGTGTTTAACAGGCAGACTCTGGGCCCCGTGGCTGGGAAGCTGCCAGAAGTCTCTCCTGTACTTTTCCAAGGGTCTGTAAAGTAGATGTCTGAAGACAGGGAATTTGTGCGTGTCCTGCTGAAATTGTCAAGCTGCTCCCATCTGCCAACAAGAGGTGAGAACTGGGGACCTAACCACAGAGATCTGAGTGCTCAGCAGTGTCCCTCTGTGCAACAACCACAGGCAGGTTGCTGTGAGCACATGAAGGAGCAGTTTATGTCATGCTTGAATGTTTTGCTAAATCCAGTGAGTCAGACTGGGAAAGCTGTGGCGAAGAGCAAAGGTTGCGTGGTCAGGTTGTGGAGAGCAGAGAGCAGCTCCCAGAGGTACAGAGCAGTTCCCTCGGAGGTTAATGCCGCTGACATGCATCAGCTGCTGACAAACGTGGTGGCTGTTTCGAACCAATTGCCTCACGGGCGAAATCCACCCCTGGGTTAAACTAGGAGCACCTCCCTTATTTCAGCCAAGCAGTGCCGACTGGCACCACGGCTCGGATTCAGACAGCCCCAAACAGCCCATGCATCTCCCTCCAGGGACAGACGAGATACGAAAATTGGTCCATCTGGTGCTGATGGGGCTTCCCAGCGCTCCTGGAGGTGGCCTTTCACTCAAGAATAGGGCGCAGCCAATGCATCGCAGTCCTGAAGGGTCTGTGTGATGCTGCATAATGAGATTCGTAGTAATTTCAGTTTGTATTTATCCTAAAAATATCTCTCCTGCTTTACAGAGTAACATGGCCAGGCACCTTGCTGCCTGGTGATTTAGGTTTGCGATACGAAATGTGCTGCCTTCAGGCTTGCATGCATTCCCCATGCCTGCAACTCCCCCTAAACCTGGCCATTCTCCAGCTGTCTCTGAGTTACAGCGATTTGCCGGCTTCATTTAATAATTGACAGGACCACACATCTTCCTAACATTTGGTGTTTGCTTTTCTGTGTTTGACTTTCCATTGATGGCGCCAAAAGCAATAATGTACATACCAATTTTTCTACAAGTGCTTTCCACCTGGCGATCCCTTTCTTTTATCTGCATTTGCTCAGCCCTGTACCTACATACTACATTTGCTGCCACAAAATTCCCTTTTGCCAGCAAACAGTGTAAGTTGTCAAATTCTACTTCACACCAGCACCTTCACAGCCTGGCAAGTACAGTAGCTCTGATGGTGCTACACAGGGATGTGAAAATAAACGATATCCAGACACTGCCTTGCTTGCTTCTTATTCTGGTCAATATTTGTGTTTTGTACCAATCTCATATTTAATTGGGTGTGTAACTTTCCTACTGAAATAGCTAACCATGCACAGGCCTTGTGATGGATTCAGATGCTTTTGTATGAACAGATCTCACAGGGGTTTTCTTCCAAGAAAGGGGGAAAGCTCTCTGCAGCAGCACAGCTTTCTTACTAGTAAAATCTTATCTGCTCTGCAGACAAAAACTGGGCCCTAGCTATGAAGTTAAAGGAGTCTATAGCACTGGGTCAGACCTGGGATACTCTGCTGCATACCACTGAGATATCTGGGGGATTTTTCTTTTTATTATTTTTGGTAGCAACCATCCAATTCCTCTGCTTATGCATCTTGGGATTTTGCCATTGTGAGTTCCTGTTAAATTGCAGGGAAGTTTGTAGTAAATCAACACGAATGGGCTGATCCTGAGAAGGGTTACGTGTTCATTGGGAAAGTTTGTTTTATCTTTGGATTTGGACATGGACTAATGTTCTGACCTAGTTTAAGACCACAAAATCATCTGTTTACGCCTCCATATCCATATGTTTGCACATGGCCAGACACAGCAGCTTTTAGCTCCATGTAAACAAATTTCACACATTAATCTCAACCTTGAGAATGAAGTAGATCATGGTTGAGACCAAAATGAATTGGATGTTTTAAGTACACAAACTGGGACACCATAAAAGGGCATACAGCTTTTCGAAGTGTTGAAGAATAACTGCAAAAATCCAGCTTCTGAGTTTCCCTAGACATGGTTCTGCAGTCAGAGTCCCAAATTTGGGACTAGATGTGGGCCTAGGGCCTCAGCTCCTGTGACAGTCAGAGGTGGTGAGTCAATGCAGTCTGTGCAGCCGTGGAGCACATCTGCTCTAATGCAATGTCCTGGCTGAGATATTCTGTAGGTTCAGACAAGGAAACTTTAAACTGTCTCACCCCCCAAAACTACATCCTAGGTAAAGAACCCTTCATCTTAAATTTCACCTGGTAGGTGTGACCCATTGGAGGTGTTTATAGCTCCGTAGGTCATGCATGAGTAAACCCTTAGCTTTTACCCCACAAGTGTCCTTCAAAGAGCTCGAGGTGGGTTATGCTGGGTGGGTTTCAGGATTTGCAGACTAATCCTAGTCTCCAGCTGTGAGTGAAAATGAGACATGGTGGCTGCTGAGGCTGACCTCATTGGATCACATGAGGACCTGTGCAACCCATGGCTGGGAGCTGCTGCCCATGGTCATGCAGTCATGGCTCTTCCATGTCCTCCTCCCACTCCTCCTCCTCTCGGCACCTCAGTTAATTGTGGTGAGTCTTGTGGCTCTTGGCCCTACCATTGTGTCTTCTTGCAAAGAGGGGGAGTTTATCCAGCATTTAGAAACCTGTGAACTCACCTCAGTGTGAGGGATGGACCAGATGACCTCTTCAAGTTCCTTTTGACGAAATTGTTTATGATTTCTAGGATTACCACAGAACAGACAGCATAAAACTGTAGCATCATGGCTCTAATGGTCCTCAGGGCACTTGGTTAGGTATTCATCTCTGCTTCTATTGCAGGGTACTGCATTACTGACTCTGGACTACAGCATCCAGAAACTATTGCCCAGCAACAGCAGCATCTTTAATCATCAGACATCAATTCTGATGGGCGGCAGTGACATTTCCGTTCAGCCTTTGTGCTCTAATCTTAGACTCGCTTGAAACTCTGCATCCTCTGTACTGCAGAGGGGAAGAGAAGCTTCCATGTACCCAGATATATTTTGTGTTTTGTGCAAGTTCTCACAGATCCAGTCCTACCCCACATCTTCATCCTCAATGCGGTTAAGTTGGCTGTGTGTCCCTATTGCAGTGCTCTTCAGTGAATTAATCAGACTAATGACCTCAGAGAAATACCTTATTCCTCCAAACCTTTTCAATGGAGAAAGTAGGAGCGATGACTTTATCCAGAGACACCTGCATTGTCCTTTCATGCTCTGACTTTGTTAAGTACTCTTTTAAAAACCCAAGGGCAGTGAAGGTGGCCTCTCTAGGCATAAAGGCCAACTACCTGTGGGGCCCGAGTATGGTACCCTGTGGCTGGCCCTACAGTCCTTCTGGTGTCTCATCTTCTGACCCTTGTGATGGTGCTGGACATCCCAGGACAAGCGCCTCAGAGCCCTGAACCCGGCACCTCTACCATCAGTCTTCCCCAATTCCCCCCTTCCCTCTCTTCTGCAGGGACTGGGGAAACAACTCCATGTGCCCAGGAACACCAGGCAGCTCTGCAGGACATCTGTAAACCAACCAAAAAGCAGAACTTTGGTCACAAAATCACTTCCCAAGGGAAAGTTATTCTTAAAGGAAGTGGAAGATTTATGAGCACAAATTCTAATGGAAATTTTCCCTGCAACCCTTTGAATTGCATCTCTAGTTAGACTGGTATTTCTCCTTTGGCTGTCTGCTCTGCTTCCACCCCATCTCTTTGAGAAAGCATTTCAGACATACAACTCATCTGTGAAACAAAAAAACCAAAAAATTGTATATGCAGGAGCAGCAACGAGATTCTGACTTCACTCAACGTCAGAGTTACTCATCTGTCAATGACCATATCCCCTTCATTCTTCCCCTGCTCCCTTTTAAAAGCAGAGTAATCTGATCACGTTTTCTCCCTTGCCAGACTGGACTTCAACCAGTTCGATGATGTCACAGTGGTTTATTTTGAAGAAATCATTGCAGATTAGCAACGTAACGCTGTTACTGTCTCTCCTCACAGCTCTGCTCTCATTTCCTGGCTGCTGTTACTGAGATGCCTGCTGCGATATCTTCTTAAAATCATGATGTAAATCCAACAGCTGCTCTGCTGTCTGGGAGACGGTGTTAACCCATCTTGCCAGGCACAGCCTTCCCTGTCGGCACAGGCACTGGTGGGCAGTAAGAAAGGCTGGAAATGGGTGGTTGTGATCATTTCACTTTTGTGCATGTATATTTTAGCAGGGATGACGTTGAGGTGCAGCCCAGTGCTTTGGTTTGTAACACACAGACGTTATAGCAGATCGATAAAGGTGAACGGACACGTTTGGCCTTATCAGAATGAAACTACTTCAACCTACAGAATACAAAATATGTCTATGAGATCAAAAGCCAAAGTCTTTTCAACCTTTTCAAAATGATATTCTGGAATTTTGGTCTCTTTGAACTTTGCAAAATGAGGTGAAGACAAATGTGAACTTCCTGTGTAATGTGCGCACTGTGATCTGGCCACCTTGATCCAGATGGGGCCAGGCAACCTGGGAACCCTTTGGATTAATTAATTGGCACCAGTTGGCTTTTTCCTTCTAAGAAGAAATCCCTCCGGCAGAGCAGACCGTGGCTGTTCCCACACCTAGCAAGCGCCTGGATCAATTTGACACTGTTCTAGGTACTTGGGGATGTGCCCAAAAGTGAAGGGTGCTTTCCACGCATGCTTTTTTTTTTTTGTTTGTGGCAAAACAGTGGTCTCTTTACAGCTCATATCTCCTTCTGCTATCCATTCCTGGCGGAGCTCTGCTGCGGATGGCAATCAGAGGAGGTAGAAACCATACTTGTAAGGAAGTCCCTAAGGAATGATGCTTGTCCAAGAGCTGCGGCACTCACTGTTGGCTTTTGGGGACAGGCACTGCTCTCACTGAGATCACACACCGGCTGCGAGTTTCACAGCTTTGCCTCGACTTTCCTTCCCCATAAGGGTAAATTTATTGCATCCCAGCTGCTATTTACAGCCTTCAGGCAATGTTATCCTGCTGGTGGAGGTTTGGGACATGCTGTACATGATGCTGCTTTGAGTTTGTATTTTAGCAAATTATATGCAGGTCGGGTTGACCTATGTTCACCTCTCAGTTGCCTCTGAATCAACTCTACCAGCTTCACTTAATACAAGAAAATGAAATGCAGGGCTTTGCAATGTTTGCAGATTTCTCTGGGATTGTTTGATTTTCCACCCAGCACACTAAAAGCAGAGAGTCTGCTGCCTTTGTGACAGGACTCCCTGTCCTTTCCGCATTTTCTGAATCGCCCCGTCGTATTATTTACCTGATGTACCAAGTCAAGCATTAAATATGTCAATGTTTGCCTGTACAAGAGCTCATTCACTTCTGCAGGATGGAGCGCTGGTGACCAAGGATGTCCCGTGTGCCACTCATGGCAGCACAGGAAATTGGTTGACACCACTTCACTTTACTCAGGCTTTTTTGGGATGATTTCAATTAAAGACACTATTTTTCTGCTGAAACTGTCCAGGTGGCTTGACCTCTGAACGAGTTGCAGTTGTACAGCTTAAAAGTGCGCCGTACGAGTTTAACTGCTGTGTTCCCTGTAGAAGATCATGCTGCAGAGGCATTGTCTGCCTCTGTAATTTCTTCCAAGTTCTGCATTGAGGTCACCCTGTTGTTCATAAGGTGGTGAAGTTAACGTGGGCCAGCTTTAGGATGGATAATAGAGTTGGAGGCTGTGGTGCTCTAGCAGAAGACTGACTTCCATTAGCAACCACTAAATGAGGGTTTTCACTTGACCAGTAAGGTGATGAACACCAAATACAGAAATGCAGCTGTACTACCGAACTTGGGAGAGTTTAGGAGGGTTTTACTCACAGCTACAGCATGGTGCTTTCCTGGTAGGGCATTTCGCTCAGGACCAGAGCCAGCGAGGGTTTCTGCAGTTTTGGAAGTTGCCCAGACACCCTGCACAGAAATACCTGAACAGAGCCACATCTGGGCTTCATCAGGCTGGGCAGAGAGCGGATGGAGAGCAGCCCTGAGGAGAAGGCCCTGGGGATGTTGATGGGAGAGAAGCTCCCCATGAGCCGGCAATGTGTGCTGGCAGCCCAGTGAGCCCCCGGCACCCTGGGCTGCATCCCCAGCAGCGTGGCCAGCGGGGCAAGGGGGGACTGTGCCCCTCTGCTGCGCTCTGGGGAGCCCCCCCTGCAGCGCTGCCTCCAACTCGGGGGCTCAGCACAGCAGAAACATGGACCTGGGGGAGCGGGGCCAGAGGAGGGCCCGGAGATGCTGCGAGGGCTGAGCCCCTCTGCGGGGAGGACAGGCTGGGAGAGGGGAGGTGTTCCACCTGGAGAAGAGAAGGCTCCGCGGAGACCTCAGAGCCCCTTCCAGTGCCTAAAGGGGCTCCAGGAGAGCTGGGAAGGGACTTTTTACAAGGGCATGGAGTGATAGGACAAGGAGTAACAGCTTCAAACTAAAAGAGGGGAGACTGAGATGAAATATGAGGAAGAAATTCTTTCCTGTGAGGGTGGTGAGCCCCTGGCGCAGGCTGCCCCGAGAAGCTGTGGCTGCCCCATCCCTGGAGGTGTTCAAGGCCAGGTTGGACGGGGCTTGGACCAACATGGTCTAGTGGAAGATGTCCCTGTCAAGGGCATGGGGGCTGGAACTAGATGATCTTTAAGGTCCTTTCCAAGCCAAACCATTGTGTGATTCTGTGATGATTCTCTTGATCCTGCCTTCACAGTTCAGGCTACAAAAAATCTTGCAGCCAGCTTAGGTATCTCAAACACAGAGTGCAGGAGACCCACTGTTGACACTAGGCACAGCAGCAGGGGCATAGCCAGAAAGGCGGGACCTCCTGTCCCCTTTCAACACCATTAAAACTTCCAGGGTTGAAGTGGTGACATTTGCAGAAGCTTGTGCAAATGAAGTGTCTGCAGCACACCCTGTTTCAACGTCCAGACCCTGATCCAGCGGACTCATAGAATCACAGAATGGTCAGGGTTGGAAGGGCCCTCTGGAGCTGCCCCCGTCCAACCCCCTGCCACAGCAGGGTCACCTCCAGCAGTGGCACAGGACGGCGTCCAGGCGGGTTTGGGATGGCTCCAGAGTGGGAGACTCCCCCACCTCTCTGGGCAGCCTGTGCCACTGCTCTGCCACCCTCACAGGAGAGAAGTTCCTCCTCAGGTTAAGATGAAACTTCCTATGCTCAAGTTTGTGCCCGTTACCTCTTGTCCTATCATTGGGCACCACTGAAAAAAGACTGTTCCCATCCCCCTGGCACCCTCCCTTTAAGTATTTGTAAGTATTGATAAGAAGTTGTCTACCCTCCCCTCTTCCAAGCACATGTACAGCTGCCCCTGACCTGAGTCCTGCCCCATGTAAGTTCATGCACTTACTGCAAGTCCAAACCAGAGCCTGACCAAAGCCTCCCTTCTCCATCCTCCCTTCTCCATCCTTCCCCAGGACTCAGGGAGATGGTTTAGTGGTGAACTTGTTAGTGTCAGGTGAATGGTTGGACTTGATGATCTTAAGGGTCTTTTCCAACCTAAACGATTCTATGCTTCTATGACTTCCCACTGCAAGCCAAAGCCCATCCCCATGGCATGCTTCTCCAGCACCTACCCACACCATTCAGGTCAGGATTGTAGTCCCAACCCCACCAGTTCCACCAACTTCAACCACAACCCTCAACACACACACACAGAGCAGGGACAGCGATGACTGCAAGGGGCTGCTGGATCCCAGGTGTCTAACCCACCGCACCTGCCCTGGGTGGTTAGCTGGTGTTACAAGCGCATTCCTGATGCTCAGCAGGAGAGGGATTCCCCCTAATCCGAAGGCCAAAGGGAGTTCCCAAAGCAGGAGAGCTACCCGGGCTTTATACGGTCCTTTGGGGAATCTGTCATTAGAGTGGCTGGTCTGTGTCCAGGTCCTGCTGAGTTCTTATCCTCACTGCTATTTTTGAGCCTCAGTAGATGCCTGACTTGGAAAAATGTTGCGCCACTGCTGGTGACGTTGGAGCTGCTGATGCCAACTTGGTCAGCTGCTCCTTTGGTGGCAAGCAGGAGGGACAGCCTGCCAAGGAGACGACATCCCTTCTGGGCTGCAATCTCTCCTTCCAGGCAGCTGGGATATTTTTGTCCAGCTCAACACAGCCACTGCAGCCAAAGAAAACTGTGTATGATCAAACAGTCTTTGTACTTTTGAAACTTTCCGAAGCAGAGAAGGGTGGGCGACTTGCATCCTGCCTTCCCTGCCCTGCATCTGCAAAGTCTGGTGCGACCCTGAGGGATGCTGGTGGGAGGTGAAACCTTCACAGCAACAGCCTTTGAGTCTCACCTTTCAGTTCAGGCCTGTGCATGGACACACAGGTGGTGGAATCCCTTACTAGGAGAAAAGAGGGAAGCCACACTTGGTGCCAGTGTGGTGATTTCAGATGGCAATAGTGCTCCTGTTTCCCTGGAGCTTCCTAAACCCTTTCCTGTTCTTTATTTGCATATCTCCAATGAGCATTACCTTCCTAATTGTTATGAGCATGCTCCTTTTGAACAGGGTCTTGTAAAGGCTTTTACATGGGAGGAGTAAGCCCCCACCTTTCCCTCCCCTTCTCACCATCCCTTCTCACACTCCTTCAGTACTCACACGCTGAACTCTGGCCTGTACAGTAAATACAATTAGGACTGGCTTAGTCTGAAATTATAAACATTTCCAGCAAGCAGACTGATGTGTGCCAAGTGGTGGCTGTGTTCCCCTGTAGCTGTTGTTCTGGGAAAACAATTTTTTTTTAAGATGGGAAAGTCGACAAACAGATCCTCACACCCCTCCATATATACATGCAATACCCATGCTTCTGGGAAAAGCGATTAAGCAGAAAATCAGCAAGAACAACTTGGTGGGAGCACAGTATGCAAACATCACTGCAGGAAGCTGGGTGCATGTGAGTGAGCCTTGAGGCGCAAATCAGAGGGAACTGTAAGATTTCGAGCATATCAAGATGAAATTTTCTTACACTACACAATAGGTACGAGGGTGATTCAAGCAAGATCAGTACTGGGCATTTTATAGTGGCTGCTGGAAGCACTCAGTGCTTTTTCTCATTCAGCCACGGGTCTGCTGGATAACCCTGAGCCAACATCTTCATAGAATCATAGAATCACAGAATGGTTTAGGTTGGAAGGGACCGTAAAGATCATCTTGCTCCAACCCCCCTGCCCTGGGCAGGGACATCTTCCACTAGACCAGGTGGCTCCAAGCCCCGCCCAACCTGACCTTGAACACCTCCAGGGATGGGGCAGCCACAGCTTCTCAGGGCAGCCTGCGCCAGGGGCTCACCACCCCTCATCATCTCCAAGTCCTTCCCTCGTCCCAGCAAACCCTATGCAACCCCTCTCTCTGTGCCATACATACAACCAGGCTGCTCGGCAAGCTGGTCTTGAGAAGACCCTAAAGCATGGCATTCATGCTAGAAATAGGTTAACATTTAGGCACGCACAAGATAGGTAATGAGGGGAAATACTCTCTATGGCAGTTCCTAGGGGTGATGCTGCAATTTGCAAACCAGATCATTGCTTCCAGCTGCACAGACACAAGTTTGCTCAACTCAGCTTGTCTGCAGCCTCCCAGTGCAAGAGGCTGAATGAACAACGCTGGAAACTGACTGATATGTAGAGTAAAATGGTGGCAGAGCCTCCCAAGGGAAAGAAACCAAATGCACCAGGGTGCGTGAAAGATGAGCATGCGTATGCGGCTGAGCTATGAGTAGAGCAAGGAAAGAGATACCATGTCATTTCCACAGAGGGATGAGTCCAAAAACGTTCAAGGTTATACCTTTTCTGGAGAACTGTGGAAAAACAGGTCTGGAAGGCACCTGCAGAGGGTATCTTGCCTGTGCCTTTGCCCTGAGACAGGATCAGCTGAGCTGAAACCGTTACTGAGAGACATTCAGGAAAACCATCTGTGGTGGTGACTCCATGCCCATGCCAACCTGCTCCCCATCTTCGCCATCCACCCCTTGCCAAATCTCAGGTTTCCTTCCTGCCAGTTCAGCCCATGATACTTTGTCTTAGCCCTGCAACCTGGTTATTCCCATCTCTCTGCACCATCTCTTTGCTTTGCTGCAGGACACTTTCCTCTCCCTGCCCCCTCCAACGTTATCTCCTGCTTTCGCTCTGCACTGTGGCATCTCAGCCACTCTGAATCCATCACACCATGTTTGAGTTTTGTGCTCACTATGGCCAGCTGTGGCACTACTTTCAATTTCCAGAGTAAAGATGTTCTCTAGCTAAAGCTTATTTGCTCTGAAGACCATAAGAACTATTCTACTAGCTCAAACTAAAGGTCCCTCCATCATGCCATCCTGCCTTGAAGACTGGCTATTAATGGCCATTTAGGAAGATAATTTATAGTTTATCCTTCCCTTGGCACTCGTCCCACCGTCTAGCAATCAATTTAGAGGCTTTCTGAACAGGAGGCAACACCTCAGCCATCATATTTAATAGAAATCAATGAATCTCTCACCCATGGCTTTGTCTAATACCTTTTTGTATCTACATATACTTTGGGCTTGCACAATATCCAGTGGTGATGAGTTCCACAATTTCATTATGAGGTCTTTAAACAAAGTAATTTTTTATTTCTTTAAATCTTCTGCCTGGTATTTTCAGGGTGTGTTCCCCTCCTAGCTCACATAGTGTGATAAAAGATGAATAATCACCCCATATGTATCTTCTGCTCCCTATTCATTACCTCATAGGCCTTTCCCATACTGCTTTATTGTCTCTTCTTAAGGCTGAAGAGTCCTTTTCTGATAATCTACATGAGCTTCCTTGAAGTGGTCAGGCAGTTGGACTAGATGATCATTGTAGGTCCCTCTCAACTATTCTATTCTATTCTATTCTATTCTATTCTATTCTATTCTATTCTATTCTATTCTATTCTATTCTATTCTATTCTATTCTATTCTATTCTATTCTATTCTATTCCATTCCATTCCATTCCATTCCATTCCATTCCATGCCTCTGAGCATGGTTGCTCCAGGACATTTGCTAACATCAATAGTTCTTCTACCTCTTTTTTTTTTCACACCTGACACATCTAGAGATAACAAACCTACGCCAGGACCATTCAGATGAGTGTCACAAAGGCACAGGGAGGCACATAAGCCTGGCCATGAGGTTTAACAACCAGGTAGGAGCAGACAGCTGTCTTAAAAATTAATGCTTGTAAATTAATTGTTCTTTGGCTCTGGGGCCACCCAGCACCAGGTGGTCCAGGATCATACCAGCAAACCCTTTAGCCTCTAAAATGAGGTGGCCACATCATGCAGACTCCTCAGCCCCTGCCTAGGAGCTTTGGCGCCGGTTGGCTCAGGTTAGCAGCATGCCAGGGACCGTGCTAACACTTTACCAGTGTCCATCATGGACAGTGCCCCAGCACAGTCTGGTTTATCACTACAGAAGTATCTCTTAGCTCCATTGGCTGTATTTACTACAGACACAAGAATGGGCAAACCTGTGTTTGCTCTCCTGTGTCTTGGTTTGGCAGCCACAGAAATATGGGTTGATAGCAATTTCCACCTCACAGCTGAGGTGGCAAAGACAAATTTATTTCCATGAGCCATCTAGATACCACAGGCTTCTGGGCCATCTGAGAGGATATCCGCTAATGTGTCTGTGTTTGGCTTTGTGATATTTAGTTTTTTTTTATTGTGCAATATATTATGATTTTAATTAAACATTTTGTGTCTCACTGGTCACGGGGGGGATAGCTAGAACTTCCCCTCTGTTATTCCATCAGAGAGATGTTGCAAGCACTCTTCTTGCAAAATTTATTATTATTTGCATTACAGACGCATTCTCACAATAAAAATTAGGTGTATTGCCAGCATGCTGCAGCATTGCCAGCCATAAATCACAGGGAGCTATAAACACGTCGCCCAATAAACTATCAGGAGAAAATCATGCCTGCTGGGAGAGCATCATAAATGGAAAAGATCATTTACTTCACACACTATTTTCACTGGTACGCCTCATGCTGTTTACGCATGGGGAGCTTGGGCTCTGTGTGGCTCCCGATTGATTGGACGGGGTCAGTCCTTGGGGCGCGTTATAAGCACTGCCCTCCTGACGCCGGGATGCGGATGCGGGTTCTTCCTCTGCATCACAACGGGGTTGTGCTGCCTGTGCAGGTCATAAAGCCCCCGGGCCCCCACTGCTGCACTCGGTAAGTACCCTGGGCAATTAGCAGCCTCTCCATCATTGCACTCCTCATTTACTAGTACGGTGGCTGTGGTTTATGGGGCTGGGCACCCACACAGGTTGGGAGGTGCATCTCCAAACTGTCATTTGGGAGGTCCACGCTGCTCCATGGGACCTGCTGGGTTGGGAGTTCAGGGGAAGGTGGGCGGCTGTAATTTCAGGCAGTGCTGGCACCGCAGTACTGCCAGGGGAGGTTTGGCCATCATGGTGCCACTTACTGTTGTGGCATGGGCTTTGTACATGAGTCAAATTGCTCTTCCACTGTCTGGTAGCCTGGCTCAGCTGCTGGGAATGGCACGTTCCTGTCCTTGCCTGTAAAGTCAACAGAAATTCAACTCTGTGGGTGCTGCACCCCCAGACTCCCTTCGCTAATCCTCCTCCATTTGCTGAGCCCCCGCTTGGATGCTTGAGTTGGCAGCGATGCAGTTGTGAAAACAGCAAAGTCTCCTCTTGGGAAAAAAATCAGATCTCTTGTTCTCATCTTTCCCAAACCCCTGCTCTTGCCTACGCTGAGAAGAAACCCTTAAAGCACCAGTACTTTGCTTAAGTTGTTGGTGAAAATCAAAGCCAGAGACAGGCAAGAAATCAGGAGGTGGCTTTTGAGGGCTGGAGAAGGAGGGACAGCACCGTGTCCTCCATGAGGCATCTGCATTAGAGCCTGATCCCTTCCCCCAGGCGGGCTGGAGTTGCTCCTGGGGAGCAGAAAAGCCTGGGTGCGGAGCAAGCAGACAGTTTTCCCTCTGTGGTAGGATGCCTTTCTAGGCTAGCAGCAAATGCTGCCCAGGTGCTGCCATTAATCTTTAAATTGAGATCTTCCACTAACTGGAGGTTTGTTTCCTTGTCAGGACTTGGCTGCGGTGTGAAAGGTGCAATTGCTGTCCCCAAATAGTCAGCTGGGAGGTGTAACATGTACATGTGTGCTATATGTTATATATACACATAAACATTTATATAAACATAAATAACCATGCATGCTTGTTTATATATTTTATATATTATGGGCATTTTATATATTTTTATATATATTATTTATAGTCACACATATATATAGTTACACACACACAAAACACAGAGGGCAAAAAACCAGCTTGGAGTGGGATCCATATCTGTAATGCATAGGAGCACACAACGAACCAGAGCAGCTCAGAGAGGAGTAGAGCTAGTAAAGCCCATTTCTAAATAACTTCGTATAGTGCAGTACAAGTTGCCAGTGTCTAGCAAAGGCAGGTTTGCGTAAAGGTTTTCTTGCAGGAGGAGCATCTCTTAGAAACCCCAGTGAGTTCTCACCAATCCTTTCTTTCCCACTGTGCTCTAACAGTCTCTCCTCTCTATCCACCTCTATATTCCTGGAAATCTCCTGAATCTCAGTATCTTTGAGAGTTCTGGATATCTGCAAGATGTTGCCGTAAGGGAGACAGTTAGACAGACACACATGCATGCACAGACTAATTTTTAAAGTTTTTTATCCCAGCCTCCAGATGAGACTGAACTGCAGGAATCTGCAGATTAGTTCTCACTGCTTGGATGCTGTTGGATTGGCAGAAAGGGACAGCTCTTACCTTTGGGGAGCTCCCAGCTGCTACTTGGGACCAGAAGTACCTCTGGACGGTTTTCTTTTGCCAACGCAGACCACTGTTGGTGCCACAGGGAAAGCGCCGGTTGCCCTTTGGCAGCGTCATCCACCTCTGTGCTGTCTCACGCACTGACAAGGCTCTCCTGAAGAAGGGCTGTGACTTGTCCCTTCAGCAGCTGCCACGGCGGGGCTACATGCTGGCCAAGGCGATTCCTGATACTAGCTTGCAACTTTGCAATGAAGATAAAGTGGCCCTGCCTGGGGGAAATGAAATGACTTTGGGTCTTCCCCAGTTCCCATCAGTTACATGTAGCTTTTGCCCTGGAGCAGGAAGATGTTAATCCTTGCTAAGCTCTGGGATTTATTGCCACATTAGACTCTCAAGCAGGCTGACAGTCTAATGGAGCAAAATCATATTAGGAACATAATAAATACATCATGCAAGATATGTGTGTTTATGAAAAAATGAACTGTGTTATATGAAACCCTCTTGCTCATAATTCAGGCAATCTTTGACCTGCTTGTTTTGCATCCCACAGAAGGTACATTAAGACAGAAGCCACAAATATTTTTTTTTCCTTTAATTAACTCTTGTTTTGCACATTCACTGCTTTCCCCCATCCACCCACCCAGTCATTCAGTCACAGAAGGCACAGAGAGGGCTTGGGGACCCTGTCAGCCTCTCCAGCATCTCTGCTAGGGTGAATTGTCATGTGCAGTGTAGGAACCTGGATTGTGCTGAGGTGTCTGAATCCTCCAAGAGGACTGAAACCTATGGTAAGATCACAGGCTCATAGGTTCATTGGATAATTCAGGTTGGAGAGACTTCAGAAGATCTCTAGTCCAATGTCCTGCTCAAAGCAGGGCTGGCTATGAGGTCAGACGAGGCCACACATGGCTTTATTCAGTTGTGTCTTGAAAACTTCCAAGGATGGAGCCCCTTTGGGCAACCTGCTCTGATGCTTGAGACTCTTCATGGGGAAACATTTCTCATTATACTCAGTCCAAACCTCTCTTGTTTCAACTTATACGTGTTGTCTCTCATCCTCCCATCACAGACTGCTGTGAAGAGCCTGGCTCAGCCTTCTAGATAGCCTCCGTTTAGGTAGGGGAAGGCTGCTGTTGGGTCCCTGCAAAGCCCTCTCTTCTCCAGGCTGAACAAGCCTCTTTCCTTGGTCTCTTATCCTGGGGCATTGCTCCAACACCCATCCGTCTCAGTGGCCTTCTGCTGAACTCCCTAGAGTAGACATTTGATAGATTTCTGTAAAGGTCTCACCTCATACTCTTGATCCCTGTGTAGAAACCCCACCGTATCCGCTGTGTTCCCCTCCCCTGATTTGGACACAGAGACTTTCCATGGACGCCTCCCCAGTGCTTCTGAACCTGCAGCTGCTTGTGCTTTGGCTTGCGTTTGCCTATTATTAATAAAAGTCACGGGCACCACACAGGTGGGGTTCTGCTCATTTATTTCCCTTTACCTGATAGTAAGCTAGATTATGAAATGAGAAGTAACTTGGATGTGAGAACCCCTGAAAATCCACCTCACCCTGATGGCCATCTCCTGAGCTGAGAGCAGTAGCGTCTATGTGCCTGATGCTCTGTTATATTTTGCATTTGTTTCTAATGTTGATTTTTTAATTGAGAAGACAGAGTTAAATTTCACCAGTTAAACTGGTCACCTTTGATCTCCAGTTAGCATCAAAAAGAAGCCAGCTGCTTAGCAGCTTAGTCTTTTTTGGGGATGAACGTAGAAAAAGCACTTGCTCACTCAATAGAGCATTTCAACCTGTGGAATCTGGGGACAACTGCAAAACAGTAGCACTCACCAGGAAGGTTCTGACTTTCATTTTAAGAAAAAAAAGGGTTTGGTTTTTAAATTCTTTTTAGGAAAAAATGTCCATCCTTTTCCTTCATTTTATACTTTAATGGATAAACAAGAGTGTAGTCATATGTGACACTATGGTAATTATAACAGTGTCCTAAACAGCATGGGGGCATTTGCACAGGTTGGTGGGGAGGTGGAGGGAGGTGGCGCTTGTCATTACCTAGTTCTATATTCAGTGGAGAGTCCAACTACGTAGAGTTTCTGTTGTTGATTTATTTTAGGTATAGGTTATGTGAGAGCTGAGCTGGGATGGAGCATGACTCACATACCACCTGGGAATTCAATGGCTCCTTCTATCAGCCTTCAGCTTTCCTCATGATGGGCATCCCAGGCCTGGAAGCCCTTCACTACTGGATCTCCATCCCTTTCTGTGCACTGTACCTTATTGCTCTCTTGGGAAACTGCATGATCCTATTCATCATAAAGAAGACCCAAAGTCTTCACGAACCAATGTACTACTTCCTCTCCATGCTGGCAGTCACTGACCTGGGCTTGGTTCTATGTACACTGCCTACTACTCTGGGCATTTTTTGGTTTAATATGCGAAGGATTGGGTTTGATGCTTGCCTTACTCAGATGTACTTCATCCATATACTGTCCTTCATCGAATCCTCTGTGCTCCTGGCAATGGCATTTGACCGCTTCATTGCCATCTCCCATCCATTGAGACACCCAGCCATACTGACCAGGAAGACTGTCATGAAAATAGGTCTGGTAATTATATTGAGAGGTATGATCTCCCTCCTTCCCATACCCTTCTTGCTCAAGAGACTAACCTATTGCAGGAAGACTGAGCTTTCTCATTCTTTTTGCTTCCATCCCGATATCATGAACCTAGCATGCGCAGATATAAAAGTCAATGTCTTCTACGGTATGGTTATTCTTTTATCAACGGTGGGGATGGACTTCATCTTCATTGTGCTGTCCTACATCCTGATCATTAAAACTGTTATCAGCCTTGCAACCAAGGAGGAGTGTCTCAAGGCATTGAATACATGTGTCTCCCACATCTGTGCTGTTCTAGTGTTCTTCATCCCAATGATTGGACTATCCATGATCCATCGCTTTGGAAAGAACGTTCCACCTCTGGTTAACACTTTGGTGGCCTACACCTACCTTATAATTCCCCCTGCTCTCAACCCTATTATCTACAGCATAAAATCCAGCCACATCCGTGAGGCTTTGCTCAGAGCACTGTGGAGAAAGAGTGAATCTGACTGGTAGCTTCCTCCACCAGTTCTGCCAGAAAGCGCTAGTGGACTGGTTTCTTGGTCAGAGCTAGTGGACTGTTTTCTTGATACTCCATCCATGTGGGTCACTGCCAGATGACAGAACTGCAGATCCACTCAGACGCTGTGCCTCAACCAAGAGCTGTGATCTTCCAAGTTTTGTCCTAACATGATGCTTTCATCCCTGCAAGCAGCCTGCGAACACCCCAAGCAGTAGTGCCAGTGATATATACAGACGGAAGCCCCAATTAGAGGGAGACAATTACAGAAAAATGGGTTGTGTGACTTTCTCTTTTCAAGTCATGCATTGGGGTGGATCAAGGAACCTCTGCAACGCATGTTATGCAAACTCTAATAGCCAGATAATAGCGTGTAAGCTTCACTCATACTCCTTTTGGTCATCGCTCCCTCACTGCCTGTTACAGCATAGCTAACCCCGGCTGCAAGCTCGATCGATAGGACAGGGCTTGGATCAAGAGTTTGGATTCACTCTGAATATCGCAGTCATTAGTTGTTCAGCTGGAAACACCCCACAAGATGGAGCTCAGCTCCAGAGGCTGAGCACAGAGCGTTTTCTGAAGATTAGGTCCTGTTAAGTGGGCCCACAGCACTCTTAGTCCTCCTAAAAAAATGGTTCATCCTTCATCTTCATCTGTGTTTCTAAAGTGCCATACGCATCTACAGTGATGGAAACAGTGCTGCTTTTGCATCTCTTTTTGCTGTCATTGAGCCTTACCATCTTGCCAAATCTAATGTTTTGCATTGAATGTAATGCATGTTTGCAATATCTTCAATAAAAGACATCTGTTTATTGAAAAGTTCAAAAGACTTGATGAAGCCATTTTTTTCCCGTTTATATGATGCAGAGATATTAGGTTGGAGTTGCTAAAAATTTTCAGGATGTCCTGTAGATGAGTATACGATTGTATGAATTAGGTATGCATCAGGATGGTGCTTGAGGCTCTGGTGCGGCCAGCTCTCTTGCTGAAAAAAAGGGGGTTCAAAAATATAGCAGGAATGGCTAAACTTCCTGACACGATGGACCACGTACTACAATCTTCCAGCTGAAATCTGCCTGGTACTGACAGTACTGCTCAGAGGGATGGGAGGAGATCTCTAAGGGCAGTTCACAGATGGCAGATGACAGTGTCTCCCAGCATCTTATTGCTCTGCTGTAGGATGTATCTCAGCCAGGCATGCAGAAAGGTTTCATGATCCTCCTGACTTGCCTCCTCCCACGGATACAATAAGATGACCCAAAATCTTTCATGCCTCCAAACTGTGGAGCTGTGTTTTCACTGGTCTTAAGCCATATTTTGGCTAGTTTGGACCATGTTGGAGAATAAGAAGAAATGGTCAGTGTTCACCTTGGAAGGGTGAAGCAGCACAAGGTATCAGGACAGGATTACACACCAGAACTAGCCTGTTTCTGCCTGCTGCCACTTCACCCTTCAGTCTAATCCAGGATTAGTGTCTTTTTCTACACATAACAGTACCTGGAATACAGAGACAAGAATAATGAGGGAAGATCTCCATAAAAAAAGTGGAAAGGGAGAAGGGAAGATTCCCAAGGGGAGGATTCCCAGGCCACAGTTTGTTTTGTGTTGTGCTGGTTATTCTGCTGGGGATCCCAGTGGGCACAGGGTGAAATACTGCTCAGCAGAGCACCCCCAGAACCTCTGCCTGAGTGCTGGCACAACAAGTCATGGGTTGGAGGTCCCGTTTGCATTGAGACAGCACTCAATGGGAGCACTCTTTGCTCAAAATAACTAAGACCTGGTGCTTGTAGCCAGCTATTATGAGAAGAAAGATTAACATAAGGGAACAAACACAATTTCCAGCAGAAGAGCCTAGAAAAGAGCTTTGCTGGAGACATGCTGAACTTGCAGGATCCTCGCACTGCACTGCTCCCATTCGGAACAGTTCCAGAGTTTCTCCCTGGACGTCTGTGCTTCCGGGCTACAGCCATTCTGCGAAACAGCAACAGCCCAAGGAGCCTCTGCCACAGCAAGCAAACGCTTGGGGAGGACACCCAGGGAGGAAATGTGTGTGGGAGATTTATTAGCACATTTATTAGCACAGCTGGAGACTGCAGTAGGGTGAGGCTTGCAGTGCATTCGTTACACCTCCATCACCCAGTTCAGCAGAGCTTCATCTGCCACCCCATTTGCTTCCTAGCCTGTGTAGCTGGAGGGCAACAAGCAGACGCTCAAGATTTGAGAATCTATATAAGGTACTGTCTTTTAGGAACATATGTTCAAAAACATTGTGGCTGCCTCTGGGAATGGGAAACTTAATTGTGGTTTAACATCTGTGTGAGAGAAAAAAGAGATAGATGAACCACTTAAAGCTGCTAATTCTTATTCTGTAATGCCCTGAGCGCTCCACTTTCTACCATGAGATCACTTACAGTACTTGCCAATGGATTTATTTCTTATGAGGCACGGGAAGAGCAGTGTGAGACATATCAGAAGCATCTCTTGGAGAGGAGAGGAGAGGAGAGGAGAGGAGAGGAGAGGAGAGGAGAGGAGAGGAGAGGAGAGGAGAGGAGAGGAGAGGGAAAAGAGGGAGAAGGAAAAGGGAAAGGGAAAGGGAAAGGGGACAAGGGGAGGGAGAAGGAGAAGGAGAAGGAGAAGGAGAAGGAGAAGGAGAAGGAGAAGGAGAAGGAGAAGGAGAAGGAGAAGGAGAAGGAGAAGGAGAAGGAGAAGGAGAAGGAGAAGGAGAAGGAGAAGGAGAAGGAGAAGGAGAAGGAAGGCCATTCCTGCCACCTCCACTTGGTTCCCACTGCCAGCTCCTCCCATCCCGAGCCCTCTCTGAGCCCTGTGCTGTGCATCTCCCTTGCCCTAGGAAAGTCTCCAGTAACCTCATTCATGCGGAGCCAGGCTGCAGTCCCTGCTACGCTCTGTGGCTTTGTGCACACTATAATTAAAGAGGGATAAGGACAGTTCTCTGTCCTGGAGACACCTGGTGCTTCTTGGCCACATCTATCTTTTCCTCTTTCCCTAATTGGGCTGGCTTTACTCTACAGCCCAGTCAACATTATTCCCCAACTGGTCTTACCCCCTCACGTATACCTGGGTGCTGCCTGGGGCAGGTGTAGCTGGCAGCAGCCAGGGATGTCCCGGGAGGCGAGGAACGGGTTAACGGAGTGGGTGATGGTGGGATGAGGCTCCAGCCATGTCCTGCTCACTTTAGTACCAGCGTAGCTTGTATGACTCCAAATAGAGAGAGTGCCTGCCCAAAGCGACTGACTTAGCCAGGACCTGGGTGTATTTATAAAATAGCAGCAGAGCTACAAGCAGGTACAACTTTTCTGCTTACAAGTGATGACAAACAGACAGGAAAAAAAAAAAAGCAAACCACAATTAAGATGAATTTTAATTTTGGTTATAAAATGCTTTGAATTTGAGTGATGCCTTATGTTTTTAATTTTTCTTTTTTCTTTTCCCTCTGAAGCAATATTTTGGCTTGATGTATACTTTTCTTTCTGGTGAGACGATATGGAAGATGGCTACATATTCAAAATGGCCCAGAGGGCTTTTAGGGGGTTTATATACATATTTCCCTCTCACTGCCACATCACAGGAGGGAGCAGTGGAGAGAGGGATTCAGATGGTGAAGACTGTCCCATTGCCTGCCCCATCCTGGGCAGTTGGTCTCAGACCAATTTTTGCCCCACGGGACAAGTCTGGTCAATGTTAATGAGTGCTTACTGAGATCAGCTGCTGTGGCTGCTGCTAGTGGTCCTCTAGCTTGGGAGGTTTTACTGTCTGAATGTGCTTACCTCTTGTTAAATGCAGTTACTGGGGCTAGCTGGTGGGAGGATCACCCTAGGAAAATAAATCTGCAATTTACTGGTGTTTTTAAAGACACAGATCCAGTTTTCATCTCTGCAGAAAGCAAGCTCCCTACAGTACCTGGTCTTCATCCCACTAGCAATCCAAAATCATTAGTCACTTCTGAAAACGTTGGTGCATTCATCCATGCCAAAGAACTCAAGATGAACTGAAACATCCAGGGATTATTTACTTTGTGTGTTTGTCTCTCACAGTCACATTCTCACAAAAGAAATGGATAGGATGGCAGATATTTTACAATGAGGCTCACACTGTAATTACACTTCAGTGGCTGGCAGGTAAGTTGGATCAGACACTTGTTGGCAATTACTGAAGTGCTTTGTTCATTCAGCTTGCATCTTAATGTAAGTGGTTTGCTGAAAATTCCATCACTAGAATAGCTTTTAGGCAACTTGACAGTAATAGTCCACCTACGCTGTTTGCAAATTGTGTATAAAAAGCTAGAGTATGAGTCTTATTTGTTATAGATTTGAGATGGAAAACGCCCACATCAGGGAAATAAATCATGATTGCTATTTTAGGATAACGGCTTCACCACAGATGTGCATTAAAACCCCCACATTTTCACAACCGAATGTTACTTTTATAACAGTTGTATTAATAGCTTGCACAGCTTGCCATAAAAACATTTTGCATCCTTGTTTCACGTGGATAGGGCATGAAAGAAATAATCCATAATCAGAAAGCTCAGCAATGTTGTGGATAGCAGTTATGTGCTTGACCTCATGCTGTCCACGTGGCGCAGGGGAGATGGCGGGTTTGGTCCAGCGCCGGTACAGCTGGCTACTGACTTACTGCCTGGTACATCGGGGAGGACGGAAGAAGTCCCATGTCCCCAGGGTGTCAGATACAGACACAGAATAAGGTGAATGACCATCAGAATTTTTTTCTGTACAGATATTCTGATACTTCCATATGCCTTTTCAGGCAGAAAGGCTGAAAATCCTATTTGTGTGTGCAAACAAATAAATATGCATGTCTCACTGTGCACGTCTGCATTACTTGGGAGTGGTGGACCGTGGGATGCAGCACAGCCAGTTTCACAGAGTACGTTTCTGACAGAGCAGCATAGCACATATGGAAAAACTCAAGCAGAACTGAAGTTTAACAGGAAGCACTAAAAAGTTGTTTTGTTTTGTTTTAGTTTTGTCTTTAAAAATAAAAGAAAACAAGTTCAGCTGTTGGGTTTATAATTGAAAATGTTGATTTTACAGTGGTCTGCATTTGAAAGGATTCAAGCAATTCCTGTTCAAATTCAAATGCCACCATTTCGTGGCTGTATATGTTGTTGAATATATCCATGACGGGCTAAAGAAACAAGAGAGGAGCTCTCTGTATCAGTATGGCAACTACAAGATTCTCTTGCATTTCACAGGCACAGCCCCATGGGATTCACAGTCATGGGAAAGGATTTATAAAGCTCCTGTTTCTCTTTCCCTTGCAGCAGGGGATGTACCATGGCATAGCATGACTGCTCTTCGCCCCACGTGCCATGCCCTCCCCCAACAGCTCTGACCTCAGCCCATCCTCCTTCATCTTGGCCAGTATCCCGGGGCTGGAGGCTGCCCATTTCTGGATGGCCATCCTTCTGTGCTCCATGTACATTGTGGCAGTCACAGGCAACTGTGCGGTGCTGTTCATCGTGAAGACGGAGCCCAGCCTCCATGCTCCCATGTACTTCTTCCTCTGCATGCTGGCTGCGATCGACCTGGCCTTGTCCACATCCACGGTGCCCCGCATCCTCTCCTTCTACTGGTTCAACACCAGGGAGATCAGCTTCGGTGCCTGCCTTGTCCAGATGTTCCTCATCCACACTCTCTCAGCCATTGAGTCCACTGTCCTCCTGGCCATGGCTGTGGACCGGTATGTAGCCATCTGCCACCCACTGAGACATGCTGCCGTCCTCACCAATGCTGCAACGGTGAAAATAGGGCTGGCAGCCATGGCCAGGGGAGTCCTCTTCTTCCTGCCTTTGCCTTTGCTCCTCCTGCCCCTTCCCTTCTGCAGCTCCCGGCTGCTGTCACATGCCTTCTGCCTGCACCAGGATGTGATGAACCTGGCCTGTGCCAATCCCACCCCCAGTGTGGTGTATGGCCTCACTGCCATCCTGCTAGTCATGGGCCTGGACGCCATCCTCATCTGCCTCTCCTACATCCTCATCCTCAAGGCTGTCTTGCGGCTGCCATCATGGAAGGAAAGGCTTAAGGTGTTCAGCACCTGCGTTGCCCATATCTGCGTGGTCCTGGCCTTCTACGTGCCCCTGATTGGACTGTCTGTGGTGCACAGGTTTGGGAAAGGCCTGGCTCCACTGGTCCCTATCATCATGGGGAACATCTACATCCTAGTGCCTGCTGTGCTCAACCCCATCATCTATGGAGTAAGGACCAAGCAGATACAAAGGAGGATCCTGAATTTAATTCACATATACAACAACAGAACTGTCCAATGACCTGAGCTTGGCTGTTGTCTCCAGTATCCTCACACCAGCTCAACTTGTTTTACACTTAGATTCTTTGGTGTAGGACTGTCCTCTGTGTGGCACCTAGCACATGGTAGGAGACTCTGAGGTGCTACCACAAGGCAAAAAGTAAATAGCAATTATAAACTTCCAAGAGTGTTTATCCTCACCAAACTTGGAGTGAATCTACTACAATGATCCAAATCCAACCCTGATCCAGCAGGTAGCACAGTGGAAAGGAAAAGTGGCTCAGCAGACGAATAAAAATGCCTTGATATTGCACTACTTTGCTCCCATCTCACCCGTAACAATGGCAGAGCTGAGTGAATGCTACAGCGTTTTTTTGAATGATTTAGTTAATTTATGGCTTCCACATTTTAGCAAAAGTTTTGTCAGAAACTTTGGCTGTAGAAACAAACTCTAAGTAAAATAATTACAGCAAGTGATATTATAGATGCAGAAATGCACTTCAGAAGAGGTCCTCCACCTCTGTGATCTTGTTCTGACTTATTGGGTTTTCAGTCAAGACAGCTCAGCCTCCTGGTAGGGTATGCTCTGGAAAAAATTCAGCCCCAGAGTTAGTTGTAACAATTGTAACAATAATTTCAATTAATGATTATACTCAATAATATTACAACCTCTCAAAAGAAAAAATAAGCAAGTTATAAATGTAAGTGATAGTTCCAAGCTGAAAGAAGTGGTCTATCTAAATCAAACATGTTTCATACCTTTGACTTCAAACATGCTTGGAATTCCTGAGAAGTTATGAATTAAGTTCAAGATCTTCAGCTTTCAAGCTTTTTTATAATTCCTAGGTATTCCCCATGAAACAGAGTACCTGACAGCCTTTCCTGTCTTTATTCTCGTTCACATTCTACCAGTGGGACACTACTCAAAACTCTTTTAGTATGTTGGAAGACAACAAACCTTAGGGCCAATGAAGACCTACTGAAAGCAAAATGCTTTTGTTTTCACAGTATCACAGAATAGTTGAGGTTGGAGGCACCTCTGGAGGCCATCTTGTCCAATCCTCCAGCTCCGGCAGGGCCACCTAGAGCCTGTTGCCCATGACTGCGGTTAAACAGCTTTTGAATATCTCTAAGGATGGAGACACCACTTCATATTTTGGAAAAAGGTTAAAGATCCTGGGAAAGGATGTTGTATAATAGGACTTTACAAAGAAACCTACAGATTTGGAGAGTGTCCACTTCTAGGTTTTTTCCTATTTTTTTTGTCTTTAAAAATACAAATCTGTTTCTTTAAAAATAATACAAAACAATCAATCTCTTCTTTTTCCTCTCAGTTTAAACTCTTACCTTGTTGTTGGTTATCATGAATTGTGGCCTTCATCCTTGAGGTGGCTGCATTGCTGTGCACAAGGATGTGTTTGCTGATCCCACTGCAACAGTCCCTGGGATTCCTCCAGTGAGTGGTGCCAGGGGTATGAGATCTCTAATTTGAACACACTGCCTTTCACTGCACAAGGGAGTAACAGAACATAAATTACTAGCACTTCAGGAGCCTTCACAGATGACTAGAGCAGCAACAAGTACTATTAAGAAATCTGATCTACACTCCATCAGGAGGCCCAGATGCTCTTGAACACTGATGTCTCCATCAGTAGATTATTATCACAGAATCACAGGGTAATTCAGGTTGGAAGTGACCTCAGGACATCTCCAATCCAACCTCCTGCTCAAAACAGGGGCAGTTCTAGGGTCAGACAAGGTTGCTCAGGGCCTTATCCAGTTGGATGTTGAAAGCTTCCAAGGATGGATGTTGCACAACCTCTCTGGGTCTCTATTACAGTGCTTGATTGCCCTTACTGTGAAAAAGCTTCTCTTTACATCCAGTTTGAACCTCTCTTGTTTCAACTTACGCTTGTTTTCTCTTGTCCTCCTGCATGCCACATTCTGAGGATGTTGGCTCCATCTTCTTGATAAGGGTAGAGGAAGGCTGCTCTTCTGCTGTTGGGTCTTCCATCTTCTTGATAAGGGTAGAGGAATGCTGCTTTTCTGCTGTTGGGTCTTCCTGAAATCTTTTCTTTTCCAGGCTGAACAAGCCCATTTTCCTAAGCCTCTCCTCATGGACCGTTGCTCCAACCCCAGCTGCCCTGGGAGTCATCAGCTGAACTCACTCCACTTGGTTGATGCCTTTTTGGACCAGGGCCCAAAACCAGATGCAGTATCTAGATGTGGTTTAGCAAGTGCTGAGCATACTGTGGGATAATCCTTTGGGGGCATGGCAGCTCACTCTCCGGAAAGGTCAGCCCAGAGCCCAAACCAACAAATATCAGGAGGAACTGCTAGAGAAGGAGGAAGAGAAAAACAAAAATTACAGAGCGTGTGAATCTGCACTGATTCATACCATGCAAGTGGAAGCACGCTTGATGGTCTAAGATTTGCAGGGAGAAGATTCATTTAGTGTTAGGCAAGTTTGCTCAGAGTTTTATCCAGTTGGGTCCTAAAAACTTTCAAGGATGGAGGCAGCACAACCCCTCTGGGCAACCTTCCTCTGCTTGGCAGCGCTCCTGTTGCCCCTGTACACACTGGGGCAATATAAGCAAGTTTAGCTGTGAAAAAGAAATAAATTATTTGAGAAAAACAGGGAAACGTGGAAAGCAGGCAATGAACAATGAGTTCCATCAGGGAAGATAGAAGACAGGTCTAAGAGCTGCACTCAGGGGCTCTCGCATCTTGTCCATAATGTCTAGCTGTGCTAAAAGACATATCTTACCAAAGACATCTGCTGCCTTGCACCAGGGCCTTCAAATGGCAGCAATATTTAGGGGAGTTTGGTGCAGTTTCTTCCAATTGCCAGTTAACGCTGAGAGTAAAATGGGTGTCCTTTTTGTAGTCTGTGCTTGTATATCTCCAGTCTCCATGAAACACATCTTGTTATAACCTTTTCTGCTAAACTGAAGCACATTTTATTTCAAAATAAATACTTTCATTTAAGTGAGTTACAAATAGTCACCATCTGGGACTTAAAGGCAATTTTGCCCCCTGTCATTTTTGTCATATTCTGTTTTATTAGAGTTTAGAAGGGTAAAAATTTTCATAAAAATGAAAACAATCTGTACCTGCCTAATGTGATTTGGGAAGTGTGAATGAATTTTTCAGAGGTGCGCTATGGATCTAAACCCTGTTCGGATGGCATTGAGAAACAGCTCCTGCTCATTCTCCATATGTTCCTTATTTTTTTTCCTTTTGTGCTGAGACAAAAATTAATAAAGAAAAATGAATGAATCATCCTGAAAATGCTGTATTATATTTCTTAGCCATCTATTTATCAGAAAGGCAGTTAATAGAGCCTCAGAGCAGGGAGGCATGATGAATTTCTCCTGGGTACGAATGAAAACTGCGTGGGATTCTCGCTTTCCATCTTGTTTTCCAAACTTTAGTTGCAGAGAGTTGCTTTGCTGGGGAAGAGAGGGAACACGCCTTCTTCCTCAATGTGTGTCTGTACTGATGACTATGACAACCTCTTTCTACCTGAACTGTCCATTGCTGAGGTCCCAGGTCACCTCTGCCCTGCAGCAGAAGGAAAACCCCAGCCAGAGCATGGGGCATCTGACCCCACGTCTCCTCCGTGAGCAGGGCCAAGAGCCAGCAGTGGGGAATGGACCGGGTTAGCTGGGGCCCAGCGGGCTCCAGGAAGGTGAGAAAAGAGCCAGGTTCACTTGCAAAAGAGACTGAAAAGGGAAGGCGTGGGACAAGGAGAGGGAGGGGAGGACAGGATGGAAGTGTGGTTTGCACGGTAGTGGGGAGAGGACAGGGAGTCACACAAGCCCAGAGGTGGCAATGGAGGCAATGAGGAGTCACATTGGGCAGGACCAGTTGTTGGAGATCTCCTGGAGGATCTTCAAGTGTTGTCTTCTTCTCTTCTCTTCTCTTCTCTTCTCTTCTCTTCTCTTCTCTTCTCTTCTCTTCTCTTCTCTTCTCTTCTCTCTCTTCTCTCTCTTCTCTTCTCTTCTCTTCTCTTCTCTTCTCTTCTCTTCTCTTCTCTTCTCTTCTCTTCTCTTCTCTCCTCTCCTCTCCTCTCCTCTCCTCTCCTCTCCTCTCCTCTCCTCTCCTCTCCTCTCCTCTCCTCTCCTCTCCTCTCCTCTCCTCTCCTCTCCTCTTCTTCCTCCAAGCATTCCCAGAACTGGACCTGGAGACCCAGCGTCTTTGCACACTGCCATTTCTGCTGTCCCAGACTCTGTCAGTAGGCTGCTCCAGGGTTTGATGCTGTTCCCCAGTAATGGGAGGGGGCTTTATTTGCATGTCTTGTTTTTTAATTGAAATTGGCATTGCCAGAAATTTGGCACACAGGTGCAGTATTGCGTGAACTCCACAAAAACAGCACAGGGAGGTGCGGTGTGCCACACAGCACTGAGAGTTACTTGAGAAACATGCAGAGGGGTCTCAAATCTGTCTCTTGTTATTTCACCATTCTCCATCTGTGTAATGGGGATGATGTTACTGACTTCCTTCTCTAAGCCTGTATTAGAGCTATGGATGAAACGTAGCAGAGAAAGGATAGATTGCTGTTGTTTGGAAAGTACTTCATAATTTATGTTGCTGCAGTTTTAGTTACAAACCCAGTCACAGAATCACAGAATCATAAAATCATAGAATCATGGAATGGTTTGGGTGGGAAGTGTCCTTTAAAGGCTGTCTAGTCCAACCCCCTGCCATGGGCAGGGACATCTTCAACTAGACCAGGTTGCTCAGAGCCATGTCCAACCTGGCCTGGAATGTTTCCAGGGATGGGTCATCCACCACCTCTATGGGCAACCTGGACCAGGGTTTCACTGCCCTCATTGTAAAAAATTTCTTCCTTCGATCTAGTCTGAAATTGGTTCTGTGATTGAATCTTGAACTACCTCATCGCTCTTGAGTCTCCTCCAAATAAATACATTGCAAGAAAACACACACAAAACTTGACAAAATGCAGCTGTGTCTATGAGATCATCAGCATTGAGGGGGTTAAAAACTTTTTATTTCTGTCTCTCTAATTACATGTTAAGTAGCAGGGGAAATGCAGAGCTCCCTGCTGGGATTTATCTGTCAGACAGATAAATATCTCCTGGTCTCTGCCGTGCGGAGTCCCTACCTGGAAACCTGCAGGAGGCAGGTGAGTATTTAGGGTTCAGGCAGCAATTTCTTGCTCTACAATAAGGCCTTTTATGCCATCGCTCCTCCTGGGCAGCAGCAGCAAGCGTTCAACAGCCCCCAGTTAGTGGAGCTTGCAGGCACGCTCCTGTGTCTCACACCGCCTTGGCCCAGGAATTGCATTCCCTGTCCCGGTGTTCTCCATGGAAGAATGAAGTTTTAGGCGAAGCAACACCAACGGAGGCAGCTGGGAGGAAGGAGGTGGCATGAAGAAAGTAAAATATCAGGAATTTCCATTCTTAGGATGTTTACTGCCTAGGATGGAAAGAAAAAAACCCACGAAACCTCTCCCAGAGTGCAGGTGACCTCGAGCCATATATATTTGTAAGGTTTCAAGCACAGCCCTGACAGCCCAGCTCTAGCTGGTGACTGGTGGCCATGCTGGGCTGGGATGCGGTGCTCGGGGTGAGAAATCTCACTGCGGATGCAGCAGGAGTGGAGCCCGCTGCTGGAGACAGCTCGGGTAGCACCGGACCCTCTGGGAGGAAAAGCCCAGCTCCCTCTGGGAAGCTGCTATTGTCTCCTCCGTCCCTCCACTCCCCGCAGCTCTCCAGCACAAGCGTGGCCAGCCATGGGAAGGTTTCTGAAGGGTCTTCTCAGGTCAGGAACATTGGCCTAATCTGTGCTGTAGGGCTTTTCAAGGAATCCTTTTGCCCAGGTATTAGGGAAAAAACATGAGCCAAGCAATGCGCAGGGGCTGAGCAAGCTGCAGTTTTTTTGGGGGGGAGAACGGACGTCACTGGAGCACTGTGTTTGTGTGGGGGGGCGTCAAATACTGTGGCACTATCACAGATTTTTGCCCTGAAATTGGATGTTTCTCAACTGAGGCGAGCACTTGTTGCCTCTGTCTACACTGGCAAGCAGCACAGTGCTGTTAAAAGCTGCTGTAGAGCTGGCGCTAATGACCTCATATCCCCACTAGGCACATTTCAAGAAAGTTTATTTCAGACAAACTTTCATTTGGTCTCCTGGGCTGGACACGCTTTGGACACTGGAGAGTATCAGGTGTGCACTTCGGGCAGTCTTCCCATTCAGTTTGATCCAGGAGGAATCCAGTCTGCCTGTTCCAGGACCACTCCATCACGTGGGACAGAGCATTTTCAGTGGAAACTGTCAGGACATTTGCTTCACAAGTGCTCTCCTGAACCAGTGCAAGCAGCTGTCACAGGGATGGATGGCTGTATGGCAAACTTGAGCTTCTGGACTGTACCTCATGCCAGTCGCTGATTGCCACTGACCAGATCAGGTTGAGGGTGTTTGATGCTTTTTTACAGGACACAAGTGCCCTCGGTGTAGGCAAGAGTCAAGGATTTCATGTCTCTGAACTATACTGCCTTCTCCCACCCTCCCTATTTTCTACTCATTGGCATCCCTGGGCTGGAGAAGGAGCAGTTCTGGATTGCCTTCCCCTTCTGCATCATGTATGCCATTGCTGTGCTGGGGAACATCACCCTTCTCCTCATTATAAAAGCAGAGCCGAGCCTGCATGAGTCCATGTACCTCTTCCTGGCCATGCTGGCCTTCACTGACCTGGTCCTATCAACATCCACACTACCCAAAATGCTTGGCGTCTTCTGGCTGGGCTCTGGGGAGATTGGGTTTCTCTCCTGCCTTGCTCAGTTGTTTTTCATCCATACCTTCTCATCAGTGGAGTCAGGCGTGCTCATGGCCATGGCCTTGGATCGCTACATTGCTATTTGCTGCCCACTCCGGCACTCCAGCATCCTTTCTGTGCCGGTGGTGGTGGCCCTTGAGAGCCTGGTGCTGGTGCGTGGGGTCCTCCTGGTAAGTCCCTTCTGCTTCCTCCTCCTCAAGATGCCCTTTTGCCAGCATCACATCATCTCCCACTCCTACTGTGAGCACATGGCCGTGGTAAAGCTGGCATGTGGGGACACCCGAGTCAATGTCATTTACGGCCTCTTTGTGGCTTTCATAGTGACAGGGTGTGACATGATCCTGATCTCCATGTCCTACACCATGATCCTGCAGGTGGTAATGAAGCTGTCATCTGCAGAGGCACGACTCAAGGCCTTCAGCACTTGTGCATCCCATGTCTCTGTTAGCCTTGCCTTTTATGTCCCTGCCCTCTTCACATTCCTCACCCACCGGTTTGGGCAGAGCATCCCTCCCCATGTCCATATAATGGTGGCCAATCTCTACCTGCTGGTGCCCCCCATGTTAAATCCCATTGTTTATGGGGTGAGAACTAAGAAGCTCTGGGACAGGGTGGTCCTCCTTTTCCAGCAGAAGGGAAACTGACCCATATGTATGTGCCTCAAACTGTGCTTAGAATTTACTGGTAGAATCATAGAATGGTTAGAGTTAGAAGCGACCTTAAAGATCATCCAGTGCCACCCCCCTGCCCTGGGCAGGGACCCCTCCCCCCAGCCCAGGGTGCTCCCAGCCCCGTCCAACCCGGCCTTGGACACCTCCAGGGATGGGGCAGCCACAGCTTCTCGGGGCAGCCTGCGCCAGGGGCTCACCTCCCGCACAGGCAAGAATTTCTTCCTCACATCTCACCTCAATCTCCCCTCTTTCAGTGTCAAACCGTTCCCCCTCGTCCCAGCGCTGATCAAGAGTCCCTCCCCAGCTTTCCTGTAGACCCCCTGATGATGCTGGTAAATTTAACAAGAGTTAATGCTGTTCAGGTAGGAACCTTCCTCAATGCCTGGAGTTTAAGCAATGCATTCTTGCAGAAATCACTAGAGTGTCTCTTCTGTTATCACTGTCCAGGAGGTTTCATCCATTGCGTGGTGAAACTTGGCATAAAGACATTCAGTCTGGCTTCTACACCAGTGGGAGTTGGAGAGGTTAGATTCCTCACTGTTAAAATTCTTTCACTATTACAAAAAGTCCTCTCATGATTAAAATATTTAAAATATTTACACTGCAAGGCTGAGTATATCCAAAAGACGTTCCTGCAGCAGTTCTCATTATACGAAGAGTGGTCCCTGGACTGTGATGGGAAGGTGCTTGGATGGGAATGGTGACTGTCTTTGTAGAAGGAAATGGGTAGAATTCCATTTTAAGCATTATACTTTTTTTTTTTTTGTAAAGAAGGCAAAACATACAATAATCCTATGCTAGCAATTCCAAAAGTCCTGTGTAAACACAAACCCTTTCAAAAATATCAGAAATCCTCACTGATGCAATTATTTGGAGTGACCTATCACAGGGAAATCATTGCTAACAGGATTGCACTATGCTAATATAAGTCAACTATCCCAATAAACAGGCAAACATGTTTTGCAAAATCACTGCTCTATATCTGAAAAAGGCAGGAAGCAGAACGAGGTGAAGGTCAGACGACCCAAATTCAAGTTACAAAACTCAAACACATTACAGACCTTTGCTCTATTTTTAGTGCAAACTGAAGAGCACTAACGGATGGAAAGGAGATCTCTAACCTGGCCTGGCATTTCGTGGAGCTCTTTAACTTCCCGAGCAGCCCTGACTATCGCAGCCACCCACGAGGAGGCTCCGGGCTCTGCTGTCTCTCCGTGAGCTGGATACCAGTGGGGAAGCAGGGGCAGGGGTGGGGGTGCGCAGGAAAAGAACATGCACTTCTGCTGAAGTGAGGCAGATGTTAGGCTGCAGACAAAATGGGAAATGAGTATTTTTGGCACCCTTTCAGTAGACTATTTAAATTTCAACTCAATTCATCCTTTCTCTTCAGATAAAACAGAAGTAGTGTTTCACAGAGAGGCAGGGGAAGCCAAAGGAGGAGCGCTACAATTGCAGTTCATCTAAGAGCTAGTCCCAGAGCACCCACTTCATAAAGCAGTTCTGCACCATATCTTGTGGACTGATGCTCACCTGCCGCCACTCTGGTGAGGTAGAACCCCCATTTTTCTGCAGGTTCCACAAAAAAATGTTGTTTTCATTTTCATTAAGAATGTGGGAACTGCCCTCATGACCAATGTCCACTCCTTCTACTACACCGTCTCCCACAGTGGCAATGGGAGAGGTCCTCTAAGCGATGCCCTTTTTAAGTAAGAAACGACAGCAGGTGATCATTGCTGGTCAGATATGTGCAAAGGTGACTGGCTGACTCATACAACTCCTTGTGACCTGTAAGATGTGTGCATACAAGCCGTAACCGCCACATAAGATCTGATACTCAGCACCAACAGCTTAGGATCCTCCTCTAGGATTCCCTTCTCTGTGACGTTTGGATCATTGCACAGTATGGATGAGGGGGTTCCTGGGGTGGGAGGGGGTCAGCAGTGCCCTCCAGTCAATGCTAATGCTGCGTGTGAGCTGCCTGCAGAAAGTGGTGGGAAAGCCAAGGAGGTCTGTACCCAAACCAGAGACACAAGCACACTTTCGTGAGTCTGGTGTACAACTTTGGGGTGGTGCTTTCCAACCCAAAGGCAAAAAATGGTCCCACTGCTGAAAAAGGCCAAACCCGAACATTTTGATGGATAGCCCAGTGATTTCAGGAGTGTCATCTTCTGACAGTGCCTGAGGCCACAGCTGCCAGGAAAGGGAGATCTTGCCACCTTCGCTCTCTCCTCTTGGTAGGTTCATATCTCTCCTTCTCACCCCTGCAGAAGGAAAGTTTCCTCCTGTCTGATGTCTCCTCGTTGAAGCCAGAAGCCAACACCACATTCAAGTCCTGCTTTAACTTCACAGCTAGTTTCTAGTCCTACTTAGCTCCTGGTGCTGACCAAAGGCAGTTCCACAGTAGCCCCCACTTGACGCTGGGATTCACTGGTAGCAGTATGTTTGCATCCTTTCCTTTGGGACAGTGGATCAACCAAAAAAAAAAAAAAAAAAGAAGTCCCCGGTGAGCCTGGGCGTCCTGGGGGATTTTGTGGAGTGGCGATACAAAGATGCATTCACTGGCAGCCTGGAGGCAGTTCATATTTGGGTATTGCTCCGTATTTAAGGCAAAGGGATCTGCTTTTTCTGGGCTGCTTTTCACATGTCAGCTGTTTGATAATTCCTGATAACTTTGTCAGAAGTACTGTAGCATTAGTGTTAAAGTGATTATTAAAGGGAGGATGCACATGTAATGAAGAGCTCGTTACCCTCAGACCCTGTTCTTGTCAATGAGGGCTATATGCACCCTTTATCTGACCGGGGCAGACATCGGGGTGAGACAACCTGCCTTCTGGCAGTGCCCGTTCCCCAGAGTGACTGCTGGGGTCCAGACAACGAGCTGAGATGCTGATACCTACACAGCAGGTACCTGCACCCAGGTTAAGGGACAGTCACCTGCAAGGAATGACAATCCTTGCCTGCGTTACAGCTTGGCGAGGTGGGTAAGTAGGACTGAAATCTCTCCTCAGCACGCAGAAGTGGTTCCTGTAAACCACAGGGAGTTGCCAGAGCTCTCCTCCCTGTGAGAGAGTGATTTGATTATTGTTTGCTTTATTTATACTGGAAAACAGCACTTGCACTTGTACATATGAGAATATCCAAGTCCAAAATCTTTTACTCTTAGGCTAGCAGATGTTCACAATGCTGCTTTTTGGCAGCACGGCGGTGAATGCTTGTTGGCTGGATCCTGCAAGATGTTGCTGCACTCTCTGGGTTCTCAGCTGTGCACAGCTCTCGAAGATGCAGAAATCACTTGGTGCAAAGGTACTTATACCAGGTCTTTGCTGCCAAGGTTATTTTTAGGGAAGAGAAAGATCACCAAGTCTGATATTCAGCTGCAGAAAGAAAGAAAATGGAGGTGCCAAGAATTAAAAAAAAAAAAAAAAAATCTAAAATGAGGATGAAGGTGACAGCCAGCAAAGAGGTGCTCTGTGACATCCATGCAGCCAGGATATGGGAATCTCATTCATAAAGCACTAGAAACTGCACTCGGATATCTGGGTGGGGAAGTCACCTGGCAATGTCAGAGCATGTCTGCATGGTGCTCCTTCTCTTGATTTTCTGCAGAAGGACAAGGAAAAGCCAGAGCAAGGACTGGGGAACTCCCTCCATGACTTCCAAGTCCCAGGGTAGGCTTTCTGCGTGAGATACAAGCCTGCGTTCACCCTTCACCCAGGATGCCACCTCTCAAGCCTTTTTGCGCTCTGGTGCAACACAGTCAATACAGTACCACATCTGTCAATCCAGTAAACAGCTCTCTGTGTCCTGGCATAGAGAAGCCCATAATTCAACCATCAACTAGATACCGTGCCCCTCCATCTCCATAAGCTTTCTGACTTTTGGGAGCTGTGGTTCTCCATGCCAAGAACTGATCACAGAGGTAAATTGTCCTCTTGCTGTCTAAGCAAACTCAGAATTCTGGACCCCCATCACTGCAGTGAGAGAGACATGAAGAAAACTTTGCCTTATGGCATGATTGCTCTATGATTTCTGTGAATTCTTTTGTAGCATGAGTGGGATCTGCTCCTTGATCTTTGACAGGATGAAGATGCTGCACTAGGAAAATGACCAACAGCAGCTTCCTTAGACCTTCTCTCTTCCTTCTAACAGGAATCCCAGGAATGGAAAGTGGGAACATGTGGCTTGCCATCCCTTTCTGCTGCACGTATGTTATTTCCACCCTGGGAAACAGTGCGATCCTCTTTGTCATCAAGGCAGGGTGCAGCCTCCAGGATCCCATGTGCCTCTGCCTGTGCATGCTGTCTATCGCAGAGCTTGATGTGTCTCTGTCTACGCTCCCCACAGCGCTGAGTGTGCTGCTCTTTGATTCACGGGAGATCAGGTTTGATGTCTGCCTCGCCCAGATGGTTTTCATTCACTGCTTCTCCATCCTGGACTCTGGGGTGCTGTGGGCCATGGCCTTCAACTGCTTTGTGGCCATCTGCAACTCCTTGCAGTACGCATCTGTGCTGACCAACTCCAGGGTATGTGTCATTGGGCTGGGGCTCATGGTGAGGAGCATTAATCTCTTGCTCCCCTTGCTGACACTTCTGAAGAAGCTGTCATTCTGCAGGTCCCACGTGCTGGCTCACTCCTTCTGTGTCCACCCCAACTTACCCCAGCTGCCCTGTGGAGATGTCAAGGTGAATAACACATGTGGCTTATTTGTCATCCTGGCCACCTTTGGGCAAGACTCGCTATCTATCATCCTGTCCTGTGTCATGATCATTAGGACCGTGCTGAGTATCGCATCCAAGGAAGAGCGTCTCAAGGCCCTGAACAACTGCGTCTCTCATATCTGCGCTGTTTTGGTTTATTATATCCTGATGATTGGCTTGTCCATGGTGTACAGGTCTGGTAAACATGCTTCTCCTCTAATTCATGTCTTCATGGCCAATATCTGTCTCCTTGGAACCTCTGTGCTAAACCCCATTATTTACAGTCTAAAACCCGAACAGATCCGCAGAGGGATACGTAAACTTCTCACGCCAAGAAGGCATTGATGTAGGACACAGAAGACCCAAGAAGTTTTGTATATGGTCGAACAGGTGGTAAATAACAGTTTAGATACTCTCTACTCCATCCTGTCATCCATTTGACTGCTGAGGATCCTGAGCTCTCAAGCTCTTTTAGAGCAGCAGATGAAGTATACCCTTCTATACAGAAACCCATCTATACAGATGAAGTTTCTATGCCCGCAGCATTTTTTTTTTGCTGTATAAAGGAGTGTTGCACTATCTACAGTCTTCTATACATGCCTGGTCAATAATGCAGGAGCTGTAACTGCCTGAGCTTCCAAAGCTAATGGCTCTTCTTTTTAGACAAGGAGAGCACATCAATGGAGGTGTGGGGGTAAGGGTTCCCACCTTCACCATGGCACTGGGTCAGCTGGACCCAGAGCTCCTGCCAGAACGAGGGAGTTGATCCTCCTGTCCAGCACTGCCTGGGTGTATGTCTGCTGGTGTCCTGAAGCACACAGGGAAAATCTAATGCTTCCTAGATGTGCTCAGCCATCTGGCCTGTAGTGCATCAGCATAGATCTACGTATGTGCAACAGTGGTTTGTGCAAGCTTTTTACACCTGCAACCAGACTTGCTCAGTCTGTTAAGTGTCTAAGGACCCGGGCGTATGGCAAAGCCCCCTTGTTCCAGCCAGGTGACATTTCCAGCAGGAACCAGGCATGTCCAAAAGCTGTGATTCGTGCTGCTGGAGCTGAAAGTCACCTTACGTTTCCCTTCCCAGGGACCGTAACCAGCCCACTCTGGGGTGCTGTGGACTCACAGCAGCCGGGGCGGTTCATCTGCTCTGCCTGGACCAGCCACGCAATGCCTCAAAGCAGACCCCCCGATGGAAACGGAGCCTGTGCAGAATTACTGCAGCAGCACCGGGCTCACAGCACCATCAGGTCATAGTTGGAGCAGAATTACACACAAAAGGGGTTCAGGTCAGCCCCCCATCTGGTGTGAGTGGGTCCAGCTCAGCCACTGCACTGCAGCTGCACCATCCTGTGTGTATTACAGCAGCAGGAGAGCCAGCTCCCACCAGGCACTCCTGAGACAGGGTGCCTCCATGTGCACTGTGCACTTCAGCTCCTTCTACATGGGAGGAGATCGAGACAGAGCCTGGAGAAGAGTTATTCAGATCACCCTACAGCAGATAGTTGGGGTGGGTTTCACCCTGGAATATCCTGCCTGCTTCTCATACCTCCTTCTGCTTTGATTTCCATTTATTTGAATAGGATTGGTTTGGTGTAAGGTTAAAATGAAGAGAGGCAAAGCAGTGCTATGGACTTAAGCCAAAATCATCAGTGGCAGTGCTGGTTACAGCCCTGCTGTGCACAAGGTGTGTCTGTACATCGAAGGCCAGCTCCGTCCTCAGAGGGGCTGCAGCATCCTCCACCCCAGGAGTGGCTAAGAAGGGCCGAAATAAATCCTGCCTTCTTTTTTCCCTTACATAAACCTGTGATTACTCAGAACAACCAAGGAAGCCTAAATGGACACATGAATACCCAAGGGAAATTACAGAAAAATAACAAAAAATACCCTACGTATTCCAAGTCAGACTGAGGACTGAATGGTCGCCAGTCCTTTACCCGCTGAGATTTTGCTGGTGTGACCCAAACAACATGAAGCCCCCTTTCTCAGGCTGAGCCCCCTTTCTAGGGTTGTCAGGGTTGAGCACTGAGTTTGACAAACCTTCATGGGGATTCCTTTTCTCTCATGGCAGCCCAGGAGAAACATCAACAGATCTATGATGTATACCTACCACCATGCAGCAAAGTTTCTTCAAAATTGTTGCTTTGAGATGCACTTCAGTCAGATTTGTGACCCAAATAATAGCTTATTACATTCTGGTGTTAGCAAGTCTCATGGTGTTCCTGTGTGTTGGGGCTGTGGTACACTCAAAAGCTTGTAACACCAAAAGAAAGCACACCTTCTATGTGGAACCAAGAATTTATTGTTATTGCAATTAAAGTTTTAACAATCTTATAAAACCACAGAGGACAGTTGCTATCAGTCCAGCGGCTGACCTAGTATCACCTGCAAGCTCTGAGTTCATTGTGCACTCCCTCATCCAGGTCACTGATGGAAATGCAGAATAGCATGAGTCCCAGCAGACATCCCTTGGGGAGGCCACTGTTAACTCTTCTCTGGACTGAAAATTATCTACCCTTACTTTAACCAACTGCCCATCCCTAGAAGAGGGTTTCTTCCGATCCTCTTACAAAGTAATTTTGTTAAAAGCATTTAATCAAAGGCTTTTGGGCATCCATGTGTATTATGCCCACAGGATCCCTCCAGCTGGAGCCACCCTCACGGAAGTCCAACAGACCACCGCAGCAGGATTCCGTCTTGAAGTAGCCTGGCTGACTCTGCAAGAGCTTTACCCTTATGTGCTTACCCATGTGCTTAGTGACCATATTCTTTGTCATAGCCTTGACCATCCCACCAGGAATGGAAATCAAGCCCACTGGTCACTAGGTCTCAGGAACCCCATGGAATCCCTTTTGCAGGTGGAGTTCTGCCATGGCCTCATCACCCATGAGCGTGCTTCTCACCCTTGGTCACCAAGCGGTCTGGTTGTTTCCTGCTTTTGATGCATTTAAAGATCATTTGCCTGTCAGTTAGAACAATTTTTTAGCTCTCAAACTCCTGCTTATGTTAAACCAACTTTTTGTGGGTGTTTCATGAGGGCAAGCTTCCCACCTCTCAGTGACTCCTGGGCTGCTGGCCATGACCAGGTCACTCTTTGACACAGGAGCCTGAGGAGCCCTTTGCGAATGGGCTTGTTTTTCATGCTGTAGATGATGGGGTTCAACACATGCGGGACAAAAAGGTAGATGTTAGCCATGAGAATGTTGCTGAAGGGAGCAGCATTCTTCCCATACCGGTGTATAATGGATAGGCTGACCATGGGGACGTAGAAGATGAGGACAGAGAAGTGTCCTGTGGAGGACAGGAGAACCAGCAGGACCATATCTGCTAAAGCCAAGCTGTGGACCAAACTCAGCAGCTGGGCAGGGTGCAGTGCTGGTGGTCTGCAGAGCTCCAGACAGGGCATCCTGCACAGAGTGAAAGATGAAAATCTGAAAATCCAGCAAGAAAACTGAGGGAGCTGGTTGGGCAGGCTGGTACCTGCAAGCAAGGGCAGGCAACAGGCTGGAGGCACAGCCTGGGAGGGGAAACCGGCATCTTTCATCTGCTGCAGCCCGTGGGCAAGGGGAGGGCTGCACAGAGGACTGAGGATGGTGAGAGGGACCACTGTCCTCCTGCAATGTCCTGCTAGGAAGGGCATGGGGTGAGGCTGTGTGCATTAGGGAGGGAGCGTGGAGATGTGGAGAAGGCTGTTGCTAAAACTACCCTTCAGCGGAATGGTTTTGTGCCTGTTTTGTGTCTGTGCAGCAGCCGGCACCACAGGACCATGCTCCTTGGCAAGGGTCCCCGGGAGCTGCAGAAACCAGTAATTACTGACATTTATCTGTCACCCACTCTGACCCTTGAGAGGACATGGTCATGCCTGGAAGTGTAAATCTGGTAAGGCATTGGCAAATTTAGAACATTATCGTTTCCTCTCACTTCAGAGATTATTTACTATTCTAATTGTTGTTGCCATTACTATAGCTCTTACTGGTAGCCCATCAAGCTATTCAAAGTGACAGGTATTTCAATCGATATGTGTGTTAGTAATATACACAGAAACTATCATTCTTAGCAGGAATGTTGTTATTATAGCTAACAGTTATGGGTAAAATTAAGCAATGTGTACACAAACCCAGCTCTCATTTCTTCTACAGAACTGTCAACCACGGGCTTCCAATCCACAGCCCACAGATACCTCAGGGAAATACAGTGCTATGTGAAATACAGATCATAAAAGGAAAGCTGTGCTTAAAGGGCTTAAACTTTGAATACAGGAATGGCACTTTTTTGGGGTTGTAAGTAAAAAAAAAAAAAAAGGTTATAAAACACTCCTCTAACCTATGCTAATTACTTGCCTGGCTTGTCTGCTGCTCTTTTCAGGGGCTGCAGTGGCTGATGGGGAAGAAGTTAAACTTTTCCAGCCCTCAGCACTCAAGGAATACACACTCCATCTGTCTATGTAAACAGGGAACATGGCATTGTTTAATTGGAGGTCATGTGGCTAAACTCATTAGTGTGCCATGAAAAATGGAATTAGTCTATTTCCAACTGCCCCACTTCTCAGACAAAGCTCCAGACATCTGTGCCTCAACTCTTTACTTCACCAGCTAAATAATTAGCTTGATAAGTTAAATTAGCTGACAGCTTTCCAGAGTGCTCCAATTATCTTCAACATGAAAATATAGATCTAAGTATTTGAATCTGAGTGTACGGACTTGAACGCGCACCTCATCCTCATCATCTGTAAGTGTGCTGTAGATGTCCCACAAAAATAGAAAGATTGCTTTGCTCACTCTATGCATCATTGACTGTTCTGGACTGGGTAAACATTCATTAAAGTGGGAAAAGTCCCATCCTCCACCCATGGGACTGCCCCAGAGGCTGGGCGTCCTGCACCCCTGTGCCCCGCCATGAAGCTGTTCACCTCGATTGCCGCACAATGGGGCTGAAGAAGGAATGTTCCTCGCCTGTTCCTCCTATCCTCCTTTTATTTTCGTCCTTGTCAAGACACGTAAACGATGTGTCTGCACAAAGGGAAAGGATGAATTTCCACAGCCCTGCTGGGTGCTGTGCCATGGGGGAGGAGTGAGTGCTCTGGCTCCGGTGGATGCTCAGCTTCTGCCCAGGAGGATGAACACGGAGCCTGTAGAAAGAGCATAATCCTTGCTGGGTCGTGCTTCGTAGCACCATCTGTCAGGCTTTCAGTGAGTAAGGACAGAGGAACTGGTTCGCCATCTCCAAGTGCGCTCAGCACCAGCCACTTCAGAGACAGGAGCAAAACATCATGCCATCAGCAGATGGGGCATAATCTGTGTTTCGTGAAAGATCCCATGAAAAAACATTTTTTAAAGCTTGCCTTCAGGGCTTTTAAATCCTGCCTGAAACATACTGTTGGAACACTGGATGTTGCTCTCTATAGAAACGTCCACTCCCTCCTCCACATATCAGCAGTTGCATCCCTGCAGTGTCCCTGTGTTGCAGCGAGAGGCACTCGGGCTGTGGAAAACACTGAGAAAAGACAGCATGGTGGGGAAGAAACAGGGATAGATGATGAAAATGTATGAACATGTATGATAGACGATGAAGATGTATGTGGATAGAAGGACAGATAAACAGGCAGCCAAGGGGTGTGCTGGCAATAGCTGCATGCCTGGCGAGGTGATGGGTTTGGAGGGTGTGCTGATTTTGGCTGGGATAGAGTTAATTTTCTTCATAGTAGCTCATACAGTGCCATTTTGGATTTGCGACCAAAACAGTGTTGAGAAAACACTGATGGTTTATTCATTTCTGAACAGTGCTTACACAGCATCAAGGCCTTTTCTGTTTCTTTTCCTGCCCCACCAGCAAGCAGGCTTGGGGGTGCACAAGGACTTGGGAAGGGACACAACCAGGGCCCCAGCTGACCAAAGGGATACTCCATACCACATGACATCAGGCTCAGCAATAAAAACGGGGGGGAAGAGGAAGAGGGAGACGTTCACTGAACATCTGTGGGGTTAAACCACAGCAGAGGGAGACGGACGGATGGATGAGTGGATGGGTGGATGGATGGATGGATGGGTGGGTGGAGAGTGTGAAACAGCTGCAGGAATGCACAATGATAGGTAAGCAAGCTGGCTGTGAACCAAAGTTACCTTTTATCACAAAATCTGAATGGAAAATGACCCACCCAATATTAAAACACCATTGATGAAGCAAGGCTGACATGGAAGTGCATTGACCCTTCAGATGTCCTTACCTCTGTTCTGCTGAGGTCCTTAGGCAGAAGATGCACAGGAACAGGGAACCATGCTCTGCCTGAGTGCTCCACATGCAGAGGAAGCTGCTTTTATAACGCCTGTGTGAAATCTCTGCAGCAACGACAGTCGCCTGGGACCTGCTGTAGGGGCTGAGGCCGTGAAATGCAGACCAGCTACTCAGCCCAGGGAGGTGACGGCACCCCCTTCTGTACCTTGAGTTGCTGCCACCCTGGCGGCAGCACAAGGGCAAATGCTGCAAGAGCAAACACGAGGAACATGAATGTTTAGGAAATGCTGGTCAGAGCAGCAGTGAAAAAAAAATGTTTTCACGAGATTTTTCTTCCTTTTAAACATAGAACTGTGAATTTTTAAAATATTAAACATTGAATAAAGTCAATTACTTGCTCCTAGTGTAGGTGTTGGCTCCAGGGTGAAAGCGCTGCTCTGCACTTGCCAACTAGATCTGAAGGTAAGATAGAGATGCAGCTCCCTGGAAACACTGCTTAGATTTCATCACTGAATTTTGGGTAAAATAGAGTGCATCTTTAGGTCTTTGCACCCCTAGAAAAATGCACACATCCCTGCCAAACCTTTTAGCGCAAAAGCAGTGCCTCACTCTTCCTTCTCTGTATGCTTGAGAAGATATAAGTTCTTCCATGGCAAAACTTCGGGGAGAGAGGGTTGGGAAAAGGGCGGAGGGAGGGAGGTGCAGGGCCTACAGGCTCAGCAGGTACCAGCATGGAAGGAAGTTGAGCTACTTTTTGGCCATGCAAAAGCACTCTTACATGGTGACACACACATTGTCTTTCAAACATCAGCAGTTGAATCCAAATAAACCCTCTTAAAGATACAGGCATTTTATTTTCCTCATGTTATGGCTAGGGCAACTAAAAGAGGCAAAACAGCAAAAGCTAAGGCCAGGACTAATGTTTATGGAGTACTTTGCTGGAATATTGTCCCAAAGTCCCAAGAGAAAATGATCCAGCAGCGATTCAAGTACAGACCATGCCTGACAATATCTGCATTTCAGCTCATTATCTGGGACAGACTCAAACAATGCAGACAGGGCCAAGACAAACTCTCTTGCCTTTCTTTCCCACTGACAGGGGTTCCTTCTCTCTAGTGTTGCCAAACACTGAAAACTTCATGTATGTAAAATAAAAATTATTAATAAAGCAAACAGAAACTTCCCAAACAAAACTGTCCCAAAGTGAAGCACTCCCCTCCGTGGAAGGAGGTTTTTCGCTGGAAGATGTGGGACAGAGGGAGGGCAAAGCAGGAACAAAGCTGTTTGATCGTTTGAGACATGACCAGGCAGCACGTGGCCAGTACATGGAGAAAGTGGCAGGACTGCCAAGTAGGACAGGGTGAGCGTATTTGCAGAGCGTCTCCATCCAAGCAGCTCCGAGCACTGCTGCAGAAGCAGTGGGACAGCGTTGGAGGGTGTCTCAGTGATTTGCTCCACGTCTGTCCCAGAGGATCACTGCAGCCACCCACTGCCGGCAGGCTGCCGTGGCCACAGGGACACGTGGCTGACCACCAAACCATGGCAGTCTTTGGGCAAGTTTAATCATCCCTATGCAACCCTGCGGTGAAGCTGGGTAGTCTCCAGGAGGTGACTCTACCACTTGTGGTCTCTCAGGTCAGGAGGGACTATGCCCTGTGGTGAGAAGGTGCTTCGCTTTCATGGGACCGGCATGTCACATCTCTGCTGTATGGACAAAGGTGGTGCTTCTCCAGCTCCTGTCTGCTGCAGTTTGATAGTGTGGGTTTATCTAAATCACACCATCTAACATATGGCATTTGTTACTGAGCAGTGAATATGTGAGTCTCTAGTGCAGGAATTCTTAATTTCTGTGGGGTGGAGCATGGGGACCTGTCTGCACAACAGCGGTCACTTAGCTGGGACAAAGAAAGATTGAGGGAGAGACATGATAAAAGGCTGCCCACAAAAACAACAAAAAGCAATAATTTGGTTTCTGGGTTCATCTTGTGCCAGACAGTGAGAACTCCTGCGGTTCTGGCCAGATGAATCTTTTGGATACAAAAAAGAAACTCATCATCATCTCAGAAACATTATCCTTGCCACTTCTGGTTTGGGGTGGAAAATGGCCACATGTCTGGTTCTCTTACTGGAGAGAATTTGGGCTGGAAGGGCACTAAACAGAGGTGGGAGGAGGTGAGGGGGCGGGAAAAAGGACAGATGAGGCAGATCAGCTATGATATGTCATTCTGGGGTTTCAAACCTTCATTTCTCCTAAGTTACTGAGGAGGGTGGATTGAAAATCCCTTAATATCCAAATGATTTTTCTCAAGGTTTTTGCAGCAGTTGCCATGACATCAGATTTTGCTAGTGACACAGGAAAAAAGTTGTGGTCCTGTTCGCAGCCAGTTCTTGCACAAGGTGACTCATGGAAAGCAGCCAGCCAAGCTCTCCCCATCCCTCCAGGCTCACCCATGGGATTGCTTGTGGACCTATAGGTTACAGCCCCCTCCTACAGGCTAGGCAAGCTGAAAAGGATCCCCCTGTCCTTCTGTCCACATATCTCTGTAACATAAAGTGCAGTGTGAAAAAACTACCAGAAATAGTTGCTGCAGGCGCACAGAGCCGTTAGACAGCTTGGTTACTTCCATTCTGTTTCTTGGAGAAAACATCATCTTTATTTACTTCTCAAAAGCAATAAAGCATCTTTTGCAAAATCAGAACAAGTGCATTACCATTCATCCTCATTTCAAGTAGAGTGGGAAAACACAACAAACATATCACATGGATGGCTGAATTTTGTTATGATTATGTTCCAATCCCACCAGCTGTAAGACCTGTCTTCTGAAACGCTCTATTATGCTGACGCTCCTGACAGAGAATTCCCTCTAGAGGCATAAAATCGTGCCTTACACTATATATAACCCCAGCAGGGGCAGCACAGAGTCAGTTAAAGAGTATTTTTGGCTTATGCTAAAAAGTGAACCTGTTTGGGGTTGGTTTTATTTTTTTACTCCTGTTACTGTGTTAAGTGTGGGGATCAGGACACATAAAAATAATTATACCTGATGGTCCTGTGGTTAGCCTGCTCCATAGACTGACATTAAACTTCGAGTAAGAATTCCTTAAAAGGCTCTAGGGTTTGATTAATTCATCATATTTTTAAGCAGGAGTTTTTAAGGTTTCATTCCCAGGCAATATGCCACAGCAGTTAACAAGAGGGTTACACAGCACTGTAGAGAAAACACAAATGCTTCTTTCATAAGCACAAAACACACCACCACATTTTTCATTGCACAGACTCCATTAATTATCCTAGCACACATATTCAACTAATTCTTTTTCTCAACGCCTGTAAAAACTGCAGACAATATCTATTATGAGATAAACGAGAAGTTTTGTTTTCCATCCCGCCACTCATAAACCTGGGGCTCCATTTTCATGGTGGATGTGCAGGAGGGCAGGCTGCAGGAGGAGAGGTGACATCTCCCGATGGCTGAAGAAGAGCAGGTATTGCAATCACAGATCACAACTGTTTTCTAATTTACATAGTTTAACTCTGTTTCCTAATGCCATTTCCTACCAATTTTCACAAGAAGTAATCCTCCTCTCATGCAATCTATTCAGTTATTAGTCTGTGCTCTTGTTGTGGAAATTCCTTTTCTTTCTTTCCAAAGCAACATGGGGTGCTCATTCATCAAAGGTTTGCAGTGCTGTCTCAGGTTTGACAGAAGCTGCCGTGAAAGAGGAGAACAATCCATCAACCTGCTAGTGAGAGTTTCCCATCATTTCAGGGCTGCATGATGCAATTCATAGGGATTCAGGGATTTTCTATCATTTCTACACCAGACCGGAACCAAATCCTGGCCGTGCAGATTGCAATGCCTAAGAAGTAAGAGGACATCAAGAGCACCTCATGGGGGTGAGCACTGGACCAGCCTCATGGTCACAGCCTTTCTGCTAACCACATTCGATGAGTGTGAAGCATCTTACCCCAGTTTTCCACCTCAATTTGTTCTGTTCATGTCACTATGAGCATTGGAAATGGTGTTATTCTGTATGCTATAAAAGCAGAACAAAGCCTCTACCAGACCTGCATCGTGTCCTCTCCATGGTGGCCCTCACTGACCTTGGGCTGTATCTCTACACCATGCCAGGGGTGCTGTGATCCTTGCTCATGGTGATTGGCCTGTGCCCCCGTGTGTCTCAGCTCTTCCTTATCTGCCCCCTCACCTTCCTGGAGCAGGTGGTGCTTCCTGCCATGCCCCTTGACAGGCTGATACCTCTCTGTTCCCCACGGAGCTGCATGACCATGCCAACAGGCATGAGGGCAGCCAAAACAGGGGTGATGCACCCACAGAGGAACAGATTACACCCTGGTCCCCCATCTCCAGGTTGAGCAACCTGGTCTAGTGGGAGGTGTCCCTGTCCATGGGACAGTGGGAGGTTGGAACTAGATGATCTTTAAGGTCCCTTCCAACCTGAAACAGTCTATGATTCTATGATTTCTTCTGTCTGCCTGGTGTCTGAGGAGTGCCTTCTCCCATTCCCTTTTTCTCCTTGACCTGGCTGCCTTCCAGAGAGGTGGTGTTCAGCAGCACCTATGACCCAGACCTCATTTTCTTCACCATGGGTTCAGATCTCCTGTTCATTTTGTTGTCCTCCATCGTGGTCCTCATGACAGCTCTTAGCGTTGCCTCCACAGACAAGGGTCTGAAGGTTGCGTGGTCTGTCTTCTACATCCCAGCGCTTGGTTAGTCCATCCTGCACAGATTTGGGAAAGAGGCACCCCCATCTTCCACACTGTGATGGGCAACATCTACATCCTCCTCCCACCCCTCTTCATTCCTGTCTTTTACAGCATCCAAACGAAGTATATTTATAAAGGCACCTTCAACTTATTTCTTTATGGACCCCTTCAAAACAAGCCATAGGTGAGAAAAGCAAGCATCTTGCAAACTCAGAGTGCAGAACCATGGGATAATTCTGGTGGGAAGGGTGCTTCGGGGGTCTCTAGTCTGATGCTCTGATTGAAGAAGGGTCAGCGTGTGGGCTGTGCTGCTGCTGGCTGAACAGCATTTCCAGGAGCTGTGCTATTCTCTGTACAAAACCCGGCAGATTTGGCACAGAGGAGAAACCTGCTGTGAGGTGAAAGATTCAGACCCAAAACAACCGTGTCCTCCCTGGTAACTCCAGAAACTTCTATCACAGCCTGTCTCTATCACAGGAGTCTGCTGTGCCAGATGCTGTAAACAGCACTGACTCTCAGGCCCCTTGTGCAAGAAATTTCCAGTCTTGGTTTAAGACAAGATTTAAGAGTAAGATAAGCACAGTCCTGACCATTTTTATGTTTTTCTCCTATTTTATATAATAAAATAGCTAACAAAAATTTAACTCGCCATCCTTGTCCCAGTGAATGAATAACCAAGCCTGACTCATAGGTTCCCTCCATGCACCACGAAGGACTCTCGGGTGGAAGAAGGAGAGCTGGGCACAGCGAAGCCCGGATACCAGTTACCCTGGTGGGTTTTGTTCGCAGGGTGACATTGGGAACTGAATGCCCTCAGTGTGGAGAGAGGGGGTCTTTGGGACTGTGGGTGCCTGGGGATGAGGCTCTGCTGCATACATCAGCATGATAAATCCCCCTTGGGGAAGCAGTATCTCCCGTTAGACCAGCTGATACAGCTAGTAGAAGTGAACATCTCCTGAACCTCTCAAGAGTCAGAGTTCAAGGGTTTTCCCCTGTATCAGCTGCTCTAAGAGGTGATCATGCATCCCCAGCCCCAGAGCAGGGCAAGGCAGGTGCCAGCTCCCCGGGCACAGCAACAGCTTGGCTGAGACCTCTGTGCTCTGGATGGTGCTGGCTTCACCTTATCTCACATTAATGTAGAGCTGGTAGAACAGACGTGGATGCTTTGCAGTCCTTCATTATTCCTACGACCCTCTCTGAAACACTCCCAGGTGTCAGTGCCCTTTGCATGGGTTTTCTCTTCACAGACCCCCCGTGCATGCACTGGCAGGGAGCGTACATGAGAGAGCACTCCAGAGTCAAGGAAACTCTCTCTGCAACAACCCTTAGAAACAAGAAACACACCCACGCACGGATGGCATTGCATTCGATAGCACAAACTCCCCTGCCCCCGCTCCTTCCCCAGCACAGAGACAGACAGACTCTGCAGACGTGGTGCTGGGAGGTGTTTATTTGGTGGTTACAGCCTGTCAGTACCCAAAGGGCATCTCCTTCTGCTCAGGGGTGCTTGTGGCAGAGCAGGGACTCTTCCTCACACGACCGGTCCCGGGATGCTCAGTGGTACTTGCGAGCCAGAGCGTGAGCCACCACACTGACAAGCTTTTGCCAGGCAAACTGGCAAGCAGGGGTGAAATCCCTGGCGAAGTGGGAAGCCAGGACGATGATCAGGATGTCTCCAAGGAGCTGGAGGAGAAAGAGGAACACAGACAGGGTCAGTGCTGCTCGAACCGCTGTGCGGCAGCAGACCATGGAGCAGGGACAGTACATCCCCGAGCTGGGGCTTGCCCCCTCTCAAGGAGGGCTCTCCACACTTACTGCACACAACCCCACCACGTCCTGCCAACCCTTTAGCTCTAAGCAACTTCTTCATTTATGCAAGCTCTCTGTCTCCCCAGTTTTCCTGTGGCAGAAAGGTCCCTGTCCCCTCCAGACACCACCCTGCAACCCACAGGCTGTGTTTTCTTCCTCCCAACTTCTTCCTGCAGCTGGATTCCCCTCCTGAAAGGATTGTCACACGGTGCACCCTCCTTCTCTTCCTCCGGAGCCCCCCTGCCCCGTCAGAGTGGCCCTCGGGCTGCAGGGCTGGGTACAGGGACTGGGTCACTGCCCCTTCCCTGGGACGGCTACAGCAAGGTCCTCAGTCTTTCCACAGAAAGCTCTGGGGTTGGGGGAAAAAAAATATCTGCTTCAACCTTTAAAAAAAGATGCAAGAAAGAACCTTGAAAGTACTTCTCCCCATTTTTGGCATGCTAAAGCAATTCGGCCCGAGACCCACCCTGAAAAATGCTGGTTGGTTGTTTTTTTATCTTTTCTTCTTCTCTTTAGATGGAAATGAAGAAAATGATCCATTTTTATTTAAAAGTGTTGGAGGAGGAGGGAGTGTCCCATCCAGACAGGCAGCCCATGCTGGACAAGGCAGAAACCTGCCCTGTGGTTTGCAAGCGCGCTAGCTGCTTATCTTGCGATAGGATTTCCTTCAATGCTCTGCTTAGCTTCCCTCTGCCTCTGACTCCACCAGCCCATGCTGCACCTTCCCCTGGATTTGTTTCTTTTTTCCCCAACCAGATCTCCTTCAGGCAACAATCTCCCAATACCTTCTCCTCCTCATTGCTGTGCTGGTACTAAAAATGGGACTTTTTAGTGTGAAAGTCACCCACACTTTTGCAAACAGTCCTGCACAAGCTATCATCTTTCTTGGATTCGACACAGGGACTTTGCCTCCACCAGCCAAAGACAGTACTCCTAGGCAGCCTAGTTGGAGGCAACACCCCCAGTTTAAAAGCAAAATCTGACTTTCCCCAAAATCTGACGACATAGGGGGGGAGGGACTGGGACTGCAAACATGGCTCACCCTGAAGTTCTCGGGGTCCACGTGCAGCTTCTCACAGTGCAGCTCGGACAGCTTGGCATAGGTCACCTTAATGTTGTCCAGGTTCTTGACAGCTTCCCCGAAGGAGGTGAGCACTTTCTTGCCGTGGGCACGGACCTTGGGATTGCCAACGATGGCGGTGGGGCTGGAGAGGTTGCCGAAGGAAGCAAAGAACCTCTGGGTCCAGGGGTAGACGATCAGCAGCCTGGGAGAGACGGAGGGACACAAGCAGACACACAGACATGTTAACACTCCCAAACACAATTGCCATGGTTCCTCTGTCCAGGGTGAAGCTGAGCCGATGCCCGGGAGCTGGACCTACCTGGCCAGGGCCTCGGCACCACATTCCTCCACGTTGACCTTGCTCCAGATGCTGGAGATGAGCTGCTTCTCTTCGGCTGACCAGTGCACCATGGTGGCAGACGGCTTTGCTGGGAGCTGCAGGAGGACACAGACCCTGTAGCGGAGCTGCAGACCCCAGGGAGGCTTTTATCCCCCACCAGCGGCTCCTCCCCGTCCTGCACTGTGGGGCCATTGGCCAGGGCCAGGGTGGGGGTCTGCGCCGGCCAGGCAGCAGAAGGGGATGGCCAGGGTGTGGCATGCTGAGAAGGGGCCCCTGGTTATCCCGAGCTCAAGAGCTTTGTCCCTTCCCCTCCATGCAGGCACTTCTCCATTTCACCCACCAGATGTGAGCCCCTTTGTGGAGAAAGGGCTGCACGAGCTTCTGTGCGATAGTCTGTCACGATCAAACACGTGTGCATGGGGCTCAGCGGGGTGCGAGACTTGCGCCTTGGCTCCCTCAAATGCTGGACTCTGCCTTGCCTTCGCCTCTGTCAGTGAAATGATGAATGCCCCTGCCAAAACGCAACCCAACAAGCAGCCCAGAGGGGTTTGCCACCAGAAAACGGTGCAGATACCTACACTGCAGGAGGACTCCAGTGTCATTTCACCACCAGGTGCTGTGGGTGTTGCTGGAGTTGTTCAGAGGGTGCTCAGGCTCTGCTGCTGAAATCTTCATTAATCCCATCGTCCTCCTCCTGTAAGAGAATCTGACCTGCTCGATTCACTTGTCCCTTTTGGAGCAGGAATAACCTCACCCAAATGTTCTCCCCTCACATGAAAAGGACCAGCCAGATGCAGCGCTGCTGCACAGGGAGCAAGTATCGAACAGGATCATCCTTTTCATCCCATTTCTGCTTTCATCCATGTCCATAAGGGGCACGAGAACTGGGCTTTGAACACAAGGTTTGCCACTGCAGATTCTGCTGTAGGCTCAAAAAGCAGCAAAAGCTCAGCTCAGGGATGTCCAGCCCTGGTGGGAGCCCAGGGCCTTTCCCTTCTGAACCTGCCCTGACGAGGCTGCCGTATTTCACATTTTTCCCCCACGTTCAGCCAGGGTGTGCCCAGTCTCCTTTGGCAGGAGAAGTTGTTTGGGCTTTATGTGAATTGCTCCCCTGGGACACCCCCGAATAGAGTGGGGGTGATGCACCCTCCCCAGGAGCAATGCCCCTGCATGGAGGGGGCTCTCCTCTTTTCTTTTCTGGATAAAACCCCAAGAAACACAGCCTTGGTGAAAGCGCAGGGGCTGTGAGCTTGATCCCAAGGCACCTGGGGTAATCTGCTGTCTCCTGTTGTTTTCCATAGGATCTGGATTGGGCTAAGAGGCGCTGGGTCTTGTTGGACTAGTGAGCAGGTAAGAGGTGGGGTGTTTGGATGGCCAGGCTGCAGCAGAGCCAAAGAGCTGACCAAGCTCCTCTGCAGACATCAGGGCTTGCCTTTCTCCATAGACCACCTCCTGCTAAGCGTCTTCTTGGCCTTTTACTGAAAATACAAGAATGGGAGGAAAATCAACTAAAAGAAAGAAAATAGAATCATAGGATCATAGAATAGTTTGGGTTGGAAGGAACCTTTAAAGGCCATCTTCAACTACACCAGGCCGACCCGGTCTTGAACACCTCCAGGGATGGGGCAGCCACAGCTTCTCGGGGCAGCCTGCGCCAGGGGCTCACCGCCCGCACAGGCAACAATTTCTTCCTCACATCTCATCTCAATCTCCCTCTGTCAGTGCCAAACCGTTCCCCCTCGTCCCATCGCTCCCCTCCCTGACCCAGAGTCCCCCCCAGCTCTCCTGGAGCCCCTTTAGGCACTGGAAGGGGCTCTGCGGTCTCCGCGGAGCCTTCTCCTCTCCAGGCTGAACCCCCCCCTCTCCCCGCCTGTCCTCCCCGCAGAGGGGCTCAGCCCTCGCAGCATCTCCGGGCCCTCCTCTGGCCCCGCTCCCCCAGGTCCATGTCCTGATGTTGGGAGCCCCAGAGCTGGATGTTGGTACTGAGGGAGATTTTTCAGCCTGATAAGATCTCTTTCACCCTTTAGTTGTAGGCTTTTTTTCAATGGAATAGGGATCAATAATCTTCGTTAGAGTTGCCTACATCTGCCTTTTCTCAGGAAAATCTAGTGCATGTGGGCTGGTGTGCTGGAGCATGGTGGTAAATCCAGTCGAGCGCTGCCTGTGTGCGTGCATGGGGGTAAGGGCATGCAGACAAAATGCTGCCGGGCAGCCACTGGTGCCCACCCTCCCGCACCACCTTATCGGCCCCTCCCAGGACCTGCGGTGCTGCCAGCGCCCCGCTGCACCAGGCATCACCCGCGGGGGGCTGTCGTCTCCCACAGCAGTGTTCTGCCATCACGCAGGAGACAAAACAGGAGCAGGCAAAGCAGCGCGGGGAGAAGACATCCTGCAGGACTTGTTTGCTGGGGGGACAGGGACCAGGGTGCCATCCCCCAGCTGGGGATGGGTAGTGAAGCCACGGGCAGCGCCAGGGGAACTGTCCCCATCCTGCCATGCTGCTGGGTGCAGGGGATGGAAACCCTCGTCCCTGGTCCCGGGGAGGGGTAGCCCAGCAGGAACCCCAAGAGTGGGAAGAGCCCAGCCCTCCCCTGCTGTCCTGACCTGTAGGGTCTAACTTGCTCAGCTCACTTCTACCCCCAGACACCTTGCGTGTAGGAGGAGACGACTTGTTCAAATAATTCCCTCATTTGTGCCTGAAGTCTGTGAGCAATATGTTCATACGAAAGTCTATAAATATCTATCATGAAACCTATAAGAAGTCATGTAAGAATCTGTTTTTTTGTGACCCTGGATGCCTGACCAAGACAACGCGCTCTGTGCCTGCCCAGACTTGCTGCAGGGAGGACAGCACTTTGGGACCTGGTACGAATCACCTTCTCACCTTCTCAGGGTCTGCCTTGACACCAGAAATAAAATGCCTCTTCCTTCAAGTAATGCCTGTGAGAAGTGGCATTTATGGATCACAGGGGGCCTTTAGTACCCTCCAGTGGGTCAGGGCAGAGAGTGGGATGCCCACAAATGTGGATGAAGCAGGGAGAGGACACAGTGCAAACAGGGTGTCAGAGATACTGGGATATATAGCTTTGCCCTCTTTACTCCCTTTGAAAAACGAGCATGTCCTTTCAGCTAACCATTGCTTTCACTGCGTCATGCTCAGACGGGGCAGACGGTGCATCCCATGCCAAGAACAAACTCTACCCAAGAGAGTCCTGCTCTGCAGACGCTTAAACACCCAAAACGCTCTGCATGCACACAACATTGATTGATACTCAGATGCAGAAAATTATTAATATTTACCACTGTTAGCAGGATTGCCCCCCCCATAACTGCAGAATGGGCGGCACAGGGTGAAAAAGAAGTGCATAAACAAAGTCTGGACAGGTCTTGATAGCAAAATGTTTATCTAAAAGCTACCCCCACCCAGCTGGCTGCTTGGCCAGTATGAGTCAGCTAATTTCTTGTAGGCTTTATGCCAGGAATGAGACAGGGGAGATTAAAGTCTTCACTTTGCTTATCCTCCCTAAAAATTATGAATCCTTCGAGTTCCCCTTGCCTGCAAGAAAACACGCACATTTCACGGTGAAACACCAACTAGTTCCTCAATGCAAACTCCCCAGTGCGTGATCGCAGAAGTAGCAGGGCTGTATCTACCCAATACTCCATAAGTATGATTTCCAGAGGCAAATCCCACACGACACCCCCCCCGAAAAAAAAAAAAACCAAACCAAACACACAGAACAAAGAGATGTGGTGTTTTCTGGGAGCAAAACGCCCGCCCTGCTCAAGCCTACGCCTCAAGTCCGCCTGCGGGTACCCCAGGTCCCCATACCACCAACCCCTCCAGCCTCTCAGGGACACACGGACTCAGTGGAGACTTCACAGGATGAGCTTTATTTGGCTGTTATGAGCTGTCGGCTCCAGAGCAGCATGTCAGGCGGTGCACGACATGCAGCTGGAGGATGCTGCCGGGGCTTTCCTGCTGGCCCTTTAGTGGTACTTGCGGGCCAGGGCATGGGCCACCACACGGACCAGCTTTTGCCAGGCAGCCTGGCAGTCGGGAGTGAAATCCTTGGCGAAGTGGGCGGCCAGGACGATGATCAGGATGTCACCCAGGAGCTGGGGGGACAAGACCACGCTCGGGTTAGCAACGCCCAGGAACCTGCAGATCCCCACACAAGCATTTGCAGTAGACCCAGGGAAGCCTCTGAGCATTTTGTGGGCTTAAAAGTACCCCTGGAGTCCTTTTTAAGATGAACCTTAAACTTGTTCTCTGCTCTTACTCTAAAAATTCAGGTTCTGCTACTGCTATGGGAAGAGCAATGAAAAATCCTCCAGAAATTTTGTGGATTAAATTTTTCTTGCTCCCTTCTGGCTTCATTTGGGAGTTTCTCCCGAGCAGAAGACACAGCTGAGCGTCTGCTGCGCGGCAGGGAGCCGGCACTCGGTGCTGCAAAGCGCGCGGGCTCATGCTAGTGCAGGGGGGGGGATCTCTGCCAGCCCCGGTGATGAATGTCGGGGTTACTTTCCCACTGGGAAACTCTCAGTTGCAGAGACATGGGAGCCAAAGTTTTCTCTCTCTCTAGGCCCCATTTGTCTTTTGCTTTTGGCATCTAGCTGCCATCTGCTGCTCGTCACTCATCTCCTTCTCCTCTGTGCCAAGCTCCACTCTTGCTCCTTCACTTTGCCCCTGGTTCAAACCTCTTCCTGCTCAACAACTGCTTTCGCTTTACTCTCCCCCTCCCTTTCCCCACCAAAACCACCACCTCACTGCCTTCCCGTCTCCTATGCACCCTCGCTTGCACCCTGCAGACAGCCTCTCCATAATCATCACCCCTCAGCCCCTTCGGTGCTTCCTCACCAAGCTGTAGGTCGATCCCTTCCCTCTCTGTCCCTCTCCTGCATCGCACCCTCACCCCAACCACCAGCCCCTCTTCCTCCTGCACCGGCATGTCTAGGGTAAATCCCTCACATAGGGTGACTCAGGGTTGGGGGAGAAACTGCCCGCAGAGACACGGTGGGAAGGACACATGGGGGTGAGGAACATGGCTCACCCTGAAGTTCTCAGGGTCCACGTGCAGCTTGTCGCAGTGCAGCTCGGACAGCTGGGCAAAGGTGTTCTTGATGTTGTCGAGGTTCTTGACGGCTTCCCCGAAGGAGGTGAGCACTTTCTTGCCGTGGGCACGGACCATGGGGTTGCCGATGATGGCGGTGGGGCTGGAGAGGTTGCCGAAGGAAGCAAAGAACCTCTGGGTCCAGGGGTAGACGATCAGCAGCCTAGGGAGAGACGGAGGGACACAAGCAGACACACAGACATGTTAACACTTTGGTGGTTTGAATGGTTTCTTTGTCCAGGGTGAAGCTGAGCCGATGCCCGGGAGCTGGACCTACCTGGCCAGGGCCTCAGCACCGCAGTCGGCCACATTGACCTTGCCCCAGAGGCCGGTGATGAGCTGCTTCTCTTCAGCTGACCAGTGCACCATGGTGTCGGGTGGAGGGTAGCGTGTGGCTGCCGGCAGGTACGGAGGAAGTCTTGGCTCTTGCTCCCAAGGGGATCGCACGCTGGCAAGCGGCTCTCCCTGTCCCCACTTTTATACGCTCCGCTGGGCCCCTCCTCCTCCCGGTGCACCCCTCCATTGGCTGGGCCCCCAGGGGGGCCCATGGCCCTGGCACCCCAAGGGAGGGGACGCGGCGTCAGGGTGGGGCCCCGGGGCAAGATGCCCAGATCGACCACAGGACGGGCTGGCCTGCCGCCCTCCCCCTGTCTTTGATTTCCAGCTCCACCGCTCCCCACTGAAGGGTGGCATTTATCAACATGCCAAGTCTGAGCACGGCACTGCGCGTGTCCCGCATGAGTCCTGGGAGGAAGGTGCGTGCAAGGCTTGGTGCCCCTTGGATGGTGCAAACCACGGTGGGCTGCACGGCTGTGAGGCAGAAGACTCGGACTGGGGGCTGTTGGTTTCTCCCTCTGGAGGCATCAGCAGTGTGCGGGTGGTTTCTCTTTGTCCTCTTCCTGCAGGGTCTGTGAGGCTTTGGGTTCTCCTTGTTCTTCCCTACCAGCAATTCAACAGTTTCATAGAATCATAGAATGGTTTGGAATGGAAGGGACCTTAAAGATCATCTCATTCCACCCCCCCCGCCATGAGCAGGGACACCTTCCATTAGACCAGGTTTGCTCACTTTAGGGTAGCACTAAGAAAACCATGGGCAGTGGCTTGCAGTCAGAGAGAGATCCTGTCTCAAAGAGCCTCTTTGCAAAGGTCAGGCAAGGCTGGAAAGGAAACGTTCCAATGCAGGGCACACCAGTTGCCTGCAGGCTGTTATCTCGTGGGGTGCCCAGGAGAGGTGAGGAAGACTGGGTATGTGGGGGTCTGTGCAGATGCACAGCAGGATTCAGCAGCCAGGGGAGCAGTGGTCCTCCTGAGTGGTGGGAGAGGTAGCTGTGTCTCCTGGGACTGCACATCAGCTCCTGCTGCCAGCAGAGTGGGCTGGAGGCAGTGGGGTTGGATGCAGGCACTGGGGCCAGGGGTGGAGCTTATGGGGCCAGACCCAGGCAGGGCAGGGGGATGTCAGCTGGTCCAACAGGGTCTGGATGACCATGGGGCAACGTGTTGGTATTGGCTGTGGGCTGCCACTGTTTGTGATGGCTGCTCCATTCTCTGCCTGCTCACTTCAGGAGGGGTCTTGGCCAAAGGACCCCGGGGCCAGGCCGGGGTGGGGGGTGACCCTGTTCCCCAGCCCTCCACGCTGAGCAGCGCAGATCTGCTCTGGAGCCATTTGCTCTGCCTTCTCCCTGATAAGGGGGCGGGAGGAATTCACCACCCAGAAACCCCAAACAAGTCCCTGGAGCTGCTCTCGGTGCTGTGGGGATGCTGCCAGTCTGCAAGGAGGACAGGAGGCTGATGAGGGCCATGGTCCTCTGTGTGGCATGGAGACTATTCAGGGAATTTAATTTTGCTTCTAGAAAGTTAGATGTAAGGGCCAGTGAAACCAGGTACTTTGTCCTTTCTCTACATGAAATTACCGTTCTTGGCATATTTTTTGCCATAATAGACAGCTGTGTCTATTGCATTCTGTTTGTAATAACCTAAGAATGATAATGTTTTAGACAAAAAAACAACAAAAAAGCATTTTTCCTTCCATGAAGAATGTTACAAATGATGGACCCAATCTCACTGCCACTTCTCCCACTGCACATTGTTGTACAAAGTTTTGTTCCACCTGATCTGTGAAAGACTTAAAACATTAAACTCACTGGTGTTACCTGATGTCTCGAAAAAGCACCAGAGTATTTCTGTTTGTATTTTATAGTGTGTTCATTTGTTTTTTGTCTTGGATGTTCCCCTGGATTCTCCAGCTGAGATGAATCTCACTTGCATGAATTCATAGACAAGACTATGGCTTGTGTTACCCCGTCTGTGTGAGCATCTCCCCCCATGTTCCCCAGCACCCTGGGGTGGCCCCCACCCCATTCCCACAGAGAGGCAGACACCTCTTCATGGCTGAAGCAGTTGGTGTTTATTTGGCAATTAGAGACCAGCGGAACCAGAGGATGTTTCCCCGTGAGCCGGGAGCATCTCTGGGCACAAATGCTTGTGGGAGGATCAGTGGTACTCGTGGGCCAGCGCGTGGGCCACCACACGGACCATCTTCTGCCAGGCGGCCTGGCAGGCAGGGGTGAAGTCCTTGCTGAAGTGGGCAGCCAAGACGATGATGAGGATGTCACCCAGCAGCTGGCAATGAAGGGAGGAGAAGTTGTCAGCCCGGTGCTGCCCCCAACCTCCCTCCCCACCATCGCACTACCCAGGTGTTCGCATGTGGACACTGGTTATTGGGGAATTCATAACAAAGCAAGGAATGGATTTATCACAACCCCATGCAGAGCACCAGGCTCCTTGCGCAGCGTGCATCTCTGGCACTCCCCAGGACACCTGGATCTGCTGGATCCTCCTCCCCAAGCACCTTCCTTTGCCTGCTGTGCAGCGTTCTCCCTCTGCTTCAACTGGGTTTATCCTTTCCTTTCATATCCCTCCTCACCCTTGCTTTCTCTTGGCTCACATTCCCTCCTTCTGCTGAAGTGACTGTGTTTATTTTCTCTCCTGGTTTAACCACTCATCACAGCCAAGCTCAGCTCTTCCCTCCAATCCCTGTCTTGGTTTCTTCCCTTCTGGTCTCTCACTGTTCCAAGCCAACTTTGCTTCCTACCAGCACGTATTCAACTCTGTGTTTCATCCCCATCCACCTTGCCCGCATGCGTCCCTCCTCTCACAGATCTCAACCCCATAACTTTTCTCTATTGTCCCCAAATATTCCCATTCTGTCCCCGTTCCCCACCACTGCCTCTGCCCTCAGCAGGTTCCTGGGCTTAGGCAGCCTCAGGGTTTGTCTCTAGGTCTCACTGACCGTCAGACAACTCAGAGACCCCTAAAGCCCTCTCCAGACAACAGAAACCTCTGCTCAGCTGAAGCTGGAGCCTGAGCACAGCTCACCCTGAAATTCTCGGGGTCCACATGCAGCTTGTCGCAGTGGAGTTTGCTCAGCTGAGCAAAACATTTCTTGATGTTGTCGAGGTTCTTGACGGCTTCCCCGAAGGAGGTGAGCACTTTCTTGCCATGGGCACGGACCATGGGATTGCCGATGATGGCAGTGGGGCTGGAGAGGTTGCCGAAGGAAGCGAAGAACCTCTGGGTCCAGGGGTAGACAATCAGCAGCCTGAGGAGAGACGGAGGGACATGGGACACAAGCAGACACAGACGTGTTATTGCTCCCATGGTTGGAATGGTTTCTCTGTCCACGGTGAAGCTGAGCCGATGCCCGGGATTTGGACCTACCTGGCCAGGGCCTCAGCACCGCATTCGGCCACATTGACCTTGCTCCAGACACTGGTGATGAGCTGCTTCTCTTCGGCTGACCAGTGCACCATGGTGGCGAGCAAGTGGGTTTTCCTGGTGCTTCCCGAAACAATGACAAGGAAGTGGAGCCAAAGTCTGCCCCAGGGATTTTTATACACTAGTAACGGCTTGTCCTAATCTCAGTTCACGTAGCTATTGGTTGGGGCTGGGGAGGGAGCTGGGCTGCACAAGGAAAGATAGCAATTTTGGATGCTGTCCAAGGGGAAAAGAGGCCCTTTCCCCCCTCTGCCTTTGAGTGGACAAGCATCATCTCATACCCATGCACTTGTATTTGCAGCCCCGAGCGCAGGTGGAGCTGCCGGCATGGCTCTTCTTTGGCTGTGGGTTTCCAGTAGTGCAGAGGCAGCCAGAAGCTGGGGGCTGAACATGTGGTGCAGACCCAAGAAGACAGGCAGTGACATTCAAAGAGTTTGCAGTGTCCGCCTTGGCGGTCTTTTCAGACTCTTAATGGTGCATTGGTGCCCTGCACTCCTGGGATTCATCCTGAACAGCTCTAAGCATCTCCCACCCCAGCTTGAAGGACCAGAGGATTACTGGGAAACACAGATTGGATAATCACTGCCAAATTGAGGCCTCCTCCTTTCTTGTCTGCCCTAGCAAAGAGCTTCAGAGCTGTTGTCCGTCATCGTTGTCCATCGTTGTTGTCGATGCTGTTCTGAGCCTCTGCTCTCCTATTTCGCATCTCTAGTGCAATTCTCTCTCATCAGGGAAAGTGGATTCACCTCAAAGACACAACTCTGAATTACTGGTCTCAAGAGCACGGTGTTACTCCGTAGTCCTTAGCCTTAGTCCCATGAGGAGTACACGCCAGACATGTCACCCATGTTGACAGCCCAACTTGACAGCTGATGCCAGCAGGAGTCTAGGAACAGGCTATGCTGTGCAAAACCAGTCTAATGTCAATTTTATCTGCTGGCCCTCCAGGAAGAGGACAACACAACATTCATTTTATTTTAGATTTTGAATGCCTCGTTACTGTATGGGGCTGATGACTGTCCCTTAGTCTAATAACTGGGTGGCTTTGGGGCACAGTTCTGAGCCTGACTAAATCAGAAATGGGGTGTACACCAAATAAAAGGCAGAACCAAATAGGGAACCATGCTTATTTTTTCAGACTGCTAGCAGAAACATGCAATAAAGCCTTGTCTGCATGGCACAAGTTGGATGTTTTTGCTATATCAGGCACTAGCACTGACAAACTCTTCAGTGTCAACACTGCTTATACCGGAAAAAAGAGTTCTTTTGATACATAGCATACCTCATACCCCAGCTGAAATAAGCTGACGTGGAACAGCAGCATTTCTACTGTTGGTAGAGCTGTCTTGATCAGACTGCTTGTTCACATGAAATAGTTCAGCCCTAAGAACCAGCCTTGCAGGGAGGAACTCTCACTGCATGCAGGATGAAGTCTGTCCTCTTGTCTTCTTCTTGGCAACCATCTGTACAAATCTGAAGAGCACTATCTTGTCTCTTATCTGCCTGCTCCAAACAAAACCGTCAATAACTTCTTTCAGCCTTACCTCTGGTCAATACCATTACTCCTGGCAGTTACTATAAATTTGAATGTTGTGACTTTTTCCACCCTCCTACTTGGCAGGGCATCTCAATCCAAGGTGTTTCCTACTAACAGGGGACGCTGTCAAAGACTAAAAGTATTCTTACAAGTCTAATTTTGCAAACAGGGTCCTGGTGCACTGTAGGACGCACTGGTGCACTTAAAATCATGCAAGAAGTCTGTGGTACAGGCAGATACCGAGCCCTGCCTTCAGCTGTAACTGGTGACCTGACCTCAAACTAAATTGTCTAATTGCAACTCTAGTTCTCCCATGTGTGCAAATTGATTCGTGCACGTGCTTTCTCAATTAGTACAGACATGAGAAATGAGGAGGCTGCAACGTCAGTAAATTGCCCTGCGGACACAGCTTCCAGGTTCTTTATTAGCAGAGTGGACTGGTGAACTGGTGGCATCAGTCCTGCGGTACCTCGGATGCACCATCCCACCAGGGCAGTTTCAAATGTCCATCCCAGGTGTGAGGTGAGATGCCAAACCAAGAAAAGCAGCAAAGGATGAACAGCTCCTGGGGCTTGCTGAGCTTTGCCTTATCTTTCCTTCCTTCTCCCTCAGCGCTGTCCCTCCCCAGCCTACGCGGCTCCTCCTCACTCACTGCTGTGGGCAGCAGCATCTCCTTATCTGGCGGTGTCCCTGACGGAGAACACCATCCCATCCTGGCAAGTGATTTCTTCAAAGTGCTTTTCACATCATCCCCAGCAATTGCGTTAGCGCCACGAGGCAGTCACCAACTGACAGGAGGAAAAAGCATGAGATTAAACTCTCTGTGAAAGACTTCCAAGGGCTTTTTAGTTTTAAGATTAGTCAGCCACAAAGACATTTTAAGGAAACCTGCTATGTTGGGCAGGCCCAGAGGCTGTTCACAACAGTTGGGCAGTGGTCCATAACGTTGTCAGAGGCACAAGCTCACAGTCAGGCAGATGCAGCCCCGAAGGTGCCTGCAGGGATGGCAGGGCGATCTCAGTCAGGACCCCACGAGCATTCGCTGTAAGCATCCCTGTACGCTGTGAGACAGCAGAGAGACACTTGGCAGAACAGAAAGGCACAAGAGCCCAGACAGTCCCAGCCCTGTGCTCTGCTTGGGGCTTCTCCAGGGGATCCATCCGTCTCATCCATTTTTATAAGAAAGAGGTCATTTTAAGTACATTTTAAAGTCACCTGCTTTATGGCCTGGGGCAGAGGCCTGGCTGGCAACTTTTGGATGCTCAGAGCTCCCAGCACAGGGGTTGTCTGTTGAGGGGGCTCTTTGGTGGCACAGGGTGGGAGGGGAAATGTTCATCACAACATGCCAAGTACAGGCAATTTCTGTAGCTTTTTTCAAGTCCACAGAGTCAAAGGGAGATCTCCTTTCCCCTAGTGCACCCACAGCAATAACTTGCAGCGTGCTTATCCCAGCAGGAAAACTAGGGCCCTTTTGCTGTCTGCCTGGGATGGATTTCACTATGCTCAGGACTCTTCCCTTGAGCATCCTTCCAGGCAGCTGTTCCCTTTGGTGTGGGTTCCCTAAGTCGTTCCACAATGAGCCATGCCCGCTTCCATGGACAGGAACCTTCCCTTTTTATAGATAAACCATCCCAATGACGGCAAAGGGCAGCTACAGTGACAGCCTTTCTGAAAGAGGCAGAATTTATTGGTCACTCTGATTGCAGCAGGCAGTGTCCCGCGCCAAGCTTTACCAGAGCCCTTATCAGCAGGAGTGGCAGCTGTACCCAGCCTCTGCCGCTCTGGATCCAGGCCAGCCTCTTCTCTCTCCTTCGAAACACGTGATTTCTTGTGTCTTAAGCCAGTAGGTCTCAAGGGTGGCTTTATTCCCACTTTATTTGCTGTGATCTTTCTTTCCCCGCTGAACAGCCCTGTCTAGGCTCATCCCACTCTGTGCCAGCATCTCGTGGTCTCCCAGCTGAGGGCAGGAGCTCCCTCCTTCCCCATGGAGTGGAAGCAGCAGACAGCGAAATGGGAAAGTGCATCTGCCTTGGTGAGGCCACGGAGGGCTGGAACCGCTTCGAAGGGACTCTGGGCTCCAAAAGGCTGTTTGCACCATGCAGAGGGATGACAGTGAGCATCTGGTGCTCCCTGTAGCACTGCAGGGGGGTCTCTCCAGAGCGGAGCAGAGGCGCGCAATCCCCTTCCTCACCCTGCTGGCCACGCTGCTGGGGATGCAGCTCTCAGCACAGCAGAGACACGGCCCTGGGGGAGCGGGGCCAGAGGAGGGCCCGGAGATGCTGCGAGGGCTGAGCCCCTCTGCGGGGAGGACAGGCGGGGAGAGGGGGGGTTCAGCCTGGAGAGGAGAAGGCTCCGCGGAGACCGCAGAGCCCCTTCCAGTGCCTAAAGGGGCTCCAGGAGAGCTGGGGGGGACTCTGGGTCAGGGAGGGGAGCGATGGGACGAGGGGGAACGGTTTGGCACTGACAGAGGGAGATTGAGGTGAGATGTGAGGGAGAAATTGTTGCCTGTGCGGGCGGTGAGCCCCTGGCGCAGGCTGCCCCGAGAAGCTGTGGCTGCCCCATCCCTGGAGGTGTCCAAGGCCGGGTTGGACGGGGCTGGGAGCACCCTGGGCTGTGGGAGGGGTCCCTGCCCAGGGCAGGGGGGTTGGAAGTAGATGATCTTTAAGGTCCCTTCCAACCCAAATCCTTCTATGATTCTATGATTGTATATCTTTGTTCTCGCTTCACACGGAGAGGGGCAGCTCTCTCTTGGAAAGCCTGGCGCACTGACTCTGCAACACCAGCGCCCACCCTGCCCCTTGCCTGTACCTCTAATTGCAGATTAAGGCCAACAGGACCATCCAGGTGCTGGCGGTAGTGCACAGTCAGGGAGCAGGAGATGCTCCGCATCAGCACTGGGATATGTCCATGGCACAGGGTGTGAGAGGAGGAACAGAACTATTAAGACATTCACAGACACTGGGGTGAAAACATATTGCTGGGGTCCACAGCCACTGTGCAAATGAGTGTTTGCTGGTTTGGGCACCAGAGGTATAAACACAGAGTGTGGGCTGCGGGATGCACCCACAGTTGCTTTGTTAATGTCATGTCTGCCCGTGCCTCAGCTGCAGGAGACCTTTTCTGTTTGGTGGCAACTTCCAAGGTTTTAAACAGCACTTTTTTGCTAACTGGAACAAGACACTGAGAACAGTCTTAACTCCTGAAATCGTGCTGAAATGCCTGTTTGCTCACTGAAAGAAGAACGATGTGCTGCAGGAAACCTGGACTGGTCTGGGTTTTTTTTTCTTGATTTTTTTTTTTTTTTCTTTTCCTCCACCCCAGGATGTTCTCGGCACTCCTTTGCCTGTGAGACACGCTGTCTGTGTAGGATAGAGGGGTCATAAGTGCAAATCCCTGCTTTATCAGGACAAAGGCAGAAAATTTATTCCTAAATCATGCAAAACAAGGATTTCATCATTCTGAGACACCAACATGTCTGTCCTTGTTGCTTTTTAAGTTATTCCTGGAAATGCATTGCTGAAACTGATGTGCTTATGCAGAATCCCTCCATTCCAGTGGAAAAACATTCTTCCATTAAGCCAATCTGAGTAAAAAAAAAGTCCTGTTTAAAGCCTGCCCTCATCCCCTTCTCTAGGGGATATCTTTTAGATATCGTATTCTGATCAAAATGCACAAAAGTAATGGTAAGAGCATTTTCATTGCTGATTCAGAAAAATGCTTTTGATCAATTCCTTAAAAATACATCAGTACTACAATATGGAGGGCCAAATTTCTGCGTCATCAGAGCTGGGTTCGGTGAATCTCTACAAATGTGTATCCTTGCATGCATGACAGGTTGAGAGGTTCAGGGCCAGAGGGGCCCTTGCTTGCCCTGCAGCTTGACCCTCTGCACAGAATAGATCAGAAATCCCTCCACCCGGTGACTTCAGCAAGCTCAGAGGTACCAGGTGGGCTGGGACGTGCCCATCACTGGTTTAGAGGCCATTGTCCCCAGGTGTCCCATTGGAGCTCCATATGCTAGGAGCACCCCAGCATCACTTTGTGTGTTGCGGTCCAGGACCAGCCCCGCCGGGCAGGCAGGGAAGGGCAGCAGGGAGCGGGCTGATGCCTTTCAGAGAGAGCCCAAATAGCCAGGAAAAGTAGCCTCCCCATTGGCCAGCCTGACTGCCTCTGGACTGTGATGCTTCCAGCAGCCCAGAGCGCGTCTTCCCCCTTTCATGCCCCCTGCTCCCTCCCTCCCACCCCACAGGCAGCCACAGAGACACAGGAGCACACTAAGAACTCCAGAAAATGTGGTTTTTTTTATTGTCTGTTACAAACACATCTGCCTCCAGAGGGTTTAGTGGTACTTGTAGGCCAGAGCATGGGCCACCACACCAACCAGCTTCTGCCAAGTGGCCTGGCAGGCAGGGGTGAAGTCCTTGGTGAAGTGTGCAGCCAGCACAATGATGAGGATGTCTCCCAGGAGCTGGAAAGGAGAAGGAAGAAAATCACGTCAGCATGGTGCTGAGCACCCCTTCGCCCTGTGCAGCATCTGGGGACCAGGGGCTGTGGGGAACTCAGCTCTCTGGTGGGTCCCGGAGGCTGTGACCCAGGGAAGCACTTTTGGCTGAATTCTCTGTGTGGGAAAGAAGTCCTGTGATGATCATATGCACCACTATCCACCTGCTCTGACTCTGCTTCTATGTACACCTGCTTTTTCCAGCCTCTAGGCTTTATTTCCAGACATTAGCTGTCTTTTTTCTTTTTCTGCTGTGAAACCCTATGCCTGCTTGAGCAGAGGGTCAGTGTGAGGTGTACCTGCTAAAGTCAGGCTTAAACAGACACTGAAACAGACCATCCAGCCCTCTCAATCCCTTCCACCCTAAACAGCTCCCTCTTTTCACCCACAGTGACTTCTCACCCCCACCGCACCCTGATGCCTTTTGCTTCGTTCCCCTCCTGCTCCCCTCCCTCATCTGCTGACCTTGTCCCCACGCTCAGACCTGTCCTCTATGTCTCTAATCCCAGTCTGTGTCTCTTCCCATCAGCGGCCAGCCCTTGACCATCCCACACCTGCTTTTCCCTCTGCTCCCATGGCTGCCAGCCCTGGAAAAAGGGCAGATGACGTGGTCCGCATCTTCGGGGCCAGGAGGTGCCGGGGAGAGGTTGCCTGCAGCACCGACACAGCGGGGCTTCCCTCCACGCTCTCCGCACTCAGCCCCACTCAGCCTCCTGGCATCCTTCTCCCATTTTTCTCAAGCCGTGCCTGCACAAGCATCTGGGCTTTCGGATCATCTCCCTGTATTTGTCCCCACAGCCTGGAGCCTGGCATTTCCCTACCATTGTCAAGTGCCCAAGCTTCCTCTCTCCCCCACCCAACCCAGCCCCTTTCTGTTTGGTAACTACAGTATACATTATTTGTGCATGTTTGAAACCCTCCAGGCACTGACTACTCCACAGGATGGAGGGAGAGTGGGTCAAGCCCCAGTCACAGCTCACCCTGAAGTTCTCGGGGTCCACGTGCAGCTTCTCGCAGTGCAGCTCGGACAGCTTGGAGTAGGTCGCCTTGAGGTTTTCCAGGTTCTTGACAGCTTCCCCAAAGGAGGTGAGCACTTTCTTGCCATGGGCACGGACCTTGGGGTTGCCGATGATGGCGGTGGGGCTGGAGAGGTTCCCAAAGTTGTCAAAGAACCTCTGGGTCCAGGGGTAGACGATCAGCAGCCTGGGAGAGATGGAGGGACACAAGCAGACACACAGACATGTTAATGCTTACAAGCGCAATTGCCATGGTTCCTCTGTCCAGGGTGAAGCTGAGCCGATGCCCGGGAGCTGGACCTACCTGGCCAGGGCCTCGGCGCCACATTCCTCCACGTTGACCTTGCTCCAGAGGCTGGTGATGAGCTGCTTCTCTTCGGCTGACCAGTGCACCATGGTGGCAGACGGCTTTGCTGGGAGCTGCAGGAGGACACAGACCCTGTAGCGGAGCTCCAGACCCCAGGGACGTTTTATCCCCTACCAGTGGCTCCTCCCCATCCTGCGCCGCGGGGTCATTGGCCGGGGCCGGGGTGGGGGTCTGCGCCGGTGGTGGGTCAGTCTGTCTATGGAGTGGTCAGTCTGCAGCGAGGTGTGGTTTTCAAGGAAAAAGCCCTGTGACTTGCTTAAGAGGCGGGCTGAGGACACAGCACCTGCTTATCTCCCCCCTCCGTCCCCCCATGGCTGCCTGCTCACCATGGGCATGCCCATGCCACCCCGTGCCCTGCAGCCTGCAGCGGGCACTGACGCACGTGCAAGGTGCTTTACAACAGCTTCATGCCAGCAGCACCCAACCTTTGAGTCCTCTGCAGGACTTACGGGCTCTCTAAGCTTGAGGGGTATTTCTCTGATGGGGTAAATGACCTCACTTATGATCTTGGGCACTTCTGCATGGGAGCACACCCTTGGGGATGCTAAGTGCTGTTGCCCTTGGGCACAGCTCTGCAGCTCTGGACACACAGACCCATGGAGAAGCCCCTGTCTGTTCTCCTAAGCGGGCACCTTTCATCAGGTGAAAGTGTGGAAAGCATCAGCCTACCAGTCCAGTCCCTCCACACCTGAACCCTGTGCTGGAGATCCACGCACATGCAGCCGCGGTTGGTGTTAACGAATGAGAGGTGACCTCCCTGTGCTCCAGGGTTCATAGAATATCCATGTGGGATGCCGGTGCCGGGGCAGGCTGTGACTGGGGCCAGACTCCTCTGCTCTTTTAATGTGTGTACAGCATTAACAAGGCAGGCACTTCACAGGCCGTTCCCTGTTTGGACATTAAACATCTTGCACAAGGATAGCAGGACCTGCCATGTTACAACCAGACCAGCAACATCCACTCCCACCAGTTCAGGGTCTGACCAAAGGTTTGACTCTGGGTGTCACCTTCCCATTGAACTATGCAGGTGTTTTTCCTGTTTTTCAGTCTTCAGGTGAAGCTGTGCTCCCATGCTCAGAAAGGGGAAGCCAGGATGCATGCGGTGTAGGGCATCCGGACAAGACCATGGACTTTGGGTCTGTCTGTAGGCAGCCCAGGAGGTTTCATCCAGACCTCTGGCACATTCCATTTACAGATTGATACTGGTCTATTGATCCCGTCGGAGCCACACCGAGCAGTGGCACAAGCCCATCACTATGATCTAGCTGGGGTGGTTCATGTCTGTAGTCACCTTTCAGCTCCTCGCCGCAGGGTCCTAGGAGGCATTATTCATTTTTTAAAATTTCTGAATCCCAGGCAAGGTCCACAGGCCCCTTTCAGCAGCAAGCAGGCCACCAGCGTGGTCTGATAACACAATGTGGAGCAGAGGCTGCTCAGTGCAGATAAAGGTATCGTGCAGGTGGCCAGCGCCGGCCTTAGTTCCTCACCTAAAGAGCAGCCACGCGGTCACACACCCCCGGTTCTTGAGGAGATCTGAAGACTTCAGAAGCTGTCAATTTTCAATGAGACAGGACTCAAAGAGTGAAATCAAATATGTGCAACCCTAAATTCACAGGCAGATATCCGCATCATGTGAGCCAACCAGCCCATACAGCTGGGCACAGAGCTGACGTAAACAGCTGTACGCTCAGCTGGGGGATGACAATAAATGACCTAGCATGGCCTCTTCATTTATTACTTCTCTTGTCCTGGAGTCCACGTTTCCTGGCAGACCCACATTGAAAATAAAATCCAAGCTACATCTGGGTCTATTATTAGCAATGCATTTGCCTCATCTGTGATAGGAGTCTCATTTTCATCTCTGCAGAGCTGAACTTTAAAAGAGAAAAGATAATGATGCTTTTCTTCTGCATTTGAACCAGCAGCCTGAAAAAGCTCAGGGAGGGGTGGCAGAGAGCAGGAGGAGTGCGAAGCTGGGACAAGCAGGACAACATCAAACACAGAGGCTTGGAGGAGAGTATTAACTGCAGTATTAATATTAAAAAAAATGTGGTTAATAAAATGTTTTTCCTCTGGACTCTGCAGAAAAGCAGGCAGAGACATGGCTTGTAGCGAGAAACCTCAGGTCCTGGTCCCATGCTTGGGCCCGTTCAGGGTCTGGTTTTGCTGGTGCCGTTGTGGGAGCAGGATCACTTCTTCACAGGATGGTTAATGATAGACGGTCACAAAGAGCTGAGGGAAAGGGGAAGGGGGAAGGCAGAGGAAAGAGAGGAGGAAGAGAGGCTGAAGTCATTCCAGCTCACTTGGTGCTACTTTTCTGTATTGATTCCTTTTGATGGCTTATTTTATACCCACGGTAATTCTTTAAACTCTTCAAGTCCCGTAGGGCGGGCACTCATATAAAAGGAATAATAGCAGGTGAATCAGCCAGCTAATCGGGTTAGGGTCATATCAGAGACTTGTACGCCTCTGGAGGTGGAGAGTCCATAATAGCAATCATCTTTTACAGCCACCCTGGGCTGTAAATTCATATATGAGCTTCAGCCTACTCCTGCGCTGCTGGTCCTTTTGGCTGTGTCCAGTCCAGCACTGGTCCCTTGATTTAACTTGAAGCCCGGAGATAACTTCCCACCACCGCACCGCCAGTGCAGGCACACTGTAAAGGGTTGCTCCAGAAAAGGTGCTTGGGGAAAAAAGGGACTTCAGGCTGTTGTGCAGGTGAACCCCAAATTCAGAACTGGAGCAAAGCCTTACCAAATGCTCACAGACTGTACGGAAACCGGCAGAGCGGCTGCTCTAAACCCGTTCAGGATGTAGTCAATGACGAATTCAGGGAAACGCAGAGCAGCAGCAGGCTAGTCTGAGTCACTGTAATTTATACAGTTTTCCCTGGCTGGGACTGTTTGGTCACTAGCCTGAACATGAAAGCCAAGAATTTCTGAAAATGCAATTTTTTTCCTTAGGAGGGAAAGGGACAACAGGGAAGACCACAAATAGAAGAGTTACGGATGCACCACGGTGGAGATTCGGAGCAGATTGGAGTTTTACAGCAAGCAGGCAGAGCGCTTGATGTTATTACCGCAAGGAGAGTTATCTAATTTAGCTGTGGCTCGTCGCCCAAGGCACTCTGCTTTCAACACAAAGACATTTCAAATTGTTTCTGTGCCGTAACGACAAACTAAGGGGAAATATAACTGCAGGTTAAATGAATGCCTCTCTGCCCCTAATGTGGATCTCTAATTTCAGGATCCAGGTTTAACCCTTTGTAGCCTTTAGGCCTGACCCTGAGAGATGCGGAGCACCCCTTGCTCTGACTGCTCTGCCCTGAATTTCGTGCCATGTAATGACTTATCGTGCAAGCATGGGCCTCGGTGTTTTAATTGACTTAGACCCTTTTACTGTATCGCTTTAATTTTGTAGGAAATCTCCTGGGTCTGAAATTCGGGTCTTGGTGACACTGTCTGGAGGTTGGGGGCTGGTTGCAAGAGAAATGCGCAGAGGATCTCCAGGCCATGGCAGGACCGTTCATACATCCCTGTCCCTGTATCCCTGTAAAGGGATATACCCAGGACATACCCTGAGGGGTATATATAAAGGGATATACCAGGACATACCCAGCCCTTAAGCCAGTCCAGTGTCACAGGCTATGGGGGGTTCAGAGCTGAGTGAAGTGAAGGGATGAGGGGCACGTGGTCAGGCATAAGAGCCGGGGTATTCAGGGAAAAGCTAAAGATTTAATTAAACAGCTTCTGAGTTATCCCTCAACACAAGAACTCAGGCAAAAGCAATCCAGAAATAGGCAAAAGCGGCTTTTTTATTCATGACAAGCTGTCTCCAAGACAGTCTCATTTAAGGCAGTGTTTTTCCTGCCTATAACCGAGCCGATGGTTTGCTCTCACCCCTCACCCTCATTGGGGTTTTCATTTGCTCAGCACAAGAAGGACACAGGCTCCTGGCAGGAGGGTCCAGCCCATGGATTCCCACCAGAACCTCCGCCCTGGGCTGCAAAACGAGCTCATGCGAGCTCGGGGCTGGAGGGGACACCCGAGTGGGACAGCCCGAGTGGGTGACACAGTGCAGCACTTCCCAGGGTGCAGAGGGGAAGGGCAATGGAGAGGGGGTGAGGGACCCAGGTGGGGTTTTCCAGCTGTGGCCAGGTGTGTGCTGAGTCTCCATCACGGCACGGTGCACGCTTTGCTGCTGGACCATGCTGCGCTTGGGGTGGGTGTAGGATCCGCAGCCACACCATCACATCATGACAGCCAGCTATCGGCCTGACAGCGGCAGGCTGGGACCCCGCCACCCTCCCCCTGCCCAGTTCCCCCCTATCACCCGCGGGCAGCCCCTCGCCGCCCACACCCTGCGAGCCCCGCGCCCGATAGCTCCTCGCCACCCTCGCTGCAACCTGAGATAAAAGCCAGCGCCCGGCCGTCACCCTCCAGATGTGACAGCCTGTTTTCTGACCCTGGATTTTAGCAGAAATGGGCTGAACTATTAGTGGGGCTGGGGTCGGGCTCTGCTGGCTGCTGGCATGCCAAGAGCCGTACAGGCATACCTCCATCCACACATCGGCTGCTGCCATTTGAGTGTGCAGCCCTGGTTTCTACAGGGTAAATTGAGTTTTCCTATCATTTTTTTCTCTTATGGCAGGTGAGAGGTGTTACAGAGCAGGATTTCAGGATCTCCTCCATCACTGCCCAGTGCCCAAAGGCAGCATTCGCACCAGTGTGAGGTGTGTACCCACTCAGGAGGATGGGAGCTGACACTTGGCCACCCAGCCCTCCCCTCTGCTCCTCTAGCGATGTGGGGATCCCTAAATGTGTGCTCCCCAGGGCCGCTGGGCACTGCCAGAGCGGGAGGCGAGCAGAGGAGAGAGAAAGGGATGGAAAATCAGCCCCAGAGAAAAGATGCCTTCTGGGGTCTTCTGACCACGCAGAGAAAATAAGTGATAATAATACCATGGGATGACACAGTGCCATGAATTATAGGGCCCTGCTTAGGTAACCTGCAAAGCAACAACCCCTCAGGCTTTGCCGCAGCCCTGTGTGTGATGCTGCGTCCCTCTGCTCGCTAACGCCCTGCAGTGCCGCCGCACTCCCGCCTTGTGTTGGCAATTCAGACGAACTGTGGCTAATCCAAAAGTGCTGCTCCTTGGTGGTTTGCAGGATCCCCGCGGTTCCACAGGCACAAACAGTGTCTGGAGTCGGGGCTGTCCTGATGCCTTTGCCCTCTGGCGTCACCGCACTCTGGCAGGTCAGCGGGGGATTCCCCTTGACCCCACTTTTTTGCAAACGCGGCTCTGCTGAGGCACAGACCAAACTCTCAGTCATCAGTTCAGGAGAGCAGAAAGTGGCCAGAAGGACCCATTGCCCCGGGCTGGCCCCTGGGTGCTTTGCCGGCCCGGGAAGGGAAGAGCCACAGAGGTGCTCTCACTGGTGGCCAGCACGAGCCCGTGGAGCAGAGAGGGTCTGGGCAGGGAAATCCCTGCGGGAGGGAGCCCCGCTGTGCCAGGCAGGTCAGAGACCATCCTCAGGACCTCAGACAAGAGGCGTGAAACCTCTGGCTCTGAAAACCCTGGGGCTTTTGTGATGCTCTCAAGGCGCACGTGGCTCCAAATCTCAAGAGTGGGCACCAGCTCGGCTGCTGATGGTGTCCGATGCTGCCTTCCTCCACCGCTTCCCCCTGCCCTTGCCCATGCTCGTGCCTTGGGGAGCACTCCCACACCCGGAAGGTGAGGCTGCTGTCCTCTCCACCCCACATCTTTCCTCGCCTGTGGTCACTGAGGGAGCCCAGGGCTCCTTGGACAAACCGAGCCGAGCCTTGCTGCAGAGGAGCAGCTTGGTTGTACCCGTGCTGGGCAGAAGTACGGTGTGGAGAGCAGGGAACCCTCCACACATTTAAGTCCCAGAGACTTCAGAGTAAGGGAAAACAGACTCACTTTCACCCTGACAAAGCTCCAGCATCCTTTTCTCTAAGGAGACGCTCCAAGGGATCAAGCCAGTCCTCCCAGCACTATGCCTGCTGCAGGTCTAGCTGGCTCTGCCTGTCATTGCTTTGCAGAAGGCTCCCTTAACCACAGACCCCCCAAAAAAAGCCCCCAGAACTGGATGGGAATCACAAGAGCTTACCATCCTTGGGCACTTGCTAGTGAAAGATATCACTGTGAGCAAGGAAGGCTCCGATGGGACCAAGAAGTGCATTGCTGAGCTCAGGCAAGGACTTAGAATCATAGAATCACAGAAGGGTTTGGGCCAGAAGGGACATTAAAGATCACCTCATTCCAATCCCCAGTCCTGGGCAGGGACCCCCCCCCCCCCAGCCCAGGGTGCTCCCAGCCCCGTCCAACCCGGCCTTGGACACCTCCAGGGATGGGGCAGCCACAGCTTCTCGGGGCAGCCTGCGCCAGGGGCTCACCGCCCGCACAGGCAACAATTTCTCCCTCACATCTCACCTCAATCTCCCTCTGTCAGTGCCAAACCGTTCCCCCTCGTCCCATCGCTCCCCTCCCTGACCCAGAGTCCCCCCCAGCTCTCCTGGAGCCCCTTTAGGCACTGGAAGGGGCTCTGAGGTCTCCGCGGAGCCTTCTCCTCTCCAGGCTGAACCCCCCCTCTCCCCGCCTGTCCTCCCCGCAGAGGGGCTCAGCCCTCGCAGCATCTCCGGGCCCTCCTCTGGCCCCGCTCCCCCAGGGCCGTGTCTCTGCTGTGCTGAGCCCCCGAGCTGGAGGCAGCGCTGCAGGGGGGGCTCCCCAGAGCGCAGCAGAGGGGCACAGTCCCCCCTCGCCCCGCTGGCCACGCTGCTGGGGATGCAGCCCGGGGTGCCGGGGGCTCGCTGGGCTGCCAGTGCACACTGCCAGCTCATATTGAGTTTCTCTCCTCCTGTTTGTGGCATAGGACCAGCTGGGTCAAGAACATATTTTCAGTACATGTTACATTCCCCTGATGCCTTTCAGGCAGTTAATGCTGGCAATGAACAAAGCCATACCTGGTTCTGTGTTGGGACTTGGTTTTAGGAAAGCAGAAAGAGAGACCTGACTCCAACCTGGCACCCGCTACTTTAGTCCAGTAGTAAAAGTGGCTCTGGAAATGGTGTGGCACCTGGGGCAATGCCTTTGCGGCCCTGAGCAGCTCTTTGAGGGCTGCCTGCACCGCCTGCCCCTCACATGTGGGAGCCGATCCCTGCCCTGAGTGATGCCCCAGGTGCCTGTGGGGCAGCCCTGGGCAGAGCATCTCTCCAGCTGCCTGGCCAGAGGCCCCAATGTTCAGCAGCTCATCCCACCACCTCTGTGGTCCCAGGACTTGTGAGTGGACCAGGGACTGGCCTGAAGGTCGTTACTAATTTTGCTCAGGTCCCCACAGCACCGAGCCATCATTCCGGCACCGTGCACCGGGCAGAGCCCCTTTCCCACAGCAAGTCCCAAACAACAACACCTCTGTGGGGCTGAGCTGAGACCAAGGTCAGGGAATGTCCCACAGACTCTCTTTCACCCGGCCCAGAGGGATACTTTATTTTGAGGCGGCTCTTCAGACATCCAGGCAGAAAGGCAGCTGTGGCACCAGCATCACCTGGCCAGCAGAGCCAGACAGGGGTCTCACTCCCGTGCCCAGGTCTCAGGCCCATTTTCCGCAGCGGGATGTTTTAGCTATTTCTGCTGCATTGTTCCCATCATAAATTGAGCACAATGAGTTTGCACCGGCGCCGGGCACCAGCGGCGGGGTGCTGAGTCACGGCAGCCTCTCCCAGCCCGGCGGCGGCACAGGGCTGCGGTGGGGCGATAACTCAGGCGGCACAAACAGGAGCCCAGCTGTGCGGAGATAAGGCAGCCCTTGGCCAAGGAGCAGCATTCCCCTTTATGCTGTGTCAGACTTCTGACGCGGCAGAAAATATTTCTGCTGAGGCAGTGTGGCAAACAGCTGAAAAATATTTAGCTTTTTTTTTTTATTTTTTTTTTTTATTTTTCTTAGCAGAACCAGGAGAGAGAGGGTGGCCCTGGATTACCCAGGCAAGCACTGACTGCTGACCCCTGCGGCAGCGTGGTTTCCATCACTGCCCCCCCATTGCTGGGGCAGAGCCCATGGCAGCCTCAGGTGACTCATATTCCCCAAGGGTCGGCGGGACATGTCGTGAAGACCAGCCCCTCTCTTCCGTCCTCCCCTCTTGCCCTGTTGCACATCCAACATTTGATGGTTGGACCTGATGATCTTAAAGGTCCCTTCCAACCTTGCCGACTCTATGATCTGTGTGTTGGCAGGAGGGGGGGTGAAACGTGCCGGCTGCTTTTGAAACCTTTCCTATTTCCATAGGAGGGGGAAGCCCAGCACCCGGCTCCCCCTCCCAGAGAAAAGCTCTCTGGGGATCAGAGGGGTCCCCTGCTCGCCCCCTGTGCTGGCCGGCAGGCAGAGCTCCTTGCAGGGAAACTGAGGCACGGACCAGCATGGCTGCTCGCCCAAAGTGCCATGAAATGCTCGTGGCAGGGCAGCACCCCCCTGAGGAAAGGGGGACATTTGCTGCCCCATGTCCTCCTCCTACCCCAGGGGTACAACGATGTACCCTCTTCTGCAGCCAGGCTGTCGTGAGCGCTGGTGCCGGGCCAGTTCGGTGTGCGTACGATGACCTCTCGACGCCGCGCAGGCGGGCGCTGAGCCTGGGGGGCTCGGGGGAAGCTCTGGCGTGTGCGGTGAAGCTGGCCTCTTTCACTGGGACTGAGCAGCTCTTGGGGTCAATGTGTTTTAGGGTGATCCGTCACACAAAACATTTGTGTTCGGCAGCATTAAGCTGCCCAGACTGAGCTCCCGCGTATCATACAGCACAAAATTCCCCTGGGATCTCCTGCCATCCGAGGAGCTGGTGTTTCACGCGAGCCCCTTCTGAACAGGCAGACAGGATTTGAAGGCACCATCGCTGCCCCGGGAAGTGCCTTTTTCTTCATGTTTGAGATGTGGCAACCCTGGTGCCGGTTCACTCGGAAAAGGTGCATCACACCTTAAGGCAAACCTGCTTTTTCCCGGCAGGAAAACTGAGGCATGGAAGGGAGGGGGAAAGAAAAGCAAGGCTGGCCAAGCTGCCCTGCACGAGTCGCTGGGGCAGACCTGGCTTGTCCCCCCCAGGACTCCCCACCTCCCTGCGAGCCCCCGTGGCACTGTACGAGTTGTGTGTGTGGCTTTGCCCAGGGAATGCCGCACAGCGGCACGGCACCAGACCCACCACCCCGGACCCCTGTGCGGGTCCACGGGTGGGTGCGGTGTCAGAGAGCGGCAAACCCGCTGCTGTGGGTGGGTTCCTGCTCCCCCTGCTGTCGGTGAAACTCCACAGTGTGCCAAGGCCAAACCGGGGCAGGATGGAGCAAGAGGGGAAACTGAGGCACAGCCCTGGACACCCGTTGTGCTGCCAGTGCTGGGCAGGGGTACGCCCGGTGGTACCTGGGCTCCCTCCGGACCATGCTGCCATCGGTGACTGGGGTTTCCAGAGGAGGTGCTGGGATTCGGATGCCCCAAGCCCTTCCGCAATTTGGGTGATGATTTTCCAGCCGGGCTATGTTTGGTGCTATCCGCGGTTAATCTGGGGCTTAACCCCAAACCACTCTCAGAAGTACAACGTAGGTTTGGTTCCCCGTGTGATGACGGGCAGAGGAGCCCAGAGCAGAGCTGGGGGCAATGAGCTGCCCCCCCAGCTCCCCCAGGGCTTGATTTACCCCGCTCATTTCCAGAGGTGTTACCAACAGGCAGCCAGAGCAGCAGCACGGCTGCTCCCCAGTGCTTTGCACTCTCATTTGCACACCAGCGAGGCACGTGAAAATGCCTTGCGCCCACTGCCCCACGTCACCCGCCGCAGGTCTCCAGCCCGCGGGGTCAGTCCTGCGCTCGCGGTGACACAGCAGCGTCAGAAACCGCCTGCGGGGGCCAGGGAGGGACGGCAGAGCCTGGCGAGGGGCTCGCTGCTCCCTGCGCACGCAGCGGGACACACGGATGGAGCTGAATTTTGCCAGTGTTGCATGGCCACCACCGAGCAAAGGGGTGAGGACAGTGTCCCCCTGTCCCGATAAACGCCTTATTCTATGCTATTGCCGGCACAGCACGAAGCTGTGCTGCTCTAGTGGACCCCCTCCCCAATTTAGCAAATCTCTCTGCTAGCAAAACCATTTTTCCTTCTCAGCAGCCAACTCCCAGGAGGAGGATCTCACCCTGTCTCCATCAAGAGCAAGGGATCCGGCTGCTGCGTTTTCTGGCTTTTCGGGCAGGCAGGCTGGGACCAAGCACGTTCCCACACCCCTCTGGGTATGAGGAGATGTGCAATGGTGGGTGAATTTCCTTGTTTCACCCTTTTCCTCCTCTCTACCAATTTCATCCTTTGTCCTGACCCTATAGCAGCACTCGGGGATTCTCATACACCCTTCGTTTTAGTGGGAATTAGCCACATGCACAAGCGTTTGAGAGGCTGGTGGTTTCTCACTGCACGTTTGGGCAGCTCTTTGGAGCTGCTCTGGACTGGGAAGGCTCGAACATCACCTCCAGGTGCCTGGGTTTACAGAAACTGTCTTGGCTGTGGGAAAACCCCAGTTTCTCCCCTGGTGCAGGTGGGGTTGTGCCTGCAGAGGGTTTATCTGGCACCCCTAACCCCGCATCTCAACTGGGGGAACTGGGAACGAGGTCCACACAGTGGGATGAGATCCTGGCTCCGTGTAGTAACCTGCTGGAGAGGTTAGCAGTGCCACAGGGAGTCTGCAGTCAGACTGCATGGGCTGTGCCCCTCCATCAGGGCAGAGGGAAAGGGTTGTGCTGTCCCTGGGGGCATGCAGGGAGAAGGTGCTCACGCCTGAGCTAGTGAGGAGCAAAATTCCCTCCTGATGGTCCACGCGGACAGCGGGTTTTGTGTGTAGTGGTGTGGAATTTACACCCAGCTATCCAGGATGGCAATATGGTCTGCTTATCTCAGTTCACTCTGAAAATAAGGCACCTGCCGCCACTCCTGGGCAGGATCCACGGTGGTCACTCTCGTGGTCTCGGAGAGCTCAAGCCTGGTGCTCACTGGCAGCAGTTTGTGCTCAGCGGTTTGTGATGGCTGCGGTAACAAACCTCCATCAAAATGACTGCACAAACACAAACGTTTTAGATATTTAAGTTAACATTTCCCTAATGCAATTCCTCCTTGCAATAAAAATGCATTCACCATATCCCTGTGCACTGTATTTCTTCATCAATGTTTTACCAGTGGGGGAAGACAGGCCCCAAAGGATACTGTAATAAATATAACTTTAGATGCTGAAATCTGACCATCTTCATCCACTTTGAGGCTCTTGAGCTACAATGTTCAGCACTAAATATTCCATTTCTCCCCCTCACCAAAAACGGCCATTAAAGCATTTTGTTCTCATCATTTCCTCTAGTCGGATGAAACCCTCCTGGGGCATTTATTTTATTATTATGTTGTTTTCAAAATGTTTCATCCATCAGTGCACCAAGTGCTGCGGTAAAATCCATTCCAAGATTTAGGAAGACACCCATGAACCTGCTGACTCTCACAAGAACCTTCCTGAGGGCTGAGAGGAGATTTGAATCACACCTAGAAATGCTCCTGACCTTCTGAATTAAAGTATAATTGCAACACTGGAAGAGTGTCTGCCGTCACACTATAAGGGCATAGCAAGACTTCTGTGCAGGGAAGACCCACAAAGAGCTGATGGGGACGGAGGTGGATGTCCTGGAGCATCTCTTCAGGCCCGGCCGAACTCAGCATGTCACCCAGGCGTGTACTCGTGCCCTGGCCCCTGAGGACCCTCTCACAGCGCTCCTTCAAATCCCTTTTTTCTCACCCCTCCAGTGTTTGCACTTGGGGCTCATGATGCTCCATGAGCCATGAGGACATGGACAGGGTAGCAGACAGCGGTGCTGAAATGGTGGGTGAAGAAGAAGAAAGCTGGAAGGTGGGAGAAGGCGGAGATGCAGATGTGGGCCCCACAGGCATCAAGGAGCTGGAGACAAGTGTTCCTGGAAGGCAAGAGCAGCACATCTTGGAGAACCAGGACGTATGACCTGACATTGAAGACAGTGTGCACCACTGGTCAGGAAGGCAGCTGTCACACCATGGACGCTGCTTTTAGCTGTGTCAGCAGAAGCCACCTTTGAATGGCTCTAAGATGGGCAGCAGGGGTCAAATGTACACTGTCTCTTCCAATACATGGATTAGGAGCCCTCCAAAGAAGTGTGTTCAGTACAAGCATAAAGTGCTGGCTCTAGATCTTCTTGCCATTGCGTGTTGTGGTTACCAACATTCAAATTCAAATGAAGCTTTAGTGGAAGGAAAAAGTCCTTCCTGGGCTATTACGTATATATGAACCAATTCTGGCTCAGGAATCTCCTAGAACATGAATTGCTGGAGGCTGTGAAAGTGCTTGAGGAATTGCTAAGCACACTTGCCCCGTTCTTACATTCTTCTCTTGGCATCTGCCTAAGGCCACTTTTGGGGGCAGGACACAAGCCCACATAGCTCTGGTCCGCTCCAGAGACCACGGACCTGTTCCAGGGTTTCCTTCCACATCCACAGAACTGAAGTGGGGCTGGGAACAACCTTTAAGATGCGTCTATCCATCACCCTGCCACAGAGGTGCCTCTGGAAGGGGTCTCCAGGGTGCATCCCCTGCCGCCATCAGCACGCCGCAGCGCTGCACTGCATGCCGGGGCGGACCTGGTGCTCTGGGGATTAATGCATCTGCTCTGAGAGCTGAGAAACCAAGAGCCCTCCTGCTCCCAGGCCAGCCCTCTCCCACGGCAAGGATCTTCTATAAATCCTCTGCTGCTGTGAGCCCTGACGGTCAGGAGTCGGCTGCTTCCTTGCAGCGGAGCTGGTGGGAAGCTCAGGGCGGTCGTGAGCGAGACAGGTGAGTGGGGTCTTTGCTGTGTCGTGGAAGATCGCACTGTGCCACTGACGAGGGCTCAGCTGGGTCCCCACTCCTCCCAGGTGTGGACAGGGTCCATGATTCTTGCACCTGCAAATAGCCCTGCCACCCTCCTACGGGCCAACTCATTTCACCACTCACCGAGGTGGGTGTAGCTCCAAGGCCCTGTGCTCTGTCCCCTTTCCCAAGGGCTGGCAGGGAGATGGCAGACCTCTCAGAGACCCCAAACCCTCATGTTTCCCTGCACGCAAAGGGGAACAGGCAGCCCTGCACCCATTCCGAGAACCACTCCTTACGCTAGAGCAGGGTGCAGTCCCTTTTCCACCCACAGCTCCATAAGGACACTCGGTCTCAGGGAAATCCTGGGGTGCATCTGTGGAATTTGTCATTTTCAGGAGTGCATCAGACTCTAAAAGTTGAAATGAGTCATCACTTAAAAAAGCAACCAAAAGGATTCACCCTTCTTTTGTGCTCCTCCTGACAGGCTGTGGCATGTGAGAGCTTAGTATGGACCTGAGCTCAAGTTTGGGAGGGTCTGCACTCCGCCAGCCCGGTCCCAGCTCATGCTCTGCCTGCTCAGGACAGCGATGCTCCCTTGCTCCAGTGTGTGCTGTGCTGGGGGGCGTGGAGGGGGGGTGGGGTGCTGATTTATGGCACAAAATGTGGCTGAAACGAGGAGGTTCCCCAGTCCTTTGTGCACGCAAGTGATGCAGCTTCCGTCTAGCACAGTGTACGTAAAACACATAGCAGAAATTTAGGGCAATTAAAACCGACCTCTGACAGTTCCTGCACTCTCAGGGTGGAGACTGAACAGGGAATTACGGCTGCTTTAACTGATCCTGCCAGATGTTTGTGCCTGAAGATAACTTTCTCCCATAGCTCCTCCTCCTTCCCCTCCATGCAATGCAGGGGATGATCTCTGACAAGCTTCTCTTGAGGACTAGAGAAAGCTCCCACACATTAAAATCTGCAGCTTTGCACAAGCCCAGGTCAATCCATGGAACTTGTTTGGTCTTTGCTGTTGTCCAAAGGTGCTGCATTGGGCCATAAACCTGTACATTGCCACAGGGAAGGGCACAGAGAGATGCTGTGGGTTAGAAGCCTTATGAATTTGAGGAAAGAATGGCAATATTTCCACATTTTTTTTAACAAATAGATATTAGATATTTTTAAACTTAATGGTTTTACAGTTATTTAAGTTGTTTCAAAAACATTTCTAGACTCACAGGTGGATATTCCAAGTAAGGTGGCAAAACAGTCACTTAGCTGTCAAAAACAGTCATTTCCAGAGTGGTTTCTTAAAATCCCTCTTATGTACTCTTTCATTCCCACTGCCTTCCCCCCTGTTGCTTTCCATGGGATGTTCTTATAGGAGAGGGGCGGGAAAGACCTCTCCAGAAGATGTTAGAAAGCCGATGTGGACCACACTGAGCCAACCTGGGGCTGCGGAGACCTCAGTGACCCTCACTATAATGTGCTGAGGGTGCACTGACTCTGCTCCCTAAAAGCAGCCAAGGGAGCATGGGAACCCTGTGGTAGATGGTCCTTCAAAGGCAGACATGAGGACCAGAGTTAGGCATGAAGAGAAGCCTGTGAGTACCGTGGTACTCCTCCTGGCAGCATGAGGCAGCATGACTTCACAGAAAGAAAGCTTTCTGTAAGAGCAGTTCCATCTCTCCTCCCTCTGTTTCTAGTGGGAGGATGTCCAGGGACATCCTGCTTTTATACAATGTCCTTGTAATTTCCAGCCTACCTTTATCCATGCACAATTTACACACGTTGCTTTGTGAATAATCACTACCCTTCAGCTTAAGTAGATCTTTTTCTCTCCATGTGGGGGTGTTTTGTGGTCTGTATTTTGTTGGTCTAAAAGGCCCAGGCTCTACTGGCCTCCATTCCTCAGAAAGTCGCTATATTTCCACAGGCAGACCGGTATCTGATCTGTTATCAACTCCTCTTCTTTCACCAGAGATTCCCAGCAAAAGCAAAAAATTCAAGATCAGAGCTCACCACAGCCCTCTCTAATTGCAACGTCACTTCTCTCTCTCGATTTGCATTTACACAAGCACACCTGGAGTTTTTTTTTTAAGTTGTTCATTCCCCTGCTATACCAGGCAGCCAGAACTAGGACCTGCCTACACTGGGCATGCAACGCACACACGTGCTTTCTGCCTGTGCACGGTTTCTGTGTCAGAGCGTGCACAAAGGCGGAGGTGAGCGCGCTCAGGCGGTTTCTGTACAGCTCCTGGGAAGCTTCGCTGTAGCATGGCTTTGCTGGTCCTGGTGATGGCCCTGATCCAAGGCCCCAGACCGAAGGGCTCCCGGACTCTCCCCATTTCTTACTGCCTGTGTGTGATTTGTGACCCTGCTGGCTTTCGTTCCAGGGCAGCTATGCAGGGATGAGATGGACCATCTTTGTTTCATCCTGCCCGGGACCAACAGCAGCCAGACCAGGACCCTATCATTCTTTTTGGGTGGCCTTCCAGCATGGGAAACCACTCAGCTGTGGTCTGCTGTTCCTCTCTGCTCTACATACCTCCTGGCACTGCTGGGGAACTTGACTGTCCTTTCCATCATTAGGGCAGAGCAGAGCCTCCACACACCCATGTATCTACTCCTTGCTATGCTAGCTGTGGCCGACCTGGGCTTGTCCACATCCACGTTCCCAACCATGCTGAGGATGCTGTGGCTGGAAGCCAGAGAGGTCAGCTTTGGCACCTGCCTTGCACAAATGTTCTTCATTCACTCCTTCACAGATATTGAATCTGCTGTCATTCTGGCAATGGCCTTTGATCGCTATGTGGCCATCTGCCACCCCCTACGGTATTCCTCCATCCTCACCAACTCAGTGACCACCAAGATATGTGTGGCAATTATTGTGAGGACCGCCCTTATACAGTTCCCACTCCCAATCCTGCTGACCCGGCTGTGTTTCACCAGGGTCAGCAAGCTCTCCCATCCCTACTGTTTGCATCCAGACATCATCAAACATGCAGTCTCGGATATGAGGATCAACAGTACTTATGGGCTTTTTGTGCTACTCTCTACGCTGGGTCTGGACTTGCTCTTTGTCCTCCTCTCCTACCTATTCATCCTTAAGACCATCCTGAACATTGCAACTTGGAGGGAGCGTCTCAAAGCCCTCAACACCTGCGTCTCACATATCTGTGCTGTCCTCCTCTTCTTTATCCCCATGATCTGCCTGTCCATGATGCACCGGTTTTGCAAACACGTGTCCCCCCAGGCCTACGTTTTCACAGCCAACCTCCATTTCCTTGCCCCACCCATCCTGAATCCTATCGTTTACAGCGTGAAAACCAAACCGATCCAGAGACGGATACTGAGGATGCTCTGCCAAAGAGGGGTACGCAAGTCCAGGGTTGCCATTTGCCAGTAAAGCCAATATGATGGTCACTGCCAACTGTCTTATGCAAAGTTCAACCCCCAAGAAGACCAGCCAGGAGAGGGGGACATGCCAGACCTGCCAATGTAAGGATATGTGGCAAGTAAGGGTATAAGGAAGGTAAAAGGTATATGGGAGGTAAAGCATACGTAGATACCTGCAATGTAAGAGCCATGTTTTGTAAGAATATCTGGTTAATGACTCTTCAACATATAAACAGATGCCAAAGACAGGAAAAATAACAAATGATACCCAGATACAGAAACCCAAGACCCCAGGAGATGACAGAGAAAATAACGCAGACCACAACCATCAGATCAGTGATTGAGGGGCGGCTGGAGGAGCCAGGAGGAAAGAGGTTCAAGCAGAACTGCAGAGAAGGGAGAAAGAAAACTATCGTGGGTCCCCTGGGAAAGAGCAGACAGTGCTGGATATTCGATGGGGCTTGTGTAAAATTTGATATGGGATGATTTACGGGGCTTGTGGGAATGTGCAAAATGTATTAGGGTATGTTTAGAAGAAGGGCCAAAGGCAAGGGAAAGCAGGGATCCAGGTGTATTGGGAAGGAACTAGCATGGGAAAATGGAGGGGGACTGGTAAAAGGGCTGGTCAAGTGTAAACAAGTTGCTGGTCAATGCAGCCCCCAGGCCACACACCTGATCACAACAGCCTGTCCTGCCTGCTCATTAAACTCACTTCTGGCTCTTTTCTGAGTGACCTTACTGTCTGTGTACGGGGGTACATGTGTGGGGTTTGGTGACAAACCTTAAGCTGGACTGACTGATGAATGGGAGGAAACCAGAACCTGGAAAGATGCAAGGCTGGAGCTGGAGAGTGGACAAGCAGGGCCCAGGGTCTGGGCATGGATCTGGACAGGCTTCTGGTCTGTTCCAGGGCTTGAGAGACCCAGGGACACAAGAATGACTGTGAACCAAGTGGGAGAGGGTCATGCCCTGTCCAGACCATCCATCGAGGGGGAATGGGGCTGGGTGGTTCTGGCCATGTCCACGTGAACACTGCTGGTGGTGGTGTGAGTGCCAGGGCAGGCACTGCTCTCTGTGATGGTCCTTTTGGCCACCTGGGACCGTGTGTGGCCCCAGGGAGACCAGGCTCGTCACTGGCCATTCGGACTTGATCCATTAAACATGAGGCAGAGGGTGGGGGTGATTAGGAGCAGAGGGGGATGGGTCTGGCAAGGTTCACCCTCCGCAGGCACAGCTGGGCTGGCGTCCCAGACAGCGGGCTTATCGTACAGGCAGCCCCCCAGGTCTGCAGGGGGAATCCTTGATATAAAGCAATGAATTCTGGACTCTCAGATATTAACCAAAAGTATTGTCCTCTCTTCAAAACACAGGTGCTTTCCTCCCTAAGTCTGTCTTTGTTTCACCTGGAGCATTTTGCCTGGGTTAGGCTACAACACCAGATTTCTTGAAATAACTGTCATTCCTGAATTAGCATGCACTAATTAGTATGCTGGAGTTTCCATAAGGCACTGCAGCACAACGCCTCCTCAGACTGGCTCATTTAGACTTAGAAGATTGATTTCTTCCCACTTGAGCTGATGGGGTAGTGCTGTTTCGAAAGGAGCTGTTCTCTTCCAGCTGACCCAGAGGTGCAGCCACTGTGTAAACTGTGCCCTTGGAAGGGCATTTTAAAGCAGCTTAAACATTTAAGAACTGTTTTCTGCAAGTGTTTGTGACGGACTGTGCACCCAGCACTGTAATAAGTAGGATCAGCATGTCCTTGGGAGCACTGTTCCTGGGAACTGTAAATACTTTAAAAAGTGCTCCAGTGGATTTCCCCGGCCTTTCCAGGCCCAGACCCCTTGGCACACATCTGTATAACCCATGAAGACACATATATGTGTCCTCCTATGTATAATGAAATTATGAGCCCCAACTAAAGACCCTGGAGGCCAGTAATTCTGCTTCTTCCAGTACTGAAGTTTTGGGTTGTTCTCGTGAAAGCTTCAATCAGGCGGCCTTCGCCCGAGAGCTGCTTGGCAGAGCCTTGCTCACAGGTGAGACCCACTGCCCTCAACCTCACGGCTGTCCTCAGACCCTCTCCCTTGGGAAGTGCTCTGCAAGCATGTTGTGGACGGCAAAGGTTTCTACAAGCTCGAAAAGCAGCAAGATAAATTCATGGGACAGCAATCCTCTGATACCAAAACAACCTCTCTGGCTGAGGAGCCCCTGTGCTCTTCTGCATTGAGGAGCACCACCGCACGTTTGCCTTGTGCCTAAACTCTTCCCCAGGGATCTGCTGGTGGCCAGGCTGCTGGGTTAGACGGCGCTTGGAAGAACTCCTCGCAGCCCTCGCATGGCAGCGCAGGCTCCGGAGAGTCCTTCCACCACAACCAGGGAGCGCAGAGGCAGCAGCGCGGCCGGAGCCGGACCCCGTCTCGGCAGCCGAGAGCGTTGGCGGTGGCAGCAGCAGCAGCGCGGAGGTGTGAAGCCCTCACCCCGCGAACCCCCGGTCCTCTTCCCCGGGGGGCGCTGCGGCGGCTCGGGGTACCCCCGGCAGGGGCGGGCGGGCGGAGCGCAGCTCGCTGCTTCCCTCTGCTGGGGGATGCGGGATGCGGGATGCGGGATGGGGGATGCGGGATGCGGGATGGGGGATGCGAGATGTGGGATGTGGGATGCGGGATGGGGGATGCGGGATGGGGGATGCGGGATGTGGGATGCGGGATGGGGGATGGGGGATGCGGGATGGGGGATGCGGGATGCGGGATGGGGGATGGGGGATGCGGGATGTGGGATGCGGGATGCGGGATGGGGGATGCGGGATGCGGGATGTGGGATGGGGGATGCGGGATGCGGGATGGGGGATGCGGGATGCGGGATGTGGGATGGGGGATGCGGGATGCGGGATGTGGGATGCGGGATGTGGGATGCTGGATGGGGGGTGGGGGATGCGGGATGTGGGATGCGGGATGTGGGATGTGGGATGGGGGATGCGGGATGCGGGATGGGGGATGGGGGATGCGGGATGTGGGATGCGGGATGCGGGATGTGGGATGCGGGATGCGGGATGGGGGATGGGGGATGCGGGATGTGGGATGCGGGATGTGGGATGCGGGATGCGGGATGCGGGATGGGGGATGGGGGATGCGGGATGTGGGATGTGGGATGGGGGATGCGGGATGTGGGATGCGGGATGTGGGATGTGGGATGGGGGATGCGGGATGCGGGATGGGGGATGGGGGATGCGGGATGTGGGATGCGGGATGTGGGATGCGGGATGCGGGATGCGCGATGCTGGATGGGGGGTGGGGGATGCGGGATGTGGGATGCAGGATGTGGGATGGGGGATGCGGGATGCGGGATGGGGGATGCGGGATGCGGGATGGGGGATGGGGGATGGGGGATGCGGGATGCGGGATGGGGGATGCGGGATGTGGGATGCGGGATGGGGGATGTGGGATGGGGGATGCTGGATGGGGGATGGGGGATGCGGGATGCGGGATGGGGGATGCGGGATGCGGGATGGGGGATGCGGGATGGGGGATGTGGGATGCGGGATGTGGGATGCGGGATGGGGGATGCGGGATGCGGGATGGGGGATGCGGGATGGGGGATGCGGGATGCTGGATGGGGGATGGGGGATGCAGAATGCTCCTGGTCAGTGCCACCCCCCGATCCCTATGGCCTCAGGTCCTGAGGCTGAGGTCCTCATGGAAACAAGGAGGGGAGACATATCTCCGCTTGGGGACCGCAAATGAGAAGGTAAATCCAGGGGGTCACACGGGTTGCTTCATGCCAGATTCACCCCATACGTTCTTTGTCCCATGGCAGGACCTTCACAGAAAGGTTGTTTCTCCTTTTCTTCTTCCTTTTCTCATTTTCCTCCTATTTCTGAAGCAGCGAGACAGTCCAGAAGTGACGTCTCCATGAGGGTCCTCACCTGAGCAGCTTACTGCAGAGGAACCCCAATGAAGCCTCTGTCAGAGAAAGGATGTATGCACAGAGACCTGCACGCCACACCCCACACACCCCGCCCCCCGAATACGGCTGCCACATTCAAAATGTGGCTGTGTGATTTTGAGAATTTTCAGTTGAAAACTCAAAAGCTGAGGAACTTAAACCCCATATCTGTTTTTCAGACCTGAGCTGTAGCTTGCCACCAGCATGGGACAGGAGAGAGGAACCCCCGAAAGCTGCTGGGCAATGCCAAAACCTGCTGTCCTCAGGACTGCTCTGTGTCCTGGTCCCTGGGAACAGGGGGAGAGAGAGAAATGAGGTGAGCTCAGTCCTCCACCCTGAGACCCTGTGAGAGCTATGTGCCACTGACTCACCCGCAGGGTAGGATAACAAATTAGGTCTGGGACATACATAATTCCAACTTTACCAATAAAAAATTTATTTTCAGGCATTAGAAGGCATTAGTCTGCCTATGCCACAAATATGTCAAGTGGGTCACTGAGGCTGGAGGACCTTATTTAATTAAAACCATGAATTCTTACACTAAAGTCAGTCTGAGTCAGGGGTTATGTGCTACATCTGTGCTGGGGCTGGATAGCCATAAGGTATGCACGTGCCAACAGCTGGTGATGATGACTTTTTGCAGATATCCCAGTTTTGGGGGCTTGAAAATCCAGTCTTGAATTGTTGACTCCCAAGATGTCAGGTCACAATTTTCCTGAGGAAAAAAAAAAAAAACCAAAAGGAAAAAGAAAGAAAGGAAAAAGGAAAAAGAAAGAAAGGAGAAAGAAAGGGAAAAGAAATTATCTGGCTGAAAAAGAAAATATTTGGCTAAAGTAAATCTGTCTTTTTTTTATTTCAGTAACTAAATCTAGATTTAGTGCTTAATTTAAAGTACACAGCTTTGACTTTTTTCATACTTTTATTAGTTTCCGTTTCACCACAACCTCTTTCTGCTCACCCACTTGTTGACTATTCCCATTCTTTGTTAATATTGGATTTTCTTTTTATGCTCCCAAAGAGAGTCTTCACAGAGTGCAAGGTGCTGAGCACTCAGACCAGGAACGACGAAGAGACCCTGCTGCAGAGAGCAGACATGTTTACTGTATTAATCACCCCGGTGCTTGAAGCAGCAGTGCTCGAACAGCCACAGAGGCAGCCAGAGCCAGGCCAGGGGCAGTGATAGCAGCAGATCCTGTGCCATCTCGCCAGGGTTGGCTGGAGGAGGTCACCATCACTCATCTGTGTGTACTCAGTCATCCCATCCCATCCCATCCCACCTCATCCCCATCCCACTGTGAAGGAGGTGATGCAGCACTCCGGAGGCTTTGTGTGCTCTGTCCCATGCCACAGTCTGCGGAGGCAATGGAAGGTAATGTCTCACCAGGAAGCTCACATTAAAGGAGTTCCACTCAAAACCTCATTAATTATGTATACTTTACATCACATTTGTCCAAGCAGCACAGATCAGAGCTCTGCTGCTCCCAGCTGCCTGTGAGCCCCGTGGGGACTCAGGGGGAGCGTATAAATATTGCCACCTCCCTGCCCTCTCTGCGGGGGTCCCCTCAGGTTCAGAGGCAGATATCCGCATTCCTGGTGGTCATGGGAGCTGGTGAGTTGTTTGCAGTAGCTGTCATTTGGCAGGTTTCTGTGGCTGAGGTGCCTGATTTGAATTAGAAGGTAAAATTCTGCAGCTGAGAGAAACACTCCCCAGACTACTCCAAGCTGCAGCTTTAGGCCCTGAGAAGAGAAACACCATTTTCCAGGCAGGGTTTGTCATGTAAATGCTGCTACTTTGGCTCCAGGGTCCTTCTCAGACCTGAAGGGTGTGCTACCCGAAGCAGCTACCTGCAGGAGAGTTTCCCAGGCTCCACCTGAATCAACCTTTCGGGAAAGAGATCGCAGCCGGGCTCTAAAAAGCTGATAGCCTGCCTGATGACTTCATGCTGCCTTTCATGTGTAATTCCCAATAAAGGGACCAGGATGTGCATTCAAAGAAGCAAAAGACTATCAGCAAAGCCTTCTGCTATCATCACCAGGTTATTGCTAGTCAAAGCAGTTGGAGACCTAACCCTGACCATCCATTGTCTGAGAAGGGTTCATGGCTCTTCTTCACATTTTACTAGTTTGGCTGATGCTGCCCTCATGAGTGGCTTTGTTATTTCTCTGGAAATACTGCAAATCACCTTCTCGGTAGGTGCTGAGGGACTTGCGGAGGAAGGGGAAGCACAGACAGAAGTCCCAAGGTAACACCAAGGAGAAAAGCTGCAGCAGTCCCTGGCATGGACAGAGAGGGCTCTGCATGCACACACCCGGTGCACGTTGGGTGACTGGAGGATTTGGGCTTGTTCGGTGCACATCTGGTGGCAGACGTGGCCAGGAACATGTGACAGATTGTCTTTCACCCAGCTGCAGCGCAAATGGTGTGTCCCCCCCACCCCATTATGCAGAGGGTCAATCCTTGGGCAAACACTGAGGATCCTGAGCTCCTCTGTGCAAACTCTGTGGCCAGATTGCACGTCTTTCCTACCAACAGCTACGCTCTGCTTTAGAATTTTTCTTCTGACTTTGCTTTAAAATTCAGCGGCTGCTCTGCCTCCCTGGCGCATGGTTGTTCCCTGGGATCACGTACTCCGCGGGGTGCTGATCTTCCACTCTGCTCTGCTCTGCGCAGGTTCGTGGATCATCTTTTCATGTTGATGTGATGCAGCCATCAGTAACAGCCTTGTTGCCCTGGATGCCGTGCGAGCCTTCCCTGCCTTGCAGGGATCCTACTCTGCCGTCAGGCAAAATGAAGTGTGAATGAGTGAGGAGAGAGGGGAGGTGGGTACTGAAAGAAAGAACGTGTTATATAAAATTGCTGTCGGTCAGTCCCAACTTGTGACCTGCCTCCTATGCTTTTGGGGGCTACAGAACAAAAGCACAATAAATAACAGCAGTTGGAGCTGGAGGGTCTGGATTCCTTGGTCTTTTTCCAAGCTTTTGCACCAACTTGTGAACTTTGGTAAAACCCTTTGCTGGATTTCAATATCTGAGTCTATGAAATACACTTTTAAATTTAATTTGTTACTTGATTTGGAGTCAGTATCTCAAGCACGCTTCCCTGATGTGTGGGGGAGTGATTTTTTAAAACACATTGTGATTCAGAAAAATAAAGTGCTCTAGGGAAAGTCATGTGGGTTTTTTGTATCATGAACTGTTCTCCCTACCTCTTCCCCTATTTTCACTCACAGGGAAAGGAGCCCAGGCTAATTCAAATATCATCCCACCATGGTGGCTTTCAACCAAACCAGCTTGCAGCCGGCCTCCTTCCTTCTGCTGGGCATGGCAGGCCTGGAGGACCTGCACACCTGGCTCTCCATCCCATTCTGCCTGATGTACATTGCGGCGCTCCTTGGCAACTTCATCCTCTTGTTTGTCATTGTGACGGAGCGAAGCCTCCACGAGCCAATGTACCTCTTCCTGGCCATGTTAGCGGTGGCAGATCTCATATTATCCTCCTCCACAGTGCCCAAAACCCTGAGCATTTTCTGGTCCCTTTCCAGGGAGATGTCTTTCCATGCTTGCCTTACCCAGATGTTCTTCACACACCTGAGCTTCATTGCAGAGTCAACCATTCTGCTGGCCATGGCATTCGACAGGTACGTGGCCATTTGCAACCCGCTGCGATATGCCACTGTGTTCACACACTTGATGATAGCCAAGATAGGGCTGGCTGCAATAGCCAGGAGCTTTTGTGTGATGTTCCCAACAATATTCCTCCTTCGGAGGCTGCCATACTGCGGGCACAGCACCATGCCACACACCTACTGCGAGCACATGGGCATTGCCCGGCTGGCCTGCGCCGACATCTCTGTTAACATCTGGTATGGCTTTGCCACCACCCTTCTGTCCCCAGGTGTGGATGTTGTACTCATCGGGGTATCGTATGCCCTCATTCTCCGGGCTGTCTTCAGGCTCTCATCCAAGGATGCCCAGCTCAAGGCAGTTGGCACCTGCAGCTCTCATGCCTGCGTTATATTAATGTTCTACATGCCAGCATTTTTCTCATTTTTCACTCATCGGTTTGGCCACAATGTCCCCCACCATGTTCACATCCTGTTGGCCAATCTCTATGTGCTTCTGCCCCCCATGCTAAACCCCATCATCTACACTATGAAAAACAAACTCATTCAAGAAAAGGTGTCCCAGGTGCTCTTCAGGACTGGGCAAGTGCGGTGACAGGGATGTTATTCCTTTGAAAGGAATATCTGGTCTGTCTGAGATGATCCACCCAGCAGGAGTCCCACCTCGAGGACGTCATCCCTTGTCAGCTCCTCTGCAGATCCACAGACCTGGTCCTTAAAACTGCCTGTCTTGTGATAACCTGCATTCGCTTTTTCTGCTTAATCTTTAACTCTCCTTTGTACCCACCGAGAATAACTGTTCCTACTGATAACCCCTTTCCAGTCCTTGTGATTGCTGTGTTCCCTAATTAACTGATATAAATTGCTGATATTCCCAGCATAATATTGATGGATATGTCCAGTACTCTGCTGCAACATTTTCAGCTTTATTGAAGTATTTATTCCTTCCTTTTTTTTTTTTTTTTTTACAAAAGAAAGTGGACAGAACATCATTCTCCATTAGACATTATTGTAAGAGGAAAATCAGCAAAGAAAATTATATTTGGTTAAAACATTTATGCAGCTGGATCACTCAGTTATATGCATTTCTTCTAATTAATAACATCTTATTCTGTGCAATGCAAGAAGCCACCTCTGACCATAAAAATGGGACACCTTTCAATTGGAATTTTATTGCCTGAGTCTTAGCAGTTATTCAAGTTGGCACCCAGGGATGAGTTTGCCCTTAAACTTCTAACCTCATTTTTGCTGTCTTTCTGTCTTTCTGAGCTGTGCGACTCCACCACCACCTGCAAGGCGCTACCCACCCACCCGTGCAATCATGGTCAGACCCCTCAGCTGCGATGCAGCTCATACCATGACTGTGGACTCATGTCTGGCTTCTTGCAGCTTTCTGGTGGTCTGGGTACAGATCTGTTTGGTTTTCACACTGTACACAATCATGTTCATCATGGTGGGACCAGCAAGCTGCTGTCGGCCACAAGGGTGTGAGCAATGGGAGAAGATTTTTTTCCAAAACTCGTGAATCACAGACAGACCACTTGCTGGGTTGTTGAAGAGTAGGACAGCACAGACGTGGGAGGTGCAAGTGTTCAAGGCCCTGGACCGCTCCTCCTTGGATGCAATACTCAAACAGTCATAATGTGCAACAGAACAAGTAACAGTGAGTCTAAAACCACTGAGGAAAGAACAAACACTTAAGCCATAACTGCTGCTGTCTCATAAATGTTACATAAATGTGACAGGGCCGCACTGATGATATCCTGCTGTAGACAAGAAAGAGTGTGAGAGACCGTTTACCCAGTGATATTGCAGCATCTTCAGGAGAAAGCAGGTCAGGAACACCAGAAGTACTGCCTGCACGGTCAACCCTGTACCAGTCTTGGTGCCATGGAGTTTGTCAGGAGGGATGTATGCCTCAGGGGCTGCAGATTGTGACAAAGAGGTCAAAAGCTATGGCCACGAGCACAGCAGATTTGATGGTGGAGAAGGTGTGGATGAAATAGACCTAGCTGAGCTATGAGTCAAAGTGGAGGGTTTGGTAATAAAACCCACAAAGCCCGGGCTCCAGCATCTTCAGTCTGTCACTGGCTGCAGTACTGGGAGACCCAGACTGGACCCAGTGCCCAGACATAGTCTCACCAGTGCAGAACTGGCGGGGGGGGAACCACTACCCTGCACAGCCTGTGTGCCCCAGCACCCGACAGGGCCACCACCAGCCACATTCGCTGCAAAGTCTCCTGGTACCCACCGGCACCCCAGGCCCTTTTCCACAGGTCTCCTTTCTGGCCAGACAGTCCTCATCTAGAACAAAAGCACCAATTAAAATTAAATCTAAACCAAAATCTGTTGGACAAATCTATTCAGACCCAAGGCCATCCGTGGCAACAGCACACTACATCCTCAAGCACTGCTTTTATTTGTGTTAATTATCATTAATAACAACTGACTGTTATGACTCAGTTGTATATTTGAACTCTGTGTGATCTACTTTCTAAGCAACCTTGCATTTCATAATCCTTGAACCATCCTGATTTCAGTAAGATTATCAACCCACAGCCATTTCTATTTACAATCCTACTATCTCCACCGTCCCAGATAGCTTTGATGCCCACTTACAGCCGCCTCTTCTGGAGCTGTGATCAGCATAAGCCACAGCCAGCAACCCTCTCATGGAAATACCTCCCCCACTTCAGTTGGGAGTCCCTCTGTTACATATAGCAAAGTGATTTTTTTTTTTTCTTTTCTGGAATTTCCCATGGAATAAAAAAACCTGCCTCCTGCCAGGCTTGATTGTCAATCAGTTTTGAAAGCCTTTTTGTCAGAAGTGGGACATCCATCCTTCCAGAGAGACAGACACGCAGATAACCATTCTTAAAACACATAGCATTTCTAGCAGCGCTCACAAAATTAATACAGCTGGCTGCTGTATTTTTCACCAAATCACACAGTTTACACCTGAAGGGGAGCTGAAATCTAAATACTCAGAGTTGAGTTTATCTTATAATCCATGAGGAAGTAAAAATGGACAGGCTCAAGAGGCCAAATCGGTCAGTGATCAGACCACGTCTCTCGCAGAGCAATCGCACGTGTCTCGGGCTGTGCCTCTGGATGCTCTGGATGCATCCCAGTGCAATGTCCCTCCTCCCAGGACCACGCCACCGCTGACTGCTGCTCAGTTGATAAACACCATTATCACCTCTCCAGTCTTTCCTGCTGTCTACCCATGTTTTTCCCATACTGAATGTGAATTTTAATTTATTTGTGGGTTTTTTTTTCAGACCATTCCTTCAATTTGTCAAAATTACCCAGGCCACTAATCTTTTTTTTTTTTTTTTCTGTGCTTCTGGAGAAGCTGTGAATTTAATGAGTATTTTCTTTACTCTGCCGCCCAGGCTAATATGAGGTCCAGGATGCTCCTTCAGATTCTTGCTTCATCTTTCTTTGCAGTAGTGCAAGAAATGGGATTTGAAACTTCCCCGTAATGGTTCCAGCTCAGCAGTATTCTCTGACTCATTTATGCAAACATTATGTAATATGCATACTAATTCATCTCAAAAATTGAGAGATATTCTATTCCCCTATGTACAAGTTTTGCTAACCCTTCCATGCAAGAGAAATGATCTGATTGGTATGATTTTTATTTGACAAATTCATAAAAGTTTCTGCTTGCCTTGTTATTTGCCAAAAAACATTATTTGATCGTTTATTTATGTATAAATTTCCTGGAGATTGTGACTAAATTTTACCCTAGAGGTTATTTAGACTATTTAGACTCATGCAAGAGCATGAACATCTCAGGGGCTCCCTAGATGGTGAATCGCTGGCAGGTTTTTTGGGGAGTACCCCGAAGCTCAGTGGTGGGAGAACCTGCGCCCTGTCCCCAGGCCAAGCAGCGCAGCCCAGACCCCTCCAGGCTGTTGTGCTGTGACCGACTCCAGAGACAGTGACCACCACCGGCCCCTCTGGCCAAAGCTGCGCCGGGACGGTCCCCACCGTTTGCCGTACAGACTTTGCCTCTGCCAACACCCTTCCTATACTTTCCTACCCGCCGCTACTGGAATGTTCAGATCTCCTTTTTTTTCCAATTTTAAAGACTTTTTTTTCCTCTGCCTTATTCCAGGCTTCTGTTCTTTCCTCCCTCCCTCCCCATGGTGTCTGAACAGCAGTGGTGAGGTGAAATTGCTTGCTTTAGTAACACTTGAGGCTGAGATGAGGCCAGTCATCAACCTCCATATATTTCTGTGAAATAGAAATGGACCGTTGCCTTTAACAGAGTTTTTTTCCAGATTCACCTGATCTTCACTGAACAACATCAGGGTCTAAATCCAGACAAGGGCGGACAGGCTAAGCATGTCACTTCAGGCCCCACCGTGCTCAAATAACGGAGTGCACTCCAAACTCTCAGAGTAATTGGGAAAAGCTTCAAGAGCAAGAAGACAGTTTTCTGTTGACGACTAAGACCAAAGTGAAGAATCTGAAAGATCAGACCCATCAATAGGCTGATTTTTAAGCAAACATCTGGATAGATGGATACCTAGACAGATGTTTTCTTACACGAACAATGGAGCATCTGCTGTGGCAGTGCAGCAGAATCAAAGCTTTCTGCTTCTCGTGATCTTTGCGTAGAACTAAAAATCTCTTAAATGCATTTTATTATAAGGTGTGTATGGGCTCCTGTGGAAGGATTTATCATGTAGCCCTATGACCGCTGTAGCAATTTACTCAGCTGGGAGTCTCAGTGATACGTGTCACTTTAAACCGTAGATTACCTTTAGCATCCCACAGTGGAACACTCCTGGGCGTTTATTCAGTCCAGAACACTCTTCACCTGTTTTAACTTCTGTGCTTAATTTCTTTTTAATCTCATTGATTGCAAAAGACAGAAAAGGATGAATTCACTTTACAACAGAGCGTCGGTGGCTCACAAGTATGCTGCAGCTGAAAGGGGGCGGTGGCAAAGCAAGCCAGGCGCTGGTCCTGTTTAAACAGAAGAGCAAACATTGTTATACACTTACACATCTTCCTGATGCAAACCTCCCATGTTAACAGTGTCAATAACAGTAATAAATCCAAGGAGGGCAGACTTCAGACCTTCCAAGCCTTTTATATACATATATGGAAATGCAGTACTCGGATCACCAGCTAAAATTCCATTCTTCGTGGTATTTACAGACACTGCCCTTCTGCTGGGCCTTGAATCACCACCACAGCGGCCAGGTTCCACTTTTAGAGCCACAGATATAAATCAGCACCTATGGCTCCAGCTCATAGCAAGCAAACTGCTCCTGCATGCACGTCAGGAGGATGGATGCTCTGCAGCAAGCACGAGCTCTCCCCGACCCTGCTCCCTCCATCCCTGGGGTGGATTTTCTGCCCACCTCCCACCTCCTGTCTTTTGGGGAAACCAGCACTGCACGGCAGGTAGCCAAGCACTGGTGTCTCTGCATGTTGGCTTCCCAAGTTAAGATCAAAGCAATCTTTAAATCTAAATACAGGTTGAGAGGAGCAACGCTGAGACGAGTGGCTGCGTCTGTTGTTCCCTTCCTGCCTGTGGTGGACTTGCAGCACCCCACGGGCTGTACACCTCGCCCCAGAGAAGCCCCTGAGCTGGTCGCACAACCTCTCCCACCCTCATGAGGTGCAGCTGGACCCCGTCATGATGTACAGCATCAACAGCCAAAGTGGCCCACAGTGACCGAGAAGGGACAGAGTTCAGTTTAAGATGCCTAAAAGGGAGAGGGACAGGCACAGAGCTGCAGGCTACGGCCAGGAAGGACCCAGAGATTGCAGATCCAGCTGCCAGGCTTGGGCCACTTGCTGCAACATCTGTATGGGGATTTGCACAGCTGTCCCATGGGCCAACAAGGTGTCAGGTGTGGGAGACTGGATCAGCCACAAGGGTACGGATCACCCAGCTCCTCTGCTGGAGGAGCCCCCCACAGTTCAGTGGCACTGGAAGGAGGATCAGAGCTGGAAGGATCAGAGCTGCTGGTGTCACCACGCTCCTCAACCTCCTGTTTTGCCAGTCTGACACTCGCCTCTGCCACGTCGTGCCGACAGCTCACACTGGGAGCACCAGCCTGACCACAGCCATCCCCCACATCTGCCTGCCTATCTTTTTGCAGCCTGCACTGAGAAGAGGAAAAGTGGGGAACAGGGTGCAGCAGATGTAGCCAGGGGGGTTGTGGTGGTGCAACCCTCCCCCCACCCCTTTTGGCCACTGGGTGCTTGGCACGATTCCCTCCCCACCTGGGCCACATAATAATAAAATGGACCAGAACATCACATAATGGTCCAACATGAAAGAAAGAGAAGGTGGAGAGCAACAGACCAGAACACAATAGTGTGCCTGGTCCCCATGGCTCCTACCATTTGAAGATAAGAACTATAATCGATCACTCCTGACAATGTATGGATTGTGGCCACAGAGCAGGGGGGGATACCAGGACCCCAAGTTCTAGAAAGTTCTGGGCTTGCATAACCAGTGGGAAGTGCCGGAATAATCCGTTGTCCATTGTCCAAGATGGGCAAGAGTGGAAAAGTACCTGACAAAAGTCAATTCTCTCAGATCCTGTAAGCAGTGATTCTAGTAAAGACCCTTTGGACTCTTCTGGATCACAGCAGGCTGTGGCCAGCATCTCCCCTGCCTTGGGATGCTGCTCAGGCTGACACGTTGAGAACTAGAAGGACAGGGTGAGAGAATCCCTCTCCAGCCTCAACTACCACCCGTTGAGGAATGCCGATGCATCGTGATTATTTACCCTAAATTCGGGAAAGAGAAATTTTGACTATAGGCTAGCCTCTGTCCCATCCACCCCTCCACCTATGTGTTTGTGACAAACACATTAGCGTTATAGATGTGGATGTTCTGCCGTTTGTCCATGCACACATAGGAGTACCTCTTGGCTCATTAGAGCTGCCTGCTATTAAGGAAATCCCGATTCCAGCAATCAGAGACCTGTGTGTTTGTGTGTCTGTGTGCACGCACTTATTTATATGTATATATTAATTTGAGATCTGTGCTTTTGCCTGTATGTATATATATTGATTTGGAATACCTTATGGTAAGTTAGTGTGAATATTTCCATCTTTGAACCTGTAATTAAGTCGCTGTTCCACTATTTTGTTCACCCACTTTGTAAACTTCTAAACCAGCTAATGATTAAGAGCTGCTAAAATTCAACCTTTTCATCCACTTAAATCATTGATAAATTTTGAATTGCTGTTAAATCATATCCGTGTCAAATGTTTCCATCCATGGCAGAGGCGGATGGGTCTTGCACCACTGCAAACTTCCCCAGGCCCTGCTCATCCCTGCCGTCCGCTGATGATGGTCAGGGGCGGTGAGGCGGGTGGACATGCTCCTTTTTGTTCTTGCGGGGGTGCGGAGAGAAGATGAGGCAGAACCTGTCCAGGGAGGGAGGAACGTTTCTGCCATTGCATCGCAGCAGGTCATCACCTTGTGTTCAAAGCAAAAGGAAAGCCTCCAGCTCCAGTGGCTGACGTGCCGGGACATCAACTGCAGTGTTTCTGTGCCTGCAAACCCAGCGTGTTCAGGGTGGAGAAGGAGCCCCATCATGCATGAGTGACAGGCAACAAAGGGGCTGCATGGTCACGTCCCACTGCCTGCACCACTCACTGGGACCCTGTGCTGAGCCAGGCTCTCTGGGTGGGTGGTTGCTGATTTAGGTTGCTGCTGCACTGAAGATTTCTCCTGCAGCTCCTGCCTTGGGGATGGTTATTAAAGACACAGCATGTCACCTGCACTGGCAATGCACATCCCGCCCCGAGGCTGTGATCCCAGTGCTGGTCACCATCAGCAGCTCCTCACACCACCACGGAAGAACAGACAAAGATTTACTGGGTTGGAGCTGGGAGCACTGGGGAGGACATGGTGTGGCACCCTGGGAGGGCTCCTGGGAGGTGGCCGGGGACAACAGGGCAGCTGTGCCCTCCAGAGCATCTCACACATGTGCACCAGGCTCTGGAGGATGGAGAGCCCAGCTGCTGCCCAGAGCTCCCCAGGAATGGTGGAGGGCACACGTCTGCCCCATGGCCCCCACCTGTCCTCAACAAACATGGGAAAGCATAGAATCATAGAATCATAGAATCGTAATCATAGAATCGTCTAGGTTGGAAGGGACCTTAAAGGTCATCAAGTCCAACCATCAACCTAACACTGCCAAAACCACCACTAAACCATGTCACTCAGCACCACGTCTGCCCGTCTTTTAAATACCTCCAGGGACAGCAACCCCACCACTTCCCTGGGCAGACTGTTCCAGTGCTTGAAAACTCTTGTGGTGAAGAAATTTTTCCTAATATCCAATCTAAACCTCCTCTGGTGCAACTTGAGGCTGTTTCCTTTTGTATCGCCCGTTCCTTGGGAGAAGAGACCAACCCCCTCTTGTTACACCCTCCTTTCAGGGAGCTGTAGAGAGCAAGAAGGTCTCTCCTCAGCCTCCTCTTCTCCAGGCTGAACACCCCCAGGTCCCTCAGCCGCTCCTCATCAGACGTGTGCTCCCTCTGATCCCTCACCAGCTCTGTTGCCCTTCTCTGGACGCACTCCAACACCTCAATGTCTGTCTTGTCGTGAGGGGCCCAAAACTGAACACAGTATTCGAGGTAGGAAACCTCACCTTACCTCAAAGATGGATTTCAAGTCAACCAGCAAAACACCATAAAAATGCAAACTGCTGATTCCACGGAATGCTAAAAACGGGCATTAAACAGAAATGTGAGATGTGTTCCATAAATCTCAAACTCATTCTTCTTAAGCTATATTTAGCTGTGAAGATTGCTACCTTTCAGACTGGGAGAACAGCTTGCGAGTTTGAAAGATTTTTATAGTTTTCCTGACTGCAAGTTCATCTAATAGTAGACAGCACCCCTCACCATAAATTATATTTGTCTGACATATTTGCAGCTACATGCTTACAGTAGCTATGTATTTATAATGATATTTTTGTAGCTACAACAAACACTACCTCTGCTAGCTCTACCCTCGGAGTTTCTGAAGCTGGACTGGTGCAGCGCCAGCCCTCCTGCCTGGGGTTTCCTGATGGCCCCAGAGTCTTTCTCAGGGACTTACATCCAGCAGTTTGCTTTGTACTTGCCGGTGCAGGATGCTTTGGTTGGCATTGAGGACAAAGCGTGTTGACTGATGCTCCGGAAGGAGTCAGGTGTGTTTCACGGTCATTGCAGTTAAGGGCTGTTAGGGAGGGAAGGGATGTGCATCTTTTGTCTCCCAGATTCCTCCCAGCTTGGGATGCGTGGCCTTCTTGTGAAAGAGGGTCGGAGACCTGAGCAAAAGTGTAAACAGACCTGGAGGAGATAAGGTTTAAAACCTTGTTTTCAGTTCTGCCTGAAGATGCAGGGATTTCATTTTGCTTTAAAATCCTGTGCTGAAAAATACTATTAGTCAGTATACAGGATTTCCTTGGAGCATATGTTTTCTAAAATGGCTAAAAATGTCTAACATAATGGGTTAGAACCATTCAAAAAAGAAAAGTATTAGTGGAAAAAGACAGTATGGCTGAAGGATAAGACCTGGAGACTGCAATCATAGCACACGTGATGGTGAAAGCGTTTCCAGCAGGCAGTGATGCTTTGCCCTCATGATTTTACCTGAGTGAATAATTTTTCAATAAAGCGTAATGAAAAATCCATGTATTATTCAAAATGTTGTACTGCCATTTCAGTGTGGTTTTAATAAGTGAACAAAGAACAACGATCAGGTATTTCTCCTTCTTCAATGTGAGCTAGGGCGCACGGCACCATGCAGCAGCACAGCACTGACCCCCTCCGTGCTCATGGCCCACCCAGGACCATGGTTTCTGTCTCTGGTCTGTACCAAAGGTCACGGGCTGGGAAACGGGGACCCTCCGAGTGCGGGCAGGGTGTCAAAGCCAGACGGGAGGTTCCTTGTCCCTGTGGGGCTACAGTTATTCCAAGGAAAGAAGAAATACGAACCTGTATCTGCAGGCATGAGTGAACTCCCCCTCAAGTTCCCACCAGCCGGGCAAGGGAGCTACGAAGAGTGATCAGGGATTGCGCAAGAAAATCAAGGCAGCCTTAAATCTGTGGTTCCCCCCAGGATGAGCTGCAAGGTGCAGGGGTGATACAGAAAATGTTTTACACATCCCTGAACCACCATCAGCGCGGGACAGGCAGAATTGAGAATTAGAGTAAGCCCCGCTCAGGAGCGTTGTCCAACACGCGAGCTTCCCTTGTGCATTAAACAGAGCAGGTTTGCTAAGTTTTCACACGGAAAGGCTGGTGCTCATTTGTGTGTAAGATGACATTTTAATGTTGCCTGTTGGCAAATCCAAAATGGCTTTAGGATTTACCTTTCAAGGTAAAACAAGGTGTGGTTTTTAACCATGACTGTAACTCACTGCTGGAACAGATGACCACAGATGGTGGTGAACACTGTCCCTGAAGGCATTTCATCCAGAGTTTTCCTAAAAGATCTCTGTGCCACAAAATAGGTGTGTGCAGCGCAGAGTCTTTGGGGCAAATGTTAGAGCTGAGGTAACAGATGACATCAGACGCATTGTATCAGCTGTCTTTAAAAGCTGTGTCCTGAACATCAGAAAGAAAATGTATATCTAATACAGAGGAAAAGGACCAGAAGCAGGGGAGGTTGCTGAAAAACGCCTGTCCTGGGAACCCTCTCAGCCCCTCCACTCACACAGTTTTCCTGAACTTGGAGAAATCACTCTTTTGACTTTAAAGTGGTTGCATTATTGATAGGAAAAGTTTCCTGGCTGCATTGGCTAAATCTTAGAGATCTCAATAGTGTTTTGCAGCTGACTGCACACAAGCTACACATTGTCTGCCCCAGCTATGAAATACATATGATGATAAATATAGTTGTCTCTTTTACTCAGCAATTCAATATTTCTACAAGCCCTTTGTCAGGGTGGGCAACTCAGTCCCACGCAGCCACTCGCTCACTGCCCTCCCCAGCGGGATGGGGAGAGAATCGGAAGGGTAGAAGTGCAAAAACCTGTGGGTTGAGGTAAAGACAATTTAATAGGTAAATCCAACCTGTCCTTCTTCCCACATCTTTTACTGCTCAGCACGATATCCTATGGTCTGGAGTATCCCTTCTGTCAGTGGGGGTCACCTGTCCCGGCTGTGTCCCCTCCCAGCTCCTTGTGCAGCCCAAGGCTACTAGCTGGCAGGGGGGAGTGAGGACCAGAAAAGGCCTTGATGCTGTGCAAGCGCTGCTCAGCAGTAGCTATAACATCCCTGTGTTATCAACGTGTTTTTCATCACAAATCCAAAACATCTCCCCATAAAAACTAGGATGAAGAAAATTAACTCCATTCCAGCCAAAACCAGTACACCCTTCCTTCTCATGTCTATCTATGTAAACAAAATTCCATAGACAGATGTTGTTTTGGTATGCAGTATTTTGCCAGAAATGCCCTTATCAATGGGATAAGCGCTTGAGTCTCTGCTGTAAAACAAGCAGTAACGCAAAATGTCCTACCACCTTGTTGTCCTTCAAACAACCACCCTTCTCCTGCCCCATTCTTTGTCTGTCTCTCCCTCCTGGACCACCAAGGTCTTCCACTGAGATGCCTCAATGACCATTCTCCATGTTCTCCACAACACTCTCAACATTGTCTTCAGCCCCTTTCTCAACAACCTCAGCTTACTGCTCACTGTTTTTCCCATCTCTCCAAAGAGATTCCTGCTTACCAGCCCAAGCCCAAGAAGAGCTCTTTCTTACCCTAAGTATATGCTGTTAACTCAGGACACATCACTTATTATGAGCAGGAACTTTTCCTTTTGGTGTGTCCAGTTTCTTTGCTTGCCGGTGCTCTCAGGAGTTTCCAACACTTGTTTCTCTTTCTCTTTTTCACTTAATTCTCTTCAGAATTAAGGACTGTGTTTTCTCAAGTGACAGAACTGTCTTTGAACCACAGACATTAAATAATTGTTTCATTCATTGGGTAACACATGGCTGATCCATACAAATCAAGATATAGACCTGCCATCGACATGGCACATAAGTCCAGCACTGGTATTTATTTATCTGAAATTTTGCAATTGTAAGTGTAATTTGTTGTTGTTGTTGTTATTTACCATTTTCATTGTTATTTAGCATCTCAGTCATGTAGCCCAGGAAGAGAAGCGATTGGTAGCACTGGTATTTAGTATCTATACCTTTGCTATACATTGAAGCACAGATCAGATACTTTAATATAATATTAGAGGTGTAGAATGAAAAGACAGTCCCTGCTGCCAGGAGCTTCAAATCTAAGGACGGGAGATGAGAAAGAAATGAGTGGAGAAAAAGAACAATAAACAGCATGGGTCACCATGAGAGGCTGCAGGAGCTGTATGTGTTACTGTACAATACCAGGCAAACAAGAAGATACATTGCAAATTATGGATTTCATGAACAGAATCATCTGGAAAACAGAGGGGGTTGAGATTATTTAAATTTCCATTTTCATGTTGTTCCTCTTATCAAAATCATCTGGAACAGGTGAAAATTCATATTCAGTAAAACAGCAAGATAAATATCAAATAATCATCCATGACTATTGCACTGTCACTGAAATTGGCTTGTGACTGTGCAGCCCTTAGATGGAACTGAACATTGTTCAGGTACTCAGTGAAAACATATGAAAGAGTCAGAGGACAGGGATAATTACAAGAAACTGTGGGCTGTAAGATGCTCTAACGGACAGATAGAATCTGTGAACCTGATAAACCTCATGGCTGCCCCTCAGCAGGGGCAGGGGACAGTCCCGAGTGGCGGCTGAGACCTGCTCCACACGCTGCAATTTCTGATGAGTTGGTTTTAATGTATGGATATCAATAATAACTGTTAATACCTTAATTGAGTCAATGCCCCATGTGATGCAAAGCAAATGCACTTTCCAAATGATGAACTGCCATCTGGATCATTATGTTGAGTGAGTGTTTCCCAGAGCAGTGATCTCTGCCAGGGACATCTCTCAGGTCCCACGGTGTCATGGGGAGAAGCTCCTTCTTGGCATGAGGGCCCTGAGGACGCCCCTACAGAGCGGTTCATTTTTTATGCTGTAGGCGATGGGGTTCAGCATGGGGAGGACCAGCACATAGATGTTGGCCATGAAGATGTGAATGAGAGGGGAAGCATGTTTGCCATACCAATGAACCACAGACAAACCAACTGTGGTGACATACAGGATCAGGACTGCCAGGATATGGGACAAGACGTTGTTCAAAGCTTGAGACGCTTCCTCTGGGATGCAATGCTCAGAATGGCCCTAGCAATCAGTATACATGACACAAAGATGAAGATGAGGACTAATGTCAGAAAGAGAGTGGCTACAGCAAAGCCATACCAGTTATTGAATGTGATGTCTGCACATCTGCTTGATCAGACATCAGGCAGTGGCAGCACTCCTAAGAGACATCTGCACAGAGCAGCCAGCCCAGTCCTGCCTATCCTGGCAGTGGTGAGGATGGAGGAGTATCTCAGAAGGTAGCAGATGGCCATATAGTCACCAAAGGCCATGTCCAGAAGCACTGAGGGCTCCATGAAGGAGAAGGAAAGAATGAAGTAATCCTGAGCAAAACAGGCTCCAAAACCTCATTGTTGACCAGAAAACACTCATCACAGTTGAAGTTGTAGACAGGGACAAACCCAAATTGGTGATGGCCAGCAGGGAGAGAAAAGAGCACATTAGTCCACGGAGCCTCAGATCGGTCCTGATGACAAAGAGAATTGTGCCGTTCCCCACAAGTGATGCAATGGAAATGCAAGTGAAGGGGATGGAGAGCAAGACGTGGGCAGCCTCCATCCTCAGGATGCTTGTTGGGGTGAACAGCGTGAGAAGAATGAGAGGAATTGGTTCTTCTGCAACGTGACATGATGAGCTGAAGCACAAAAAGGCAAAGTAAACCTGTAATCAGTGAACCAAAGAAAAAAGTACAAACTAGAAATGTTGCAATATCATAAATCTGCCAAATCTAAACAAACAGATTTATGTTATGCACTCTGGCTCTCTCAGAGTGCTGCAGTACAAACTCTTATTTGAATGAGAGCTTGATGGCACAGAAATAGACCATTAAAGATGTAAACATCGCACTTTGCTATGGCAAGAATAAACACTGCATCCCCATGAGCCCGATAACTTTATAGAATCACAGAACCATAGAATCCCAGGTTGGAAGGGACCTCAAGGATCACCTGGTCCAACCTTTCTTGGCAAAAGCCCAGTCTAGACAAGATGGCCCAGCACCCTGTCCAGCTGGATCTTAAAAGTGTCCAATGACCTGTTACTGTTATAAATATCAACACGCAGTGCTACTGTTATTATAAACATCATTAAGGAAAAGGGAGGAAAGATTGCAGTTGTTCCCCAGATAAATAATGACTAAACAAACATATTGGGTGAAGCAAAGATGATTGTGCCAACTTCATGCGCACCTGTGGCATTTTAGGGTTTCTGCTTTATGGAGTTGAGAGACCTTTGCATCATTGATACATTTTTTCACTCCAGAAATAAGCAGGAACCTCTCTACGTGATGAATTTGGCAGCATTGCCAAGATGTCTCAACTCTGCCCTGGCTGCTTCCAGTCTGGCTGCTGGAGGAGATGCAGTTTCACGCCAGCTGTGGTTCCGCTCTCCTCCCTCTTCCCACACAACACACGCGCTGATGCCTTGGTTTCAAGGAGCCCAACTCAGCTGAGAAGCCACATCTCCAGGTGCCACTATATCACATACTCTTCACTCACCTAAATGCAGCCAGGGAATATCCTCCAAGTCTTTACACTGATTGCCCATGCTTTACAACAGGCTCTTGGAGAAACAGCTGACAGGAGAGCCGTGCTGCTTTCGTAAATACGCAGTGCATCCACACTGAGACACCACAGAAATTCTGCATGTTCATTTTATCCATGAAGAATTTCCTAAGTACCTGGCAGGTGCCCAAGGTTTCTACCCAGAATATCTTTTAATCAGAAGCGAAGCATAACGAGACATAGTAATATAAATTTGAATAATTCATATCAGACACCAGGTTCTGATTTTATGCTGAGCAGGTAAAACTGACTTAAGAGACAGAGGATTTGCCATTGTGGTTGGGAAGGAGGTTTCTGAAAGCAGAGCACGCTTTGAGGGAGCAGGGGAGAGATGAGACGTTTTAGCTGCTGAAGGCAGAAAGGTTGGGTAGCTCTATTAAAACAGGGAGCACATCTTTAGTCATGATTTTGCATTTCCCAGTGCCTGTTCCCAATGTACTAACGCAACGCTCCAGCCCTGGGTCTTTTACCCAAGTTGAAGTCTGAGCTGGCTTTCTTGGTGCCCGTGAAGGGCTGTGGAGCACAACAGCAGTCGGCGAAGCAGGGATAGGGTTTGCAAGTTGAACCTTTTGTTTCACCCCCTGCTCAGCAGCCCCACAGGTAGCGCTCAGAAGGATTTAAAACAAAAAACCTAGACTGAATGCTAACAGTGGTTAGAACAGGAATCAATGACAGGGAATAGTCCTTATTCTGCTGCACAAACCTGACGTTCACTCAGATCTCATGCACTTCTGGTTCCTTCACCTCAAAAGGGGCACAGGTATCTGGGATGTCCCGCACTCTGGCTCTTACCAGTGATCCTGGGCACATGGCGTGGCAGGGGCAGGCACTTCTGACTTCAGCTGGTTAGTTTCTTCCCTATTGCCTCAATTATTTAATTCAAAATAGACACAGATCATAACAGCAACTGAAAACAGCACACCAGCTATCGCACTGGTCAGAGCAGACTGGATACTGGGAGACACTTCACATACTTCGGCTGACTGTATTTCTCCTGTGGTTGGATACTAGCTCCAGCTTCTTGCTGACCATATGCTTCCCTTTCTTGATCAAACTCCCCCATTTTGCCAATAGCTGTTCAAGGCAAGGATGACTCCCTCAGCCGAGACGCGAGGGACCATCAGCAGCGAGAGTGCCCCACTCACCCTGGATGCTGACCCGCGGGACAGCGCTGGTGTTGGTGGAGATGAGACAAACACATATTGCTGCTGCTGTGGAAGGGCGTCCAAGAAGTTTTCATGTGCCTCCATGCTCACATAGTCTAATAATTGCAATATTGTGTAATCATGCACAAAGTAGCTTTGCAGTGATATTACCGTGGCACTTTTTCTGGCAACAGGTCACTTTTTCTGCAGATGTGGAAGTGAAAGACTGCTGCCAATCTGGCCTTGGCAGAAGACATATAAGACTATGAAATGTTGGGCTGAATGCACAGCAGTCCCTCACCCACAGTAAAACTACTTGAAACTAGTAGGAAAAGAGTTTGACACAAAGAAAAGTACTTCCTTTACAGAGAAGTTTCTGGAACTTGTTTTCACGATCAGTTATGAAGGAGGACAGCATCAGGGAGTTTAAAAGGTGATTATGCAAATTAATGGGTAATGGGCCCATAAACATACATTCTAGCAAGCAGTTGGGGACGTCACCTCTATTGTCACTGGTAAAACAATAATGAAAGTTGGGATGCTCTGAGGGGAATGGGTTGCAGAAGTTGGCCGAAGTGACGTACACTCCCTGTTCAGCTCCCGTCTGCCGCCCACATCTGCCCACTGGGGCAGTGCTGACCTGCCACCACTCAAATACACGAGGCTTTGGGGGTGAATACAGAGGAACACGAGGGTTTGGGAGCGAAAGCTGCCTCTGAGCAGAGGAAATGCAGCAAAGCTGAGAGTAGTGTAAGAACAGAGACAGACGCAGAGATAAAAGAAGGAGTTATATACTTCATTGCTGGTGTTCAGGGATGGTCTTGGGGGACTAAAATCTCACTTGGCCAATTTAATCTCACTGCAGTGCTACAACATATTCCCGTGCAGAGGGGAAGCTTGCTCGGGGGTTGGTTTTTATGATACACTGCGCAAGCACTGGGCCAAGACGCAGGAACAAACCCCCTGCCGTTCCTCACAGCACATCCAGAGAACACCCTCGTGCTAACACAAATGTACTGCAGAAGAGTCAAAATATAGAAGTTACCAGTTAGATGAGCTTAGCAGTTTTCTTCAGCTTTTCTTCTGAGCTGCCTTCACCCTGCCTTTCCCCAGCACTCCTGTGTGCACGTGGGCTTATTTTCCCAGCCCATGTGTTCAGAGGCCAATTTCCATTCTGTTTCATAGAATCATAACATCACAGAGTCATAGAATCATCTAGACTGGAAGGGACCTTTAAGGTCATCGAGTCCAACCATCAACTTAACACTGCCAAAACCACCACTAACCATGTCCCTCAGCACCACATCTACCCATCTTTTAAATACCTCCAGGGATGGCGACTCAACCACTTCCCTGAAGGAGTGGCTCCTTTTTGGGATTTTCCTGGCTCCCAAAGAGGTCTGCTCTTACCATGGGTCAGAGACAACGTGTCTGTAACCTCCATTGGAAGTGTCTGAGCCTTTTGAGATATTTCATATTTCAGATGACTCTGGCTCTGTTTTCATTCACATATCTCTCACTGTCCTTTCCCTTTTTTTTTTCTTTTTACTCCTTCCTTGATTTTTATTCTTATTTTTCTCTTATCTTGGTTCACAGGTAACTTACTTCTGTATGTATAGCATCTTCATTCAGAGATATTAAAGTATTTTATCAAAAAGAGGCAGTTTCTCTTCCTAACCTTCCAGCAAGCAGAGCATGTGAGTGTGTTACCCAGTAAAATAAATAATTGGATTTTTTGTTGCAGAGCAGTAGCAGAATAAATTCGTTTTTGCAGTCTCCGTCTGTATCTGCTGTCTCTCCACCATCACCTCCTCACCTCAAGGTACCTGAGTGCCCCGCATCCTTCTGAACAGCAAAGATAACTCCATTTCTCATCTGAGCTATCCACCTATACAGACCCATATTGTTTGTTCTCTACAATCAATGCCAGCAATGTTCACTGACCTGAATGGGTCACCAAGCTGTCCTGGGTGCAGGGGGCCAGAAAACTTTTCATTCCCTGTTACAGCATCAGGGTGATCCAAGAGTTGGGTTGTGTAATCTCCGACTTCAGTTTTAACAAATATCTTCAAAATCTTAAATTTTTTAGGCAACAAAAATTTTGATGGATGGAACAATCAAGTATTTTAAATGAAAAGTCTGAAGCAACACTATCTGTCCAATGTAAATTATATCACCTTTTTCCCCTTTCCTTCCATGTGCGTAAAGAAATCCCCTGCTTGCACTCACTTTTAAAGTGCATTTTAACAATTTTTTTCAGGGAAAGGAGGAAAACATCAGATGTTCTCTCAGGGACCCTGGGGTTAACTCTTCTGTTCTTGTAGCCAAATGCTGATTCACTCCTGAAGGACTCCAGGAGTGAGCTGCAGCTCCAGTGTGAGGTGGTTAAATACAGGTGCCTCTGTGGAGGGATCTCCTGGTGCCAGTGGTGGGTGCCTCTCTGCAAGGGTTCCCATCCACACAGGGCCTCCCAGACCCCAGCAGTTGGTGGTGATCCAGGTTGTCCCCACTTGATGCTGGGTCCCATTCGAGCTGTCCTCATCATCTGCCTGGCTGGGCAGCTGTGACACTGGTCCTACACACTGACCCTGTAGCCCATTACCATGGCATGGTCACTGCTGGCCACGGGCTTTGTGCGGAGTTTGCAAGGTCTCAGGAATGAGGCGTGCCAGGTTTGCTCATTTTGAACTTGTCCTGACCGTAGGACAAGAGGAAATGGCCACAAGTTGTGCCAGGGGAGGTTTAGATTGGATATTAGGAAAAATTTCTTCACCAAAAGGGTTGTCAAGCATTGGAACAGGCTGCCCAGGGAAATGGTGGAGTTGCCATCCCTGGAAGTATTTAAAAGACGGGTGGATGTTGTGCTGAGTGACATGGTTTAGTGGTGGTTTTGGCAGTGTTGGGTTGATGGTCGAACTTGATGATCTTTAAGGTCCCTTCCAAACTAGACGATTCTATGATTCTATGGCCTGCCCGGAGCTTTGTTTTTACCAGATTTAGCAATAATGGCAGTTTATCCTGACTATGGCTACGGCTTTTTTGCTTACTGTTGTATGGTGCAACCAGAGTTTTGGTTTTAAGCAGATAGTAGTAAAAAGTAGCTATTCTGTGCTGAATGAAATATTTATGACTACAACATAATGATGTAGGGCTGAGAAATACCAGTACAGCAGGGGCCTTGAGAAGTAGGGACAGAGCACGCGGCATAGGGGAGTGCAGGCATGAGGTGATAAGAGACGGGACACAGCCTGGCACTTGAGACCTCATGGCTGTAAAGAACTCAGGAAGAGTCAGTTAAAGAAATGAAGGCTCGGAGCTGGACAAAAATGGTTTTGGGGTGACAAAGAGAGCAAAGAAGAAGTATCTAACATGCATAAAATGCACCATATTTAGGAAATCTGCAGGTATCATGGACTTGCAGACCAATGAAGAGAAAGCAAGGTGTAAAAGCATGTTATCAAACATAAAAAAGCCACAAAGTGGACTCCAGAGTGAGGAAGAAGCAGCCGTGAACATCAATATCATACTCCTCCGTGTGAGGGACTCAGATTTTGATGACAATGTAACATCCACCACCACCACTGAACAGAAGTCACCAACCTTAGGGACCAGAGGAGCAGTGAAAGGGTGAGCATGACCCCAGGGAAGAGGCAGAAACTGGGAAGCATGTGTATAACAATCATAGTAGTAGTAGTAGTAGTAGTAGTGGTGGTGGTGGTGGTGGTGGTAGTAGTAGTAGCAGCAGCAGCAGCAGCAGCAGCAGCAGCAGCAGTAGTATCTGTAGGGAAATGTTCATTTCTTTCTTTTTTTCTGTAGTAACTCTATCTGGACTAACAATGATTCTTGTATTATGCTGTTTTCAATTACATTAACAATTCTTGGCTTTGTCCGTAAAGTGTGTTTGCTTGTTGCCCCTATATGAGATTCTGATCATAACAACTCACACGGCCCTTTGTAGCACTGGCAGTGGGAAGCCACGTGGGACACCATCAGGCATCTCCGATGAGATCTGTGATCTGCAGTGGCACTAAGCAACGATGCGTAGGCAAGTGCATTGAGCTCCTGGCTAATGTGGACCCTGGGGTGCCCGGAGGCACTCAGCACACCCTAAAACTGTTAGCCAGCGGCTGCTCACCCAAATCTGACCCCAGGGAAGAAGCATCCAAAGCAACTCGATCCCAGACCCTGGAGTTAGGTCGCACAAGGCAAATCAGCTGGATGGAGCAAATGTGGATGCACCCAGCCGCCCACCCATCCCGTTAAGTACGAGGACATGGGCAGGACTACAGTGCGAGGAGAGAGTTTCCCCATTTTCTGCACTGTCATGTGTACAAGCACCCCCTGCAAGGACAAGGTTTACACATTCACATGGGACACGTTAAAAGGCTTTCTGGAGAGATCGAGGGAGCTGCAAAGCCATGAACATGGTACCCGTGTGGGAAAAGTTTGCAGAAAATGTAACAAAGGACTGAATCGAGAGGCAGATGGATAAGTCTGCCATATGGGGACAGGGTCAGTATGGCTCTTCTAATGCTCAGACAAGACTCCCTAATATATCGCAAGTCCTCCAGGGGCTGGAAAGGACTCTGGCTGGGGCAGATCCAGGTGATAGAGTTTACCTGGACTACCAAGGGCTCTGAGCAAGGTCCCCACTGAAGGTCATCAAAGAAGCAGCCATGAAATGAGAGGAAAGTCCCACACACCAGTGAATAATTGCATCCCAAAATAAAGGTTCATGGCTATATTTTACAGTGAACCTCTACAGGAATCTGTACTGGAACTTCCACTTTTCAACAAATTTTTTCTGGGGAAGGGACGGCAAAACAGCAAGGCAACCAAGTTTCTGATGATATTAAATTACCCCAGGAACAGGAGTCCCAGCTGCGAAAATCTGCAGAAGACCCTGGTAAAACTGAGTCACTGAACAATAAAACAACCGATAAAAAACTCACAGTTGAGATAAACACACAGTGATGCACTTGGGAGAAAAACAGAACACTTCAGATAGAAAATGACAGGCTGGTGGCTAACAATTATCTCTCAGGAACAAGCTGTCACAGTTATGATAGTGTTATGACAACACAGTTCAGTGATCAGCAGTTCCAAAAACAAACCAGATATTAGAAATTCCTCAGCAAGGACCAGCAAACAAGGCCAGGACAGCGCTGTGCATCGAAATACTGCTGCAGTCCTGGTGCCTCGGGGAGCAAAACACTTGTCATGGGAAACGAGTGAGCAGACCCTGGCTTCGCTTGGAAGGAGGCGATGGAGGGGAGATATGACAGACGTGGCAAAGGCTCAAAGATGAGTGGGGGAAGATCTGCTCCTTGTCACTTCCAATACGAGAGCGAGAAGCAGGAGAAACGAGAACAGCACATGTCTGGTTCAGAACGGACACACAGGTCATTACTCATGCAGCGTGTCATTAGACTGTGGAAATCATTAAAGCAGGGTCTCCTAGAGCCTAAAGCGTTCATGCATTGAATGTAGGAAGATGAGCTCCTTAGGCAAGTGGGTTCGTCACCAAAATGTCAGTGATATGACTGAAGAAAAGAACAAAACAGCCCCAAAACCCGTGCTGTTCCAGGGGGAAGGTTCTGCCCCTTTGCTGAGGGCAAGGGCTTTCCAAGGGGACTGGTGAGCAAGCCCTAGCTTTAACTTCAGTTACTGTTCTCAGGTTTGTGCAATAAGGTGCACTGCTTCCCCTCATCAGCTAGCATTTTATTTTTTGTGTTGGGAGTTGTTATTCTTCCTTCTGAGCCCGTAGCACTTATTCCCGCCTGTCATTTTTTTGCGACAAGCATTACCCTTTTTGTATTTATTCTTGGTGCATGGCAGAATCCTGGATCTGTCCCGCCTTGGCTTTTTTATCTCACACACTGGTGCAAATCAAAACCGCCTGGTCTAAGGCGAGTAGAGGAAAAAGACCTTGTTATGAATGACCAAGGCTGATAAGAGACCTGCCTTTTGTAAAAAAACACAAGAATGTTTCCCAGGCAGGAGGGTGTTTCGTGTGAAAGAGGCTGGGCAAGCTGGTTGTCACCAAAACAACTGCTTCTAAGGTAACAAATGCTGGCAGAAGTTAAACCTCGTTAACCATATTAAGAAGGTACTTTCAAGTGTCAGCACCTGTGTTAGAAGGCTTTCCTATTAAAGCTGACCCCAGGAAGTTGCTGTGCTGAGTGTTTCTAAGGTGTTATAGAAGATTTAGAGGGTCTCTGGACTGGTAAGGTTGGTATCTGTAGCTATCTGGTTTTGCTTGGTGGTTGTGTATAGTTATGATGCAAGTTAGCTACTTCCTAGTCCTTGGATTTCTGTGTCTGCTTCCTTAGTTCTGTAATTGCTGTCTTCTGTGTTGTTTTATGCTATTTTAATAGTGTAAATGGTTTGTCTTGCTCCTGTGTTTTACAACATGCTACTTAAAGGGTGACTGGTTTAGATCTTTATGCTGTATGGACAAGGTGTGGGAGGGAGTACTGTGGTGTGTTTGGTTGGGTTTTTTTTTTGGGGGGGGGGGTATTGGTGTGTTTAGTTGTTGGGTTTTTTTTTTTAGCAAATTACTACAAAAGTCCTATCAGCCCCTAGGTGGGCAGAGGAGACTAAACCATGATCATGTGAAGTATCTTTTTATTGCTCAAGTCAGGTCTCCTTTGGAGACCTGAGGTGTGGGTCTCCAAAGGCCCAGATGCAGATATACCAAAGAAAATAACCTTTCTCTCTTGGTGTACTCCTGAGAACAAGGTGTGGTCCACAAGCTGCAGGAGGCCCACAAGATGTCCATGTGCTAGTGCATTAACTGCCTCCTCTGAACCACTGGCTAAAGAGATCCCTCAAGTAGCAATGTCTAGCTGCAGAAGGTTTGGGAGCTGAAAGCTCTGCACTGAGGCGGTGGGGTGGCTTAATGCAACAGGGCCCTGTGTGAGTGGGTCTCTCACAGCCTGGATCAGGGATGTTTGAGGTTAACTGTTGAACAGCCCAAGCACTAAAAGGGCCATTTGTCTCTGATTGTCCAGAGGATATGTGTAGCTGACCTAGCAGCCTTGCCTGGGGGGCTGCACTTGACTCCTTGGTGCTGTGAGCTGCTGGTGTGTCCTCAGGAGAGCCCGGTCCCCACAGCACCTCGTTTACTGCTGCTTGTACCCCTTTCTGTACAGCTCTATCACCTCTCAGCTCCCTGATCTGACTGGGCTGGCCATGGGGATGGGAGTGGGGCAGGCGCTGCTTGTGCTGTTGGCTGCCTGGGTGGTGATGCCTGCGAAGGACCCATTGCTGAACATTTGTATGGATGCCAAGCATCACAAAACCAAGCCTGGCCCAGAGGGAAAGCTGCATGACCAGGTATGACTTTGCTGGGGGGTTAGGTGGGATTGTTGGGTCCACTGTACCTGCTGCCCCAGGTGATACTGGCTGCTTTGTGCTCAGGGCTTAGTGACCATTTGCCTGAGGAAGAAAGCCTGTGCTGGGTAGGAGGCCTGTTTGTTTGCTGTTTTCTTCTAGCATATGGCTAGGGTAGATGCAGTGGGGAGAGGATTTCTGTCAGGTCAGTGTCATCCCTCTTTAACTAGGAGGCCTCCCCTTCCCAAAGCTTAGGTACCCCAGATCAGAACAAGGTAAAGGATGGCAAGGGAAGACACTCTTATCTGTTCCCTCTTTAATAAAGACTCTTCTTGCTAATTGAAGAACTCTGCCTCCAGGTCCTTGGTGGAGATGGGGCTAAGAGCAAGCCAGGGTGCAAGAGGAGGGCATTTGTTTCTCTTCCTCAGGCCAGCACTAGTTCCTGGTGAGGATATGACCTCCTGCTCTTCGAACTCCACGTTGCTGCAGCCATGAGCTCTTCAGTCCAAAGAGCCCAAGGGTTTGCTGGAGTAGATGTTCTTGCTGCTGAAGGCTTCTTGCTGTAGGCTGTGTGGGAAGCTGACACCTGCAGCATCCCCTGACTCCCTCAAGCTGCTGCCTGCCCTCCCTGACCAACCTGTCTCTTGCTCTGCTGCAGTGTGCTCCCTGGAAGGACAATGCCTGCTGCACAGCCAACACCAGTTCAGAAGCCCACAAGGACCAATCCAACCTGTACAACTTCAACTGGAACCATTGTGGGGTGATGCCACTCAAGTGCAAGCGCCACTTCATCCAGGACACGTGCTTGTATGAGTGCTCACCCAACCTGGGACCCTGGATTGACCAGGTAGGATCAGATCTGCTGTGATTAAGACAAGGGGACTTGTGCTGGCCACATGATATGTTATATGCTGGTCCCCCTTACAGTATACCCCTGGCACGTATGGGACTGTATTTTCCTACTGCGTGGAAAAATTCAAATGACTTTGCTAGCCTCTGCTTAGGTAGTTAGACAGGCTGATGGAAGAATTCCTTCTTGTCAAGACATGTCTCTGCTGGGGCTGAAACTTCTGAGATCAGCTCTGCAGCCCAATGGAAGAGGCCGGGGTGGAATTTAGGATGTGGCAGGCCCTGCCCCTTAACTTTGAAGGGCCACCACCAGTGTGCATGGTCCTGTTTCCTTGCAGGTTGACAGCAGCTGGCGTCGGGAGAGGATTCTTCATGTGCCACTCTGCAAAGAGGACTGCGAGGAGTGGTGGGAGGATTGCAAGGACTATCTCACGTGCAAAGAGAACTGGCACAAGGGCTGGAACTGGGCAACAGGTTGGTGGGCTGCGTGGAGCCAACCTCTCCTCACCCCTGCAGGCAAAGCCCTGGCAGTGTCACTGCTGGCTGCCCAGTGGCTGGAGCCAAGACCCCTAATTACTCTCGCCTGTCTGTGGGGTCACCAACTAGAAGGTGGCCAAGCCACCATCTATCTGCTAAGATGCAGTGATGTGTTGTGAGCAGGTGGCCTTCTCCTAGGTGGAAGGATGTGAGTGAAATGTGCTAGCTCATGTTGTTGTCTTCCTTTCTGGTGCTGTCTGTCCTCAGGAACGAACCGCTGTCCTTGGGGCTCCATGTGCAGACCCTTCAGTGATGTGTTCCCCCGACCAAAAGACCTGTGTGAGAAAATCTGGTCCAACTCCTACAAATACACCACAGAGCACCGGGGCAGTGGACGCTGCATCCAGATGTGGTTTGACCCTGCTCAGGGAAACCCCAATGTGGTTGTGGCAAAGTACTATGCTTGGAAAAAGCGATCCTCCCCTGCTTCGATGGAGAATGTGACTCTCAAGACAGACAAAGCCGTGTGTGCTCTGCCATGGTCTGTCCTGGTCCTGCTACCTCTGGCCTCTGTGATGCTCCCTGAGGTAGCCAGGGGCTGTGGATACCATGGATGGGGGTCCCTGTGATGGCTTCCTGAAGGGACCTGGCTTGCATTGCTCCAGCCGCCCTAAAGAGGTGCTGGCATAGGTAACTTGGTCTGTCTGTTCAAACTGGTCACACACCCCAGTAAGTGCTCTGCATGAGTTATGTTGTTGGACTGTGATATCTGCCTCTACTTTTGGCTACTGACAGAGGCAGTTATTTCCCTGCTGTCCTACAAAGGGCAATATTGTGTGTCTTTGCTCTGATGTAGGAGCTCCTTCACATCTGTTCCCACCTTGTGGCTCTGTGTACTGGGTTGGTGGTGCTTGCTCAAAGTCCTTGGCTGAGCTCTGGTGTCTGGTCTTTCAGACTGCTCTTACTACCTGAAGGGTGGGCGTGATAATAAAACTATTCCTCTGAATCAACTTTGCAGTACTGGAATTAAGTACTACCGAGGAGGAAGAAGTGCTCTGGGGGTGGAAAAAGGCTGCTGGTCTGGACTGGGAGGTGGTGGGATCTGTAAATGTAGGAGTTTGCCTGGGGGTAGGAAGGATGTAGATCTCCTGGGTGCTGACAGCTCCTTAGCTGCTGTGCTCTCCTCCATGCTGCTGGAGGAGGTGCTGAGTTGCCTGCATGTCTGCACTGGGACTTCTGCAGCAGACCATAGCTGGCCATGAGAGAGAAGCACCTGTAACATCTTCTCCCTAGTCACAGTCACTCTTCCATGCTTCTTGTGCCTTCCCTCTGAGGAAAAAGCTCAAAGCCGGGTGCAGGAGCAGTCTGACCTTCTGGGCACGCATTGCCGCCATGGCCTGGTGCAAGCAGCATCTGCTTCCCCAGCCCAGCAAAGGCCTCTGAGGAGCATCTTGGTGGAACTGTCCTTGACCTGCAGCTCTCCAGAGACTGTATGTGGAAAACTCCCCCTCCTTACCTACAGCTGTGCAGTTCAGGTCGACTGGTACAGCTTTCCTCCCCCTGCCCATGCCCTGGTTTTTGCTGAATATCTGCATTGCTTCAAAACTTCCTCTTCCCCTGGGAGTAAGGGTTCACTGCCTCCCATGTGGGACTTGCAGAACTCATCAGTAACTGTGCTAAGGCTCACTGCTGTGCTGCTTTTTTTTTTTTTTTGCCCCCCCTTGCTCTGAAGCAGAAACAAGCCTTTAGCAACTTTTGAAAGAAATAACAAGGGGAGTAATGGGGAAATGCACAGGGCTGCTTAAGTTAGGCAAAGTCCACAGCTGTGCAGTCTGCAGAGCTTTATAGTACTTCAAATACTTTAAGGAATATTTAGATCAAAACAGCTGCTCCCAGAAGTTTTTCTGATTTATTGGCTTTTTAAAAAATGCTCCTAATCATACAGCCTCTATTGTAGCTGGCTACTTATTCTTTGCCTCTATATGAAACACAGAAGCACCCCCCCCAACTTCAGCATGTTGTCTGCAAAAGCTGAAGCTATCCTAGGACTGACCCTAGCTCAAAGTCAAAAATGTCTTCTAGGCCATGCGTTGGGGTATGAGGTTTGCCATGCCTGACCCAGCTAGGAATGGGGAAGAGGAAAGGCCTGGAGCTGATTCCTGTGACTGTGATCTCCATAAAAGACAAAAATAAAGCAACTCTAAAAGCAAAGCTGCTCAAGTCTAAGGAAAATCCCATCCAGGCAGCTCCTACTGTCCATGGGCTTCGGGTCAGCTCTGCCACAGTGTCTAAACAATACTTGAGTACTTGTCTCAGAAAGCATATTGGGATCCCCTTCAGGGCTGGTGTGAAGTCCTTCTATCCCACAGCAGTGTGGAAACCCTGCCCGTGGGCCTCTGTCTGGAGGGAGATCTGACCTCACTGTTTCTGACCACTTACAGTCTATCCTTTGAAAGTTTCTTTGGGATTAGCTGCAAGTGATGGTATAGCCAACAACTCTTCCTTATGAGAAAATTCCAGCCATAGACACTGGCTCCCTGGACACTTCTCCAGTGCTGTTGGTACTGTTCCCATGCTTGGCTATGGTAAGATAATTGCTGGGATCACTCATGTATAGAAAAGTTTTGCTTTATGAAGCTGTTCTAGAAAAATGCATCCTTGAGGAGAAGAGGATGATTAGATCAGCTGTTCATCTCTTATCACAGTCTAAGCTCATCTGCTCAGCCCTGAGTTGAGCTAAAATGTCAAATACTTCACCTGTGCTGTTCTCTGTACTTTATTCTTTCTTGTGATGGACTTTATGACTCTGCAATCATTTGTGCATTAATCCTAGCATGCTAAGTATCATTCACTCATTATCTCAATGATACTGTTTTCAAAGAAAAATCTCTTGAAGTCCAGAAATGGAGAGAACAGAAGAGAATTTTACAAATAGCAAAACCACCCAGCTTACAAAGGTTTAACTCCTTAACTATTGGAACAGTCACTGCCTCTATCTGCAAGTCCTCCTCTACATAGCAAACCCTGGCTGCTGAGGCTGCAACTGGGAAATGTTGCTGTTGCAGTGCTTATAATATATTGAAACTTCTGCCCATCAGACTGGCCCAGCATTGCCTCACTGTTTTTGTCCACCCTCATCTGCTGATTACTATCCCCACTGGGGTGAACCAGGCTGAGGAGCTACCTAAATGTCTCTGCTGGAGCAGCTGTACCAACGAGGACTGCCTGTCAGGAGCTGCGTTGCAGGAGGGCTGAGGCTCTGCTTCAGTAAAGAGCTGCTGTAATCTATTCTGCGGTTCACCAGCTAATTGATTTCACCTTTGTAGCCCTGTTCTGGGGCCTATGCACATCACCTCACTTCATGTTCTCCTTGCATGAGTCATCATTCAGCTGGGGCTATGAATTACTCCTCTTCCCCTGACCACTTGCATTTGTCCAACAGCTCTCACAGCACATAGGGGCCGAGGGGTTCTACTGTCCCTGCACTGATCTCATCAGGGTTTGCTGTAGCTGACAGCATCTTTCAGCTGACACGGTGCATGGAATGGTTTGGGTCATTCTTTAATCTGGCAGCCACCGGCTTTCCCCTGGCTCTGTCCCAGGCCGTGTGTTTGGTGGGTGCCCATCAGGTGGGACACATGCCTTACAAGGTGCCCCTCCATGTAATGAATGGTGTACGTTTTCTTTCTGTATCCTCAAGGACCAACATGAATTAGGGGAAGATCTGGCTGATGCTTCCTTTGCCATTGTGCATGAGTTTGGATTAGTCCTGAATACCATGGGCGCGCTGGGCTGACGACTCCAAAGTCCTCTGAAAACATCCTGGGCAATGTTACGGTGTGGGTTGAGGCTCACTGGGGTCAGGAAGGGCTTCCGCTGAGGTGTGGTTCTCCTTAATTATACTGCAGAGAGGACTAAGACTCGCATCTCCTTCCTACTTCACAGTCCTCCAGGGATGCCTTGGAAGAGCCTGTAGACCCCTCACCAACCGTTCCCTGCCAGCCCCTGCAGCAGGGACCTTCCTTCCTCGTAGGAGTGGGGCATCAAGATCACAGGACCATAAATCCAAAGAATCACGCAGGTTGGGAAGGGAGGTCTTGGAGCTTGTAGTCCAACACAGTCCCTTGGAGTGAGATATTTAAAAAATTAACACATTTTTAGCATCATCTCTGATTTTTCCAGCACTGACACTTGTGTCAATAAAAACTATTCAGGTTCTCCACAAGTCATTGCCTTCAAAAAAATGAAGTAGTCCATTTTCATGCCCTCTCCTCTGCCAGCTCACCCAATCAGTCTGTTTCATCCAAAGATGAGTTGCACAGATCGCAGGTGCATGGGGAGGTGGCAGGAGCACGCTGGCCCCATGGCTGCCAAACCACAGTATTCACAGGGTAGTACCTGTGTGTCACTCTGCTCAGCACAAAGTTACTAACAAGCATGGTGCAAGCTCCTTGCCAAGCTCACACCTAGCCAGGGCATCACTTGGACACCTGGCTCTGCCAACTTGAAAACACATGCAGGAGCCCTCCCTATCATAAAGTCATGGAATGGTTTAGGTTGGAAGGGACCTTAAAGATCATCTCATTCCAACCTCCCCTGCCACGGGCAGGGACCCCTCCCCCCAGCCCAGGGTGCTCCCAGCCCCGTCCAACCTGGCCTTGGACACCTCCAGGGATGGGGCAGCCACAGCTTCTCGGGGCAGCCTGCGCCAGGGGCTCACCGCCCGCACAGGCAACAATTTCTCCCTCACATCTCACCTAAATCTCCCCTCTTCCAGTGTGAAGCCATTCCCCCTCATCCCATCACTCCATGCCCTTGGAAAAAGTCCCTCTCCAGCTCTCCTGGAGCCCCTTTAGGCACTGGAAGGGGCTCTGAGGTCTCCGCGGAGCCTTCTCCTCTCCAGGCTGAACCCCCCCTCTCCCCGCCTGTCCTCCCCGCAGAGGGGCTCAGCCCTCGCAGCATCTCCGGGCCCTCCTCTGGCCCCGCTCCACCTGGTCCACGTCCTTCTGATGTTGGGGACCCCCGAGCTGGAGGCAGCACTGTAGGTGGGGGTCTCACAAGAGGCTATATCCCATGCAGCCCCATAAACTGGACACAGCAATCTACAGGCTGTTGGTGGCAGAGTCTCAAGAGGGGCCAGGCAGGCTGCTGCGGGCTCTCCTGTTGTACACAACCTGGCTGGTCCATTCCCCAGGGCTGGCACAGGGATGCCGGGCTGCCCACGGGGCTGTCACAGAGCAGTTATAACTAAAGAGGGGGGCGGGCAGTGACTCCCTCCTCTCCTTCCAAACCCTCCTCACCCACCAGATCTTCAGGAAGGTCTGGGTTGCAAGGTGAAAGCATCAGGTTAGAAGTAGGAGGTCTTCCTACCACACCTTTGTGCTGGATCCTGGTGCTCTCTCTTTTCGCGCACTCCTCACCATAGACAGGCTGCATGAGCAGACTCCTGGGGGAGCTTCTCCCCACTTTGCATGCCTGTACAAATTCCTGTCATCGGCGATGTTGTTCCCATTGTCAGAGTGGTGGAGACGGTAGATCTGCAGGAGGTCCAGGTACCTACCCGCTCTGCGTGACTATAGCCAAGGCTGTGGGGTGTTGCAACTCAAGCTTGCAATGTGCCCCCTTTTTCTTGGAGGGGGACCTGACCTTGGAGACAAATCTCCAGTCCTGACCCAAATGTCTCCACTTACAGGGAAGTCACCCTGCTATTCACACGGGGACCCTGGAAGTGTGCTCCTGAAACAGCTAAAAATTAACTCTGTAATTCGAGGCTCGATCTGTCAAACTTTATGCTCCAGTCATGACTCTTTGCTGCTGTTCCTGCTGCTGCATCTTCAGGCTGGGAATCTCCTCTTTCCCACACAGCTTTTCTGGACCACGGTTTCTTATACAAGCTAAGGTAAATTGCCTTGGTCCGGCGCACGCGGGGCCCGGGCTCCTCTCAGTCCGAGCGCACAGCAGCATCACCCCACTTTCCCGTCCGCTCTTGCTGTGTCACGGGATGCTTCCAAGCTGGCTGCGGGTTTCTTTCTTCTCATTTTTATGGAATTTTGGCTTCACGTATGTAACAGATTGCAGCAGCCTGAGAGGTCCCCCTGTGGTTACAAACAAGCCAAGATCACCTGGAAGGAGGGCTTTGCTTTGGGTGCGGTTCCTGGGTCTCAGGAGCTGACTGCAAGAGCTGAAAAACAGAGCGGGGACATCAGCCAGTGGGGGACGTTTGTCTCCTTTTGCTCTCCAGTCGACAATGAAGGTAACCAGTAGAGTTGACAAAATACTGCTGTAGCTCTAACTGTGATGGTCTGCTACAAGTTCATATCATCTCTTTTTGTCCTCCTAATATAGAATAAAATATTTCATTTGGAAGGGGCCTACAACAATCATCTAGTCCAATTTCTATTCGTAGAAGAAAGCCGTGCTTTGAGGCACACAAAACTTTCTGCATGTCTCATAGAGAAGCCAGATGCTCGAGCTGGGGAGTGGAGGCAGAACAAGACTTGGAGGAGCCCAGTGCACAGCAAGACCCCACAGAGCTGTAAATGAGGAGCCCCAGCACCGCAGAACATCAACCCACGGGTAAGCGCTTGCATGCCAGGTGGCTGGCAGTGCCCTCTCCACTGCAAGGGCAGCTTGGAGATCAGGTATGCCAGCAGCTTTACATGTGGACTTTTGTCAGTAGGGCTCCTGGTCAGAGATATTGCTGGAGGGGCTGGCCTCTGACCAAAGGAGCCCTCTTCTCACAGCCTGCAGGCAAGGCACAGGGGGGAAATAACTCTCCTGTGAGCCCTCTGCCAGAGGACCTTACCCAGCACCCCGGGCAGCCGGCACAGGGATGCCTGTGGCTCTGCCCATCTATGCAGCAAGTGCTGGCCAAAGCAGGGGTTGAAGGGATGAAGGAACGGTCAGCGGTGCTGGTAGGAAGCTCTGTGGGTGCTGCCAGGGCTCCCCAGGGACTCTGAGGGCTGCTCTGGGCCACTGGACCAATGTGTGAAAGGGAACTTTTCTTACCCAACTGTAGACCTACTGCCAAGATCATAGTTGTTGTCCAAATGCTTAGAGCAAGAAAACTGCAAGATCTCTTTGGTGCAGGTCACTGAACTAAAGTTTTTTGTAAATTAGTGATATGACACAGGTACATTTTTCAAATCTCCCATATTTAGTACGTGCAGAACTATTTTTGTGAGCAGCATACTCTTTCTGAAAACTACATTACAATACTGCAGCTCAGTTGATGCATAGAAGGAGAAGCAGCCCAAAATGAGCTGCTTTATAGATGTCTTCTGTGTATGACCTTACCTTAAGATAACTGAACACCCATCTGCTGGGCTCTCCAGGACCTAAAGTTTGTGGCATCTGGTCTATGTTCCTATTTGACATCTGTGTTCTTTCAGCTTTGGTTTCACATCTGTCACATTTACATGTGTTTGCATACATTTGCTGCCTTGATTTCTCTGATATTTCTTTTTCACTGCAGGCCATCTCCAGCACATCATGTCTCTCAAGAAGTCCAACTCCACACCCATCACATTTTTCCTTGCGGGCATCCCAGGGCTGGAAACTGTCAGCATCTGTCTCTCTTCCCTTCACCTTCATTTGTGTTGTGTCACTTCAGTGAAACATCACAATCCTGTTTGTTATCAGGATTGATCCGAGCCTTCATGAGTCCGTGTACCAATTCCTCCCCGTGCTGGCCACCACCAGTTTGGGTTTGTCTCTGTCTGCAGTGCCAGCTGTTACAAGTGTATTCTGGTTTGATGCCAGGCAGGCTAGTCTTGATATTTGTTTTGCTCAATCTTTTTTTAACTCATTCATCCTTGTTCTTGGATTCATCAGTGCTTCTGACCGTGGCCTTTGATTGTTGTGTGGTGATGTGCTACCCATGGAAATACTCCTCCATCCTCACCAGTGCCACGATAGCCAAGATCGAGCTGGCTGCTCTGTGCAGATGTGCCTTACCAACTGTGCCCCCATTCATGGTATTAAAAGGATTGCCCTTCTGCCAGTCCTGTGTGCCCTCCCATGCCTCCTGGCTGCATCAGTACCTGGTCAAGCTAGTGTGTGCAGACATCACATTCAATAACTGGTATGGTTTTGTTTTAGCCATTCTTTTTCTGACATTAGTCCTCATCCTCATCTTTGTATCATATACACTGATTGCTGGGGTCATTCTGAGCATCGCATCCCAGAGGGAGCATTTCAAGGCTTTGAACAACTGCCTGTCCCGTATCCTGGCAGTCCTGATCCTAGACGTCCCCATGGTTGGCTTGTCCATGGTTCATTGGTATGGCAAGCATGCTTCCCCTCTCGTTCACATCTTCATGGCCAATGTCTACCTGCTGGTCCTCCCCATGCTGAACCCCATCACCTACAGCATAAAAACTAAACAGATCTGCAGGATTGTCCTCAGGGTCCTCTTGCCCATGTGTCCCTGTATGAGGCAGGGGCAGGTCACAGCTCTGGGATGAGACCAGGGGTGACATGTGTGTGCCGTGGGCCAAGTCAACATCTCAAATGCACACATCTTCCCACTGTGCACCTTCTGCGTGAAAATGCTTCCAGTGTTAATGATGCCCTGTGATTCATTAGGGGCTCTGCTGACTGAATCCACGTGCAAGGATGGCTGACAACATCTGCTCAAGTGAACACAAAGGCCAGATAGGGATCAGGGGGGCAGTGACAAGATAGTGGAAACCAGCCAGGCTCATTCTTCTGCATCTACTGCTCCTAAGACCATCAGAGGTGAGTGGTTCAGCCATTGCCCCTGTTTGGAAACCAGAGCAATTCATCAGAAGAAATTGTCTCTGGGACAATATACAAATTCCTGGATTATTGCCTAAATGGATATAGGATTTTTGTGGGGTGCATGCAGGAGAACTTGAGAGTTGAGCAAGAGAATTATGGGCTGTACAGGATTTAACACAGGTTGTTTAGTGGAAGGGCTGATAGCAAGAATTATTGGGAATTATTAAGGACTATTAAAGAAACGTGTATGTTTGTGGGTGTGTGCAATCCAACAGCAAACTTCTGGCCAAAGAAGGGAGCAAGGACAGTGAGGGGTCTGGATCGGAGGGACCAGGGGTCTGGGCGACGGATATAGGAGGGACCAAGTGCTGGCAGCAACTTCCAGAGAGACCCACTGTACTGGGGTCCCTGAGTGGCTGTCCATACAAACAGGTCTGAGCAATTCATGCTGCCAGTGTGGGTCTACCCCAGTCCACCACGTTGGGGCATCCTGAACACAGCCAACAAACAGGCTCTGAAAATCCCAGCTTGGAACATCCCTGAGCCAGTGGTCAGGCTTGAGTTGGGCAGTGTTTTGACAGTGAGCTCAGATGAAAAGATAAAAAAAACAGCCAAACAAAAAGTCCCATTTGAGGCAATAAAAACATGTCTCAGGAGGGCAGCCGGGCAGCCAGCGGGCGTCGGGACGAGGCGGACAGGGTGTCGGGAAAATGGGGGCTGCTTTTGTACACTGACTCCTTTGGAAATGTCAAGATATTCAGGGAAATGCCAGTGCAGCAGAGATGTCAAAGAAAGGTTTGCCGAGGGCGAGGGGAAGATGAAAGGGCAGTGAGCACATCCGCAGCGGTGTGGGTGGGTGTCCCGGGGGCTGGTGCTGCCGGTGCCCTCTGGGCATCCTCCTGCAGTGGTGCTGTGCAGCAAGTGACGTCCCTCTTGCCTCTGACTGCAGATGAGACACTCCTTCTCCCTCCACCTGGGAGAGCCAAAGTGCCCCGAGCTGGGGCAGACATGTAAAAACCTGGCTCTGCAGGTGGTTTTCTGGGGTGTGGAAGGAGAAGGTCAGTGAATCTGGCTGTGTTGGAGGTTGTGCTTTGGTTTGTGCAGCTTTCTGAAAGGATGGGATGATCACTGGAGACCTTGCAGGACAAGAAGGAGAGCCACAAAGATGATCTGAGGGCTGGAGTTCCTCTGCTGGGAGGACAGGCTGGGAGAGGGGGGGTGTTCAGCCTGGAGAAGAGAAGGCTCCACGGAGACCTCAGAGCCCCTTCCAGTGCCTAAAGGGGCTCCAGGAGTGCTGGGGGGGGACTCTGGGTCAGGGAGGGGAGCGATGGGACGAGGGGGAACGGTTTGGCACTGACAGAAGGAGATTGAGGTGAGATGTGAGGGAGAAATTGTTGCCTGTGCGGGCGGTGAGCCCCTGGCGCAGGCTGCCCCGAGAAGCTGTGGCTGCCCCATCCCTGGAGGTGTCCAAGGCCAGGCTGGACGGGGCTTGGAGCAACCTCGTCTAGTGCCCCCGCCATGGCAGGGGGTTGGAAGTAGATGGTCTTTAAGACCCCTTCCAGCCCAAACTATTCTATGATTCTATGATAAGAAATTCTAAGGGTTGAGTATTTTCAGCAATTTCTCCCAGATCTGATTGGTTTTCACCCCAGAAATCGTGGGTTTAGTGCAGGTGGAATCTGCACACACAGGTTGTCCAGGAAAATGTGACCAGGTTGAGGAACGTTGTGCCCAAACCGATGTGATGCAAAGGAGAGGGTGCCTGGTCTGCAAAAGACCGCTTTGACCCAGATGGTTGGATGAGCAATGTTTTGGGGATGTTGCTGGAGCTGAGGATGAGACCAGCAGCATGGAAGGGATGATGCGCAGAGTCTCGGGCAGGCTGTGTCCCGCGAGGGTCAGCAGGAGCAGAGCCGTGGTGGCAGCCAAGATTGCGGCATGCCAGAGCAGGAGGGGATGGAGAGCCCGAGGTGGGCAGCTGCAAGTAGAGAGGGAGAATTTGGTAACAGTGTAAAGCAAAACTGTTTGGTCTCAGCTCTGTCCCAAAATACCTTTCACTCTCCTGTGATATTTGACTTTTGTCCAGGGCGTATGGCTTTGCCCAAACAGGAGCTCTATAGGCATGTACAGGAATATTAAATTTCCCATGGTCTCCATGGTAATTATTTCAAGGAAAGAAGCAGTGCCACTGAACAGAACTACAACTTTTAAAAGATCTTTATTTGCTTTTTTTTGTTTGCTTGTTTGTTTTTTGCAGTTGAAAGCGCTAAACTTCAGCAAAGTGGACTTGGCAAAGCTGAGATAGTGATATCTCATGAGGAAAACTTCTAGAAGAATATTTTTCAGGAAGTTATGCAATTCGTTAAAGATGCGATAAAAAGAGCATTTTTTTTCAAACCCCATCAGTAGAATGAATAAGCAAGAAGGGCACTAAAAATCATCATGCATAAATCACCACCTTTGCAGTGATCCCTAGCATGAGAAAAACATGAGTTTTTGAGCTTGGTCAAACCAGTAATGATTTACAGAAAGAAATAGCGAGAGCATATAAAGCAAAAACAAAAAGGAGGCGGGGTGCGGGGGGCAAAAAGCAATTTGCATTTAGTTAGACACACAGATTAATGTGAGAATTGCTTTGTTATTCAAATGCTAGGGAAGCATATTGAATGATGAATGATATGAACATGCATGACATTTATTATTTTTTTAAATTACAAATTATTTTTCCCTGAAATAGTCTGACATCAGCAGCAAATTAAGAAATCAGGGGAAACAGGGAAAAAAATGTTTAAAAGTTAAGCAAACAGATGGTTTTAAATTACAAGGGCAGTGTAAGGGCAGGGTGAGGCTCGCCGTAGAGTACTCAGAGAGCGGGCAGGAGCAATCCAAAGGTTGTTAACAGGTATTTTTGAGAATGATGAATGAGAAAGAAAACCAGACTGGAGGAAGGTAACCCCGGGGTCTGACTTCAGAAAGGTGGAGAAGGGTAGAGAAGTGATAGGGAATTAGAAACCGGTCGGATTAACATTTATGTCCTGAAAAAATACTGAAACAGACAAACCAAATATTCATGGAGCACACACGGCATATCAAGGAAATAGGTAGCAGTGACTGTGAATTTCTTAGGAACAAATTGTGACAAAGCAACCTAATTTTTCCTTTAGACGGGGTAACATGCCTTGCTGACAGGGAAAAAACAGAAAATTAAATCTGCCTTGACTGTAATTATGCTTTGGACACATTTCACATAATGTATTCAGAAAAAAGAAAGGGAAGAATGATCTACATGAAACTACCACAAAGTGAAGGCAAAACTCATTGGAAAAAAAGCCTTTTTCACAGAAAAGTTATCAATTATTCATTGTCAAAGATGAAGCAAACAGGGATTTGAAGGAAGCTGTCTTACTTCTGCAGTTATTCACTTTTTTCTTTAATGAGCGTTTAAGAAAATAGAGGTTTCTTTGGGTCTGAATGTAGTCATTGTCATGTCATTTTGGGTACATAGATCTGATCTTGCTTAAAAGATCTGGCCTTTAATTAGTGTATTCCATATGAATGTACCAGACTGACGTCTTCTTTATTATTCTGCCTATTTAAAATTTTTGGTGTAACTCCAGCATCCTTCTGGTGGTCGGAGAGGGAGACTGCTTATTAATTCGTCAGTGAGAACAAGGCAGAAAGACTGAAAGTACAACAGGGAGAAGGCTGAAATTCAGAACTGTCCTGACACGCCGGATGTGAAACTAGAAATGCAATTCACATGGCTGGGCTGGTAGGAATGGGAGGATTTATGTCAGTAAACACTGGTATCAAACCAGTTAGTCTGGCAGTAATACTAATCTGTAGAGGGGTTTATATTATCTTTTCAAAAGAGAAATAGAGTGGGCAGCACCTTTACAAGAAAGCTCTGGGAAGTACCAGAGGTGACAAGGCAAACATTAGTCTACAATGTCACAGTTTGCTAAATTAAACAAGAAAACAAAGCCCAAAGTGAATACTGTGTCAGAAAATGTGAGTGTTGTACCCAGGGCATGTGGTGTAACATTCCCGTTCTTCTCACCGCCAGCCCCACAGGTGGGGGCACCCTCTGTAAAGGAATACAAAGGGAGAGCAACAAAATAATTAAAAGTCCACAGAATATGAAGCATGAGGACTCCTTTCATGCATGAGATTTTTTTTGAGATATGGAGATGCCATCCAGGAATGTTAGAACAGATTTACATAATACCTTTCTGGGTTGGTTTGGGTCAGCTGTTGTATTTTAGGGTGGCAGATGGATGATAAGATCTCTTGAGCTTCCTTCTATTCCTACTTTTCACATTTCCATAAAAAATTTCACATTAGATGTGTATTTTCTACCACTGTCCTATGCACCTCATTTGTTGTATGTGGATTTTGATATTCCTTATCTACATATAGGATAGCATCTTCTGCCTGGTGATATGTTGATCTCCTCTAAGCAGTGATACAGGGGTTTGAACTCCTTGGTATTAATTCAGTAATAATAAATACTTGGGTCTTGGTAGAGATCCACCGTCCCTCTTGGCCTTCCTGTATTTTTGTCAGCAAACAGCATAGGCAGATTGGATTTCTCAGCTATTAAACATAAAGGTGTAGTTGTTTGTTTTTCTTGAACACCCTGGATTTAGGCCAGACTTTGTGCCCTGTGAGTGTCTCATCCAGGCTGACTTTGAGCAGAAATGTTATTACAGTAATATTGTGTGTTATTACTGGATGCACGGAAAGTCTCCTGTCAGAAACCCCCACGCAGACAAGGGTTGCCCTCCTGACCCCCTCTGTGTGAAGCCATGAGGATCCCTAAAAGCACAAACGATAAAGCAGGGAGGGTAGCAGCTAAGTGTGATCAGAGGCTGTTATTTACATCAGTGCATTTTATGGAAAGAAGGCTCTTCTGCAAGCTTCATCTTCCAACTGCATCCTTTGGGCTAATAAAAGAAATTATCTCTCTTCTGAAACAAAAGGCAGGGTCAGCCAGCTTAACATCTGATAAAGCCACATTTTTCAGAAAAATGCGTCACTAACGATTGCTGTTTGCTGGAGGTAAAAATGGCCCAGCATTAAAGCGATTAGCTTTTCAAAAAAATATACATGACCATTTTCTAATACTGAATCCGTTTCTCCCAATAGCAAAATTGTGTCTTTCTGATGAATGAAGATTAAATAATTACTGGTGTGGAAGCCATCCTTTTCTAATGGGTGAGTCACCTTGATCTGATGACTGTCAGTGTCAGGGGCACCGCAGAGGTCAGCAATAAATGTCATTGGAGCCCCATAAGGGTTTATTTCCTCGAATTTGGGATGAATATGAGAGAAGTTGGATAATAAAATCCCACATCATGCTGACCACTTGAACACAGATCATCCTTCAGCTTGATATGTCATTGCATCTGGAAGGAGAAGCAAAAACAGCAGTTAAGCATTGAATTTGAAAGTAGTCAAAAGCAGGTTTTCTATACCCAAGGAAGTGCTTCAGAAAACTCACCCCACTATCTTAGACATGATCTTACTATGCAATATTGCTTTTATTTTCTTGTCAGTTCAGTTTGCTTCAGCGCTGTCCGTTTCTTGACAGATATAACATGTAGCGGGGAAACTTCTCCCTTGGTTCTGTCAGCTAGCACCAGCAGCCCCCAGTCTGGCTGTCACAGCAAATTACACCAAGCACTCGGGTTGTTGAATATGGACCAAATCTTCATATCCCGTATGCAAAACAGCTGGCATTCATTACTCCAGGAGGAGCAATATGCTCTGTGACTACCCAGTTCAGTTTGGGTCACAGAACAGCCGTGGAGGGTATGAATTCCAGCCCAGCAAAAGTGAAGGTCTTGATGTCCAAAATGGGAACATGGTTAAAAAGAAAAACCTGGGAACAATGTGAATGTGCCCTGGTTTTGAGATTATTTTTTTTTTGCCCTTGTGCCAGGTGCCACCTGCAATTTTTCTGGAGGTTTCCCTAGTCCTGGACACTGAGAGTCCAACTCTGCAGTGCTCCACTTCCCGGCTTCTGCTTTTTAGAGTGGCTCTTCCACTGGGCTGCACTGGGGAGCTATTTATCCAGTCACAGCAGAATGCACCTGGGGCAGATTGTAAAAGTCACCAGTTTGAACAAACAGTATGAAAACAGGAACAAACACATTCATGGTGCATAGATCCACCGGTGTCTATTAACTGTGCTCGGGATGAAAGAGCCAGCTCGTGAGGTTTCTGCATCACAGTGTGGCAGGTGCTGTACTCTCATTTTCCCATCAGTAAATTATGCTAGAAATAACAATCAGACCACAAAATGAGAAAAAAAGGGTGTTGGGAAAAACTCACTTGTTCAGGGCCAAATGCCACAAGCCTCTAGAAGATGTCCATCTAGTTGCGTATAATCACCTTCCTTATGCAGGGGAGAGTCAGGCACTGCCAGGAGCTTGGTCCATGCTCTGCATCTTAGAATGGGACAAACAATCCCTCAGCAATGCTTCTTTCTCCCCCATAACTATAAAGGAGGCAGCTAGCCCCATGCCAGAAGAGTGATGCGGATGATGCTGTGTTTTTCATGGAGACATCTCATCTGTGCTAAAAGAATGCACATAAGATGCTAATATCCTTCCTGCCTTAGTGAGACAATAACAGTTTAAGGTGAAAAAAGTTCCTAAGTATAATAGCTACCCAAAAGAGCAACTCTGGACTGAGACATCCAGGTCCCAAACTGCCCCATCTCTGCCCAAGAAATGGCAGCAGCAGACACAGACCTACCTGGCATCTCACCTGCTCGACGTGCTTCAAATGCTCAAAGGGACACCCAGCAGAGGCCCCATTCTGACCACTGGCAGCCTCAAAGCCACCTTGTCTACCTCTGCTCCTTCAGCTTGAGGATGTGTCTGTCACTGTGTCTGCCTGTCCATGCTAGTCCAGCTGAGACTGTCCATGCAGCATGGAAAGCACCTTGGTTCAGCCCAAATCCCAGGTGTCCAGGGAGCTGAGCTGCTGTCCAGGCACTAACACCTCTGTGGCTCTCCACTAGATCTCCTCCAGCTGCAGCTTAGGCACCCAGGGCACTTCTCAGTTCAGCCTGGAGAAGAGAAGTTTCCAGGGAGACCTTATAGGAGCATTCCAGTATTTGAAGGGGGCCTACAAGAAAACTGGAGAGGGATTTTTTACAAGGGCATGTAGTGATAAGACAAGGAGTAACGGCTTCAAACTGGAAGAGGGGAGATTGAGATGAGATATGAGGAAGAAATTCTTTCCTGTGCAGGAGGTGAGCCCCTGGCGCAGGCTGCCCCGAGAAGCTGTGGCTGCCCCATCCCTGGAGGTGTCCAAGGCCGGGTTGGACGGGGCTGGGAGCACCCTGGGCTGTGGGAGGGGTCCCTGCCCAGGGCAGGGGGGTTGGACTAGATGATGTTTAAGCTCCCTTCCAACCTAAACCTTTCTATGATTCTATGATTCTTGGGAACCACAGATGAGCTTCTATAATCTGCAGGTGTATCTACACCAAGTGACAGGGACCCAGAGGGGGCTATGCACCCAACCAGCCCCCAGCCTCCTGCTGCATGCCAGCGCTGAGGGCAGCCTGGGGAAATGAAGGGACGGTCTGCACGGCCACTCGCAGCTCCCTGCGGTGCCGTGGATGTCGCACAAGGATGTGCGCAGGGCATCAGCGACACGGGACACGTGCCCGGCGGGGAGCGGGGTCTGCAGGTGTATTTACAGCACTGGCGTGGCTGTCACTGCAGCTTAGCACAGGCACGGCTGAACAGCCTTCCAGCCAGCATTTGGCGTTTTGTGACAGCAAGGAGCTCTCAGCAGACAGAGTGTCTCCCGAGAAGCTGGGAGCACTCAGGCAGTCAGCTCTGGTGAGCTGGGTTTTGTGGAGGCTGGACTCACCGTGGTACCCAAGCTGTCTGATTTCCTCGGTCTGTGCCGTGCAAAAGTTGCTCTCCAGCAGAGAGACGCATGAACCAAGGATGAGAGGGCTCAGGGGAGTGGGAATCTGATTTTTTCATCTAGTTTCAGTCATAAGGTTCACTCATTCCTCTGCATGAGGGACAAGGTTGTTTTTTCATGCAACGCATCACGTGAAACCCAAACGCTTCTCTCATTCCCATCGCTGCCACTCCCAAACCCCAGCAGCCACATTAATTTCGCTCTGTATTTATACCCATGCTGCGGAGATCGGCACAACAGCTTGCTACCTTCTCTGCAGAGTTCAAAAGTGACCCCACCGGGGAGGCATTTCACTGGGTGAGTTTGCTTTCCACCCATTTACAGCATAAGGAAACAGTCCCAGGGTGAAGGACAAAAAGGGTTTTTCTTCAGCATTTACGTAAGCAGGTGCACGTTCTGCATTGGTATTTAACCACGGGAAGAGGTGAGTGGAAGCATTAGGAACATGGTGAATTCTCCAGCTTTTGAGTTTTTTAGAATTTGACTGAATAACTTTTTGGAAGATGCTTTGGAGAAAAACAAGTTGCTGTGTTCAATATAGTGTACATTAATGGACAGAGAGAGCATCCGGAGTAATGACCAGTATAGAAAGGTTTCTGGCATACACCCAATGTAGTTCCTGCCTGTTTCCCTATATGACTGTAAGCCGAGGTCCACTGAAAAACAGTCTTTAAAGTGTCTTTGGATGGGGGCCCAGGACTTACCTGTGGCTTTTAACAACAAAGGGAATGCTCAAGGAAATATTTCAGGAATGGTATGTTAAGGGTATATTAACAGTATTTTTGGAAGTATTCTCAGCGATTTCTCCCAGATCTGATTTGTTTTCATCCCAGGAATGGTGGGGTGGGAGCTGCGCGCACAGGGTGTCCAAGAAAATGTGAACAGGCTGAGGAGCGCTGTGCGTAAACCAGGACTGGAGACCAGCAGCATGGAGGTGATGGTGCACATGAAACAGCTTATCCTCTCAACGTGCTGGGACAGAAAACAATGAGCTTGCAGGACTCTTGCTCTGACCCATAGCTCACTTTCTGTGGTCCTGTGCAGCCTTCAGTAGACTCCACTGTCCACCACAGGGAGTCACTGATGCCTGTGGGTACCAGTCACCTGCTGAATGGGTCTCGGGTGCCACCAAGCTGTGACCGCTGCCGTTTGACTGCTGAAACACAGGACAGGCTGGATCCTGCACTCTGCTCCAGTGTTTGACCTCTGTGCGGCGTATTCAGCCCCTTTGTACCTCATCCCTTTGATTCCCCCCCACTCCTGTGCCCACCAATGCCCCTTTCCCACTTTTGACCCTTCTCCTGAGGGTTCCTTTGTCAGCTTTGCATAGTCCCACAGGACCCTCAGACATCTCGAATCCTCACCTCCATCATTTCCCGCTTCTTGTCAGCTACAAAGGCCAGGCTGACCCTCTCCAAAGCTGAGCATGGAGTTCCAACTAGTGGCTGAAGAGTTCTAGTCTTCACTATTGCCTCCATTATCTATCAGGTTTGTTCCTCTGTGTGTTTTGTGTCTTTCCCTGTTGCTTACTCTCCCCTTTGAGCTGCAAAGGTCTGACAACCTCAGTGAAGCAGACATACCCTCGTGGGGACTAGAAGGTTTTTGGGAAGAGGCAACAAAAACAACCAGAGGCCTAAAATAGCTTCTGTGCAAGGAAGAGCTAGGAGAACCAGGAGTCTCCAGTCTGGAAGAGGGATGACTGAAAGGGTGGGGAAGGGGTCTAAAATCTTGAGTGACTTTAAGAGGACATTCGGGTGTAATTGCTCCCTGTCTCTTTTAATACAAGAACTAAGGTGCATTAAATAAAATAGCAGGTGGCAAATCTAAAACCAATTACAGGAGATGTTTTTCACTCAACAGGATTAAGCTTTGGAACATTTTGTCAGAGTGAACTGCAAGCACTAAAAGTCTGCAGGGGCTCAACTGAGCAGTAAAACAGGAAAAAAAAATCCATTAAGGAATATCCAACACAAAACACTGTGCTTGGTTCAGGAAGTGCTGGAGCCTCAGATCGATAGACGTTAGCAGAGAAATGATTCCCCCTGTGCTTGCCACTCACTTATGCTTTTCCTGAACACTGCCCAGGTCCCAGCATCATCTGGCCGGACCTTCGCACTCCCCCCAACAAGCACAGAGCTCCCTCAGGGGCTGTTCACCTCCCCGAGGAGCAACAGACCATTCTGCAACCACACCACCTCCCATCCCAGACTGAGGACAGAGAGAGGAGCTGCCTGGAGCCCAGAGATTGGTCCAGCCCCATGGAGCATCACTGACCATGTGGTAAGGAGACAGGATATCGGTCCATGGCATTTGGAAGGTGGGAGTCCTTCGCTGTCATCTTATCCTGACCAACCATGGTGAAACAACATCCACCCCACTGCATCCTTCCACCTTGCAGGGAGGAGCTTTGCACCAGATGCTGCTCATATGTGGTGATCCCAGTGCCAGAAAGGCACTCAGACCCTGTAAAGTATCATTTTAAATGCTATTTATTAGTACTAACACTGTAAAGAAAGAGAGGAGAGCATAGACAATCTTACGTCCTTTCCGATGCTGGAAACCCCGAGTTGTGCAGGGTGGAATGAGTCTCTGGTCAGCATCAGCACAGTGTGCAGACCTCATCCAGGAAAGGGTTACACCATTTTGGTCATTCAAGCTATTATAAGAAAATCTGTTCCCATAACCAGAGCTTCTCCAGGGAGACTTTGACACAGGAGGAAGAAAGGGCAAGCAAGGTGGTGGGGTGGAGGAACTTCTTTACTTTGAGGGTGACACAGCACTGGAACAGGCTGCCCAGAGAGGCGGTGGAGTATCCAACTCTGGAGACATCCAAAACCCACCTGGACACAATCCTGCACAACCTGCTCTGGGTGACCCTGCTTTGGCAGGGGGTTGGGCTAGATGATCTCCAGAGGTCCTTTCCAACCCTGACCATTCTGTGATTCTATGACTGTGGGGACAGAGCAGACAACACTGCATTTCCTATTCATCCCATTGTAAATCTGACACTTGGTGAACGCATTGAAGGAAGAACCTTTGTAATAAGAAACAAGAAAAGCAGGATCCATGTGCAAGCTTGTGACAGCCTGCGAGAGGACCAACCAGGATCTGGATAACATTTCACAGCGCATTTTGCAGACACTTCACCCATTATCTCCTCCAGCAGAGTTTGGACCAGGTTCTGGGTCACTGCATGAGTGAACACGGGGTGACTTCTGCCCTCGGAGGGTCCAACCACCACCATGTAAAACCAGTGTGGGCATGGGCTTCTTTCAAATGAGCAATGGACAGGTGCTGCAGAGTGGGTAAGACACAAAATGGGGGAAACAGATTGAGGAGGGGAGCTGCATTACTGCTACCCACACCACAACCCAGATAGAAGCCCAAAATGGCAGCAGAGAGGAGACATGTAACACATTTGAATGCAGCAATAGCACCCGCGCAGCTGGCTTGCAGGTGATCAGACACGTTAAATACACCAGTTTCATCTGGCCACAACACATGAATGAACTTTAAATTCCATGAAAATCCAAGAGCAGGTGGGACTAGTCATAGCTCTGCCCACCCCAGGCTTCAGCTCCCGACCCTTGGCAGGGTCCTGACCATCACCCAGCAGCCTGCAGCCATCCTTCCGTGCGTGCACAGGCAAAGCCAGGGCTCAAGAGACTTGTTTAGACCCAATGCTGCCTTGTGCTGCATGAGTGCGACACAGAGAATGAGGTTTCCCTGGCGTGTGCCTGTACAGCTCCTTGCACAGAGGGGATGGGATCTCCAGTGCTTGTGAACTGAAGGCATATTTGACTCAGATTCCCCATTGTTTCTGTCTGTTCCCCCGAGTCCCTTTATTCAAGGTCACTGGGGGGGTTCCGAGTACTCATGAGAGGCTGTTTGTGGACTGGGTGAGTCTGGCTCAGGCTTTCTCGCCGCAGTCAAAACTGAGCCTTGGCAGCAGCAGAATTTGATAAGTTTCTTAAATGCAAAAGGCAGGAGTGTTGCCGTGAGGTTTCATACCTCAGATGTCACTTGCAGAGCCTGACCTTGATACTTAGAAGTTTCGCTGTATGGTGCTCAAGGGCAAAGTAAGGAAATAGTGTTTAATCCCTTCTCTCTGTTCTAATTAATATGTTAATTCATGTGAGGGTTTTTTCCTGGTTACAAGAGAGTTAGAAAATATTAGATCAAGAAAGGATCACGGTGGTGATTTGTTCTGACATCCTGCATCACACTTCCAGAAGAATTTCATAACCAATTTGCTCATCAAGCCCATCATACGGGCTTCAGGCAAAGCACACATCCCAGAAGAATTTCTATTCTTAGCTTTACAGTTCCAACAGGTGAAGAATTTGTCATCTGCCCCTTTTTAGTTTCAGATTTGCAAACTAGCAGTGTCTCATTTCATCCAATTTCCGTTTAACTTCAGTTTCCAGTCACTGGGTCACGATGTGCTTGTGGGTTATATTGAAGAGTCGTTGCTGTCAACTGTGCACTGACTGGTGGACAATTTCTAGATCAATTCAGCTTTTCTTTTGCCAATCATGTAGTCTAATAAGTCATTCAGTAAGAGACTTGTTTCCCCAGAGAATAAGAAAAAATAATCTCTCCTTTGATATGGACTGGATGATCGTTGTAGGTCCCTTCCAACTGAAATAGTCTATTCAATTCTGTATCACTCCGCAAGGTTTGATCTTATATATTGTTCATCATCAGCACTCTGCGTGAGGTTTCTGGACCTCTGTTTCTCCAGAAAGATCTCTCATTTGTAGCACTGATGGTTGCTGTGCAGGGATTCCATTCAGGAGAGATTAAGCAGCAAGCATCGCGCCTCCAGTTCCCTCTGCCACACACAGGCACTGGCTGCCTTGTCCAGGCTATTCCACATGTTATACATGGACTCGGCATTGCCACAAGATTTATTCACAGTATCACAGAATGGTCAGGGTTGGAAGGCACCTCTGGAGATCACCTAAGTCCAACCCCCTGCCACAGCAGGGACACCTACAGCAGTTGCACAGGACAGCGTACAGGCGGGTTTTGAATGTCTCCAGTGTGGGAGACTCCACAACCTCCCTGGGCAGCCTGTTCCAGTGCTCCACCACCCTCAGAGTAAAGAAGTTCCTCCTCATGTTAAGGTGGAACTTCCTGTGCTCCAGTTTGTGCCCGTTACCTCTAGTCCTATCACTGGGCACATTCCTGCAGATCTCTTTCTCTGCAAGCTCGCTCTCTCTGCTGAAGCCCCAGGTGAAATTTGCATTACATTTATACTTTAATTTTTTTCAAGACATTATTTGTTTCTTATTTATTGGATGAAAAATTACAGGTTTTGTTGGACAACAAGTCATATTTACCATGAAAAAATTAAAACATCCTCAGTACTGTAATCCACCTCCCAAGACAACATCTGGAGGATCATAGGGCTTACAAAAGTCTAACTCACTGCTGGATGGACACATGTAAATTAATCATGATTTATGACTTTAAACCAGCAGTATTTAAAAAAAAAATTGCTGTCAGGAGCTTCTAACATATTGGGGTAGCTGATTAATTCCAAAACTCCTTGATGTTTTTGTCTAGGTTTTTCTCTCATTCATGAATATTTTATCCCACAGTCATCAATGAAAAGGGAAAAATAATCAGCAGCACATTCATTAACCGCTGCTATGAACCTGGGTAATTTATGGCATTAGTATCACCTGCATATATAAGTACGCGTACGTCTGTTTTCTGGTTTACAGGCAGCACACATTTTTTGAGGGTTTTTTTATTTCAGTGTAGGTGTTCCCTGGTCCATCACGTGATTGTCCAACAGCTCCAACTCCCCCTGTTACACATTCATCATGATGGGCTTCCTAGGGCTGGAGGCTGCCCACCTCTGGCTCTCCATCCCTTTACTTTGCATTTACATTGCAGCCCTCACAGGGAACTGCACGATCCTCTTTGTCATCAGGAGCGATCCAAGCCTCCACGAGCTCATGTCCATGCTGGCCATCACTGGTTTGGGTTTTTCTCTGTCTACAACACCAACTGTGACAAGTATTTTCTGGGTCAACTACAGGAAAATCAGTTTTGATGCATGTTTTGCTCAGTTTTATTTTGTTCATTCCTTCTCTTTCATGAAGTCCTCAGTGCTTCTGGCCATGGCCTTTGATCATTATGCGGCCATCTGCTAACTGCTGAAATACTCTTCCATCCTCACCAGTGCCAGGATACCCAAGATTGGGCTGGCTGCTCTGTGCAGGTGCCTCTTAGGAGTGCTGCCATCACTCCTGTTGCAGAGAAGGTTGCACCTCTGCCAGTCCCATGTGGTCTCCCACGCACTCTCCCATGCCTGCTGCCTGCACCAGGACCTGATGAAGCCGATATGTGCAGACATCATGTTCAATAGCATGTACAGGTTAGCTGTGGTCATCCTCATAGTGGCTCATTGTTTTGTCATGTATTATGACCTGTAAGACAACTGCGAGCATCACATCCCAGAGGGAGTGTCTCAAGGCTTTGAAGAACTGCCTGTCCCATATCCTGGCAATCCTGATCCTGGGCATCCGCCTGTTTGGCTTGTCCATGTTTCACCATTTCGGCAAACACGCTTCCAATCTTGTTCACATCCTCCTGGACAACATCTACCTGCTGGTTACCCCTGTGCTGAACCCCATCACCTACAGCATAAAAAAGAAACAGATCTGTAGGGGCATCCTCAGGGTCTTCATGCCAAGGAAGAGCTTCTCCCCACGGCACCACAGCACATACTTTTGCTAACTGCTCACCATAAACTAGTGGGATGAACTCATTATGCTGTGTATGCCATTGTTACTAATTGAATGTATACTTTCAGGTGAAGATAGAAGCAATTAATATTCATATTAATTTAAATCATCATCCATGCTCTTTTATTCTGTGATTTATCACATAATTTACTCTGTGAAGTGTGTTGTATTTCCACTCCTCACTGAAGGAGTTCATGCTCCAGAAAAACTTAAATATGCAAGATTCTTTTTCTTTTGGCCACTGAGGCTGTAACATGTTTTGCTCAAGTATTTTTAATGAGTACTGTAATGAAAAATTAAACCCCAGTCTAGGAAATAATTCAACCTCTGATTAAACCTATGTGATTAGTCACATTGTTTGTATTTACCAAGTAAGAAGCCATTTGGTCACCAGTTATGAAGTCATCAGGAACTGAATAAAGCAGTCTTAAATTCCTTTGTATCCTACCTAAATGCGGGTGATTGCAACAGCCTTGGATGAATATTTGCCCAGTTGTATTTCATGGATGCTGAAGTCTGCCTTGGGGAGTACATTCTTACCAGGCAAGCCGTACCTAGGTAACCTCATCAGTAATACCACATAAGGTCAGGATGACTTAGGTCATCATTATCAGAAATAACAAATTTGGACAGTGATGCAGCAGAACTGGGGCCAATGGAGAATAAAGTAATACGAGGCAACTTGTTTACCTGGGAGAAGATTGAAGTGGAGAAAGGAAATGTCGAAGGCAGTTAAAAGGAGGGTCAAGAAATGGTAAGAGATAATAAGGCATGCAAGTGATGTGCTTGGGGCTGTCCAGGGTAACAGCTGGGCCACCCTGCAGTTGACCTCTATACCTGGAGGAGAACAAAGAGCCCAAAGCCATGCCACAAGAATCCAAGCTGTTCCTGTGCTCAGGAGGACTGGGGGAAGCAGTCTGCTTTCCCTGGTTGATGGAGAAAACCCGGGTGAACGGATGAGGCATCCAGTATCACCTTGTCACCCAACACTTCCAAACAGAGTGGTTGCTAAATGATTTGCTTCAATGGTAAACCATAAATACTCCCAAATCATGAAGCTATGATGGCCATGTCATAAAGCCATGCAGATGTGCACTCACTCTCCCCACATAAGAAGCACACCATCCATCGCTCCTGCCTCCACGTGTCTGATATGCACTTTAGCAGGAAGAAATATTGTGGAGCAGACTTTTCGGTGGCTGATTCTCCAAAGAATGCCCTATCTAGTAAAATAAACCAACAACCAAAACACACATGCGTTCCTGCTTTTAAATTATTTTAATGATATATCTAATACCTTTGTATACTTTAAGCAAGAAAATCAGTCACTTGAGAGATTAAGTGCCTCTGAGAACTCACGACAGTGGCAGATATCTGAGAAAGTTTTTACTGAAGCAGTTACCAATCTCAATTGTCAAGGATAGAAAGTTAAAATGGAAAACAAGTTTTTATAGTTGAAACCTGTAATGTCCTTAAGATAAAACATGCTTCCCGTCTGAAGAACAAGCTCTGGGTGTATCCAGCATCCTGCACCTGAAGTACATAACAGCACAAATTTATCTTAGACTTGTAACCTAATAAATTAGTTTCTTTCGGAAAGCTGTGCATACTCATTAATGCAGCTGGGAATTGGGATGGTGTTACCGTGGGTACCCTGAAGCAGACAGACTCCCTGATGTCTGTTGCATTATGCAGGGGCACATCCGTGAGGGTCTGGATGAGGGGTTGACCCATACACATTCTGTTGGAGAACTGTCTGCCTTTATTTATTCTCCCCTGGTAAGTTAAATGTGCCAGCTCAAAATTAATTTACACAGCTCAGTTAACTGGCTCAAAGCCTTAATGTCTACTTAGATCAGGTTTCTCTGGCCCTTGTCCCATGGAAGTTTTAATTTCCAAGGACTGAAATCCCACCCCCATGAGGAAGAATTTTTCCTTTATTGTCCAACTGAATTTTCCCCTATTGTAACTTTTGTGCCCATCCTCTTGTCTTTTCATCTCTAATAAGCCTGACTCCACTTTATCTGTAATCTCTTTCAGGTATTGGAAGACTTTAATTAGAAACATCTTTGCTGCCTTTTCTTCTGGTTAAAAAACCTCAGTTGCTTCAGCTTCTCCTTGTATGTTGTGAGCTGCAGCCACCTGACCGTCTTAGTGGTCTCACCTGGACTTGCTCCAGTTTATCAACATTACTTTTGTTTGTGTGGAAGGATCCACAACTGGACAAAGTACTCCAGATGCAGTCACACACTTGCTGGTTAAAGGGGAAAAAAACCTCTTCCCTTGACCTGGTGGTTGCACTCTCACAAACGCAGTCTAGTCCGCAGTTGGTCTTCATTGCTGCAAGGGCACACCAAGGACTCATGGCCAACGTGCTGTCCACCAGGCCCTTTCTGAAGATCTGCTCCCCAGCCAGTCAGTCCTGGACAGGACCAATGCAGGGGCTGTTCTGTCCCAGATGCAGGAATTTGTGGGGGTTTTATGAATCTCACGGGACGCAGTTGAGAAGTTCCAGGTGGAATTCCTCGCTGTTCAGACAGGGCTCAACCCTGCGAAGTGCTGGGTGCCCAGACCTGACTCAGGGGCTCGTGAATGCCCACCAGAGTTAGGGGACTGCCTACGCACTTTAAGCAACCCACCTCCCCAGCCCACACCTCCTTCCACACTTCACACGTCCAGTTAATTAAGTCTCTCCGAACTGGAGCAACGTCAAGTCCTGCGGGGCTCAGTGTGCCCCAGGGTGGGGAGATGCTGAGACTGGCCGTGACTCCAGCAGCTCCTCTGTAAGAAGCACATTATTTCAGGCATCTCTTAGGCACACAAACGTGTATATGGCTTAGTCATGATGACTCACACTTGATACAGAATCAAAAATGAGCAAATCTTAATTCTGGAAGAAATGATTCATTAGCATAAGACCATTATTTATTGCTATCGTGATGTTGCCTAAAAGGAATGCAACAGGCTCTATTCCAATCTGTATTTGCTCTCTACTTGCACCTGGACTGGGGAGATTTAATAAGGTCTATTGCCTAGCAGCCAGTGGAATGAAATGCTTGACACATAAAGTCCATTAAATACCTCTGAAAATCTCTGTCTAAAATGTGAAAGCCACAACATTGTTAATTGGTAAGCTTCAGGCACAAAGGGAAAACCTCTCAAAGAATACTGCAAGCCGTTCTCTAGTTCTTGCATCCATTTCAACTAAGCTGGCATTGAAATTAATAGGAGGCATCTGTCTCCTTCCCTTGTACAGGCAAAGCGCAGTCCTCTTGAGTGGTTGCGATTTAAGCTGTCTCAGTTAGACTACGACATCCTTGAGCTGAAGGTGGTAGCTCAAACCTCCAGAAAAACAAACAAACAAAAAAAAGCAGAATAGTGAAAGGTTTGTGAGCTGCACTCAGCCTACCCATCCGTTTGCTTCGGATCTCCTTTGGGAATAAGCCCAGAGACCTGAGCTCACAGCCTAAAGACATGGCTGGAGACTGACCCATCCAATTTGAAGTCATTCCCCAGGAGCACTTGCCCTTCTTGCCCTGTGCTTTTCCGACAGTGATTCTGGGATTTTACACACCTTTTCTAATGACAGGCTGAGCCGTTTATGTGTTTTGTTTTCACAGAGCAGCTTTTGCAACCACCTGCTTACCGTGACAGCCCTCAGCATCCCCACCTCCCAGCCTGCCAAGCTGCACCTCTGAGGGATGGAGCAGCGTGCAACAATGGCAGCAGGGACCCGCCTCAGTTTGAACAGCATCTTCTTTTATAAGTGCCTAGGCTGAAGAACAGATGAGCTACATCTTCAAAGTGCAGAAGTTCCTGGTGATTCAGGCTGGATTAATGTTATGGTACTCAAACTGAAGCATTGCTCTGTGATCCAATGCTGAAGGCAAACCTGAGTGCTTTTTTGAAAACCAGCTTATATGAAGAATTTTCAAGCTGAGTACCGAAACAATGAGGTAGAAATATTTCTAGTCACTTTCGAACATTTAGGCCATTATATGACCACAGAGAACATTCAAACCCAGCAATAATAACAAAATCTGAGGCTTCAAGAGATGAATTCTGCACCTTCTGTTCTTTGCCTGACACGGGGGCTGCTGAGCTCAAACAAAAAACTGCTATATGCTCACGTATCCTCAGTTTTCCCACGCATAATATCACTGGAAATAAAGTCAGAATACACCAAGATAACAGAAACAGACAAGCTTCAGTTACTGCAGTGTCTGGAGATTGCGGTGCCTGTAGGGTAAGCCTAGAGCCCAGCTCACAAAAGGATAGGTACCCACGGGGAAGGAGCCAGAGCGGGTTAACACTTGCTCTGGGACTAGACCCACGGTGGGGATTTTACACATGGAAACACCAGGGCTCTCCCAAAGTTCCCATTACACTCCAGTCCCCAAGGTGTTGTCTCAAGGATGTTATGAATGTAAGAGTCACTAACCTGAGAGACGGTGTCTGCGCGGACAGGTCAGCTGCTTACTCGGGTTTATTTCCTGCATAATGACTGCAACAGCCAAATCACCCATGGTGGGTGAGACAAGGAGCTTGATTTGTCGGCACTTCTAATTCTGGCTTCTACCAGCAGCAAGGAGCACTCCGGCTATGAGATGGTTTTGCTTTGTTTTTAAAGCTTATAATCAGGACACATTAAAAAAAAGGGGTTACCTTTCACCAGGAAACATTTTCCTAGGCCAAACTGCAGGTGGGTGCCTTGCTTTCACTTCTCTTGGACAGTTTGTTTAAATCTACCTATCCTCCCCTCTGCTCAGCTTTTTAGTGTCTGCCAGGAGAGCCATCCTGGGAAAGCGCAGTGCAGCCCTGCAAAGCCAGCGGAGCATCTCCCGCCCTTTCAGACTGAAAAGTCAGAGCTCAGTTTGCAGGTGAGGCACAGTCTTCCCAGTACAACGCTTCCTCGTCCGAGGCATTAGAAGCCAGGTTATGCCCCGGTGTCTTTTCCCCTCCCTGCTCTTGAGACCTACACTGCTGGGCTGTTTCCACGGTCACCAGACTGTGAACCAGGATGAGGAAGGTTCAAGATAGCTCATTATCTTTCTTCTGTTTTTCTTTCAGGCTACATGACTGCTGAACCAGAAGAAGGTGAGTGATGGGTAGTAAGTGGATCATTCCCTTGCAATGGTACTGTGCCTGGTGGGAGTGGGGACGGTTGGAGTCACTGCTGCCCTGAGGTACCAGAGCTGCTCCAGGGAACAGCCCCAGGCCTGGAGACCAGAGGGTGCACGGAAGGAGCCAGGTGAAGCATGATCAGAGCTGGGGCTTGTTCTGCAGCAGGGCAGGGAGACATGGTGCAGCAGAGTCCCCTCTCACCCCTACTGCACCCAGACGTAATGAAACTGGGATGTAGACATTTCCCTCCGTATCCCTCCCTCCCTCTGTGTGTTGTTATCCTAGATTGTGGAATAGACTCATTGCTCATTACAGAATCACAGAATGGTCAGGGCTGGAAGGGCCCTCTGGAGCTCCCCCAGCCCAACCCCTGCCACAGCAGGGTCACCTCCAGCAGTGGCACAGGACGGCGTCCAGGCGGGTTTGGGATGGCTCCAGAGTGGGAGACTCCCCCACCTCTCTGGGCAGCTGTGCCACTGCTCTGCCACCCGCACAGGAAAGAAGTTCCTCCTCAGGTTGAGATGGAACTTCCTATGGTCAAGTTTGTGCCCGTTACCTCTTGTCCTATTGCTGGGCACCACTGAAAAAAGACTGTTCCCATCCCCCTGGCACCCTCCCTTTGAGTATTTATAAGTATTGATAAGATCCCCCCTCAGTCTTCTTTTTTCTAGACTAAAAAGCCCCAAGTGCCTCAGCCTTTCCTCATAAGAAAGATGCTCCAATCCCCTCATCATCTTAGTAGCCCTTTGCTGGACCTTCTCCAGGAGTTTCCTGTCCTTCTTGAACTGGACACATTGTCATTTCCTATGTTACGATTTGGACAACAACCATCAGTGCCACATCTCAAGGGCAGCATTTCAAAGCCCTGAAGACCTGCATCTCCCATGTCTCTGCTGTTCTAGTATCCTGCATCCCAACAGCGGCTCTCTCCACCGTACACCAGCTTGGGGAGGACCTTTCTCCTTTTGTTCTGATGTCCTGTATTTACCTCTCTGTGCCTCCTCTTCTCAACTCACCCATTTGTAGTGTCAGCAGCAAAGATATTTGAAAGGGCATCCTCAGAATCATCTCCAGGCAACAGAACTAAACTGCCTGTGATTTAGGAGTGCAAGTTTGGAGGGATTTAGGTAATTCAGCCCAGACCCTTTCTGTCACTGAGAGCCACAGATCACAGTCCTTCTTATAATGAAATTGAATTCCACCTCAAACAATTGGGATTTTTTGGCCCTGCTACTCCCCTGGGAAGCTGTCTAACCAACAGAGGAGAGAGAGTTTAAAAGTCTCATTTATGATTCCACCCAGCGAGCCCCCGGCACCCCGGGCTGCATGCCCAGCAGCGTGGCCAGCGGGGCGAGGGGGGACTGTGCCCCTCTGCTGCGCTCTGGGGAGCCCCCCCTGCAGCGCTGCCTCCAGCTCGGGGGCTCAGCACAGCAGAGACACGGCCCTGGGGGAGCGGGGCCAGAGGAGGGCCTGGAGATGCTGCGAGGGCTGAGCCCCTCTGCGGGGAGGACAGGCGGGGAGAGGGGGGGTTCAGCCTGGAGAGGAGAAGGCTCCGCGGAGACCGCAGAGCCCCTTCCAGTGCCTAAAGGGGCTCCAGGAGAGCTGGGGGGGACTCTGGGTCAGGGAGGGGAGCGATGGGACGAGGGGGAACGGTTTGGCACTGACAGAGGGAGATTGAGGTGAGATGTGAGGGAGAAATTGCTGCCTGTGCGGGCGGTGAGCCCCTGGCGCAGGCTGCCCCGAGAAGCTGTGGCTGCCCCATCCCTGGAGGTGTCCAAGGCCGGGTTGGACGGGGCTGGGAGCACCCTGGGCTGGGGGGGGGTCCCTGTCCAGGGCAGGGGGTTGGATTAGATGATCTTTAAGGTCCCTTCCAACCCAAACCATTCTGTGATTCTATGATTCTAGGTTCCTGTAACAGTCTGTTCAGTCAGTAGGGTTTTTTATAGTAAAAAACTTGTCTGGGTGGGTAAGTGGCGAGCAGATAGGGTTTATGCATCTTCATGCAGAGTTCACCTTACAAAGAAATAAAACCCATTGTGCTGTCCTGAATTCGGCTAGCCAGCCATGGAAGGGGCAGGAGATGCATGGCAGAGCAGTGCAGGTCATCAGCCACAGACCAGCGTCAGTCTGGCTGAGGAGCAGCCACCCAATGCATTGCATAGCGTTAAGCAGCAGAATTAGAGGAGCCAGACAAATGGTGGTGGGTGTCACCTCCCCTTGAGACACTGATGACCTGTGCTCCCCGCCATGCTGCAGACAGACGAGGCATGCGAGGAGGGACATGAGCCAGGGGCCATGGGCACGCATGCTGCCAGGGGTGGCAGTGGCTGGGGGGGGCCCAGCTCTCGTCCCTCTCCACATCCCACAGGGAGGAAATCGCGTCCCTAAGAGCAGACACCCTCCACACTTGGGTGACTTCACTGTGTTGCTGTTTACAACCATCCCCCTAATTGGGCTTTCAGTAAACCCATGTGTCTAACCAGCCCGCAAACTTCTCTTGGTCTTCAGACTCAGTCATTAGACAATAGCATTATCTGTATTTCTTTCTGTATTGCATTTGTTTTTAATGTGTATTTTATCACTTCTTTATACTCTTGAATACTGGGAGATGGGAAATATTACAGCTGCCTCGTACACCAGATCAATGTAAACACAATGAGAACATGACAAGAGGAGATGAATGTGGGTAGTAGGTTATTAAACAATATTTCCTGTATGATTTAGAAAGCCAGAACCTATTTGTTTATTTATTTTTATTACATTACCTGAGAGGCTGCATTTAAAAATTGAGTGGCATACTACCCAGGAAATTGATATCTGTTGCACACCATTTTCTCCTTCTCATGGAAGAAATTTCTCATTTTATTGCCCAAGATGTTGACTCTGTGATGCCAGCTTTTTTGTCTTTCCTTTGCACAGTGTGTGAGGTGTGTTAAACATAAAACACATAAAATGTGTTAAAAAATATAAAAGAAGAAAAAATGAAAAATATTGTTGCACTGCCTGTTAGGTAGCAGATGTGAAGGAAAAATTGGCTTTTCATTTCACAGAGCAGAATTTTATAATTTGACAAAATATAAATTAAAATAGTTTAACACAAACCTCGTTTGGACTTCATTTTGTGAAAACAAGAACCCTGGAAACACTTAAAGTTGCCCAAAATATTTGATTTCACTTGCAATGGCAAGAAAATGCTGCATCATAAACAACGTAGACAGGAGAACCTCTTAAGGCCATCTGTAGTAGATGGTTTCAGCCTTCTTTAAAATTTCTTCACTGAAAGGGTTGTCACGCACTGGCACAGGCTGCCCAGGGAAGTAGTGGAGTCGCCATCCCTGGAGGGATTTAAAAGATGGGCAGACGTGGTGCTGAGGGACGTGGTTTAGTGGTTTTGGTAGCGTTAACAGTTGGACTCCATGATCTTAAAGGTCCCCTCCAACCAAAACAATTCTATGATCCTATGATCATTTAATATACTTTGAAAAACACTTGGATGAACTTCCTACAATCCCTAGAGACTGCAGAGAAGTAAACTGCTGCACAGTGTGCACAATCATGCTCTTTATCAGCACCCTTCATCAATTGTTTGGATTGTATGTCCATGATCTCTGGTATCTAATCTTGTCTTCACGATGAGCACAGCAGTTGTTGCTTTGGCATTTGCTACGCACAATGTCCCACCTGCCAGAAACAGAAAGAAACTCTGTCCCTGCCCACCTCACAGTCATCTACATCCTGGCATCCACCTATACTAACATACGGTCCATAGAAAGAAAACCAGCCTTTTATGTTTGTGAGGAAATATTCAAAATATGCAGGACATCTTTGGGAAAAGAAAGCCGAAACGCTGATGCTGCTCAGCCAGCCCTGCTGGAGGTCGCCTGTCCCTCCCAAAGCAGAGGACCAGAGGTAGCTGTTGCAAATCATAAATGGACTTTACAAATAAACAATTTGTCTGCATTAAGACTGTTTCTCTTTCCTCGGGATCCAGTGTCTGATGATTTGGGATGGTAATGGCCTAAATCACTCAGACCTTTTGTGCAACTGAAGTGCCCCAGGAGCCACAGGTACCAAGGAAAGCTGCTCCACGTAGCACCAGCACAGCCTGGACCATTTACCTGCAGTGCCAACCCTACCGGATAGCATGTGCGCTAACAAAAGCATCGTTTCCTTGACCTTTGAGTTGCCAAACCTTGCTCCTCACTTGGTTCTATCCCGTTGCAAACAGCAGTAGGTATTCGTATTTGCAGCGATGATGGTGTCAGATTTACACAAGTGCATTGCGTCGATTTTCAAGAGCATTCCTGGGGGGCGTTGTGCCTCCCCATCGCTGCCCCACCAGAGCCTCATCTCTAAATAATGAGGGGCCAGCTTTGGCAGTGCTGTGTGCCCCCGTTCCATCTGCAGTCGAATTGACTGCGTTGTCACCCAGGACATTACACTCTCCCTGCAAACTCCTGGTAATTAAACAATATATGGCTGTCTTGTTTGAAATTAATTTCTCTAGCTTTCATTGTGTCAAGGGCTGGGAAACCTAAGGCTTAAATGTCCCTGTGCCTGGTATAAATCTTGAAAATCACAATATCTTTTCCAATAAACTGCACGCAGGAAATTCCTCTTCCATATGGCACATCAAAAGACAGTCTGACCTTTCCCATGTTCTTTAGCAGATAGCAGACTGGATCACCTCAAGGTTATATTTGTTACTGTGCAGCTGAGGTTGCGAGCGCAGAGGTAACAACGCAGACCCAGAAGCATAGATGTGAATCAAATTATTCGCTTGCTTGCATACAAAGCAGCAGGTGATGCACTGAAAAGCAGACATTTCCAGCAATGGAAAATTAAGTCCTACCGAGGCAGGCTAAGACTGCTGGCAGAAATTACACCGTGCGTTCAGCCCTTCGAAAATCAGGAAAGCTTCTTTTGCGATGGGTTAATTGATTCACGTGCTAGGCCACCTCTCCCCTCTGTAGGTAGGTCTCTGCACGTGGACAAAAGGGACAAGTTTTCAGACACAGGTTTTCCTCTGCAGACCTGAGCACAGGCAGTCGAACCAGTATGTCTCTTCCAAGCACAGCTTTTTTGTTGGGTTTCTAATCATGTTTCAATCTCAGTCTTGCAGCCCTTTGCACAGCACCTGAAGTTCTGATCTTCGTGTCTCACGTTTGCACTGTGCCCCCTCCATGCCCAACAGTCACTGGTAACCCTGCATTCACAGCCACGTTATCTTTTTGTCCCTCTGTTGCTAAACCCCATCATTTACACCAACGAAACAAGGGAAATTCATAAGGAAATTGTCAGGATAATATCCCAAAACAACATCTGGGCTTGCCCCTGTCCAGCCTCGCTAATCTGCCACCCCCTCAGGGGGTCTTGCAGACCCCAGGAGCTTCAGCTGGACAGCCGCTTGATGGTGAAAGCTGCTCTCTTCTGGGTGCTCTGGAGATGTCAGCAATGATTCACAGACCCATAAGATCCCCACCCAGTCCCTGTGGGGTTTCCTCGCTTTCTGATTACGGGGGACATCTCTGCCCCTACTCCCTGTGCCAGAGACACAGTCCTCCCCACCCCACCCAGAGGCTTTGTGCTTCCCTTTGCTCCAAGGGCTCAGTGATGGTCTGAAGTCTCCCACATAACCTGGACCTGGCCACCTAATGTTGGTGTGTCACAAGATCTCGCCCTTTTGTCTCTGGGCTCCCACTGCATTTAGGATCTCGTCCATAGTGAAGCATGGTGCTCCTTCCCCATCCTTTGAGTGTTGGCACTAACACAATCTTCAGCCTTCTCCCCTGTCAGCACATGCTGCCAGCTGGCGTGCACTGCCCAGCACGGCCCTTTGACAAAAGCACTACCATCTTTGTGGTGTAGGTCTGATTACCCCCAGTTCCACCATCAACAGCCAAGAGGCATTTGCACCCAGCACCGCAATGACTAAAGACTGATTTCTACAAGAGGATTTGCATGAAAGAGAGGAGCTTTCTCAGAAGGATTGCTCAAGGGGCAGAGCTTCTAGCGCTGCCCAGTGCCATGTGTCTCCAAGGCATGGAACAAGTGCCACATGCTGCTTCTTGCAGGGATGTCCACTGTCCTTGGACAAGCAGCCCCTGGGTTCACTCTGCTGGCCCCCAGGTTTTCTGTCCTCTTCCCATGGCTCTCAGTTTTTCCTCAAGGGTTTTAAGTTTACCCCATAGTGCCACGGCCATTTCTGTCTTCAGTGTGCAGACGACATGGTACAAAGTCCCTCCTGGACCAAATGTCCACAGTAAGTTTTGTGGTGACCCGGGGACGGTCGGTGGAACGTGATGGGAGCTGTGTACAGTGAGCCATAGAATCGTCTAGGTTGGAATGGACCTTTAAGATCATCAAGTCCAATGATGGAGGCTCCACCATTGACGGAGGCTCCACAAAATAAATCCTGGGCTTTGGTGCTGAAAGGGCGCTGGGAACACATTCAAAGCGTGGTGTATCAGGCAGGAGGCCAAAGCTCATCCCAAATTAAAGGGCTGTGAACTAAAATAATATGCATAGAATCATATAATCATCAGGCTGGAAGGACCTTGAAGATCATCATGTCCAACCATCAATCCAACACTGCCAAAACCACCACTAAACCACGTCCTTCAGCACCACATCTACCCGTCTTTTAAATCCCTCCAGGGATGGCGACTCCACCACTGCCCTGGGCAGCCTATATCAGTGCTTGATAACCCTTCTGGTGAAGAAATTTTTCCTAATGTCCAATCTAAACCTCCCCCAGTACAACTTGAGACCATTTCCTCTTGTCCTGTCGCCCATTACTTGGGAGAAGACACCGACGACTCCCTACACACTACACCCTCCTTTCAGGTAGTGTTAGAGAGCAATAAGGTCTCCCCTCAGCCTCCTTTTCTCCAGGCTGAAAAACCCCAGTTCCCTCTGCTACTCCTTATGAGACTTGTGCTCCAGTCCCAAGAGGGTCTTAAAGCCAAGTGGACCTTCCCAGGCTGCATCCCAGAGAAGAGACATGTTGGCTTCCCAATGTGCTAGTGAAACCTAGGAGACAGTAGAGAGATCTGGTGGGACTGATACTGAGAGCTCTCCACCTGAGCCAAGTTGATCGATGATCTTCAAGGTCCTTTCCAACCTAAACCATTCTATGCTTCCACAATTCTATGATAATTTGTGTTAGTGTTGGCTCAGGACCTGTTCCAACCTAGCAGGCATCTGGGTGAGCAAGATTGTTTTCCCACACACAGAGCTGTGCACCTCACTGAGGGAGCCAGGACTGGCATTTCTTGAGGTGTCGATAGCATTGCTAATTAAGGCCCAGGGTTTGATTTCACCTGAGTTTTGACCTCTACTGATTCAAACCACTAGCAGAGTTGAGATGGAAGTGAGTTTGCATTATTTTGCTGAAGCAGTGCTGGTGACCCAGGGACCCCAGTGATGTTTCATAGAGTTGCTCTGTAGGTCGCGGCTCAGTGGAATCCCACCGGTGAGACCCTGCCAGGCCATCCACATGATTCGCTCACTCAGAAAATGCAGGGAATCATTCCTCCTGAACACCTCTGCAGAGGCTGTTTGGTCAGTGACACAGCTGTATCTGCTGGCAATTAGACGGTCGCAGGTTCATCAGATTAATTTGAAGGGTTTTATTGATCAGCGAAGTGTTGTTTATTCAATTCTCCAGCCATCCAGGAAAACGGCTCCTTTATTGTTCTCTAAAAGAGCAACGTTCAGGACAGGACATACATTCCTAAAACAAACCTGCTGCAAAATACCAGCCCAGGTATGACTCATACATGCAAAGATATTTTTGTGCTTTATATGAAGATGGCAGACGTGCAGAACTTTCAGTATAAATTAAAACCAAATTAGTAGTTTGACCTAATGCAAATCAAACATTGGAAACCAAAGCCAAACAGATTTGTTTTTTACATCAAAACTATATACAATCAGCGATTCCTGGCAAAAAAGAAATGCATCATCTCTGTTTTATGAGGAAACTGGTGACAATGCTGTTAATGTGCCATTTTCTGAGTGTTGTAGCACTGGTTTCTTTCTCCCTGCAGCTTTTGTGACCGTTCTGGATCATCTTCACAGCAATTTTGCAAGGTTAGGAGCCAAGTGAGACTTGATTGGTCTTGGAACTGAGACAGTTTCTTTTTTAATTATTTGTTGAAATCTGAGACACAAAGCAAGACAAGGAATGTCAAGATCTGCACCAACAGAAAAGACAGACATTAAGTGCTAAAACAAGACTTTGAGGGCAGCTTTGATTACAACACATCAGGCTTAAGGCAGAGCAGCTGCTGGATTTAGACGGTTTCTCAACCTCTTGCTTATTACTGACTGCTCATTGTGCTGCAGAAAATTTTCAGGAAAAAAAAAAGCATTTCTGTGTAGTGAAGCAAGACCTAGGCAGCACAACAGGTGCAGTTTAAAGGCTCTTCAGATATCTTTCTTCAACAGCCAAGATCTGAGGTGCCTTCAGAGACTTTTGAGGATCTAAGTCAATCTACATTAGCTGTGGTTCTGGTCTTTTCTGTTTTGTGTGTGACCACTGACTGCCAGTTGTCTGACCCACGCTTCGGGTGTCAGAGGAAAGTGCATCACAGCTTCAGACTGGCTGAGGCTGGCAGGTACCTCTGGAGGTCACCTGGGCCAACTCCCTAACTCAAGCAGGGCCACCCTGAGCAGTTGGCCGGGACCACGTCCAGACAGTTTTTTAGTATCTCCAAGGATGGAGACTCCACAATGTCCCTGGACAATCTGTGCCAGTGTTTGACAACCCTTTCACTAAAAAGGTGTTTTCTTGTGTTTAAAAGAATTAAAAGGAATTCTCTGTATTTCAGTTTGTGCCCATTGCCTCCTATTTTATCATCGGACACCACTGGAAAGAGTCTGGTGCCCTCATCTTCACTCCCTTCTATCAGGTATTTGTACACATTGATACGATTCCCCCTGCCGAGCCTTCTCCTCTCCAGGCCGAGCAGTCCAGGATCTCAGGCTGTAGAAGATCCTGGAAGATCTCAGGATGGAGCTGGTATTTGCAGACACATATCTGTGTCTAGACCTTCTGCAACAATGCAGCACCTCTAAAGTGAGGGTGAAGTCTGGTACCTCTCAAGCTGCTGATGGTGGGCTCGGTTCAGCTCTGGGTTTTTCCCTCTGGGGTTTCCACTGGCTCCCCGCTCTGGAAGCTGTACCCCAAAATGAATGCCCAGCAGTGACCTCCCCAAGGTGCTGGTGGCGTTTGGGCGTCAGCAAAAACCATCTGGTGAACAACCAAAAATCTGGAAAGGACCCTCCGCCGGGATGAAGTTTTCAAGCTGCTCATTTTCAGCCAGAGGGAGGGTGTCTGGCACCTCAGCGGCCTCGCCAGGCTATTCACCTCCGACCGTGCACACCCCCGGGAGAGGCGGAAAGCAGGATCCAGCCCCATAGGAGCTGCTGCCACTGTCCCACAGGTTCAGCCCCAGGGCCAAGGACAGTCACCCTCCTGCACTTTCTCAGCACAAGCAAGCAGCTTATCTTTCTCTGCAGCTGTGATCCCACCCCGTCGCCTCTTTCAGTCTTGCTCTGACCCGTCCCTGAGTGCTCAGCTCCTCTTTAAAAAGGGCAGAGGCAGCAGCTTTCTCATAGGGACAGCTTTTTGGGTCCATGAGGACAGGACACTCAGAGCACTGGGCGTTTGCCTGAGCGGAGACTGACACTTCTGGAGCCATGATGCCTAATCTGATGCCTCTGAAGCATCCTCCTCCTCTATTACAGCCTATCTTACTAAAAAAAAAGACATTTTCAGGTGTTCTTTTGGGAACAGTTTTTCACCTATGCGTTTACTCAAAGTATGGTCAAATAATATAGTTAAGAAATAAAGAGACCCTATACACGCTGATGTGCAACACCTGCTTTTATTTCTGTGTTATTGTTTTGGGAATTTTTTTCAATAGTATGAATTTTAATAAAGAAGAAATTCCTAAAATGGACTGCATTACACACCTGTGATTCAGAAGAACCAATTAATTACATGCCTTTTCACCTGACTCCAGAGAAAATGGCTGAGGTGTAGATTTATTGATACACTACAGTGAACGCCGTCTGCCCACACCATGCAGGGGATTTCCCACAAGTGACATATCTGGGGTAGGTTCTCATTTATTTGTTCACGCTCCTTCCACTGCCAATTAGAGATCCTGACTTTTGTCTTCTGTCTTACGTTTTCTACCAACTGTTGAGGAAAGTGATGCGGGGATGTTGGGTGTTCTGTATTTGATTGGGATTGCAGAAGACTCAGGCATGTTGCCTGAAAGAGTGCAAAGAGACCATTTGTGGTGGGGACCGTGGAGTCCCACCAACGTGTTGATCACTTTCTGATAGCAACATCTCACTCTTATTCTTGCAGCAAATGGCTCTTGGGGCAGATGAACGTTTTCACAACCTTCTCTTTTATCTGTTGTGTCCGCACACCATACACCACGGGGTTCAGCAGCGGGGGGAAGAGCACGTACAGGTTGGCCAGGAGAATGTGGATGTGGTGGGGGATTTCCCGACCAAAGCGATGTGTTAAAACAGCGAAAAAAGCAGGAATATAGAAAAGTAATATAACACAGACATGAGAGCTACAGGTGTTGAAAGCCTTGCGGCGAGCAGTCCTGGAAGGGAGTCTGAATAATGCCAGAAGAATTAAGACATAGGAGACAGCAATGAGTACAACATCTACCACTACTGCTGCAAAAGGCACTGCGAGGCCATACAAGATATTGATGGAGATGTCTGCACAGGCCAGCCGGGCAATGCCCATGTGCTCGCAGTAGGTATGCGGGATGACGTTGTGCCCACAGAAAGGCAGCCTTTTCAGAAGAAATATACATGGGAAAATGATGCAGAAACTTCTCAGTAAAGCCACCAGCCCAGTTTTGACAAGGGCTGATGGGGTCAGCACTGCCGCATACCGCAAAGGGTGACAGATTGCAACAAACCGATCAAACGCCATGGCCAGCAGGATCACCGACTCTGCCGAGAAGCTGAAGTGCAGGAAGAACATCTGGGTCAGGCAGGCGCCAAAGGAAATCTCCCCCGCATTGAACCAGAACAGAGCCAGCATCTTGGGCACAGTTGTGGTTGACAGCATCAGGTCAGTGATGGCCAGCATGGAGAGGAAGAGGTACATGGGCTGGTGGAGGCTACGTTCTGTCCTTATGACAAACAACAGGACACCATTTCCTAGCAGGGCAGCCAGATACATGGAGCAGAACGGGATCGAGATCCAGATGTGCGACTTCTCCATGCCTGGGATGCCAGCCAGGATGAATGTTACTGGTGTCAAGCTGGTAAGGTTGAATGGTGGCATGTTTCACCTGAAAACAAAGGCAGGAGACACTGTAGAACATTACTTTGGATTATTAAGCTCTTCTATCACTCCAAAATGCCTGGTGTTACCTTCTCTGATCTGCTAATAGCCACAGCCAGAGGTAGGAACCCAATTATGAAGATCCATGGTCTGCAATGTATTGCAGCGTGTACTTATACTCCTATTATACGTAAACAGCAATGTCCAAATTTTCTCCTCACTTGATTTTAACACATTGTAAGTGTATTTTTCTTCCAAGTACTTCCACTTAGACCAGTGGGAATGGAGGCAGAATCAACCCTTTCTGCACAAATACCTTAAATTTGTGCCTTGTAAGTCCAGAGTAGAAGGAAGAACTCAGGATCAAGAGAGGAAAGGTCAAGTGTTTGCAGGGATGCACAAGATGTTCTCAGACATCAGGAACTGCAGAGGGGATAACTGGGAGTTTAACGGTACCTGAACTCGTACCTGGTTAGAGAATAAAATTAGCTCTAGGTTTGAAGTTGGCTGCCCATGTTCCTTCCTCACCTCCAAACTTCTCTCTCCCTTCCTTTTTGGTTCTGAGACCAGAAGTTCAAGTTCAGCTTGTTTTTCACCTCTTTGTCAGTACAAATCTAGCAGAAGTAAAATTTAACCAGGCACTTGAAAAGACCTTTGGGTCAGGAGAAAGCCTGTGTGAGATGGAGATCCCCTACCAGCCAAGGAGAGGGATGTGCTGCTGCCCTGCAGAGGTCTGAAGAGCTGGATCAGACCCGGACTCACACAAGTTAAAATGGGATGCCACTTTTTTCAGCAGCTCCTGCAATAACAGGCAGCTCTTATATATCAAATCTCAAAACAGGAATTACCCATAACACAACTGAGATGAGAAAGGGGTGCACGTACTTAAAAACAAAACCATGAGGTTTCTGCATACCAAAATATTGACTCCATGTGTGAGAAAGCAATTACATTTTAAACAACAGAGCTGATTCCCTGTTCACACTCAATGAGAGACATATTTCATGTCTAAAATATCCTGAACCAAGAATTCCAAAGACCCTGCTCCATTGAAATAAAACTTGACAGTTGACTGCCTGTAAAAATAAATATCTAATTCTGTAAATGATTTAAAATAATTTAGTATAAGTATTGCATGAAATAAAAATATACGTGGTATATTAACAGATAAAATATTATTAATGCTGATAGCATATATAGTCTGTGCTGTTGTACCAAAAGCTAGTCATCTCTTGCAAAATTCAAATCTTACACTGCAAATAAACAAGGATCCGCTGCACCTGCAGGTGGGAATCTCAGTGCAACCAGGAGGTCTGTGCTAGAGCAGCCTCTGAGCATTAGACCCCTTTCTCCATAATCTAATTGCCCCTGTAAATCTGCATTAATACAAATACAGCTCCAAGGATACATCTCCTACAGCTGCCTCTGAGCAGTCCCTTGGATTCTTCTTTCTTGAAATCTTTTAATCCTAATTTAAACTAAAAGCTATAACTTAGAAAAAAAAAAATCACATTCCTACAGAACTGCGTGAGGATTACAAAAAGGTCTGCAGAAGTCTGTCGGCATCACTGCAGAGGGCTTTAGCTGTGAGCAGCAGCTCTGGTTTGCCCTGCAGGTCCCCCGCAGGAGGGCTCTGGTCAAGGACGCATCTCCCCGGTGCTGCGGAGGGCGATGGGATGGAGCATCCCCCCCAGATAATCCACCTTTGGGAGAGAGTTTAGGGAACAAAAAACCAGGGTGGGAGAGAAAGGTTTCATTGGTGATTCACTGCCTCCTAACACGAGAATGAAAATAACAGAAGTATTTCTCTTGCACGGCCTGAGCACGTCAGCAGCTGTCCTGGGGGAGCGAGATGTGGGATGCTACAGCTGACCCAGGAGAGCAGTGGGCACTGGCCGGGGTGGTCCACGCTGGCTTTGCTTTCGTGTACTTCACTTCATATGTGAATTAATCCCGCCTGCCAGTGCTGCCCTGCCACCTTTAACTCGGTAACCTCAGCTCTCAAAAACACATGATCTTGGCTAGAGGGTGGCTGATCTCACAGCTCTTTACATGATTCCTGCTACCAGGGAACTGGCGTCTCTGCGCCAGGCTCTCAATGTCCTAGAGATCCTCCTGGCCCCAAATCCACAATGCAAACAGCTCACCGGATCCCCGACCTTAAGAGCTCCAGGCAGGGGCTGAGGTGCTGGAGCCGGGGTGGTGGGGACACTTGTACCTCTCCGCAGGCTCCCAGGGGATGGAGGAAGCACCGTGCTCTGCTCAGCAGCTCCATAAGTGCCCTCCGGATGAGCAGATGTGTCCTGGGACGTCGTCCCCCCATTCCTCCCACCCCACCGCACACATGATGAGTTCTTTCCTCTCTGCAGAGGCGCTGGCAGGTCCCCAGCGCAAGGCTCTGCGTCTGCCCTGCCTCCCTTCCCACCAGGCGCACAATTATACCCGCGCTCCTTTGCGCCTCCTGTCCTCGGGGCCCTGGCCGGACTGACGTGGTGTGGCTGCAGGTTGTGGCAAGATGCAGTCAAGCTCTGGAAAAACAGGCGTGATGAGTCCCACAAAAGCAGTCTGACTTATCAAAAGTGCCGTGCATCCAGACGTACAAACTCAATGCAATTACTTTTGCAAATATCTTAGCACATATGTATAAATAGCAATCCAAGTTTTGAATAGATTACTGAGTGATACACAACACTCTTGGTGATTAACGCAATAAAAGGAATTTGGAAGAATTTCCCCATAGCGATGAGAGGGGCAATCTGTGGGCTGTGCTCCTCTAGGGGATGGGAGGAAGAGTTTGGGGCTCAGGAACCCTCCTTGGGTGAACCTGGGGACACTGACCCCAGTTCCCAGGCCAGTCCGTGACCACCCCTCCCCATCTTGCCACACGTAGGTACACAGTAATCTGCAGGAACTATTTTCTGCAGGCTGAATCATTTCAGTGCAAATCAGCCTGCAAGCAGAGGCAGCCGTGGATGTCGCAGGCTCAGCAGCACACCCACACCTGGAGAAACACAGGAAGATTTTGACCATAAAAAAAAAAAAAAAAATTATTCCACAAGAGCAATTGTGGAGCACAGCATTCAACATACATAAAACCCCCAAGGCAGAAGTCCCACCGTGCTAAGGCTTGTTTCAGATTGCAGGCATTGCACGTATTTGGGATTGCTGCACAAAATAAGACATGATGCCCGGCTGTGTCAAAGCTCAGGTTGCTCCAAGAGCTGTGGGACGGCTGGATCGATGCTGCAGTGGCATCGCATGGTTAGTGGTATCAAGGGTGATGCTGGGCAGATGATATTCATTGTCCGTTGCTGCAGATGTGTGCCTGGAATTGTCCACCGCCACTGCCTGTGCCAGGGAAGAAGCCAGTGCCAGGAAGCACGGGTGGGCACCGAAGCTCAGCCATCTGTGCAAATAGGTGGCACAGCATTTCCCAGGGAGGTTTCAGCCAGCAGCTTCTCAAATGGTCCCCGGGCACAGGAGCTGGACGTGCCCAGGGCTGGATCAGCCTCCCCAGTTCAGAGGGTGGTGAGCGTCGTGGACACAGGCTATCCTGTACCTGCCAGGCTCCCAGTGGTGCACCCATGCCTTCAGGCTTTAAAAAAGCCCCGCTCCAGGGATGAGGACCAGCTTGCTAACAAGACAGATAGCTGAAGTTCATCAGCCCAGCTGCCAAGGAGAAGAGAGAAGGATGTGAAAGCAGTGGCAGAGCTCATATCGTCCTGCAAGCACGAATGGTCCTTGTGCTCCCCAGCACACAGACTGCAAGGGACAACGGCCCTCCAGCAACTGCCAAATCACACCAAAAATCCCATACAGTAGCTGAGCACAGTTAGGAGGACGTCATTTTGGCAGGAAAAAAAGGAATCTACATTCAGTGATTTCTTCATGTGTCATGAGTTCCTCCCAACTGCACCAAAATATTTTTATGAAAAAAAACCAGAAATGTGTTTAAAGTGGCAAATTATTTTAGCACTTTTTTGTAACTGAAACCTTAAAACCGCTTGAATTTGAAACCCAAGCATTTTAAAGAAATACTTTGTTCCACCAATATTGTGTGTGTAAATGTTCCATTGATTTTTGATGCGCTTTCTGAGATGCCCTATTCTATTCCTTCTCATCTCCAGCCACTGACCTAGAGGGACACAGGTGCCTTGTCGGTCCTGTGTCATATCTACCAGCACCATGTGGATGTCTCAGATGCCCAAGGGCATCTCCAGTGGTGCTGGGCTCCTGCACATGAGAACAGAGCCATGCCAAGATCTCCACTGGCTGCAACAGGAGGCTGGATGCACAACTCACATCTAGATCCTTACATTTTGGTGTCTACCACCCACACCCATCTCATTCCAGCATCAGCCTTGGACAAACAGCCCAGCACAGGTCACATAGGCTCTGCACACATGTTCAGCCTCTCATGACTTCAGGGGCAGCCGTTGCCACCTGAGTCTTCAAGCATAGCCCCAGGCAGAGGTGTTTCACAGTAGCACAATCCTGAAGCATCAGTGGCAATTTCAACCACTGGGGAAGCTTGCAGAATCTTGACTTGGTGCAGCTAACACATTCCTCAAGCCATGGCTGCTGCATGGAGACCCCAACGAACCTGTGATCACCACCCCCAGGATAAACTACATCCCTGTGACCAAGGAGAGAAGGCAGAGCTGAAGCTTTGTCCATTGGTAAACAGAGGACATGACCAAGATCAGCTGGTGAATTGCTGCCAGGGGCTAAAGCTGTCGTAGGGAAGCAGCTTTATCCCAGCAGGTCAGGCGAAGCACAGCTGCTGGCACATGTGTAGTCGCACATGGGGTCTGCCACGAGAGAGGGGCATTTTCCAGGCACAGTCTGTTGAGCACCAAGCCCATCTCCCCAGGACCAATCCTCCAATCACCTCCAGAAAGGTGAAAAAAAGAGGGTGTAGGGAGAACAAAGGAACAAGATGCAAAAATAGCAAAGAGAGATAGGACATAAAAAGTCTGAATTCAGCATAAGAAGACTGGCTGAAGAACCATAAATGGAGCAAGTGTAGGAGGAGGTGAAACAAGCAGGTAGAAAACCTCTCCCTGGACATATTATAAGGGAAGGATGAAGGGAGAGAAAATGCAGAAGAAATGAGTGGGAAACCCAGAGCAGAAAGGAGACTCATCTCAGGCAGCAGGGCAGAGGGGACGGGTGAGGAGCAGGAAGGGGGGCATGCGGTGGGACTGGTGGAGAACTGGACAGAGGGGCCAAAGGAAAGGGGTCTGGGCTGATCCTGACATTGTTCGCACCAGGCAGGACGTGGTCTTGAGGCATTATGGGCAAGTCTGCAGCAGCAAACCTTGAACGCCTGAAGCTCCCAAGCAGTTATCACAGTTTGCATTATAGGGACAAGGCTGTGAAAAGCATTATGGCTGCATATGGCACATCCCCGTTCACAGCCTCAGACCCCCACACAGCAAATTAAAGGGGACCAGGCTCGCAAAGATGCTCAGCTCTGGTCCTGAGGAAGGGTTTGGAGAAGATGCTTTAATCCCTGTGTGTGACAGTGACCAAAGCACAATGGGTTTGCTTGGGATTTGCTAATGGAAGAAACTTTGAACTGGTGCATGAAACTAAAAACTTCTGTGCAACAGTAGATGGGTAGAAACCAATTGTGAACATATTCGAGATGAAAATCTGACTTACAGCCACCACTGATGTTTACCATAACCCCCGTGGACTTTACTCCCTTAGGAGAAGTAGTGGCAGAAATGACAGATTGATTCTCAAAACAGCGTTTGCTCAGTTGAGGAAAGGCTGATGCCCACAGTGATAGGAATTAGACGTCTCAGATACCCCCTGCCTCCCTGCTGTGGGGCCAGATTTGAGGAAAGAAAAAACGCAGCTGTCAAAGTGCCATTGTTTGTTTTGGAGTCCAAATGGGAGCGAAGCTCATTTATCATCTGGTCTTTGGCATCTCTGGAGCTCACTTCCTAACCTGCAAAAAAACATATTTTCCCTCTCTGGCGTCTTTTCTTGGGGTGTTTTTTCCCTGCATACACGCCTGGGTCATGGGCTCTATCTATAAAGGGGTAGCACCACGTTCAGGTGGGGCTGGCCCTCACAGTTCCACCACACTGAAAGGTCCTCATGTCTATTGCTTTTGAGTGCAAGAAAACCTCTCAGTCAAGAGGAAATTAATTCTCATACACGGAAGAATGCTACACCACACAATTTTGTATTATGCACCCTGCTGCTTTTAGTATGTGATGAGACTGAAATACAATCACCAACAAACAAGGTGCTATAACTGGTTCATTTGGACAAACCAGTTATGGTACCTTGTTTGATGATGGTCCTTTTCCCAGTATCTCTGCTGCTGCGCTGATGTCTCCTTCTGCATCAATCAGTGCCTGCAAGTTTGCGTGTTGGTCCTGGAAGCCCATGGCACTGAGCTGCTCCATTTGTCCCTTAAATCTGGTCTGTGGCGCATCGTCATCCATCTGACCTTCTTCTTCCTCCTCATCTGACACCAAAATTGCATCCTCCTCAGACTCACTGCTTTGTGCCGAGTCATCCATGCTTTCCAGATCCACACGTGAGTTCTCCAAACTGTGTATAAAATCTGGTACTTCTATCGAGAGGGTCTGTAACCCCAGCTGGATCTGCAGCAATGCTTGCAGTGCTCTGGGGTTTCTCAGCAAGGAAGAAATCTCAGTGTCCTCCATCTCCGGTGGCAGCTGCTGTGACCATTGATCTTCAGGCACAGAATTCCCATCGCTTGACAGATAAGCGCTATTCAGCAGCATTTGTGCTGGGCTGTCAGGGTTTGTTAATGCACACTCCAGGTTGTGCATGAGTTCTGGGTTTCCTGTTAGCTGCTGAACCACACTCTGAGCCTCCCCCGAGGTGGGTACCACTGCATCTGCTGCAGGAGCCAAACTCGGTGGGGCAAAACTGTCGCCTACACTGCTGCTGGCAAACTGGCCATCATCATCATCTGCATTGTCACTGACTCTGTTGGACTGCGGAGCCCAGGGGTTGGGTAACGGCCTCCGGTTTTCAGTATGGGCTGGTAGCCTGGCTCCACTCAGGGGTGGGTTATTGTCCAAGGAGTCAAAGGGGTTGTTGCCCAGCTGTGCCTGTACAGCATCCAAGATTGGCTCCTCAAATTCCCTGTACAGCTGCTCCAGAGCACTGTACCCACCAGGGATGCTTTCAAGGTTGTTCATGGCCACGTCGCGGTTCCTTATAATCTCTTGCATTACGGCAGGACTGTTGGAGGCCTCTAATATTTCTCTGATAGTGTGGGGGTTGGTGAGAATCTGACCAATCTCAGGATTTTCTTCAGCCAGCTGCTGCATCCGAGGGTTGGACATGATGAGATCCCTGACAAGATCGACATAGTCAAGGTTGCTCTGTGCAAAGGGGCTCCGCACCGTCTCACTTATCAAGCTGTGCACATCCTGTTCTTGAATGCTACTCATCAGGTCCATCATGTCTGTTGAGTCTATGCCTAGGAGATATGCACCTGTAACGCCAAGGAGGAACCCTAGCAAAAATGCATTGTTGTTGATGGTGTTCAGATCCGGGCCTGAAGTAAGGATCTTTAACAAGAGGTCCTCCATGGTCTCGGCCACTATTTCCTGGCTAGAGATCAACAGCCGAGGCAAGTTATGATGGTTCAAGCATAAGTCTTGCAGATCAGCTATGCTTCCCAAGTAGATGAAGTTGGAATTACTGTGGCTGGGAGGTCGCAACTGGGTGGTCCGTCCTCCTTGATCTGCCGAGCTGTCTTGTGGTCTCTTTTGGGACCTGATGACCACATGAATGCTTACCCCACTATGAACTCCATGCTGGCTCAAAGTGTCTTGATCCTTGAGGACTTTCCCAGCAAATATCAGGACCAGCAAACCAGGGACTGTTTTGAAACGCTTGGCAACTTCTACTTTAAACTCCTGGATGGTGCTGCTCTGAGCAACCTCAAACTGCTCCTTCTGCTTGAGGGTCTTCACAGTCACTTTGATGATGTTTGAGGAATCCATGGTGACAACAGGTTGATTCGTGTCCTCTGCCCCTTTGCTTTCAGACATGGTGGCTCTGAGACCAGGGCTGCTCTTTGGTCTGTTGAAAAGCAGAGGTGCTGGCAGAAGGTGGGAAGCAACAGGGGCCAATGGCTGCCAGCTGAAACAGGGGGGTGGCTGTTGCCCCTGCTGTGGTGACAGTTGCCGGGAGGGACCAGTGACACAGGGGCAAGGACTACCTCTCCCCACAGTGCAGATCGAACACACATACCAGCCAGATGTTGCACAGCTGCTCTGCTTGCTCACCACCCGAACAGTGCCTCCATGTTCCTTGTCTTGTTGTGGCCTCCTGCCCACACAGAATTGCCATGCAGCCGTCCCTGTGCTATGACATCACCGCTGATGTCAGAACGAGCAGCAATGGCCTGGAGAGGGACCATCTCCCTTGGAGCTGAGTTTGGGCTTCCTCGCCCCCACAGTCCCCAGCCAACCTAGTCCCTGGGGCACAGGCAGGACCACAACATGGGAAAATCCAGGCTCAGGGGACTCCGGGATCGTTTCCATTCGAGATGACCACCGCACCCGGCCACTTGCAGGCTGGCATCACCAACCCCATTGCAAAGCTCCCAGGCACCCACCCTTCCCGCTCCAGACCTTGCTGTCCTGTCTCAGGGAACAACCCCCTCCTGTCAGGTTTGCTTCAGGGACACAAAACACCCTGAAGCTTTGCATCCCATCCCTGTCAGCCGCTGGGTACTTCTGTGTTCTGACCCTGGGTGTGTGCTTTGCGTCCCTGAAGCCCCAGCCAGGAGCACCCTCCCCTTTTCAACCAGGAAACACCACCACCGCAGAGTGCACCGAGAGCTTATCTTACTTGTATCCCCAAGATTGCCCCAGTGCGGATGTCCCCAGGTGAGGGTTACGCAGGCTGTGCAATTTCAATACACTTTGCACCATCCACATTTAATTCCATGTTCACAAAGCAAACATGCTCCAGCACCATTAGCAGAGCAAAGCTCTCCTTCACCCAGCTGAGAAAGCTGATGCTTGTTTCAAAACAACGCCAAAAGGAGGTAAATTTGTCTTAGCATCCCACATTGTACTTCTTGTCGGTGTGATGCTTGGAAAAAAGTTCTCACGGTCCCCAGGTTGGTGCTCAATTTCTTCCCCTGCAAAATCAAAAGACTAACTTTCATGGAGCCAATATAAAAATCCAGGTGCATACCAGAAAAACAGCTTCATTTGTTTAGCCTTTTTTCATAGCTTTCAGGTTATCTCGTGTTGATACTAATTTTCTAAATTACAAAAGTTTTTTTTTAATCAAAAATCTTCTGATCAATTTGCAGAGTGCTTATTTCATGCCTGCTCATCACGTCGCGTGGCAGCTCCCCGAAAGACGTGGTATGGTGTCTGTTTCCAGACAGCATGCCAAGAGAAGAGCACTTCCAAAGCACCGACTCTCATGTTTGCAATAACGACAAGCTCCTCTGCAATTATTTGTTGGACAAAACACACTGGCACACACACCCGTGCCAGTGCACTGATGCCAAATTGCTCTCTCCCTCCAGGATTTGTCCCTCCATCACTGCCACTGACAACCCCTCTCCCTGCTGGGTGCAGCAGCGGTGGCACGGGGCACCCATCCCACTGCGTGGTGACCCCACAGCCCTCTCATCAGCGCTGGCTGCAGCTCTGGCTCCAGTTCACTGAGAAGTGATGGAAAAATAGTGCTAAATATAGCGATGGTGGGTTTGATCACTGGTTTCTCTGCTGGTTGAGTCTCATAGCATGGAGACAAGAAACAGGAATGGTCTTCCTGCTCCGTTGTGGACATCAGTGGGATCTGTGGAAAATTGATACCCTGGAGCCAGCACTGCCGTGAGATCCCACAGGTGTACTGCAACAAGCAGAGATCATTTGTGGTGTGTGCTGCACCCAGACATGAAGGCATGGGGGACCCGCAGGGGGGACCCACAGAGGGGACCCAGCTCTGAGCAGCGCTTGCTATTCAGGGTGGCGTGGCGCTCTCCTCCCATCAGGAGCACAGGGTGGCAGGGCTTCCCCGGGTGTATAAACCCATCCCGCCTTGCCGGCACATGTATCCTCCTGTCTGCAACACAGCTCCATCTTAAAAAGGGTTTGCCCAGCTCACCCCTGCTGCAGTACCTGCAGCAACCTGGTCCTTATGATTTGCAGCCCAGATTTATTTCTGATGCCTCCATTAATGTGTGCATATATAGCACCCTTTAGTTAATGAGTCGGGAGACAGATAAATCTGGGATGGAAATCAGGAGGAGGGAATTTCCCAACCACTGTAACATTTCCTTCCCCATTAAGGAGGGTCATTAACCTGACTAGCTCCAGTTCTTCCTGGAATGCAATTTTCTGAAGCTTGTGAGGATTGGAGACTGTCCCAGGAACCACATGCAGTATTTACAGCATGTTTAGATGCTGTTGTTGCTCCTCAGACATTGTTCATACTGTGGGGGCAATTTGCCAGCCCCAGAGCTGGTGGTGCCTGCAACACTTGCAGAGTTTCTGGTATCTCCCAGAGCCCACAGACAGATCATCACCCACAGCATTGACTGGTGCTTCCACCGCAAGAAGCTGCAAACCCTGCCCAGTCTGTGACCAAACCTGCAAGGCCTTTGGGTTAGAGACCACTGCCACCATTTCTGAGTTCTGGGTTTGCTGGAACAAATTTGGCATCCTCTGTGTCATTTCTTGCCACTGCATGTCCTCGGTGGAGAGCGCAGACGGTGCTGCCTGCCAGGACTTCTGCAGCAGCACCAGCATCATCCCCCTTGTGGGGATGTGCACAACTTCACCACCAGCTGGAGGGATGCAGTGACCTTAGGGAGCAGCCTGTGGACACCTCCTGCCTCAGCCGTCCCAGCTGCCACCCCAGAGCCCTGGCTGAGAAACGGGGAGCTCTGTCCCATCAGGCGAGCGCTGCTGCTGGTAACGCCACAGCCAGTCAGCAGAGCTGCTGTTGGCGCAAACGCTGGTGGCACTCAGGGAAGGACAAGGGCACGGCGGTCCCTGGTATCACTACAGGAAAGCTGGCATCTCCTGCCCAACTTCTTCAGGGAGCAAATTCTCACTGTGGAAGCAAATAAATTGTTTCCAAATGGCTCATGTGCTGCACCAGGCAATGCCTCCTGGCACCCAGTGCACACACATGTCAGTGGATTGTCACCTCCTGGGGTATTTTCAGGATTGCTCTCTGCTCGAAGTTGGCACTGATATCTGCTGGAAGGAAGGACAATACAGCAGGGCTCAAGCAACCTCAGAGATTTCTCGGTGCATTGATGACATCTGGCACAGGTGATGAAGGAGCCAAAAAGTAAAGAGGCTCTTCTGGACCTGATACTTGGAAACAAGGAGGAACTGGTCAGGGATGTGAGTGTTGGAGGCAGCCTTGGCTGCAGTGACCATGAGAGGTGGAGGTCAGGATCCTGGGAGGAGGGAGCAGGGCCTGGTCTCAATTACATTTCCCCTCCCTGCTGGTGGCATCGCCACAAGTGATGGGAAGGGGACCACAGATGGGGCAGGGTGATAGGGAAGAAGTAGGACAGACACTGTGCCTGCCAACCAGTCTCACCACCAAGCACTAGAGAAGACAGCCTCAAAGTGCCAGCAGCATCTATCCTTGCTTAGAATAGCCCTTCCAAAGAGAATGGGCAGGGACAGGACAGGTTATCACATGGCAAGCATGCACATATGTAGAGCTGGAGGCCAAAGCAGGTGTGCAGACTGCTTCTCGGTCCTACACCACTGTGGAATCTGAAGATTTCACTGAGAAAACAACTTTGTACCCAGCAACTTCCACCCTCCACACAGGCATATATATATATATGAGTATAGTCACTGTTGGAAAACCCACTGTTACTCTCATGAACTTCTCACAGCAGTTAATTATTCTCATTATTCAAAATAAGGCTTTTACTTCTAATCAGAATATGTCTGGCTTCATTTTCCATTCATTCAAATTCATCCTTCTCAAGGGCATTACAATGTTCCTTAGCATCAGATGTTTTCTCCTGAGACTTCCACCCTGCAATGAAGATGCCTCTACAGCTCTTTAAAAATTAATGTTTTGCACCCTTTATAGATCGAGTATTTTCTCCAGCACTTCAACAACATGTCTGTTCTCCCTCCCTCCTTTCCAGACGTTCTTGCTATCTTTTAAAACACTGACCACAAACCAGAGGGCAGGATTGCAGCCCTGCTCTCACCATGAGCAAGCCCACTGCCTGACTGACATTAACCTCCTCCTCCCTAGCAATTTGTTTCAAGGCTAAAACTGACGTGGATCAGTACAAGCCCTAGATGAGTCAGCCAGGCCAGAAGCCACCAGCTTATCCTTCTTTGAGCCCAGCAACAGGTATGTTTTAGAGATCTTTACTCTAAAATATCTCTGGTCAGATGCGCTTTATTCTGTGAGCTCATGTTGCACAAGGCAGAGCATCCCCTGGGGTGCACCACAGCCCTCCAGAGGTGGCACCAAAGCACTCCTAACAGCCACGACCTGCCCGAGGGAGCAGACTCCTGGATCCATCCCTCTCTCTGTACTTACCTGCTGCTCCGGGGGTGTTTGTTGCTGCCCCTTTGTCTGGGGCAGCGCAGCTTGGACACGCTGTGCCACTCATCACCCGCGAGATTGTTCTCCTGTCTTCATTAGCCAGCGGGTTCACTCCTGCAGGTTTTTAGATCATACAATCATAGAACCATTTTCATTGGAAGAGACCTTTAAGATCATCAAGTCCAACCGTTAAACCAGCACTGCCAAGCCCACCACTAAACCATGTCCCTCAGCACCATGTCTGCCCATCTGTTAAATCCCTCCAGAGATAGTGGCTCTGCCACTTTCATGGACAGCCTGTTCCAGTGCTTGAAAACCCTTTTGGTGAAGAAATTTTTCCTAATATTCCTAAACCTCCCCTGGTACAACTTGAGGCTGTTTCCCATCTTGTCCTATCGCCTGTTCCTTGGGAGAAGGAACCAACCCCGCCTCGCTACACCCTCCTTTCAGGGAGCTGTAGAGAGCGCCTCCTCAGCTCCTTTTCTCCAGGCTGAACACCCCCAGGTCCCTCAGCCGCTCCTCATCAGACGTGTGCTCCGGACCCGTCACCAGCTCCGTTGCCCTTCTCTGGACACGCTCTGGCCCCTCAATGTCTTTCTTGTCATGAGGGGCCCAAAACGGAACACAGTGCTCGAGATGCAAATGTCTCCTTCCAGATTAACCTGCATTAAGCGCAGCACACACCATGACTAACCTTCAGGAGGCGGATGGTTTCCTCTGCTCCCGCCCCCCACACCCCATAAATAGTGACTGTGCTACAGGGCTACATTTTGTCCCTCTTCTCCCCATCAGCACAGATGTCTGGGTGGGAAGATGCTGTGACCACCCACAGAAGGCAGCGTTTCCTCACCTGCTTTGTACATCAAGTAAGGAAAGACTGTCCTGCCTCTGGAGCTGGTCGGCACAGTGAGGGGGGGCGCCCCACTGGTCCCCCGAGAAAGACATGTCTGAGAGGAGCCACCCAGGTCAGCTGTGAGGAGAGCAAAGCATCTCCACAGGGCCGGTCAAGGCCCCACACATGGAGGAGGACGGTGCCAGGGTGGAAATCCCCAACCAGGGGCTTTTGCTGTGCAGGTGGCTCCTCTGAGCTGGATGTTGGGCATCTGCGTCCCACCAGGCATGCACAAGGTGCCCACAGCAACAGCAATACACAGGTGATGAAGGAGGAGAAGATGCTTCACTCAGGACTTCTGGGCTGAGTGTGGGGGGCCAAAGGTCTCTGCATGTAGCTCATCTGTCTTTGTCCTTCCAGACAAAAACTGTTCCTGCTGTCTGTGCCGGGAGACCATCCTACCTAGAGAGGAATTAACAATATCCCACCTGCAGCCCCTCCTGCCATCCTGCCTGCTGGAGAGCTGAAGCTTTCAAGGTTTTAAGCCGGAGGCACTTGGTCCCAGGTGGCAAACCCGAGGTCTGTGCTTGTGGGCCGATGCCACTCACAGATGAAGCTGCCCCATGGTACAGGTCTTGCTGCTGCAGCATAGATGCTGTTGCCCGCTGCTCTTCCCTGCACCTCCCCATGACTAACCCAAGGGTCTGCACAGGCTAGGATGGAGTGCTGGGGTCTCATACAAGCTCTGCAGCAGCAGGGCAAGGGAGCAGTTGACCAGCAAGATGGTGACAGGGTGACAGCCCCCGGTCCAGCCCAGCGCACAGACTCTGGGCTTTGGCCATGGCCATTGGGTGTCCAGCTCACATGACCAGCTGGACAATGGGCAATGAATCCTGCCTGCGGTCCTTCCCGCTGCATTGCTTCACCTCAGCCCAGTCCCCCAGGCAAGCAGAAGCTGTCACTTCTAGAATAACACATCTCAATGTGTGTTTTTCTCAAAGGGAAAAGACAGCTTTGGTCCCCAAAAGTGTTCTCCTGCCTGCTGGGCTCAGCAGGATACCCGCTCAGCCACAGCTGCAGCACTGGTAAAGCACCTGGACCACACAGTCTGATAGTTTGTCACTCCACAAATGATGGGGTTTTACATGGGGAGAAAAAGCACACAGAGACTGGCCATGATGATAAGAGCAGACCTGGGAATACAGTGCCCAAAATGGTGTGCAAAAAGGAGGAAAAAGCTAGCGTGAGGCACAGTAATACGACCAAGAGATGAGAGCTGCTCAGAGCCTTGAGCCAGGTGACTTTGGATGGGAGCTGGAAGATGGTCTGGAGGATCAGCAGGTAAGACACAGCAATGAGTGTGGCATCCATGCCTATCACAAAAACAACAGCCGTGACACCATGCCAGATGTTCACGCTGATGTCCAGACAGGCCAGCCTGACTAATGCGCTTGCAGTAGGTGTGAGGGAGGAATTTGTTTCTGCAGAAGGCCAAGCACTCCACAAGAACAACAATGGGGAAAATGATGGATAAGCTTCTTGCTAGAGCAGGCAACCCTATTGTCACTGTCATCCTCTTTATCAGGACAGCCACATATTTGATGGGCTTGCAGATGGCAATGTACTGACCAAATGCCATAGCCAGTAGGATTGCTGATTCAGCACAGGAGGCAACAAGGATGAAGAATACCCGGGCAAAGCAGGCTTCCAAAGAAATCTCCCCACCCCGAAACCAGAAGATGGCCAGTGTCTTGGGCATGGTAGTAGTGGATAACAGCAGGTCATCAATGGCCAGCACGGGCAGGAAGAGGCACCTGGGCTCATGGAGGTTTTTCTGTGTCATTGATGAAGGACAGTGTGAAATTCCCAAGGACAGCAGCCATGTACTTGAGTGTAAGGGGTGGAGATTCAGAGGTGAGACTCCCCTGTGCCAGGGTTGCCCATCAGGACACAGGTGATCGCAACTGCCAGCTGACATTACAGCCTATTCCTTGCACTTTCTACAAGGCTTCCAGTGACTGAAAAGAAAGGACAAAACAAGCTTTAATGTTGCGGGTCTTGAATACACGTGCTCACAAGCTCACTGACACTGCCAGGAGACCTAATCCATAACAATCACTCATGGAGTCACAGAACTGTGGAGCAATCCCGGCTGGATAGGACCTTGGGAGGTCTCCAGTCCAACCTCCTGCACAAAGCAGGGTCAGCTAAGGGCTTTATCCAGTTGAGTCTCAAAAACCTCCAAGGACGGAGAGTGCACAAGCTCCCTGGGCAACCTGTTCCGGTTTATGCACTGGGGCTGTGAACTAGTCAGCCCTGGGCAACCACAGACCAGCCTTCCCCGCCCACGGACGGGAGGTGGACGCAGCCAGGGAGGTACCAGGGCACCCTCCTCAGAGCCTGCACAGGGGGAGGCTGTTTCCCCCTTCTCCGCTACCCGTCTGACCCTGCCGTAGTTCAGCCCTCCCCTATAGGCACTGGGTCAGTGCGAAGGTCTGGCCGAGCACCAGCACCTGCAGGGCAGAAAGCCAGGAGAGGCTCAACTGCTGTTTAATCCGGCAGCAGCTTTCTGACACAAAGTCAGGCAGCGCATTGCTGAGCCTTTGGCAGTGACACGGGATTCCTGCCTCCCACGGCAGGCCTAATTTTAACTTCAGCCCTTCCACAGATATTACACCTTCCTGAAAGCCCGGGAACTTGCACACTCAGCACGAGCAACTCACTGGTTTCCTGCCCCAGCCACGAACGAGGATTTTCTGTCCGCAGCCGTCAGGGATGTGCAGGTGCTGGCAAATCTGCTCCCACAGCAAGGGATGGGGGCACTTACAGAGCCCTTCTGTGAGCCCCATGGGACCCACACCCAGGATGCAGCTCACTTTGCTTCCATCCATCCCCACCCCATCTCAAAAAGTAAGTCTTGATGTGAAGAAATAGAAAATTAACACTTTTTTTTTCCATTTCGGCTGATTATTTTCACCCTCTTGCATTGTTCAGTGAGAGCTGTGATACTGGGCAAATGTTTTAGACTCCTCTATTGCACTTATGTAGAGGAAATGCTCCAGATGGTGCTCATGATCCAAAGATGTCCATGACTCAAAGCATAGGGTTTTGCTCTTCTTGATTCATCAGACAAGGAGAAGCATATTTTATGACAGAAATGCTAAAATAGGTAAAGGAAATTCACCCTTTCATATCCCACCACTGGGGGAAGGCTGTGCTGCTCAGTTTCAATCTATCACCCCACATCTCATCTGAAGTCACCAGATGGCCTGCTATCTGCTCAGCACATGTTCAGAGGAGCCTGTCTTGACCTCCAGCAGTTCCTAGGACCAAAGGCTTATTTTTCATGGCCTTTAACACCACAAAGGACTGCGGTGATCACCCAGCTTCACCCCCTTCATAACACCATCAAGCATCTGTAAGATGCTTTGATTTAATTTTCATTGAAGGGAGACTGGGAACCAACTCTCAGCCATTATTGTGGCTGAGCAAAGTTGGATCAAAGTGCTGGTTTCTCCTGATTTTCTCCCCCTCATCTTATCCCTGTCATTACTGCATATAGCTGGACAGTGCTGGCGTGTGCTGGGGGAAGGACCAGGACCTCTCCTGGAAGCCAGCACGACTCCAGCCTAACCTGGTCCCTCCCCATCCCTCGGAAAGAAATGTACCATGCACTGTCTCCTCCCAGCTCCAAGCTCACTGTAAGTTTCCAAAAAATGTGGACTTTCAGACTGGGTGAAGTATTTGAGAATAAGCTGAGGGAACTGTGGACCTTCGTTGCCCACCGCCACCCCTGCAAAGCTACAGGAATGCACTGGGACCCTCATGTTGGACCGTTGGCCCATTGGCCAAGCACCACCCAAAGTGCCCCCACCAAAATGCTCCTCGGATGCATGAGCTTCTCTGGAGCCACCTCCGCTGGGACTGCAGCCCCCTTCTCTGGTACAGCCTGTACCCCTCCTCCTTAGGAGTATGACTTTGCATTCACCTCTATTAAATTAGCCATCTTTGCATCATCCAAAAACCTTATTAGCAATGATTTTATACTTGCTTCTACACAACTGATAACAATCATGTATAGCGTCAGACACAGCGTCCAATCAATCCCTGCTGAACGTCTCCAGAAATATATGGAAAACTAGCTCCCCGTGGGGAGCTATCACTGAAATAAGACTTTGCAGTTAGCCAAACTCCATTAACAGCTGCTTTACTTACTATTTATTTGTTTGTTATAATGAGGTATATATCACAAGATTGTGAAAATAAAAAAATACTCACAGTTGTACTCAGCCTTCGGGTAACTATATCATCCAAATGTGGAAGTCATGAGAAAATGAAATGACATGATTCTACGGAAGCTAACCACCAAAAATAAGTACTGATTGCCATTAATTACATTCTTGCCCTTTTTACACTTTATTGATCAAGTCTCATATTCACTTTTCCATTATTTTAGTTGCAGCTAATGTCAAACTAAGCAGTTTCAAATTTCTCCAATAATCCCATGTCTCCTTTTTAATATTAGCACGTCAGAAAGAATTTCTTTTTTTCTTTTTTCTTTTTTTTTTTCAGTAGTTTTGTTAAGCTTGTGAATACTTGAAGAAGACTCGCAGGCTTGGTGGCTCCTCCACCGGCTCTTCTGGACTCCTCAGGCACACATTATCCAGACCTGCTGATTGTCACTTGCCTGAGTCCAGTTCCCAAAGGCTCTGGATGGGATGAATCTGCAGTTAAAAATGTGAATGGAAATATTCACAGGCAAAATCTGAATTTAAAGTGCACCACAATACCAAGAAGTTTGAGGTGCACTGGAGACTTTGGGGCTGCTGGAGGCAACTCTAAATTTCAGCAAAATTTAGTCAGCAGGGATGCACCAGAAATACTGCCTCAGGTGACTGTGTCAAGGCAGAAGAGAAGACCTGAGGACAGGGACAGTCTCGACCCCACCCTGCAGGCACAGTCAGGCTCTGAGAGGACACCTCTGCCCTCTCCTCCATTCACAGACCTAAACCAGGTCCCTTTTCCTTGAAAACAGGGCAGAGAAGAGGCACCCCTTGGTAAAACTGACCATTTGTTGGGGTGTGATGTTGGGAATGGAGGGACACAGACCCATGGTCCACCCACATGGGCCAGAAGCTCGGTCCCAAAGTCTCCAACACCGGTCCACGCTATGGATCATGCCAGCATTATACCTCTGCTCTGGCCACCAGGTACCACCAGGCTGGCTGGTTGTTTTGTCCACACCTGAGGTCCAAATCCAGCAGGGCAGCAGGAGGTCCACATCCAGGTGGACACACCTCCCAGCTTCCAGAGGGCATTTAGGGACTTCTCTGAGCTAGAGCTGGCATCCAAATCTAGAGCTAGCCCATTCTGGGTGCAGAAGGAGATGGAGAAGGAGCCTAGAAACTCAAACCAGGAGGTAGAGAGAGAAAAAAGACGGTTCTTGCATTTGCTAACACCTCTATACAGGCTTCAAAACCGTTATCTCAGCTTTCACCAGCATAAATGTTATGTCACTGCCTGTGCCTGTATTCTTCTAGTAACCCCTGCCGCCCTCCTTAGGTAATGAGCTGGTCACAGCTCCCTTTTTCAGTAGACGTGGTCCTACTACAGAAAATATGCTAACAACTGTCTTGCCAGGGTGCGTATGAATATTTGTAGAACACTTTGAGATACTTGACAGAGCAGTGCTGATGGCAGATGAAGTGACATTTTTATTGCCACAGCAATAAAAAAAAATCAAGGTTTGTTCCCAGTTTTGCTCCCAGTTTCCTTCGTAGCTGGCTGCCCCAAGACAGACCTCTGTGGAAATGGTAGGGCTGGCTCTGCGCATCCCCTGGGAGCCTGGGGACAGAGATGCTAAGATAGGACCTGGATGTCTCCTGTCACCTCTGACTCCCCCTTCACCCCAAAGTGCCCGGCTCAGCCAGAAGACATCAGATCTTCCCACCTCAGACCGCAGCACAGCTGAGGGCACAGCTCTGAGGAGCAACAGTGAAGCAGACCCAAACTGTTGGTAGCAAAGCCTACAGCCTTCCCACAGCTCATAGCCAGGGAGGGACACTGGGACCTGACCACCTGGGGGCCTGGCACGCCATCTCCCTGCTGTCAGGCTGCCCTGATAGCTGGCTCTGGTGCGACCCCACCACCTATGTGTCCTTGCAGCCTTCTGAGAGGGCATCAGGAGAGAGGAGACCCAACGGGTGCTCCCAGACCTGAGTGCCTTCAAGGGAGCATCACTGCCCCAGCCATGTCCGTTCCCATCCCACGGAGACAATACGCAGCTTGAGCAGAGACATTTCTGTACTGAGATAACAGGCACACATATCATATGTATTTCTTTAATGGTTTATGTTTCATAAGATCTGCAATAGCACCTTAAGAAGTCAGAATTTGTGTTTTGCTTACCAAAGGCCTTGACTGTACAAATACCCAGCAGTGGTGGGTTTAGGACAATGTATGGGTTCGCAGGAACATGGGAACAGTGGTCGTCCCCATGTCTGGCTCCTACCGTCCCAGTGAGCTGTTTCCCATCAGTACAGCTGGGAACCTGTCCAGCCTCTCTGCAACAGAGCTATGGGTGGGATGTCAATGTCTGTTGAACACACTTATTTTTGAAAACGTTCCCATCTGTTTGCCAGGTCCTCACTGTCTTTCATTCACTTCCTTCTTCTTTTCAAAGCTTTGTTTCACCCCTCTTGCCAGTAGACCAGCCCGGCTGCCTGTTCCTGCCTGCCTGGCTATGCCCTGCCACCCAAGCCCCCCAGCCTGAGCAGGTGAGCCACGTGCTCCCGGATCTGCCTTGTTCTCACCCCATAGATGATGGGGTTGAGCATGGGTGGCACCACAACGTAGAGGTTAGCCAAGGAGATGAGGACATGCCGAGGAACATGCTGGCCAAACCGGTGAGCTAGGAAGGAGAAGAAGGCCGGGGTGTAAAACATGGCAATGACACAGAGGTGGGAGCCACAGGTGTGCAGAGCCTTGGGGGAGGCATGCCAGGACGGCAGCCCCCAGAGGCACCTGAAGATCAACACGTAGGAGACAGCTATGGAGATGGCATCCAAGCCAGCTGAAAGGAAGCCAGCAGCTACCCCATACCAGATGTTGACGGAGATGTCAGCGCAGGCCAGGCGGGCCACGCCGATGTGCTCGCAGTAGGTGTGGGGCATGACATTGTGCCCGCAGTAGGGCAGCCGCTTGAGGAGGAAGATGGCGGGGAACATGATGCAGAAACTCCTGATTAAAGCCACCACTCCAACTTTCCCCACAACCGAGCGCGTCAAGATGGTCGTGTATCGCAGGGGGTCACAAATGGCAATGTACCGATCAAAGGCCATCGCTAGTAAAATGGCTGATTCTGCCACAAAAATGAAAGAGATGGAGAACATCTGCGCCAGGCAGCCACCGAAAGAGATCTGGGTGGACAGAGACCAGAGGACACTGAGGGTTTTGGGCACAGTGGCAGTGGACAACAGCAGGTCGCATGCTGCCAGCATGCACAGGAAGATGTACATGGGCTCGTGGAGGCTGCGCTCCTTCACAATGGTGACCAGCAGGACCAAGTTCCCAAGAAGGGCAGCAGAGTACATCATGCAGAATGGGATGGAGATCCAGGTGTGAGACTTCTCCATTCCAGGTATCCCAACCAAGATGAAGAATGCAGGGTGGGAGCCTGACAGGTTGAGTGTTGACATGGCTTGATGCAACACTTCACATCATTTCTCGCTTGCAGGAGCTGTGTAATGGTAGAAAGAACAGCTCTAAGAGCAGCTGAACCATACCCGGGATACAAAGGGGAGCTGAATTCATGATTAACATTGCTCACAGCACAGACACTTACCCTTCTGAACCACTTTTTGTCTGGAAGTGTTAAATATTGTGCAAATTGCTCCATCAGGGTTCCCCTCTGCTATTCAGGTCCCTTCTTCTCCGCGAGGTACAGTTATTTCTGCTGTTTGAGTCTTTGAAATAAGGAGTCTTCTGCCTGCAGCTGCTGGGAACTAGAGCAAAATATACAGGAGATTCACTCTTGAAACAGTGATTACATAGATGTGACATACTTGGATGTGGCCACCATTTCTACAGCAATCCTGAGAAATCTCCAGGGTTGGAAATAGAATCATAGAATCATAGAATGGTTTAGGTTGGAAGGGACCTTGAAGATCATCGAGTTCCAACCCCCCTACCATAGGCAGGGACACCTCCCACCAGCCCAGGTTGCCCAAGGCCACATCCAGCCTGGCCTTGAACACCTCCAGGGATGGGGCTTCAACAACTTCTCTGGGCAACCTGTTCCAGTGCCTCACCACCCTTAAAGTGAAAAACTTCTTCCTAATGTTTAATCTAAACCTGCCCTCTTCCAGCTTAAAGCCGTTCCCCCTCGTCCTATCACTCCATGCCCCAGTAAAAAGTCCTTCCCCAGCTCTCCTGTAGGCCCCCTTTAGGTACTGGAAGGCCGCAATAAGATCTCCCCGGAGCCTTCTCTTCTCCAGGCTGAACAGCCCCAACTCTCTCAGCCTCTCCTCATAGGAGAGGTGCTCCAGCCCTCTGATCATCCTCGTGGCTCTCCTCTGGACACGCTCCAGCAGGTCCATGTCCTTCTTATGTTGGGGACTCCACAGCTGGATGCAGTACTCCAGGTGGGGTCTCACGAGAGCGGAGTAGAGGGGCAGAATCACCTCCCTTGACCTGCTGGCCACACTTCTTTTGATGCAGCCCAGGATATGGTTGGCCTTCTGGGCTGCAATCGCACACTGCTTGCTCATGTCGAGCTTCTCATCAATCATCACCCCCAGGTCCTTCTCAACAGGGCTGCTCTCCAGCCATTCCCCGCCGAGCCTGGATTTGTGCTTGGGATTGCCCCGACCCAGATGTAGGACCTTGCACTTGGCCTTGTTGAACTGCATGAGGTTGGCTTGGGCCCACCTCTCCAGCCTGTCCAGGTCCCTCTGGATGGCATCCCTCCCCTCTAGCGTGTCTGCCTCGCCAAACAGCTTGGTATCATCAGCAAACTTGCTGAGGGTGCACTCTACCCCACTGTCCATGTCGCTAACAAAGATGTTGAACAGTACAGGTCCCAGTACCGACCCCTGAGGAACGCCACTCGTCACTGCTCTCCACTTGGACACCGAGCCGTTGACCGCAACCCTTTGAGTGCGACCGTCCAGCCAGTTCTTTATCCACCGAGTGGTCCATTTATCGAATCCATGTCTCTTCAATTTAGAGACCAGGAATACATTAAGGAAAATTCCCTACTCTCCCATGACTGCCACGAAGAAGGCATGTGCACTGCTCATCCTGCTCTGGGCTTCTGTTTGCAGAAGACCCAGCTTTAAGTGTCCGGGACATGCAGCTGTAGTGACGCAGAGCTGTTTGAAAGCTACCCGTGAAATCAGGACACGAGGAGCTTGGTTCAGTCCTGTCTTTCTTGGGACTTTGCCTGCCCGTATCAGCCCCTACAAAAGGTCTGTCTCTGTAATTGTGTGGGAGCTCACTCCACCAAGAGCAAGGTGAGTGAAAGGCAGAGCAGAGCCCCTTTCATCCCAAAAGCTCTGCTTTGTAAGAACCCCAGACAGCAATGTCCGCTCACCCAGGTAGCCGGAGAAATTCTCTTGTTAGATACACAAAGAGACAAAATTAAAAGCCACCAGCAGCAGGGCATTATCCAAATGTCTGTGGTCTAAAGGGGGATTTACAGAGCCATGAGGAGTGACCAGCAGTGTGTCAGGAGCTGCCGCCTCATGCACTGTGTCCATGGAGCATGAACCAGGGCTCTGAGCTGCTGCTGGATTGCCTGGTCCTATTGAGCCAGTGCGAAATAAATAATGAAACGCTCTGAACTCCCTGGCACTGGGGAGTACTGTTTTAGAAAATACGGAAAATTTACAGGCAAACTTCTGTCCTAGCCCCCACCCAGTGCACTTTCAGTATTGAAAGAACACAAGTCCATTCTTGCTCTGGGCAAAGTCCCTTTACATCCGCTACGTCTGCACAGAGCAGGAGGAGCACTCTCCTTCCATCCCCTCAAGAAACACATTGCCCAGTGACCTCCCTGCCACACTCATGCAGGCAGTTTGGGATAACGCAGCTAGGAGATGTTTACATATCTCACACAACAAATCCTGCATGGACCCCTACCATCTCCCCATCTCTCCAATCCATCTCTACCTCACCAAACCCAGTTGAAACAACAGAGCCACATCCCATGCAACTCACCCACCTCCTGTGCCAGCAGTGGGGTCCTGCTCAGACAGACCCAGTGCTGGAGTGTTTATAGTGCGTCCACAGAGCGCTGTGGGGCACTGCAGGGCACGGGTGGTTATGCTCATGCCCTGACACAGGTGGCAAAGAGCATTGGGGACATCACCAGTTCATTTTCCCTGGGTATTTCCTACTACTGCGTTAATTGGGTGGGGATTGTACAAGCCCTGCAGACCATCAGGTTGTCCCCAGAGCAACCTCGGGTGAATCCTCACCACCCAAACCAGAGTAACTTCTGCAAAATTCATTTGCCTGGTCCTGGATCCCAAAGGGGTTCCCAGGGCTATGCACAAGCCGGCCTGGGGCAAGCAGGAACCTGTCAACCAGGTGTGAGCTTTACCCTCATCTTTGCCCTAGACTGAAAGTGCTTTGGGACCCGGACCTGTTTTAGCTTTTTGTGAACCATGACGGAGAGGAATTTGGGAGTTCTGAGACAGAGATCAGCAGATATTCCTGCTATAAGCTTTTTAGCCGATTTTGTCCTCATTTCTGATTTTAGAAGAGAGCGATGGATTTATTGTACCACTCCTTCTCCTCTAGAAACCTGCAGAGACCCTGAGCAGACTGTCTGGTGGGGTCAGGGGAACTGCACCCGCAGCTTCCCCACTCCCACCACCCTTCGGGGGAGCTGCCAGGGACCTTTGGGGACCAGCAGGGACCTCTAATACATGACAGCAAACCAACCCACCAATAACTCCGTCCTGGCTGCTGAGTTACCATCTCATTTTAGGCAGGACAGCTTACCAGGATGTGCTATTTATTATCTGCCTGTCTGTGTAGTGGGGATTTTTATTAATTAACTAACATTTGCTAAGACATTATGATGACGGAGGTGAGATGAAGTAAAATCATTAAGCTTTGCTACTGTAATTTATTATCCACAGAGCTCTGCAGATGAAGAACAATTAATAAAGCACCATTGTTTGTAAACAGCAATAAAAATGAATGGAAATGTGGTACTTTAACTTGGAACATTCAAGGCTTTGTTCATGATGAAAGCCACGCTTGTCTCTGTCTATTGAGCAAAGCATTCGAATACACTTGAAGAGCATTTTCCTTTAAAGCATGTGGTTTGACCTTGACTCAGCACAAACCTGGAGCATGATCTCCACTTCAGGCACAGGCTTCACTCCTTCTCAGTGCATGTCAGTGTGAAAAGGCTGCCCACGCACTCGCTGAGGACAGAGGAGTGTTTCTTACACTGACTCCATTGACTTCCCCTTATCTCCCAAAGTTTTAGAGATTTCATTTGCTTTTTGCATGTGCTGTGCAGATGCGGTGAAAAAACTTCAGTTGAAATCCCTTCCTCCTCCCCAGGAAAGGGTCCTTGCAATCCAAACATGCTTACAAACAGCCTACCACATCAACTGAGTTAAAAAAAAATAAAATAGGTCTTTCAAAAGTGGGAAATTAAATAGAAAGTGAAGAAGTTCTGGTTTCACAACTCCTGTGAGTTATTAAGCTAACATTTTAACCACATTAGAAATATAAATCTTCCTGATCGGCTGGCTAATATCCCATTATGCATGCCCCTTTGGACATTAATTGCTAAGCTAGTGATTCATTGACTCAGGGACATTTGCCTGTGCAGTTTGCTCCCTCACCCGGCTGCCACATCCATCCAAGGAGCAGAGCAGCACAAGGGCTGTGAGTTTAAAACTGCCTCCTCACTTGTATAAAAGTGTTCCTGGAAACCCAGAGAAGCAGAAGGGTCCGTGCAAAGCACTCCTGTGGTACACTGACACACAGCCCGTCCCAGCCACGCCGGCTGCCAAAATGCAGGTGAAAAGGTGGGTGCCAGCATGAGAGGATGCCCTGAGCGCTGAGGACCACTCACTGGCGTCACGTCACTCCAAGCAAAGCGCCAGCTGGTCAGAGCAGTAACCTGGCATGAGGGCCAGCGCCCTCCTGATATTGCCCTTCCCTACCCATTTTCCATCATTTACACTTGGTTTGGAAGCAATCTGGAGGCAGGTCTTTTGTTTTGCATTTGTGCAGCACCCACCCCAGGAGTTCCTACCTCCTATTAGCACCATGATGAAGGCGACGATCTCACAAGACTCCTGGGCATTTATCATCGGGGCCCTGCCCAGGACCATGCTCAGTCTCGTGCCACTCCTGAGCGCCCACGCTCCTTTTGGCTACGCTGCTGTGGTGCTCAGGGTTAAGCACCTGCCAAAGTTCATGGCGGAGGAGAGGCCAAAGAGGGGAAGCAGTGACGAAGGTGGCGGAAACAACCGTGTGAGTTAAAGGGTGTATCAGAGATACCAGTAAGCAATATTGTTCTATAATATTGACGAATTTAGATGGCAGCTCAGTTGTTATGAGAGCTGGCCAAAAGGTTTTCAGGAGAAAACTCTTCAGCAGAGGGTTGCTTTGCCAATGAGTTCTTGTTTTCAGGTAGGAAGGCAGGGCTGGAGGAGACCTTCTGAGTCAGCAAACTAGTCTCCTGCAATCACGAGCTGTCTCGCATCTCAACCCTTCCTCCAAGTCTGCTGCAATCCCCGTGACAGCTGCTCTGCAGCTACCCCAGGTCCTCCGTGCCCTAAAGACCTGAAAGCATCTATTTCTGTCTCAATGTATTCATGTGCCGCCTATAACCACTTGCTCTCCTGACACATTTTCTTTCTCACAGCTCCGTCTGCTATCAGAAATCACGCGGACTGCTTTGTGTAAATATTCTTTCTTTTGCTAAGAAAGCCAACAAAGACACAAATGTTTTGAGAACATTAAAAAAATCCAATGATATGAGCAGCTTTTGTAACCAGCTCTGTTATCTTCACTGTTAAGCAAACAGCTTTTAATGAACAGAATTTAATTTCCCCTGTGCCTGTCACAGTGTTCCCACCTTTGATGAAATCAGAAAAAAAAAAAAAAAAGAAATATGTTGAAAGAGTTAAGAACTTTTGGGGGTTTTTTAATCTGAAATCATGAATCTCTTTCCCTTTTGTTTTGAAGTTGTAGCAGTGTTACTGGGATGACTGAGCAGAGCAGGGTTTTGGTTGCTGTATCGGGGTCACCTCCTGCATCGTTCAGCTGCAAACAAGCCTGGTCCCCCGGAGCGCTCGTTGCTCCTGCTCTCAATCAGTGAGATTGGGCTTGATCAGCCCCAACCGGAGCCCTCAGCGACCTGCTGGCTCCCAGCCCTGATGCAGGGCACGGCATTTCGTGGAGTCCGGATCTCAAGAGAGCCCTTCCCCGGCGTTTCTGGGGTCACCAGCCATCCAAAGGAGGCATCTCCGAGGTCCAGGTGTGCAGCAGTGGCTGCCTTCAAGGTGGCTTCCCCACCACGGGCAGGTCTGAAACGGCTTTGCAGCACAGTCAGGGTGTGGGCTTGGCAAGTGCCCTCCGCCCTTTTGGTCAAGGAAAAACAGATGTTCTGCAGAAATGGCTGGATGATCTGCTCCGTCTCGTGACTATTGACATGAACACACCAGACCTTTCATCGGGTCTCACAGCTGAGGCAGGGTCAGAGCATCCCGGCTCCCGACATTGCTGCGAGAGCTGGACTGCAGAGCGCGAGCCTTAACGAGCTCCCTCATTGCTGCAATCAAAAGGCTCTGGTTGCAGCCTGGATGAGGAAGAGTTATACTGGCCAGACCCGAGGAAGCCCCCGCGCTCAGGAGGGGACCAAAAAGTGCCCAGACCCCCATGCCTCAGAGTGGTAAGAGAGTAGGTATGACGCAGAGAGGAGAAGCAAGCATTTGTCTCACCATCCCACCCAGCAGAACATGGAGGGATGTATGAAGGAAAGGTCTCTGGGCTGCAGTGCATTCCCTCCTCTTCCTCATCCCAGAGTTCCTTCCCACAGTGGAAGGAAACTGCTGCCACAGCTTTGAAGAACACTGGTGGTTTAGTGCTTAACAGCCCCTGGCAGCCACCAGACCCAGAGGAGCTCATGGAGGGGCAGCAGTGGGGCCTCTTCAACCCTGCACGTAGGCCAAGCCGGGGCTGTGCAGGGAGCAATCTCAGCCTCTCCCGGGACTGCACTGCCCGACCTCGGTGGAGCATGTTCTGAGTCCTGCTGCAGCCGTCGCTGCTCGCTGCAGCCCTGAGCAAGCACCAAGTTCATCGCCTGTTCAGAGTCAACAGCAGCTCACACTGCAGTTTTTGCGATGGGTTACAGAAGCCATGGCATTTACCAGCTGAGCCTGAATGGCCACCAGGATGGGAGGACAGACCAGTTCCATCTGAGCGTGCACTGCCCACCAAGCCCATGCTATGCAGAGCACTGGGCAAAAGGACCTTTGTGCTTTGGTGATGAGAGCTGGGCAGGTGGGAGCATTGCTGTGACATTTCCACGGGACTGAGAAGCTCCAGCCCTGTGGGAACAGCTCATTCCCGCTGTAGTCCAGGCTGCAGGAACCAGGAGACTCCTGACAGGACTGTGACTGCTGGTGTCAGGTCTCCACGGTCCTCCATATTATAATGATGCAGCAAAAACCCACCCCAAAAGTGGTGCAAAGCACAGCGACCTTCCAGAAGACGATCTGAAATTCTGGCAAGATTCCCCCTGAGCTCTCCCACGCTGCCTCAGCTCCCTTCTCCCCGTGGGTCTTTATGTTCACCTGGGGCACTTCAGTAGTGCTGGTGCTCACTGCACCAAGGTGAGAGTCTCCCCTCTTTCCCATCTTGCCCCCCATGAGATTCGCTGAAGCGGAGGCAGCAGATGAGTTTATCCTGGCAGCCCGCATGGCTGGCTTTGCTGAGGAAGGCAGAGGTAAGGACAAGGGCTCTCCTTGCCGGCCAGGCTGATGAGGAAGTGAAACTCAGACTGTGTACAGATGCACAGAACTGTCCTTCCTGCTCCTCCAGCAATACCGAGCTCTCACTCTTCATGTTTGCACCTGTTTTTCACAATTGTCTGAGGCAGATTGCCACTGACGTCAGGTACAATAAGGTATTATCAATACAACTGGTACATACACCAATGAGAGGAACAAGAAAATCTTCAACAAAGCTATTTTGGTGTTAAAAGATAAATCAAATGTACAGCAGCAGAGCATTGGGCAATCAGCCAGCTGTGTGGGCAGAAAAGGATCTTGAGGTTTGATGTACTTCATGCTGAGCCCTGCTCAGCAGTGCAGTGTTCTTGCAAAGACACAAAACATCCCTATGGGATGCATAGGACGTAGGACACCACTGTCCCTTTACACTCCATACCAGAGTCCTGAATTCAGTTTTGGACATCATGGTTTAAGGGATATGTTTCCCTTAAACACAGGCCAATAAAGCCTTTCCCAACCTCACAGGGCTCTTCGGCATGTAAACACCTTCAGCAGCAAGAGGTGCCAGGGTCTCTCAGCAATGCAAGCTATACCCGTGAAGACAGGAGGACAGACCATCATCTGTGCCAGCATCAAGTGTGGCAAACAGCGCTTTGCCCATCCAGCTATGGTTCGTATACCAGGCCCCAGTCTGATGACCGATGAGGTGTTCACAGTCTAGGCACTGAGATAATGGGTGAAGGAACAAACCGAAGCGAAGCTGTAGGACAGCAAACAAAATCAGCAGCAGTAGGTGATGGTAAATCAGCAGATGTAAGAGCCTTGATGCTCCTCAGCTTAACTCTGCCCAGTCTCTGCTAGATGGACCATTCAGGGAACAAATCCCTGGGAGAAACCAGTAGCAATGAAGGGGCTGATGACCCAAGCCCACATTTCCAGAAATCCCACTACCCTCAGCTTCTGTTGAACCTCTTGTGCAAACCTGTTCCTCCAGGGTGAGAAGTGCTTGGTGCTGCTTTCCAGACCCTGTCCCACGTCCCCCTCACCTGCAGCAGAGCTCAGCATCTGCACCCCCATCCAGGGCACGGGCATTCCCCCATGGGGCAGAAGAGGCGGATGACGCGCTCCCGGATCTGCCTCGTCCTCACCCCATACACGATGGGGTTGAGCATCGGTGGGACCACAACGTAGAGGTTGGCCAGGAGGATGTGAATGTGACTTGGGATGTGGTGGCCAAACCGGTGCGTGAGAAAGGAGAAAAAGGCAGGCACATAGAACATGAGGATCACGCAGAGGTGGGAGCCGCAGGTGCTCAGGGTTTTGCGACGAGCCTCCGGGGACGGAAGCCGAAAGACGGCCCTGAGGATCAGAGCATAAGAGACAGCAATGAGCACGACGTCCAGGCCGGAGGAGAGAAGAGCCGTTGTCAGCCCATACCAGACATTGGCTTTTATGTCAGCGCAGGCCAGGCGGGCGATGCCCATGTGCTCACAGTAGGTGTGGGGCATGACGTTGTGTCCGCAGTATGGCAGCCGCTTGAGGAGGAAGATGGGTGGGAACATGATGCAGAACCCCCGGACAATGGCAGTCACAGCTATTTTCCCGATCGCTGAAGGGGTTAAGGTTGAAGAGTACCGCAGCGGGTCGCAGACAGCCACGTACCGGTCAAACGCCATTGCCAGCAGAACAGACGATTCCACGATGAAGCTGAAATGGGTGAAGAACATCTGTGTAATGCAGGCATCAAAGGAAATTTCCCTGGCACTGAACCAGAAGATCGCCAGCATTTTGGGCACTGTCGTGGTTGAAAGCATGAGGTCAGCAACAGCCAGCATAGCAAGGAAGAGGTACATGGGCTCATGGAGGCTCCTGTCCGTGATGATGACAAAGAGGAGGAAAGAGTTGCTAAACACAGCAGTGATATACATCAGGCAGAAGGGGACGGAGATCCAAATGTGGGACTCCTCCATGCCCGGGATGCCCGTCAGGACGAAGGTGATAGGATCAAAACTGCTTTCGTTGAGCTCGTACATGATGCTTCAGTGCTCCGTGTCAGCCTGACTCTGCTCTGCACAAGAAAGAGAAGGGATAAATAACGCCTGGTGAGCCTGCTGTTAGCCCATGACCACCTACAAATGTGTACAAGTCAATGCATACAATGTCCTGTTTGCAACCACCTTCCAACCTGAGCCATTCCTGAAGGCTGAGGAGTTGACTCGCTGTGTTTTGCTGTACAAAGGAATCTATTCATTCTTTCCTATCAACCCTACAAACTGCGTCTGTAAGAAAAACCACAAAACAGGCCAGGTCCTTTTCTATCTCCACTTTATCCACTGTGACAAAAAGGCTTGTAAAAGTCATAATTACTTGCCTTGTCACTGTCGATGGGCTCTATATCTGTGTGTACCTGGGAAGCCGTGTGTCTTTGTTAGGACTGTGTGTTTCTTCAGGGAGATGAAATAATACAATATCTCACTCTGTTCAGGTCAGTGACCAGTTTATTTCTGAGAGCTCCTTGTACAAACTATTAAGATAGGAATAAAAACTGTACCAGTACCAACACTGATAAGTGTCTTGGATGTGGCTGACATTCAGCTACCACCTCTGAAGGTTGTGACCACCCCTGAAACTTCTGCTGGACGTGTTACTCCCTGTATTTCCACCTGTATAAACATGACCACCCATTTGCAAGCACTGCAAAGTGGTTTTTGTGCCTCTCCCCCATCCCACAGGGATTTCAGAGACGCAAACACTGGAAAATGCCAAGGGGGAAAGGGGAGAGCTGGGCTGGACTTTCAGCCCGTGCCCAGACTTTCTGAATGCCCTGGGGCAACTCTCTTGCCTGCCTTTTCCTTCATTCCTTTTCCTCTCCGTATAGAGAGGCAAAGACATGGTGGGCTGCACAGCACGATCTTTGGACAAAGAAATGCTGGCCCAAAATGCAAGGCAACAAGTGCCATCAGGGCAGCCCACCCTGTGTCATGGTAACACTCTGAAGAGTGCCAACTTCTGCGCGGATGCTCGGCCGACGCGGGACTGTGGCAGCCTCTGAGCTCAACCTCCTGCAGTTTTCCCAGCTCCCGAAGTGCCAGGGTAGCCCGAACACAGAGCAGAGTCCCGCTGAGGGCTGGTCAGCCTGAGAGTGTTCTTGCAGATTTGGATGACGCAAACAAGCCAAGCCTGCAGAGCCCGCTATGGACGCTTTGCCATGAGAAGGGCTTTGAGGAGAAGGCTGCTGGTTTCATGTGCTTCCCCACATTGTGCCCATTTGCAGCCCCACCCCATCCCCCGTGGGTGCTCTATCAGACACTAGAAAAAGCCAAGGCCAGGGTTGGGATGCAGGAAAATTAGTTTAATTTGGACCAAAGCTAAACCTTCCTTCTTCAGACCTGCTTGCAGCCTGGTTTATTTTTATTGCAAACTGCAGGTACCTAAGTGCAAGACGTGTTTGCATTTCTAAGCGTTTCCATTAAGAGGGATTCTTCTCCTCTATGAACCAAAAGCCCACTGAAAACATCAGTCAGTCTAGAAAAGATCTTCAGCTCATCACAAATGTTTATCCAATTGCCTCTTCCACTTTTAAAACCACGTAATTCAACAGAGGTGAATAAAGATAGACCAGGTCTATAATTGTAAATTAAATCAGCCTGGGAATGTTCCCAGGCACCGATGCCAGCCGATGCCTGACTGCATATGGCTTACAAAGCAGTTCAGCAAGACTTTACACCTCCAGTTCTTAGCGACAGGGAAATATATTTATCTCACATGCTGTTTTACTTCCTTTCCTTCTTTTCAAACAAGAAAGCAGTGCCCCAAACACCAGTGTTTAATATAAAATGACTCACCAAGGACCAGCCCCAAGGAGGAACGAGGAACCTCAGCCCTGATCAGTGCAGAGCTGCAGGGGAGCACAAATCCCCGTCTGTACTGCCGAGGGCTGGGGACATTAATCCTTCCCCCTCCTGAATCCCACAAGGAACATCAGCCCGTCGACTTCGGGAAGTTTAAATGGCTAGTGCATTAAAGATTAACCCCAGTTAACACTCCCAGGTGAGTCAAGATATTTCCTGCTTTTCCATCATTTGCATTGCAAGTGTTTTCACTCTGCCCCTGCCCAGGCACTGGCTACATCTCCTGAGCGCGGTGAGGACTCAGGGGGGAGATGGGCACGGCACACTGCCCGAGCAGCACTCCCAGCCTCCAGAGGAGCATCTCTGACCTCCAGGAGTGTTTTATCCCCCACAGGGTGAAAATTGCCCTGTTGTACTGGCAAAACCTCCCAAAAGAGCCTCTGCGTTTTTCTCACGCTGCCCCGTGCTGCTGCAGGAGGGGCTCCTCTCCCTGCCCGCCTCCGGCCCGTGGTCAATGATCCACAAACAGCGAAGCCTACGAGGGGCTGTGAGCACAAAGCTGCATTGATGGCGCTGCAAAGCAGAGAAGGCTGCAGAGATTTCTACCCAGACTGAACTGCTAGTCTGAACTGGCATCAGCTGGAAAAACAGGAACACCACAGTTGCATAATTTATAATATACTGTTATTGCAAAACAATTTTTAAAGTAGAGAATGGTGGCCAAAAAAAAAAAAAAAGGTGAAACAATAGCTCCATCTGTTCAAAGGATGCAAAAAATGAATTAAAAGATTATCTGAAAATACTTTGCCTGCGACCAACATGTTGAAGATCCATTAATGCAGCAGAAAAAGGGGTCTGAATACATAGGACTGCATGAATGAATGTGGGTTTTTTTCATCCCAGGACCAAATCAAAATGATTGAAAGTAATTGTTTGGGGGGGGAAGGGGAGGGTGTTGATGAAACAAAGGAGTATGGATTCTATATAACTTGGCCTGCAACAAAATGTTCATCATTGGGTGATTTCTTGTTTTGTTTCAGTGCTGTAGTGCCTCAGGTTCAGAAATAATACATACCCAATACAGGCAGACAGAAAAGAGATGCCTCTCTGGGTTTTTAGCAGTCATATATAAATACAGATCCTCTCCCTCCGCCAGACCACCCTGCTCTCATCTCCTGAGCCCTCACTGCCGGAGCTCCGATTTTATCTACCTGGAAAACACCCAGCGAGTTTTCTGGGTGCCGCTTGTGCCATTAGTAACAGCAATCACACTGGGTCCTGCCCAAAGCCCTCTTTGCTCCTGAAGGTGGATTTGCTTCTGAAACGTTGCAGTAATTCCCAATTTAACATCTGCTGCCAGAGAGCGGACAGACCCCTGCAGCACCCACTGGGACGGGCAGGGAGGACACACGAATACCCCCGGGTCTGGGGGCTGCCCGTGCCCCTGGGCCGTCAATGCCAGTCCCAGGGGATGGACCCCAGTGCCTCATTGGGGCTTGGGCAGTCCTTGCTGCGACAGCGGGGTCAGGCAGGAGAAGACCTGTGGTGTGAAGGGCAGGGATCCTGCAAATGGGGACAAGATATCACAGGATCATAGAATCATGGAATGGTTAGGTTGGAAGGGTTCTTAAAGACCATCCAGTTCCGCCCCCAGCCCTGGGCAGGGACCCCTCCCCCCAGCCCCGTCCAACCCGGCCTTGGACACCTCCAGGGATGGGGCAGCCACAGCTTCTCGGGGCAGCCTGCGCCAGGGGCTCACCGCCCGCACAGGCAGCAATTTCTCCCTCACATCTCACCTCAATCTCCCTCTGTCAGTGCCAAACCGTTCCCCCTCGTCCCATCGCTCCCCTCCCTGACCCAGAGTCCCCCCCAGCTCTCCTGGAGCCCCTTTAGGCACTGGAAGGGGCTCTGAGGTCTCCGCGGAGCCTTCTCCTCTCCAGGCTGAACCCCCCCTCTCCCAGCCTGTCCTCCCCGCAGAGGGGCTCAGCCCTCGCAGCATCTCCGGGCCCTCCTCTGACAACTCAGCATGGGCCACAGTGGGGGGATAAGCTTTGCCCAGGCAGGGCTTGTGCTTCTGCCCCACCAGGATGGTGGGGAGGAGGATGGGATGTGCCTGCCATCCCTGGAGCAGGAGCACCGTCTCCTGTAGAGGTTGACGTGGGGCTTTCCTCTACATTAATGCTGTCATTCTGCCATATGATGGACCACAGAATGAAGAGTTCGAGGGCATGACAAGGAAACTCGAATTCTGTGGGAATGGTCCAACACTCCTGAACAACTCCATGTTTGCAGAACCCAGGACAACTCTTGAGGAGGGCTTGTGTGCCAGAAAACCCACCCATTTTCTGTCAGCCGGTCTGGTAATCATTCTCCCGTCAGACAATGCCTCGTGTCTGGACACCTGCAGGTGCCGGAGATCTTCCCAACCCCCATGGAAAGTTCATCTTATCAGTGTATGGTTTTTAATTTCCTTTTCATTTCTCTCCCTGTGGTTTCTACAGAGCAGAGCTGGCCCAAAGCCTTTCAGACCAAGGAAGAGCCGTTCCACCTCTCAGCTGTTAGAAATGGGGAGGAATTTGGATTTCATGGATTTCACATCAGAGGGTATTTTTAAGAAAATGTGGGGTACTCTTTAGCTACGCATTAATTAGACGCAGCTGAAAATTCATGTGTCTTCCCCAAAAAATGTCTCTCTACCTACTGCTAGTGAGGGATAATAGGAGAACACTACAAAAATACTAAAGCTGCAGGTTAAAAATGCTTTCTTCTTGCCAAAACCTGTGCGCATAAGGGCAGACACCATAGCAGAGAGCTCAGGCTGCCAGCACGTTCGTTCATCCTCATGTCCAGGCAGTTGCCCCAAAGCTGCCATGCACCAGGCAGCGAGTACCCAACGTCTGCAGGGGTGGAATTGCTGCTCCACCTCAGGTTTCTGGAAACCCTTCCTTTATATCGCAGTTATTTGTTGTCCAGAAAGGAGGAGATGTAATAGCAGCCTGCCAATGTGTGACAGGGTACTGGGAACAGGCAGGGATGCTGCCGACCCTGGGGGAGGCACGAAACAAAGATCAGTATTTATTACTGGGGTCAGTCACTGGGAAAATACTGGGAAGTTCAGTTCAGAGGTGAACACCTTCCAGAGGGACTGGAGTCTGCATCACGGGGGATTTAAAAATCGGGTTAGGTGAACGCTGATCAGGAATGACATAAAATTGAAAGCGGAGACAAACACAAGTCAGAGGTCTCCACCCCAGAAACTTGTGTTTTGGCTGCCAAGAAAGCCAGGCATGGGGAAGGCCAGAGAGACAACTTCTCTGTGCCAGGCCCTCACTGTGTCTGTTTGCCAATATTATCTGATTCTGCCGTGGCACCTGATGAACCGACTCGCCAAAAGCACATGGGTGACCGTGGAGGCAAAGTCGGGCAGCGCCGCAGCAGCACAGGCTGCGGGGTCCAAGGCCCAAAGAGCATCACCTCTTGGAGATGTGCACACCTCGGACAACGGGGCCTTTTCCCCACCTACAGCGATGAGGGCACTGGTGTAAACACCTGGGGAGCAGCAGCAGAAAGCATCTGCACAGCCCCACACTGGACACAGTCCAGCGCGATCCCTGGGAGCTGGCTTGGCTTAGAATCATAGAATTTTCTAGCTTGGAAGGGATCTTCAAGATCATTGAGTCCAACCGTTAGCCCAGCACTGCCAAACCCACCACTAACCCACGTCCCTCAGCACCACGTCTGCCCATCCTTTAAATCCCTCCAGGGACTGCGACTCCACCGCTTCCCTGGGCAGTCTGTTCCAGTGCGTGACAACCATTTTGGTGAAGAAATTTTTCCTAATTTCCAATCTAAACCTACTGTGGCACAACCCGAGGCTGTTTCCTCTTGTCCTATTGCCTGTTATGAGCGAGAAGAGGTTGACCCCCACCTCTCTACAACCTCCACATTGGGGATTTGTGGAAGTGAGGGCTGACACCCGAGGTGGGGCATCCTCAGCCCTTTGAAAGTCATGGGCTATGCGTGGCCGGGCTCCGGTCTGACACAGCCGTTGCCCCTCGGCTCCTGGACAGAGAGGGTCGTCTGTGCCAGGGGCTGCAGCCAGGCAGGTCCACCAGCACCAACACCTTCTCCTGCGTGGGTGGTGGAGCAGGCACCCACGTCATGTGTTTTGCTGGTTCTTCCACTCTCGTGACAGGACTGCAGGCAAGCAAACAGAAATCGTGGAGGTGCCAGCCTGTAAAAGCAGCAGGTTCATCCTCCTGGCTGCAGAACCACCTCATCCCCCATCAGCCGGCAGGGAAACGGGGCACAGTCAGGGAAGGAGCCACTGTCTGCAGTAGGACAAGATGAGTAACTCCTGAAAGCGCTCATTTTCCTCCCCTGGTGCCTGAAATGACTAGTGCAGGAAAAGATATTTTAAGTTGAGTTTAATCTGTCTCAAACATTCACATGCATATATGGAAGAAGGTTGTGTTCGCTTTCCAAGTTTTTCCCAAGAAAAATGACATCACAACTTAGGTCCTCTGTCACAGATTTAAACAAACCAGTTTTAAAGACCAAAGGGTAATCTTGCCAGCAGTAGATCAGAATTATACTTATTTCAGAAACTATTGGGCATTCATTTATTTCAGCTCCTCAAAACGTTTTAACAGCTGAAGTATTTCTAATCAAGTGCAACGGTAACCTCATTTCACAGGGTAACCTGAATCCCCTTTCCCTGCCATGTAAAATTATTTCATGTGAAACACCGGCTTTTTTTAGTGTTACCATTATTTCTCTGAAATCTGATATGGCAAATGATGGAACGAAGGAGTACACAACCTCTTCTCACTCTCTTAAATTTGCTTTCTTTTTCTTTTCCTACAACTGCATGTCACTCGGAGGCCGCGGGGCTGCATGGCACATCCAGCACCAGGAAGGTCTCCCAGCCTTCGCTCTGCCCGCTGACCTGCTCCCTCAGCTGCCACACTTCACCAGCTGGCTTCAGCCTCCATAACATGAAATTAATGTTTTTTGCACTCAATTCCTAACATAATTGTTAATTTTTTTGCCCAGTAGGAACTACAGAGTCCACAGCAACAGGGGGATTCAAAAAGAAGCTACAAAAAGTAATTGTCTCCCGTGAACTGGTTCCTGCTGTCAGCACCGAGCAAGCTGTCTTCCTCCAGTGTTCACCATGCAGCATCGGAGCTCGGGCTTGGCTGGACACTGGGCCGGAGGACACCAAGACGCGGTGCCAAGCAAAGCAACATCTCCTCCAGCGACTCTCACACTACAGGCAGCTCTGGGAAACACCCAGGCAAAAAAAATGCAACCATCTCCTTCCATGGAGCACACTCAAAACCAGCTGGTGGCCCTGGGTGTGCCCAGCACCCCGTTCCTCTTGCAACGCACCGGAAAAAGCTCCAGATGAGCTGTCCCAGGCATCTACGGCTCCATGTATGAGCCCAGCAGGCTCAGCCAGTGCCTGCACTGAGGGCTGTTAGCTGATGGATGCAGCTGCAGTACAGAAACGGGCTCTGTTCTACCATACCTGCTGCAGGGAATATCATCCGGACCAATCAAGGTTGTAGAGAGGTGGGGGCAGATCTCTTCTCCCAAGGAACAGGTGATAGGACAAGAGGAAATGGCCTCAAGTTGCACCAGGGGAGGTTTAGATTGGATATTAGAAAAAATTTCTTCACGGAAAGGGTTGTCAAGCACTGGAACAGGCTGCCCAGGGCAGTGGTAGAGTCGCCGTCCCTGGAGGGATTTAAAAGATGGGTAGAGGTGGTGCTGAGGGACGTGGTTTAGTGGTGGGCTTGACAGTGCTGGATTGATGGTTGGACACGATGATCTTCAAGGTCCCTTCCAACCTGATGATTCTATGATTCTATGAATATTATTTTAGTTCACAGCCCTTTAATTTGGGATGAGCTTTGGCCTCCTGCCTGACACGCCACGCTCTGAACACATTCCCAGCGCCCTTTCAGCACCAAAGCCCAGGATTTATTTCGGGGAGCCTCCACCCTCCCCTGCCCTTGTAGGTGCCCTCTGGACGGACATACACAGCCACGGGGTCCCCAGGGCGCCAACGGCCCTGGCAAGGGGATAGCAGAGGGTGGGATGTGCATAAGCCATCACAGAGACCCCCTGAGCATCCCCTCCCAAGCCTGGATGGCACAGGGGGCTCGGTGCTGCTTCCCCATCGCCGCACACAGCCGGACGCGCGCAGGCAGCATTCAAGTGCCCCGGTCCTGCCTCTGTCCCCACCTCTGCTCAGTACAGCTGTGAGGTCCCGGTCCTCATTGTGGGGTGATAGAGAAGGCTTTTCTACAAGGATTCCCACCTCGTTAGTCCTGGAGGGCACAAAACACAATTTTTTTGGCCAAAATGAGGCAGAAGCAGGCTATAAACATCTAGTGAGAATATGGGCAAACCAAAGGGAGGGGGTGGGCAGGGGTCTGCATTGCCATTTGTTGGAAATAAAGATCTCGGCACCACTTTGAACGCACTCTCGCTGTGCCCCAGCACAGGCCAAGGGTGTGCGGGTAAACGCAGCCGGGCAGTGGGGCATGGAGAGCGATGCTCCTGCCCAGAGCTCTCGCCCACTGCAGGCTCATGCCGGGAGCATCGTCAGCTGGTCTGCAAACCCCTGTGACACCAGTTTAGGCTATTTCTATTCAAGTCAATGGAGAAAGCTCTGTGCTTGCTTCTCCCCTCTCGGAAGCGCGCACAGAGGGATACTGTGGCCAGCTGGAAACCCTGCAAACTACAGCGCTGCGCAGGAACGCACTGTGAATATTTCCCAGCACTCTTTACCTAAAGAGCAACACACAGACGGTGAGATACATGAACTGGGGGACGATGCTCCCGCTGATCACAGACAAGGCTGCCACGGGATTACTGCTGCTGGGACGCGGCTCGGTCTGGGATGAAATCTCCCCTCATCCCTCCCAAATTTGGAGAGGGTCTGAGCAAGCTCCCAGCTCATCACCTCCCCAGGCTGGTACGGCCAAGGCCAGGCTTCACCCTGTGGAGGGAGATGGGAGTGCTTGAGACTCCAGACTGTTTAAAAACATGAGGATACCGTTATCTTCCACCCCTCTCGCAGCTCCCCTGGTACGCAGAGCTTTGCGCCAGCCGAGTGTGGCAAACAGCCCATCAGCGGTTTCAGGCTTGGGGCAAGTGGTGGCCCATTCAGCCTTGCAAAACGTCCGTACGAGAGGGACCCGGCAGAGCCGGTGACTGCCTGCGCTCTGGCATTCTCCATGGCACCGCCACAACGCGAAACACAAGTTTTGCCTTTAAAATCCCCTTATCTTCTGTGGTAACTTCCATGGCAGGAAATTAAGGCACCCTGTTTGTCACCCCTCCAGGGCCCCTTTCCCCTGGGGCATGTCCCCCTCCTCCTCCAGACCCAGGGAATGCCTCCCCGTGGCTCTTGGGGTGAGAAAGGGGCTGGAGGGAGAGCCCCTGGGCTTGCAGAAGGATCTAAGATCGTGGGAGGGAAACAGCTCTTCTACAAGGGATCATAACACCCACAGTAGCCATGGAAATTTTCAATGGGATCCATGCAAAGAATTAGAAACGTTTCTTTTGTCTCTCTCCTTACGCATCGTGCATTTCAAAGTGCATCATTTAGATTCCCCTCACTGCTCGCTGTAGGAAGGAATTTGAATTATGCTGAGCTATCCAAGGCAAAAGTTGGGTTTCCTCCAGGGTAGGCAGCAATTCCTTCCGCAGCCAGTAACGATGTCCCATCCTCGCTGCCCGCCCTGCCGGCACCAAGCCACCCTGTCCAAGCCGGAGCTGTACAGCAAACAGAGGATGTGCCGCTGCTGCTCTGCAAACACGGGGCTGAAACAAGGAGCTCTGGCTGTCCTCCCCACCCGGGGACACTTCCCACCACGGGCCAGTTTCCAGCTGCCCCCTCTGTGGCCACTGCCTCCCGTGCTGTGGCCACCCCAGAGTGAGTGGCCGGGTGTCCCCAGGAGACATCCAGGGCAGCCCCCAGCCACGTGTCACATCCCACCCCATGCCAGCGTGGGTACCGGCGGGCTTCAGTGGGCAGGAGCCCTCCTTGAGGGGTGCAGCATGCATCCCTGGGGGATGCCCGGGCGTCCAGCATCACTGTGGGGTGGAGGGAGGCCCTGGAGCAAGGAGGGAGTCCCAGGAATAGAGGCTGTCACCGGGAGGAGCAGCACACAGAGGAGCCCCCTGCTCCCCCAGGCAGATGGGTCACACATGGGGGACTTCTCTGGAGCTGCTCTGGGGAAGGGTGGCGAGTGGCTCGATGAGCAAGGAGCCCTGAGGAGCTCCTTGGGGTGCTCCAGCCTGCAGAGAAGAGGCCAGACATGGACAGCACTGTTCACAGGCGACCAGAAAAAGGCCAAGCATTTGGAGAGTGAGCTCTAGAGGTCTCTGCGAGGCAAGAAATGCCGCAGCCCTGCAGCCCTGACAGCCGGGTGCTGCGGGGCTTGTGTGGGCATCGCTGGCCCGGGTCAGGCAGGTGCAGCCCTCGCCCAGGGGGTCAGAGCCCCCAGGGCCCAGCCAGGACGCTGCGCTGAGGGGAGGACCAAGGGAGGTCCAAGGGAGGAGAAGAGGGACGTTGCACTGAGGAGGACCAAGGGAAGAGAGGACAAGGGGTGCCACAGGCGTGGGGCACAGTGGCTGGAAAGTTGCTTGGCAGAAAAGGACCTAGGGGTGTTGCTCGACAGCCAGCTGAACATGAGCCAGCAGTGTGCCCAGGTGGCCAAGAAGGCCAACAGCATCCTGGCCTGTATCAGGAACAGTGTGGCCAGCAGGACTGGGGCAGCCATCATCCCCTGTACTCGGCACTGGTGAGGCCCCACCTCGAGTACTGTGTTCAGTTTTGGACCCCTCACGACAAGAAAGACATTGAGGGGCTGGAGCGTGTCCAGAGAAGGGCAGCGGAGCTGGTGAGGGGTCTGGTGCACAGGTCCTGTGAGGAGCGGCTGAGGGACCTGGGGGTGTTCAGCCTGGAGAAGAGGAGGCTGAGGGGAGGCCTTATCACTCTCTACAGCTCCCTGAAAGGAGGGGGCAGCGAGGGGAGGGGGGGGGTGTCGGTCTCTTCTCCCAAGGAACAGGTGATAGGACAAGAGGAAACGGCATCAAGCTGCACCAGGGGAGGTTTAGATCGGATATTAGGAAAAAATTCTTCACCAAAAGGGTTGTCAAGAACTGGAACAGGCTTGAGTCACCATCCCTGGAGGGATTTAAAAACCATGTAGATGTGGCACTTAGGGACACGGTTTAGTGGTGGACTTGGCAGTGTTAGGTTAATGGTTGAACTCGATGATCTTGAAGGCCTTTTTCCATGTGGAAGGTCTACGCGTGGTTTAGCCACAGCCGGCTCAGCCCTGCCCTGGAGCGAGACCCTGTGCAAAACCTCTGCGTCTCCGCAGCCTCTCGGTCTGCTGCCGGGGCTGCAGCCGCCCAGGGGGCACAAAACCTGCGCAGAGGCACCACCTGCGCTGATCTGGTCTCAACCTAAAGACAAAAGCAGAGACACTGGAGAGGAAACAAGATTTCAAAGGAGTTGAGAAAGCAGCTCTTATAACGCACGTCGCCACCATCTCCACTCTGACCTTCTCGGTGCTCGTCACCCCAGGGACGGTGGTGCCAGGAGCGAGCCCGGCAGTGTGGCAGCCAGCAGGCAAGGCGGACGTGCCGGGTTGGGCTCCGTCCCCGCTCCCTGCCCCACACAGGGCAGCCTCACCTGCTGCCTTTCCCACGCTGAACTCGGCTGCCCACACCGCGGCACAGGCAGTCACACCAACACAGCGGGCCATGACATGGTTTCCAAGGTTTTTTTAATCATTTCTTATTCATCACACAGGCCCTTTTCCTCCCAGCACCTGCAATGTGCAAGGAAGGGACTTTCCTCTTCCCACCTCGGTGCACCTGGGTACAGAAAACCTGAAATCTGCCCTGGATGAGACTTGCCCTCCTCTGCTGTGGCTCAACCCCATCTAAGGACAGACCCTCTGGGCTGATGAAGTTTCTCTTCCCCATCCACATGGCAAGCCAAGCACATCCTTAGGCTCCAGGGAGACCTCAGAGCCCCTTCCAGTGCCTAAAGGGGCTCCGGGAGAGCTGGGGGGGACTCTGGGTCAGGGAGGGGAGCCATGGGACGAGGGGGAACGGTTCAGCACTGACAGAGGGAGATTGAGGTGAGATGTGAGGGAGAAATTGTTGCCTGTGCGGGCGGTGAGCCCCTGGCGCAGGCTGCCCCGAGAAGCTGTGGCTGCCCCATCCCTGGAGGTGTCCAAGGCCGGGTTGGACGGGGCTGGGAGCACCCTGGGCTGGGGGAGGGGTCCCTGCCCAGGGCAGGGGGGGGCACTGGGGGGGCTTTACGGTCCCTTCCAACCCAAACCCTTCTGTGATTCTAAACTCGGGGCCGCACACTTTGCTACCAGACAGAGGACCCTTTGCAGTGACGGCGGATGCTCCCCACACCCCGTGGACAGAGCCCCTCGCAGCAGCAAGGTGGCTGAGCACATGCCACCGGCTGGCCCAGGACACATCCCCGCTGTGGCCAGGCAGACCCGGCTGCTTGTTGTGTTCAAAGAATAGGTCAACAGGTCAGCGCAGGACCCCAAGCCCTTCTGGCACTGCCCGCAGGGGTGCAGCTCCCCAGGGTGAATGCCCTGGTGCACGAGAGGGTCACACGGGCACCCGAAGCTGTTCCTGCACCAGCAGCCACCGTGCACCTCGTCCATTGCCCTGCCTGCTGCTGGCTCGGCCAGCCCCACCACAACCTTCCTGCAGAAAACATGGAAGCACCACTGGGACCTGCGTGGCTGCATTCCTGCAGGATAAGTCCCACCTGAGGGCTGAACTGAACCTCCTCGGGGTGGCACAGCCAGTGCGACACTGGCTCTGAGTGGGAGCAGAAGGTCCTCCAGCCCTGGGAGCCCTGGTAGGGATGGTCCTTGGTGTGGATGTGCTGGTGGCTCTGCAGGGAGGGGTGCGAGAGAAAGACCCCCCTGCAGTCCACGCAGGGAATCATAGAATCATAGAATGGTTTAGGTTGGAAGAGAGCTTGAAGATCATCCAGTGCCCCCCCCTGCCCTGGGCAGGGACCCCTCCCCCAGCCCAGGGTGCTCCCAGCCCCGTCCAACCCGGCCTTGGACACCTCCAGGGATGGGGCAGCCACAGCTTCTCGGGGCAGCCTGCGCCAGGGGCTCACCGCCCGCACAGCCAACAATTTCTTCCTCATAGCTCATCTCAATCTCCCCTCTTCCAGTGTGAAGCCATTACCCCTTGTTCTATCAAAAGGTCTTGTCCAATGGCCACAGGGGGCAGGGGGGAGCCGGCAGGCAGTGGAGCAGGGCTGGTGGTGTGGGGGGCCATGGGGTGCGCACTGGTGCCCGGCCAGTGCTGCCTTGTGCAAGCAGCTCCTGCTGCAGGGGATGCAGAGGAGGAGGGTGGCGGAGAGATGGTGACCTCCGAAGCTCTGGTGCAGATGAAGGAGCACTCCGCCTGCTCCCGCAGGGACGCCACGACCCCAGACCACCATTCGAAGCCTGTATTCCCCGTTATTTTGCACAGCAGCGGCAGGTGGTCACGGCCAGCTCTGACGCCGCATCATGGCCACGTGGAGCAGGAGGGACAACCAGAGCTGAGCTCCCAGCTGCCACGAGAGCAGCACCAGCTAAGGGAACATCAAAGATGCCCCAGCTGTGATCTGGTTCACACCAGCTCTTCCGTGGGAACGTGGTGTCCTGCTGACACTATGAGTTTGGAAATCTCCAAAATTTCCAAACCTTTTCGGGGGAGGGGGGCCTCATAGCCCCACCTGCACCCCCACCGCTAACAGGGACGCTGAAAGGAGGAACTGTAAAAACCCAGCGGAGACAGGGTGCTGAGGCTGAGCAGAGCTCAGGCACGAGCAGGGCAGGAGCGGTTGTTTGGACTCCACAGAAATGGCGTCTGGGCAGATTTCAGCAGAAAACAGCTGCCGCGACTCTCCCAAAAGCCACCTTTGCAGATCAGCCCCTCACTTCAGCGCTGGGCTTTCTTCTCCTAGCTTTCACTTCATCTCCAAACCCAGATCACTAAAAATGCCTGCAAAGAGATCAGAGGCACACACAGCTGAACTCTGCATCGACCGAGTTGGTTTTATTTGTTTTTATTCTGCTTCTCTTTCAGAGGGAGGGGAAACGGTTCACACCAGAAACTGGGATCAGAAGGAACCTCCTGCTCCACAGCCAAGGCTGGGCTTGGCCGTCCCAGTGGGAAAACTGAAATCCTCCCTCGGTTCTTGTCCAAATGCACAGTGTTTGTTTTGTGTTTCTCTTTTCAGCTACAGAACCTCACCGAGCAATGCCCAGCATATATTTAACCTTTAAGTGTTTTCTCCCAGGGAGCAGAGCACGGTGAGTGCGGGGAGGCAGAACACGGTGCTCACAGCTTATAATAGCTCAGTGGCAAACACTGCACATCCCCGAGGTCAAGAGAACAAAGATGTGGAGAAACAGCCGCACTGATGCTCAATGTTATTTTTGCTCTGGATCATCTTCCCTCTGAGAGAGCTTTCCCCACACAAGGTGGATATTACATGGCACAGCCAGGGGACGTGGGGCTGGAGAGTAGGGCCACCACCAGCAAAGGCTCAGCTTTATTTTCTGACCTCTCCACTCACAAACCACCATGGACCTTAAAGCCCACCCAGTGCCACCCCCTGCCCTGGGCAGGAACCCCTCCCACAGCCCAGGGTGCTCCCAGCCCCGTCCAACCCGGCCTTGGACACCTCCAGGGATGGGGCAGCCACAGCTTCTCGGGGCAGCCTGCGCCAGGGGCTCACCGCCCGCACAGGCAAGAATTTCTTCCTCACATCTCACCTCAATCTCCCTCTGTCAGTGCCAAACCGTTCCCCCTCGTCCCATCGCTGCCCTCCCTGACCCAGAGTCCCCCCCAGCTCTCCTGGAGCCCCTTTAGGCACTGGAAGGGGCTCTGCGGTCTCTGCGGAGCCTTCTCCTCTCCAGGCTGAACCCCCCCTCTCCCCGCCTGTCCTCCCCGCAGAGGGGCTCAGCCCTCGCAGCATCTCCGGGCCCTCCTCTGGCCCCGCTCCCCCAGGGCCGTGTCTCTGCTGTTGGGACCCCCCGAGCTGGAGGCAGCGCTGCAGGGGGGGCTCCCCAGAGCGCAGCAGAGGGGCACAGTCCCCCCTCGCCCCGCTGGCCACGCTGCTGGGCATGCAGCCCGGGGTGCCGGGGGCTCGCTGGGCTACCAGCGCATGTTGCCGGCTCATGGCCAGCTTTTCCCCCCCAGCACCCCCAAGCCCTTCTCCTCAGGGCTGCTCTCCATCCCTCCATCCCCAGCCTGTGCTGGGACCGGGGGCTGCCCCCACCCAGGTGCAGGACACTGCACTTGGCCTGGTTGAACCTCATGAGGTTCACGCGAACCCACCTCTCCAACCTGTCCAGGTCCCCTGCATGACATCCCTTCCCTCCAGCACGCTGGCAGCTCCAGAAAGCTTGCTGTCATTGGCAAACTTGCTGAAATTACCAGCACAGCCCTGGCCCCATCTCTGTGGGAGTGCACAGTGGTCGTGACACCAGCACGGCAGCACATCAGACCCCTGCGAACACAAGGGTTTGCGAGAGGCATCACGCAATCTTGTTTGGAGTGCATTCAATCAAGAATAGGTTTCACTTCCTTACATTAAGAATTTATTTTCTGACCAAAAGATAGAAAATACTTAAGACTTAATCAGGACAAAATACGTATGCTAAGATGGGAAGTAATTACTATTAACAGCGTCATTATCACTGCTGAGCTATCCCTCAGCAAAGCTTGAGTTCAATAACAGCACACAGGCACTCACACCTTCAGAAGCAACAGGGATTTACCGGCCGTTTAGACGATATCAGCAGCTGAAATGTCCGTCCATGGCTCATTGCTTTTTGCAGACTGATCCTCCGCATTCTTTGTTGTGATTTCTAGCAATACAGAGGTTTGAGTCCATTTATATGGACAAAGCATTCCTCCCACACAGTTCATTTTAGCAACCCCTTTCCTATTGTCATTCCCAAACTGATTCCAGTAAAATGGCAAAACCATCCCTCTGTAGTGAGGATGTCATGTTCTGACATCCTTCTCTCCTCCCCAGGTTCGGCAAGTGCCACGCTCACCTCTGTGCTGGCAACCTTGCCCATGCTGTAGGATCAGTCTAGCGTCCTCCAAAGCATGGATGGGCCAACAGGATCCAGCAGGTCCTTTGGCCACTGCTTCCCGATTCAAGGGTTTGTGAAGTGCTTCCTGGGGCATATGACAGACATGGAGAATCATGGAATCATGGAATGGTTCGGGTGGGAAGGGACCTTTAAAGGCCATCTAGTCCAACCCCCTACCATGGGCAGGCACACCTCCCACCAGCCCAGGGTGCTCCCAGCCCCGTCCAACCCGGCCTTGAACACCTCCAGGGATGGGGCAGCCACAGCTTCTCGGGGCAACCCGGGCTGGGGACTCACCACCCTCCACGTAAAACATTTCTTCCTTAGATCTAGTCTGAATCTCCCCTCTTTCAGTTTAAGGCCATCACCCCTCATCCTATCGCAACAGGCCCTGCTAAAAAGTCTGTCCCCAGCAGAAGCTGCTCCCAAGGCAGAGGGAAACCCTGTGAAAAAGCTGTGCATTTCCATGTCACCAGAGACTGTTGGTCGTGCCACAGGATGCGATAGGACACAGTGACAGAGCCAGAATCAGGGGAACAGCACGGGCTGGGGATAGGAAACGTGCCGGTTGGTAGGAGATGGTCGCTGCTTCACCCTGCAGACACGGAGGCTCATGCGCCTCTGCAGCCACCGCTTGTTGGGATCGTCCTTCTCTGCCTGGACCCTCATCCCTGCCTTGGACAGCCCTTAGCAACGAGGACAATTTGCATGGGTGATCCTTGGCCGTGGTCCCCGCAGAGCCCAGGCACGAGGGTCTGGAGACCACACGCATCACTGCTCCACCAATCTCTTTGGCTTTCACACATAAGTGATGGGGTTCAGCATGGGGGTACAGCCATACGGAGGTGTGGCAGGGATGCTGTGACCACCAAACCGGTGGGTGAAGAAGGAGAAAACGCCGGCGTCTCTATGATCATCAAAATGGTGCTGTGGTGGGAGCGCTGGTGCTGATCGCCTGGAGACGGGCCCCTGGGGGGGCTGGAGGACCCTGAGAATCAGTCTGCAAGAGACAGCGATAATCCCCGCTGGCAGACGGGCGACTGTTCAACCACCCACAGCATTGACTCCTCCACTCGCACGGGCCAGCCCAGCGACACCCAACACTCACTGCGGGAATGAGGGACAATGCGGCTCCTGCAGCACAGCAGCCACCTCTGAAGCGGAAAAGCGATGGGGAGGATGATGCAGAGGCTGCTGGCAAAGCTGCCACCTCCGTCTCCGTGGGACCGAGAGGGTCAACAAAGTCGTGTGTCTCTCTGGAGATTGCAGATGGCAATGTCCCAATCAAATGCTGTGGGCAGCACAATCGCTGACTCCGCAACAAAAGTAAAATGAACAAGAAGCACCTGGGCAAGGCAGGCGCTGAAAGACATGTCCCTCACCCTGGCCCAGAAAACAGCCAATGTCCTGGGCACCGTGGAGGTCAATAACAGCAACTCTGCTACTGCTAACGCAGAAAGAAAAAGGTACATCAGCCTGGGGACGCTTCGTTATCCTGATACGACAAAGAACAGGATGAAGTTGACTAGAAGTGCAATAATATACAAGGAAAAGAAGGGGAGAGAAGTCCAAAGAGGAGACCTCTCCGTGCCTGGGAGTCCAACAAGGATGAATGGTTCTGGTCTGAAGCCAGTGTGACTGGCGGCTGCCATAAGGGTCTTTGATCTTCTGTTTAATAACACCTAAAAAATAAAGCACAGCATAAGAGAAACCACAAATCCTGGCAGAGCTCAGTGGCACTCACTGAGGTGGGCTCCTCTCTGCTGGACCCAACGCAAGTTTTGGCGTTCATACCAGAAGCCCGTCGTGATGTGAAGCATCAAGAGGGACTGTGCAGAGCTGGACCCTAGACTGATTTCATGCGGCATGAAATTCAACAAAGGCAAGTGTAGGGTACTGCATCTGGGGAGGAATAACCCCATGCATCAGTACAGGTTGGGGGCTGACCTCCTGGAGAGAAGCTCTGTGGAAAGGGACCTGGGAGTCCTGGGGGCCAACAGGATGACCATGAGCCAGCAATGTGCCCTGGTGGCCAAGAAGGCCAATGGCATCCTGGGGTGCACCCAGCAGAGTGTGGCCAGCAGGGCGAGGGAGGGCATCCTCCCCCTCTGCTCTGCCCTGGGGAGGCCGCAGCCGGAGCACTGTGTGCAGTTCTGGGCTCCCCGGGTCAGGAGGGACAGGGAACTGCTGGAGAGGGTCCAGCAAAGGGCTACGGAGATGATGAGGGGATTGGAGCATCTTTCTGATGAGGAAAGGCTGAGGGCCTTGGGGCTTTTTAGTCTAGAAAAAAGAAGAATGAGGGGGGATCTTATCAATACTTATAAATCCTTAAGGGGAGGGTGCCAGGTAGATGGGAACGGTCTTTTTTCAGTGGTGCCCAGTGATAGAACTAGAGGTAACGGGCACAAACTTGAGCCTAGGAAGATCCATCTTAACCTGAGGAGGAACTTCTTTCCTGTGTGGGTGGCAGAGCAGTGACACAGGCTGCCCAGAGAGGTGGAGGAGTCTCCCACTCTGGAGACATTCAAAACCCGCCTGGACGCCGTCCTGTGCCACTGCTGGAGGTGTCCCTGCTGTGGCAGGGGGGTTGGACTGAGATGATCTCCAGAGGTCCCTTCCAGTCCTGACCATTCTGTGATTCTGTGGCAGCTTTTCTGCCCCTCGGTCCCCATGTTGATGAGGGATGAGGAAGCTGGAACCTTCTGAAACCCTCAGGTTTCTGGTGAAGACCAGAAACCTGATGGTTAGTGTTTCTGTCTGTCCAAGAGGATTAACTCCAAGAGAAGTTACGCTGGTGAGGAGTTGGCTGCATGGACAGTCCTCTGCTGGGTTTCTTCAGCCCCGAAGATGAGATTTGGCTGGCACCGAGGGTTCAAAGCAGAGATGAGCCCAGTGCAGCACCATGACTCATGGGTGCACCCTCGGGAGCTGTGGGCAGGCGAGCTCCTGACCACCCCCATCCCAAAGCATCACCTGGGACTAAACCTGGCCGGGAGAGCGGGAGCAGAGGAAAGGCAACCAGGTTCAATCCTCTGGGAAGGAGCAGATGCCTCTGGGCTCCCTGCGACCCAGGGTGGGGAGGGGACGCAGCGATGCTTGCACAGGCACTTGGGTTGGGCGAGGGGGAGGACATCCAGGCTGAGAGAGTTGGGGCTGTTCAGCCTGGAGAAGAGAAGGCTCCAGGAAGACCTTATAGCAGCCTTCCAGTGCCTAAAGGGGCTACAGGAGAGCTGGGGAAGGACTTTTTACACGGGCGTGTACTGATGGGATGAGGAGGAATGGCTTCAAACTGGGAGAGGTGAGATTTAGATGAGATATCAGGAAGACATTGTTGAGTGTGAGGGTGGTGAGCCCCTGGCGCAGGCTGCCCCGAGAAGCTGTGGCTGCCCCATCCCTGGAGGTGTTCCAGGCCGGGTTGGACGGGGCTTGGAGCAACCTGGGCTGGTGGGAGGTGTCCCTGCCCAGGGCAGGGGGGTTGGACTGGATGGTCTTCAAGATCCCTTCCAATCCAAACCATTCTATGGTTCTATGATCCAGCGGCAGCCCAGCCTGCAGCGTGGATGGGGCGCTGCGGCAGCAAAGGTGAGGGCAAAAGGGAAGGGGGCATTTAAGCCTGGCCTCAAGCAGAGCCCGGTTGGGCGCAGGTGACCCGGCTCACAGAGCAGAGATCATCCTCTCTTCAAGCCTGGCTGACGAAATCCAGTGGTTCCTCACAGCCTAAACCCCCCGCAGCCCCCCGTGCCTCCACGTCCCTCACTCTGCAGGAGATGGTGGTCTCTGGCTGTGGGGCAGGGGTCAGTCCTGCTAAGATGGGGGCTGAAACTACAGCTCACCATGGCCAGTCCCCTTCCAGACCAGGCTGGGAGCGAGCCTTGGGACCAGTCAGGACATTATCACCTGGCTGTATCCACCCCTCAGCCATGTCCTTCATCTCCTGAAAGCTGCAATTAGCCAAGCCTGATGCAAGATACGCCACGTCCATCTCCGGAGCTGGCACTTGCCTGAAACATGCGCCTGCACCTTCCTATTGCTAGAAGGTGCAGCATGAGGTCTCCGTCCCAGTGCTGCATCCACCACCTCCACCAGACCCCAACACTGCCCTCCAATTCTGCTACAGAGCACGGCAGCGTCCCCATTCCCTCGTGGAGTCACAACTGCCGGTTTTGGGGCAGACGGCTCAGAGCTCCTCGTGCCATGGCGATGAAGAGCAGCTTCTTCAGCAGAGAGGCTGAAGACGGGGACTCACCAGCCCGTGCCTGGACCAGGAGCCAGCGGCTGCTGGGGGTGGTCGTGGCGGAGGCTCTGCAGTGGTGGTGTCTCAGAGCTCAGCGCATGTACGCTGCGTTCCCCAGGAGGATGCTCAGGGCCAAGGGCAGCCGTGGGGCTCTGGTCTTCTGGTGCTTCCAGATTTAGGAGATTAAATGCAAATCTGCCAATTAACAGTATAGGTGATGGAAGCAAATCCATTTGCCCAAACGAGCAGGGGGGGGGTGCAGAGAGGAGAAAAGCGGTACAAACTATAAATAATAATTTTGGAGTAGTAACTGCTGGCCGTGCGGAGGAAAGGCAGCATCCTGCAGGCGGGAGCCTGCATAATTTAGTGGGTCAGAAAGAGCAGAGCAGAAATTAGACATTTTGCTTTGCTTTCATCACATCAGAAATAGCTGCTTGTCTTGGAGCTGTAGCTGTCCTTCTCCATCCATCACGCGTGGCAGCCGAGGCAGCCCATGCGGGGCGAGGTGGGAGGGTCATCACACCCTGCGAACTTCTTACAAATCTAATGCCATCTGGTATTATTCATTATGCGATGATCATGGTTACATTGATATGCAAGCTGTAGGAGTGTTTAGACCTTGTGGCTGCTGAGAAAAATATTTTTTCATTGCCCTCCCATTTTTGATCTCGAGTGTGTATTTGGCTTGCGTTTCAAGCTGTGTTTTCCCTTTTGCCAGCATTTTCTGGGATGCAGAATTTTTTGGTTCTTGGCTCAGGCAGAGCCTCTCCCTCCCTCAGCCCAACGGAACGGCCCCTCTTGCTTCAGCAGATCCCACCCACGCTCTCCGTGCCGCGCACAGCCAAGGGCTCATCGCGACACTTCATGGGGGAGTGGAGCGAAGTGGAAGCGGTGCCCAGGCACAGCGGTGGGGTGGGACGATGAGCTGCAGACTGGGCGGCCACCGGGCAGCAAGGCAGCTGCAGAGCCATTTGAAGGTGAGCCCTTGTCCAGACGGGTGTCAGGATGGATGCCCAGAGCGCGAGCTCTCCCTGCCATGGGGAGTTCTTCCTGCCTGCAGAATAATTCAAGGGGACAAGCACCACTACTCCCAGAAGTAGAGCCGTTATCTGCCCAGCTCGTGTGCCAGCAGCAATACCAAAAGTCCACCACTGCGGCCAGCTGCCGTCACACCTCCTGGGTGGGCAGAGCTTGATGGAGCATCCCTCCATCACCTTCCCTTCCCCGACACACCACAAACCAGCAAGGGCCTGTGTGGAGTTTGGACTCTGGTGTGAAAACAAGCCTCAGGCATACGTAATGACGTAGATGTGGTCCCAAAGTTAATATCTTCATAGAATCACAGAATGGTTTGGGTTGGAAGGGACCTTAAAGACCATTTAGTTCCACCCCCCTGCCCTGGGCAGGGACACCTCCCACCAGCCCAGGTTGCTCAAAGCCCTGTCCAACCTGGCCTTGGTCCATCTTGCTCTTGGTCCTTAACAACCCTCTTAGCAAATAGCCCTGCTGCCAACGGGCTGACTTCAGAGGAGCCATCACGTCTGCCAACACGCTCACAACCTACTTGACTATGTCCCAAAGAAGGAGCCAACCCCTCCCAGCAGACACCACAGATGGGACTGGGAGCCCGGTCATTCCCTTTGGTTAAACGAGTCAAACCAGACTCCCCCAGAACACAGTCCAACATGTGAGAGGACAAGGCACCATGACAGGGGTGATGGTGGGGGCTGAACGTGGCAGTGACGGCAGGAGATGGCCACCAAGGGCAGATGAACAGCCCTACCCGCACCACTGTGCTTTGTGCATGCAGGGGACGGGGATGGTTCAGGAACCTGAGCAAGGCAGGTCCGTCTCCCTGCAGAGGAGTGTCCCATCTCTTTGGTGCCCACCAGCGTTCAGCACTCATTGGGCACATCTCCAAGAGGGAACCACCAGCATCCAGTCCCAGCTGCTGTCACGCGCTAACACGTCCCATCTCCAGAGCTCACTTGGGAGAGTCAGGAGTCTTCAAAGACTTTGCGGCTGAGGAACCAGATCTTCTGGCCATTGAACCCTCCCCTGGAATGGGTGCAGCTCAGATTAATCAATTCACAGATTAAACGGAGAAAGGACTTTTCAGCCCCCCAGCCGGTCCTTCTTGTGCACCTCCAGGATGAGGCATGACTCCATCCAGCTTCTGGAAGAAAAGCATCCAGCCTCATCTAAAGAGGGGTCCAGGCGACTGCCTCCCAATACTCTGCAACCCTGAAATCTGAAAGCACCATCCAAGGCCCTTGAAATCTCCACGTGCTGCATTCCTGCCTGTAGGAAGGGAGGACCCAGCACCTCATCCTGCACCTTCACAGCACCTCCAGGGTCTGTATGTCCAAGCTGGGTTTGCAGAGGGGAAGCTGGGCTGCAGAACGAAGGTGTGATTTCTTCTGCTCTTCACGTACTTCTCATTTCCAGGCTTCCAGGGGCAGTGGGGTTGTGGGGGTGTCTGTCAGAGAGAGGGGAACCCCCCACGCACAGAGGGGACTCCCTTTCTGTGCCCAGTGCACCTTAATACAGTGCTGAGGGGCTGAAAACGTCTGTACATACAACCACAGCAAGATGAGCGTGGCGACGAGAAAGTCCCACAGGGAAAGTCTTACGGCACGCAGCCGCACGTGAAACGCTATCTCGGCTCGTGCTGAATTAACTACAGCAAATATTTCCATGGCACATATAAGATGGCAAAGAAAGAACTACATGTAGTCACACGCACATGACTCACACTCAAAGTGAAAGCCCTTCTTATCTGCCCGACACAGCCGAAGGGCAGAAGTCAGATAAAACACCAATTCCACCACTGAAACCCCCTCAGCCCGTCTCTGGAGACCTCCAAAACCCTGGCTGCTCCTTGCTGAGGGTGGGAGCTCCCTGCCCGGTGTGCATCCCCGGGACGTGGGCGCAGCAGGGGCCGTGGACGCTGCAGCAGGAGTGGGGACGGTGAAACATGCCGGGGACAGTGCCACAGGTGTGGAGGGCCGCCAGCCACGTCCCCCGGCAGGAGGATCCATGCGTAGGAGGGTGCTGAAAGCAGAGCACCGGGCCGGCTGTGAGGAGGGGGGTGCTAAGCCGGCAGCATCGCTGGGGGTTGCACCCACCAGGCAGAGCATCACGGGGTGCATCGCACAGCCCCGTGCCGGGGGCTGCGGGTGGGCAGGAGCTGTTGGGTGCAGCGGCTGCAAAAGGGCTGATTCACCCACAAAGGTGGGGTGAAGGAGACCACCCCAGTGGGACCGGGCTCCGGGGGCTCAACCAGGGGGTGCTCCATGCCCTGTGCACCCCAGCAGCACGGGGGGGGAAGGCGAAGGTGGGATCAGGGTGGCTTCACCCCGTCACAAGAAGGAGAAACAGCCCAGAGGGGTCCCGGAGACGCGAGAGGTGTGTGGCACAGGTGGGGATGGAGACCCCCGGTGAGCTGCTACCCGCCTCGAGGGGGCTGGCGTGGGGCAGGGCTGACCTGGGGGCTTGTCAGGAGAGCGGACGTAAAAACTCTCCTCAGCTTCTGGGGCTGACGTACCCCAGAGAGGCACGTATGGCATCCATAGGTTCCCCCTGCTGGGACCAGGCTGGTTTTCCCTGTGAGGTGAGGCTGCGGGTCCGGGCCGGGCTCGGGGTCCCCGCGCTGCCCGTGCACGGCAGCACTGGAGGCTCACGGACCTTCCTGCCATGGCTCATTTTTTTAAAAAAAAATCCATCCTCATTTCTGCCTGAGCAAACCAGGGATGGCAGCCGGACACTGGGCATACGCAGAGCAGCTAGTAAAGACGCACGAGCCTTCTTTTAATTATTACTTAGAAGCTGAATACATTTGCTGCCCCCCCCCCCCCCCCCCCCCCCCCCCCGCTGCCGTGCGACACGGCACCCCACACGGCGCCCGCGGAGCAGAGGTAATTTTCTGAGCACATCTGCATTTTGAGAAGATGCTCTCACGTGTGCCGCTCCTCAGCGTGGGAGAGCGCTCGCCGGCGGTCCTGACAGCATCCTCCGCGGGCGGCGCAGCAGAGGCCGCAGCGGTGGGGCTGACGACATCAGGGCCGTAATTTTGTGCTTTAAGAGTATTTCTCTTCTGTGCCCTTTACACACCTCGGCTACCTTCCCACTGGGCGTCGTTTGCCAGAACATTTTGGCAATGTCTCCTCTTTGCAGATTCGCCACGCGGCATCTCCACCCCCCTCCCCGTGCCGCCCTCGCACCCCCTCCCAGCAGCCCCCCACAGCCCCCTCCACTCACCCCCCTTCTGCCGTCTGTGGCTCCCGGCGTCCCATCTCCCCCATTCAAAACCAGAAAATGCTCATTTCTCTCACAGGCCATGCTGTCACGTCCATTACTCTGTGCACGGTCCCATCAGGACCCCGTGAACGCATCGGCCCCCACCCTCCCTCACCAAAAGCAGGAGACGAACCATCCGTGCCAGGCCGGAGATACGCAAGCCAACAAACAGCCTGGAAAAATTATGGGAAAAAAGGGAGCGAGGGAGACTTTCGCTGACCATGGGGTGATGCCACGCCACGGGACAGGGCTCGAAAGCACCGTCGTGGGCCAGAGCGCGGCAACAGCCCGGCTACGTAACTGCTCTGAGCAGAGGTCCGGAAAGGGGTGTGAAACTGCACCGTCCCAGGGAGCGGCGCCGGTGCCCGGCCAGCACTCGCGGGCTCGGCCTCTTCGTCTGCCTGGCGGCACCGCGCCTCGCAGAGCCCTCGCTCTGCCTCTGCCGCCGAACGCAGCCCCGCGCGGGACGAGGGGAGCACCGAACCCCACCGGCCCGGGGGGTCCCAGCTACAGCACACTGACAGCCGCAGCAGCCACCTCTCCGTCCGGCCGTGCTGCGCGCCCGCCACAGACGTACAGCACCGTCCCAGACATGTTCCTCCCGGCTACATCCCCAAGTGATATTTCTCCCTGTGGCATGGCAAATCCCCGTCTCCCCGATGCTGCCAGGCTCTGAGGTGTGAAACGCAGCACAAGAAGCGAGGGTCTCCTTCCCAGGCGCTCGCCGAGCCCTGCACAGCTTCCCAACTGCCTTCCACGTGCTATTATTTAATTTAAAATACCATTCTAGCTGCAGGTTGGCTTTTTTTCCTCTTGCCTTTTGTAAATGCTGTGCTAGAACTCCAACTGGGAGAGTCGTTAATTGCAGGCACATCCCAGCGGGCACGGCATCCAGGCTTGGGTGGCGCCTGCCTCAGCGCTGGGCACAGTCCATGTGGCCGCTCAGCCCAAAACGCCTTTTCCAGTGGGTTTCCAGCCCAGCACACGCGGCCCATAGTGGGAGCAATGGGAGCTGGAAAACCTCCTCTCCCTTGTGAGTGCCCCTGCCATGGCAAACCGCCGACACTTCCACCAGCCCCATCACTGCCCGGCCATGCTTTAAACACACATTTTCAATAGCCAAGTCTTTTCATTAGTTAATTCATCTTTTTAAAACTTGTTTATTCCAACACAACATTCACTTTTTTTTGTTTGTTTCAAATGGCATTTTTTCAGTTTGTCCTAAGAGTTTAGAATGTCGCTGGTTTTAGGTGCTTTTGCTGTCATTATTTCTGGTGCCGGCTGTAAGCACCACTTGTTTTCATTTTCATTGAAACTTGTTTGCACTTCTTGAAAGAGCTTAATCACAGCACATTATTGTTCTGGGGTTTGTTTTTATTTTTGCCGTTTTGCATTTTCTTCTGTTATCTGATCTTTCCCTCCCAACACTTACTCTTCTTTTCTGCTTCATTATCCCTGCTAATTTACAGTCTGTCTGCGTGGCAGAGGGTGGCGCAGAGGAGGAACAATCCCGGGGAACTGCAGCGGGGTCCTGCAAAACCGCGAAATTGCAGATGGAAGTCCATCTGCATCGGTGTGGTGCGACGCAGAGGAAGGAGAACAGCCCTGAATTCACGTGGGAAACCGCAGCTCAACCCATCCAGCCTGGGGGTTCGCCCCCTACCAGACTCCCGGTCCTTTTGCACAGGGGGTCCTCCGTGCCCCCCTCCTGCGGGTGTCCTGGTGGGGGAACAGAGGGCGCAGCGTGCACTGCAGCTGGGGACACTGACCCGTGTTGTCCCTATGGGGACACAGGGACAGTCCTGCACCCTTGGGGAGGAAGCATCATTCCCGCTGCAGCATTCGGAGCTGCGAACGCTCCCACCGAGGTGTGGGGCAGGGTCCCACGCAGCAATGAGGCACCAAACCCCTCCTGCCCCATGCAGGGTAAGGCAGGTTCCCCAGATGTGGGCTCCACCAACGGCCGGCCGTGGTCCCCGAGCAGTGGCCCAGGGCTTGCATGGCCGCTCCTGCCAGGTCGCCGGCCCCCAGACCATCAGCGCTTGGCTCCAGGGAGCCCAGGGACGCTGGGGCTCTCACAGAGGGACACGGGGACGGGACACGAGGCAGCAGGGGAAATTTCCACAAGATATTGGGCAAAATATCTTCATTGTGAGGGTGGTCAAGCAGCAACCCCTGCAATTAGTGGAATCCCAGTCCTGGGCTGGGATTCCCAGTAGGAAAGCAGTGAGCCCAGCACAGCCTGGAAACCCACAGAGAGCAAACTGCCACTGATGCATGCTGTGAATGAAGATCCTGGAGCACCGGCTTGGGACCGTGGTCTGCACTGGCAGCACTGCACCGTGGTGAGCCCGTGGTGAGCCCAGAGCTGGGAGAGCATCACACATTGACCACCTCCATGCTCTTCCCTCGGGGCCCACATCTGGCTGAGTAGAGGGCCAGAAAGACCCGCGGCCCGAGCCAACATGCTCCATCTTACGGTCTGACAATGAGGAGTGGAGGAGTTCCTAGGGACCCCTGTAAACCATGTCCCCATCCCGAAGCGACGTGTCGAGTCACCACTCCCTGGCGGGGTGGCAGCTGTGGGTTACACGCGTGGGGTGCACTGCTCCCTCCCAGCATGGCCGAGCCCAGCGGGTCTCCTTGGGCCACCACCCTCCAAAGGGCAAAAGCTGCACCCGCAGCACCACAGGCCCCGAGAGCCGGCGGCACAGGTGCCGTGGTGGCTGCTCTGCAGCTCCAAGTGGGTCCCACCTGCACCTCTCCCCACTTCAGCTGCGGGACGGGGTCGGATGTTGTGGGCTGATGGAAAAACTCCTCTGGGACCTGGCCCTGCCCTGTCTTGAGCACTCCCCAAGAGATGATGGCTATTTTTCCAAGGGATGATGGCTGTTGTTCCAAGAGATGATGGATATTGTACCCAGGAGATGATGGATATTGTTCCCGGGAGGTGATGGATATTGTCCCCTGTCTGCTTTAGGAAGCATTTAGCAATTCCCACGATGGGACCTGAAGTGCTTTGACGCTGCAGGTTCCCAACCCGCTTGGCCTCCATCCGAGCTGGCAGCAGCAGACCAGCAGAAGGCAGAGCCTCGGTGGGCGCCCCAGCTCCCTGCCAAGGGCAGGGATGGGGATGGGGACGGTGCCGGGGAGGGTCTCCTGGCCCCTGTGCCCACACACACGTGCTCCCTCTCCCAGGTGGAAGGGATACGTGGGGGCTCCAGGACTTCTAACAAAGTATTCTGCAAAGCTGAACGTATCACAATTTACACAATGCTTGAAATTTCTCATAGCCAGTACAGATTTAATCATGCAATAATCAGGCTTTTAAGCCTCATACCCTGATAAGTGCTGAGGTTGTTATCTCCTAATTACCTCAGCAAATTTTAATTAGTCCAGAAGTATTATAAAATCCCTTCGCAGGGGAAGTCGTGTCTCCGCAAGGGACAGACCCGGGGCGATAAGGGCAGCAGGCGATTGCTCAGTCTTGCTGCAGATGCTCTGCCCAGTGCCAAGCCCTGCCCGAGTGGCGATCGCCCTGCGATGGCCGTGTCATCTGTCTGTCCGTGCCGCTCTGCCAGAAAGAGGGAAGGAGCACATAAAACGCAATTTGAGGCTGTGGCCAGAGAGCTTGGCAGCTCACAGGCTCCTCGGTGGCATTCGCTCTCTGTAGGATTTGCATCAAGAGCTGAATAATTAACCACAGAGGCGGCTGGTTTTGCTGCTGTCTTTATGAGAAGAGAAGTTCCAGATCGTGGTAGGGCTGTCCGGAGGCATCACCCGCACTCTGGGTGTCAACAGCGGCAGCCTCATGAGATGGCTTCCATGAGTAAACGATGAGAGCAGTGACGATGATCCCAGCCACCGCTCGTGCCTGGACCCATCTCTGGTGGTTCCCACTGGGCAGGAGGAGGAGGACCCAGCCCAAGTCAGTCTGGAAACTTTCCAGCGCACCTGAGCCTTGATGAGGTCAGCAATGAGCTCACTCCATGTCAGTGCCTCGATGCTTATTAGCTGTCTCATTCTAGGCATCTCGACATGAAAATTTTGGCCCATGGAAACATACTTTGGGGGCGAATCCTGCATGAAAAAGGACACCTACTGATGTCAGCTGGACATTTCCAAAGTGAGCGCCTGCCCTTCGCTGCATTTCACGCAGCCTTCCCCTTCCCTTTCCCTAAGGTCAGGTCCTGCCAACACATCCCGCACACCCCTGGAGCAGCGGCACAGCTCTCTGCCCACCCGGTAGGCGCACGGAGAAGTCGGTGCCATCTCCCCCGTCGCCAGGAACAGGGAGAAAGGAAGGCAGTGCAGACATCAGATAAGCCATAAAAGCACAAGGAGGGACACGAGGCTGGAGCTTCGCACTGAAGTGTGGAGCAACACCAGCGCTGGCAGAAGAAATGACTGTGGGTTTAGGAGTGAAAGCGTGGAAACTGAGGGTCCTTGAGTGAAGGGCTGGAAACAGTCAAAGATAAAACAGAGTGTCCCTTAATGGAGGTGCAGAGAAGGGAACCAAACCAGTGATACGTGTGCGTCAGCAGAGCGGCTATTGGGCTAAGAAACGAGAGGAGAGCTGCAATGTCTGGCCTTAATTGAGAGCACCGGTGTAATAAGTATCCTAGAAACACGACAAAAGAAAGACTGCCACAAGGACGCTGATACCAAGAAATCTACCAAAAGAGGAAGGAGCCCATGCTGGCAGCGCAGCGCACCTCCACATCTAGAAGATCTTCAGATTAAATTGAGTTAGCAAATTAAATTCCTCAACAAATAATGAAATACGCATGGGCTGATATTCAAACCTGATGAGTTTAGTGCTAAATCTGCAGTAGCAGCTGCCTAGGCCAGGGAGGACGGGGGGCACCAGGCAGACCTCACACGGGGACAAGGCTGTAGGCATGCCTGGTGTCCCACAGAGTAGCTCAAAATGGGAAATACAATCTGGATTTCACCATCAGGAGCTGCTGGAAGGAAGAGCAAACCTAGGAGCAACCATGAGGAGCTGGATTCGCCATCCCAGGAGAAGGAAATCCTCACTGGCAGTCTGGAGACTACACAAGGACACAGTGCTGGAAGAGTGTGGTCAAGGCAAACCTCCAACTCAGTCGGCCAAAGGAAGGACACCAGAGCTGGACCGGCTAAACAGAGGGGTGGGATGGCCAAAAATGCTGCAGGCACCTCCGAGAGAAGAGAATAGGTGAAAACTCTGGTGGGCGAACACAAGGCAGGCTGAAAGCCACTTGGACAAGCAATTAACACAGGGGATCCAAACCAGCTTTAGCCCCATTGAGAGCAGGGAGTGTGGCAGAGAGCTCGCGGGACCAAGGGGTGGTCCTGGCCAAAGGAGGCCCTTGGAGTGGATGGGGCGTTTGACGAGAAGGTGGGTGAATTATCTGCATTTATCGCTGGTCAAATAGAATCATAAAATCATTTAGATGGGAAAAGACCCTTAAGATCATCAAGCCCAACTGTTAACTTAGCACTGCCAAGTCCACCACTAAACCCTGTCCCTAAGCACCACATCTACACATCTTTTAAGCGACAGATCATTGCTTTCCCAGGAGAAACCAGTAGAGTCCCCTGGCAGACCCTCCTTGGGCAGTGGGCTGCCTCCCACCATCATGGAGCACACCCCAGCAGGAGCAGCTTCTCCACCCCATCCGCCAGCCTGTGCCTGGCATGGAAAGGCTTGTTCCTCTTCTCTCTTCTCTTCAAAAGCACGTCCACCAGCATCCTGGTGGATCTCACAAACTTTAGGAGGCCGTCGGGCAGCATCTTCATCATGGGTCTGTATCACGAGCCTCCTGTTGAAGGTGAAAGCCCCATGAGTGTGGCACCGTGATGCATGATGTGTGACATGCTCCCGGCCCCAGCAGCCAGATCGAAACATGGGAGGAAAGCCCCAGAAGAGCACTGCCTGACTTCAAAAGATCCTCTCCTTCCGTCATGTTCACTGCTCATGCCTGAACGAGGGAAAGGCTCACCTGAACCCAGTACGCTCGCTGCACCACATTTCAATGTTGAATTCCACCCAATGGTGTCCAATTCATTTATGACCCTCCGTCACTTACACTCCTGTCATTTTTGCCTGGATATATGTTTCATTGTGTCATCAGCAAAACCGTTTCATCACATCTGCTTTCTAATTAACGTCATTCCACTACCACTCTTGGTAAGAGGCAGAAACTGTGTTTAATGGATTTAAACTGCTCGATAATATCATTTTGACCTTTTCTGCTGCTGCTTTTCAAAACTCACATTTAACCTGCTCTTTGAGAAAAGGCGTTGCAGCAGACACCAGGAGAAGCACACCCATCCCACCTCTCCGTTGTCAACGCGACAAACCAGTAATTCAATCAAAAACATCTGCAGCATCTTTTAGGTAGAATCTGTGTGCTGATAACCTCAGAAGTGTATTTTTCATGGCAAAAATGCATCTATCATCGCATAGCCACAAGAAAGCATACTTTTAATAATTTATTAATTAATTCTTAATCTTTTTAAATCCATTCGATGCATTGGACCTCCCATCCCCAGACAAGAGCAAAACCATCATAGATCAATGAAATGCCCAGCTGGTCACCCCAGCATCTGCACCGGCTTCTGGAGAGCACCAGATGCTGCCAGCTCTGCCCAGAAACCATCCCATTTTCAAAGTCACTCTCACACACTGATGTCAGACCCAATACTCTTATGACTCCTCGTGTTTTAATGCTTCATGCACAAAATGGCTTTCGTGACTTTTCTCTGTTTCACATCATTAAAAGAAGAGGAGGATACTTCACCTGGGCAGAAGCATCTCTTGAAGTCTGGCCATTTCACTGGAGCGCTACCAGTAAAGAAATTGCCTCTGGCGTATATTTGCATTTGTATTATTCAGCCTTCAAATAAATGTCCCCAGATTTACACCAAATGAGACGCAAACACCCGCATTCAAATTCTTCTGAAGTTGGACATTTTGCCCATTCTCTTGCTGCCAATCTTGCATTCCCTGCCAGGATGACATTTCAGCCAGAATCCTCCTTACTAAAAATTATGACTGGCGACTCATGCTAGTCTGGACTCCACATTCCGCATAAATACCACGAGGATGCAGAAGAGGGAGCTCACACATTTGCAAATCGGAAGTAATTGCAGCAAGCCAGCAGAGCTGTCCTGGCACAACATGCCCGCCTGTCCAACCAGCTCCGTCCCTCCCTGGGAATTCTTCCCTAAACCCCGGGGGAATTCCCACCGCCCCTCGCCAGGATGGGGCCAGGACAGCTCGGAGCAGCTGGGTCCCACCAGCACCTTCAGCTCTGCAGACCTGACCTTCTTCTGGTGGCACTAATGCTCATCTGAACGAACTTCCAAACCACTGGAGACTCTTCCTGTGTTGATTATGGTAACAGTCACCTCCAAAGTCTAAACCAAGCAATGACAGTGCTCCATGCAGGCTCTGGCTTTCCTTCCCATACCATGCAGGGTTGGGGTTGACACCGGGCACAGCTGAGCCCGTCATGGTGGGGTCACCGATGGGCACTGGCCAGGACAGCACTGACACAGGGAGCAGCTCTGTGGCCAATGCCACCTCCGGGGCAGCAGATGGACTTGGGGCATGGGCAGCCGGGATGGGACCGCAAGGCGGCACCGGCACGGGAGTTTTGCCCGGGATGGCCTGGGATGGCAGGGCCAGGACAGCAGCCGCGCACAACCCCGTGCACATCCCCGTGCGGGCCAGCCGGCTGCATCGCTGCCACGCACTGCTCCAGCACGAGCGACGCTTTTCCCTCCCCTCTGAGATTCAGGTTTCCAGGTTTGTCTGTGCGATTGCACTGCTCTGAGCCCATGGAAACCATCCCACTACCCTGAAAGGCAGCGAAGGACCAGCAGAGATGGGAAGAACCATGACATGACCTAGTAGGAAAGTCACCTCAGATTTATGGCCACCGTGCACATCCCAAACTCTTTGAAATGCAGCATCGCTAAAATCATTTGGGTCTGACATAGGGAGTGTGAGCAAAAGAGAAATAAGTCACTGGCTTGGTTTGGCAAAAGTACAAGTCCCCAAGATAGATGAGACAGTGCTTCACTGGTGGTTTGTGGCTCTTTATTTCTCTGTCTTGGATTTTAATGCGTTTACATTGGTGCAGAGGAGAAGAGAGTTGGCAAAAGCAGTGGGGCTGAGGTTAATAATTCAGCATCCCGGTGGGGGAGTTCATCCCAGCGCTGCTTCTAACAAACACTGACCTTCAGAAACTTGGATGCAGAAAATCAGAAGTTGGCCAAATACATCCTGAAGCAGAGGCAATAATGAACCGATGGCTCGCATGGTCGTTTCTCCAGCCCTCTGCCCATCATCTGCTCTCACCATCTCCCTCCCCGGCCCTGCCAGACAAACCCATGAGATTCCAGAGCCCGAAGCCCCCCATGTTGGCCATGGACCAGGAGGGAGGGGAGGGCGCAAGGGGATGCCATGTCGGTGCTGAACCTTCTGCGATTTATCACAGAGATGGAGACGGCCGACCCCGGTGGGAGTTTTTCGGCCACGGGAGTCGGAGGGGTGGGGGGGGCACACACGAGGACAAAGGTGTGCGACAATTAAAGATGAAGCTGGGAAAGTTAAAGCTAAAGGTCCTCTGCAAGACAGTGACAGTGGGGCTCTGTCTCCCCGGCTGCAATCACAGCAATCTGCTCTGTCCTCCAAGGTTATTAAATCACACCCGCTGCCAAAAGAAATATCTTTCATTACTCTGCAGTCTATTACTCTGATTTGTTGCATTGGTGGGTTTTTTTTACCATTCAGTTGTGGTTTATATTTCTGTTCTGGTACATGCTCTGTCTTTAAAGCCTGATAAAATATCAGCAGGTGCACGAGCCCAGTATGTTAACTGACTCTTCAGATGATAAAACACCTCCTCATTAGGCATGGCCCTCCAGCACAGGAGAGACATGGACCTGCTGGAGCGGGTCCAGAGGAGAGCCACGAGGATGATCAGAGGGCTGGAGCACCTCTCCTATAAGGAAAGGCTGAGAGAGTTGGGGCTGTTCTTCCTGGAGAAGAGAAGGCTCCGGGGAGATCTTATTGCGGCCTTCCAGTACCTAAAGGGGGCCTACAGGAGAGCTGGGGAAGGACTTTTTACACGGGCATGTAGTGATAGGACGAGGGGGAATGGCTTCAAACTGGAAGAGGGCAGGTTTAGATTAAACATTAGGAAGAAATTTTTCACTCTGAGGGTGGTGAGCCCCTGGCGCAGGTTGCCCAGAGAGGCTGCGGGGCCCCATCCCTGGAGGCGTTCAAGACCGGGTTGGACGGGGCTGGGAGCACCCTGGGCTGGTGGGAGGTGTCCCTGCCCAGGGCAGGGGGGTTGGAACTGGATGGTCTTCAAGGTCCTTTCCAACCTAAACCATTCTATGATTCTATGATTCTGTGATATATATCCATCTTGATATGATCACCAAGCAGCCCTCCACAGCAGCACGACAAGCTGCCGTTCTGTGTTTCACGCTGAGCTGCCCACCTTTGAGCAGCACCCTACAAAGTTTGAGCAGCACCCAACAAATATCTCCTCCGGGTCAGGGGTCGCTGGGGGGTGCCCCAGAAAGCCGAAGGGCCATGGGATCCCCACGTCCCTGCAGACAGGCGCAGGACGTCCAGAGCAGCCGGGGAAACGGCAGCATTGAGAGAGCTGCAGCAAAGGCAACGGGGTCTGCAAATTCCCACAGTTTATTATTTATTCAAAATGAACCTGCAAAGCGATGCTGGGGTTGTACTCGGCGTGCTGGGGTTTGCCTCTCTAGACAAGGTCGTGTTTCCTTGCCTGTCTGTGGGAAAGGCGATGAGAACAGGGGGATGTCCCTGCCCCCAGCACACCCACGGGCACCTTCAGGAGCCATCTCCCAGGGGCAGACCCCACCTGGAAACCGGGCGGCCCATCACACCTGTAGGTGCTCGTGCATCTGGAAACTCTGCGCTTGGACGCAGAGGTCTCGCGGTCAGTGTGAAGGTGAGTCAGCTTTTCACGGCACCAGGGCCGCGCGCGGCAGGGAGGGAGCGAGGAGTTTTCTCGGTCGGTGGAAGAAAGTGCAACGTGGAATAATTGAGTTTCTTCATGGGAGAATTTATGCCAAAATTCATCTGAGAAGCACTGACTTTGACAAAGGTGGAATGCAGAGATAAAGTTGAGCAAGCGCACCCAGAGACTGAAGTAATTCATGAAATCGGCACTGGTATACATCTGGGGTGGCGCAAGCGCCATTCATTCTGCGGTGCAGAGTGTCTGAGCTGAGGGACCCATCCAGCGCCATACAACCGTCACCTGCTCTCCCAGGGCCGCTGCTCCTGCCAGGCAGATGCCGCGCCGTCCCGCCATGCTCGGACCGCAGCAGCAGTAATGGCTCTGGCCACGGGCACCCCCAGGGTGACAGAGGGCTGCTCCCGCCCTGCTGCCGCAGCACTCAGCGCCCGCAGACGCCGTTCTCCATCCCTGCAGCCGGCGGGGGCTTCCTTCCTTCTCAGAAGTGTGGGAAGAGGTAAAAGGACAAACAGCCCCCATCCCACAAGGGGTTTGGTCACTCGGCCTCTGATGCTGCGGTTTCTGTGAACTCTGGGCACGAGAAAAAAAACAAAACCTAGGAGCCTTGGCATGGCTCTGAAATCCGTCCCCGTCCTCATCCCCAGGGCGGCAGGGGTGGCAGTGCAGGAGGAGGGAGCCCCAGGCCCCCGCAGACTGTTTTTTCCCTGAAAAAAAAAAAACCAACCCAAATCGCAGCATGCCTGGGCACGGCAGCTTGTCAGCTGTCCTCGGAAGGGCTTAGGGAAGGGATTAAGAGGGAAGGCTTTTAAACACAAGCTGTTCACCCTGCCGTTGCTGATGGGCAGCGGCTCAGCAGGAATGGCACGGGGAGCAGAAGCTCCCAGCAGGGCTCAGAGGTGGGTCAGGCCACCCCACACCTTAGATGCTCTTATTCCCCAATAAAAGTTATTATTTGGTTGTTAGAAACAGGCTTGTTGGGATAATTAATAAGACCGGCACATTAGCCCAATAAATCTTCTTAAGGGAAGCACAGGAGTGAAGGAGAAGGACTAATTGCTCCAGGGAATAAAGGCGCTGGTTAATCTCCCAAGGAGAAAATAATTAAGGCATTAAGGCACGGAAGGGGACCGAAGCTCCCGAGCAGGCGGTGGATCGCTGCTGGCCCCGGGGCTTCGGCACCAGTTCCACATCCACGCAGTTGGGCAAGTGTGGGGAGAAAATGCCCACAAACGGGTGAGCAGGCAGAGCGGGGCAGGCAGGACCTCCTGAGGGTCCCCTGGATGTGGCCCTGGATCCACCCGGGAAGGGGAATCGCATCTCCAGGGAACCACCTTGAAACACGGTCCACGGCTCCTCTGCCAGGAGGATGGAGACCGGCAGGATAAACATCAAAAACTGAGAAGCAGATGGACGAAGCAAGCGCTGCCACGGTGACTATCAGGACAGCACAAAACGAGCTCCGGAACATCTCGTTTCATGGTCAGGCTCGAACGGACACAGCTCGGCACTGCTCGGGGCCGCCTGAGACGGGTCTGCTGGGAGGGGGACACTGTCAAATACGAGAAGGGGAACACGGAGGATGGTGAGGGGTCCTTTATCAATAGTATCTCTCAGAGAAGGTCACATAAAGCAGTCGGGGCACAACTCGCCTGGGCTGGACAGGTGGAGGTGAAGGTGTTCCCCGACCACGACAGTGGAATCAGTGCTTACCTTCCAGCAGACCACAAAGCAGCGTTCAAAAGCCAAATTAGTGCAATTTCAAGTGGTTTGAGGTTAAGTCCAGGCCAACTCAAGACCAGTTTCAGCAAGCAGTCACGTGCTTTTTCACAGAAATAATAATAAATGTGTTTTTCCATAAAACACCCCTGAGCTCTTCCCTACAGCTGCGTCACTGCCAGAGCGCCTCCGAGGGAACAGCCTGCAAGGGGTAACCTCTTACTCCGTGAGCAGAGGAAAACATCTTTTATTCGAAGCCACAGAAGCAGCACAAAGCCGCCGGGCCAGCCCTTGCTTCTGGCTCGTGGTTCGGGTGATGGCAGTCAAGCCAAGGAGCGACGGCCGTCTGCAGGTGATTCCTGCCCAGCTGCACCATCGGGGACTGCCACCTTAACTTCTCGTTTCTCCTTTGCCTCAGTCCCAGCTCTCAGTAAAGCTGGATGGATCCAAGAGATGGTCCAGCATCTCATCTCCTAAATCCTCACGCTGAACCTCGCAGCCCCCAACCGCCTGGAGCTGCCCGGAGCTGCCCAGATCTACTGAGCTCCAGGGCCAAACACCACAGCTGCTCTCCTCGCTGGTGGAGGAGCGGCTGGGAGGAGGTTGGAGTGGCTGTGGAGGTAGTGGGAGAAGATGGGGAGGTGTCAGAGCAGCTGGGGAGGCGGCGCCAAGGCAGGAGCGGTGCAAGACCTCCCATGCTCCCACCGCTCACCGCAGCCACGTCTCCTGTCCCAGCCGCCTCGCAGAGCCATTCCCATGCCCTGGCGCCCGTCCACAGCCGGTGCCAGGAGGGTCTGTGTCCCCCCTCCGTCCCACCCCCTCGCAGCCATTGGGCCCCTGGATGGAGGGTGGAGAAGGGGGAAAGGCCCTTAGGAGTGGCCCGTGGATCAGCTCCTTGGCAGACAGCTCTGAAGGAGGCACACAGGATGAGACCTCGGTCCTTGGCAGGGCAGGAACAAGGTTTGGCAATTCCAAAATAACCTTTGCTGAGGAGAACTGCAAAGTTCACAGACGCACAGAAAGGCTGAGGCTGGCAGGGACCTCTGGGGTCCATCTGGCCCAAGCCCAGGACCTCATCCCAACGGTGTCTGAATAGCCCCAAGGATGGAGACACCACGGCACCTCTGAGCAACCCAATCTGTCAGCCCAGCGGGCAACCAAAGCTGACTGAAGCTGTCGTCAAAATGTTAAGGTGTCAATATAGTCCTCCTTCATCTTCCCAAGGTCCAGCACGCGGTACTGCACATCCAGACTTGCAGTAGTGCTACGGTGATTTGCGTAGCAGTGGGAGAAATGTCTACTGGGGGAAAAAAAAATATACCAAAAGCTACTGCAACGTGTTCCCATGAATAGCAGTATAATCATCGAGAAGTCAGAATACCTCCAGCTTCACACCTGCTCAGTCATGACAAATCCCAACGTCTTCTCTGAGGATCTACAGCTCCACCTATTTCATGGCTTACAATTACTTGGTGAGAGAGAGAAGCACTATATTTTAGGGCTCTCCAAGCACAACATAATCCTGTGTATAACTATGAGACAGAAGCCAAGTTATGTATTGGAAAGAGTCTGAACGCCTGAGCCATCTTTACAACAGAAGTTAATTTCCCTCACATTTATATTCAGTGCTCATCCATGGCACTCTCTCCTCTGAGCTCCCCCTGACTTCAGACATTGAGTCTGCCTGGGGCCTCCCTGCAGACACATATTAAAGAACAATAAATGTGCAATACAGTGTTTCTGTAGCATTTGGTACCTGGATACAAGGTAAATGCAAACAACTTCTGAGCAAAGCTGTATTTATGAATTTGAAATTGGATTATTGGGCTGTTGACATAAACACCAGCAGTGCTTCTTTTTTAAGATCTTCAAGAAATTTCCAGGGAGGTGCAATTTCTTCCTCTAAAGATCTCCAGACAGTCCCTAATTTCCTAAACCTTCCAGATAAATGTCTCTTTGCCTGCACGTGTTCACGTTGACATGAACCGCCCAGCAGACAGATCATGGCCATGGAGCTGCAGCACGTCAGGCTCTGCAGCTCCCTTTGCCGGTTAAGAGCCACGGACAGTTTGCCCGAAGCACATCAACAGGAGACCGAATGGGTTTTGCTTCAGGGACACGCTGAAATGAGGTCTCACTAAGCAGACAAACTGAAAGTGAGTCGCAGCCGGTGGACCATGAGAACTGCTGGTGGGAGTCAAGTGCTGGGATGCGAAGGGCTGAGAGCAGACCACGGCTCAGCTCCTGGTTCTGCGTGATGACCCCGTCCAGAGGACACCTGCACGGCGCAGCAGTGTTTAAAGTGAGATCAGAGACCTCCGGGCTGCCCCAAGCCCTGCCCAGTGCACCAGGCAATGTCTGTGTGACACAGTCCTCGGCCACGTCCCAGGACCACCCTGAGGCATCGCCCTCTGAAGGTCCAGCTCCCCGGGCTCGGCTCAGCTGAGGTTTCCATGCTTGGCACCAGTCCCTGAGCCACCCCCCCCTCCAACCCACGCCTGAAAGCCTGTGAAAGCACAGCCACACACTTTCCGTGTTCTCTGCAGTCGGTGCTTCTCTGCTCCCAAACCCCACCAGTGCTGACAGACGGTGAAGCTTGTGGAACTGGAAAGAGGGGCAGATCTTCATCGATGATGGGGACAGTGGGATTGAGGGCACCCTCAACATGTTTGCAGATGACACGAAGCTGAGTGGTGTGGGGACACATGTGAGGGACGGGATGCCACCCAGAGGGACCTGGACAGGCTGGAGAAGTGGATCCGTGTGAACCTCATGGGGTTCAACAAGGCCAAATGCAGGGTCCTGCACCTGGGTCGGGGCAATCCCCAGTCCCAGCACAGGCTGGGGAGGACAGGCTGAGAGAGCTAGGGGTGTTCAGCCTGGAGAGGAGAAGGCTCCGCGGAGACCTCAGAGCCCCTTCCAGTGCCTAAAGGGGCTCCAGGAGAGCTGGGGGGGACTCTGGGTCAGGGAGGGGAGCGATGGGACGAGGGGGAACGGTTTGGCACTGACAGAGGGAGACTGAGGTGAGATGTGAGGGAGAAATTGTTGCCTGTGCGGGCGGTGAGCCCCTGGCGCAGGCTGCCCCGAGAAGCTGTGGCTGCCCCATCCCTGGAGGTGTCCAAGGCCGGGTTGGACGGGGCTGGGAGCACCCTGGGCTGGGGGAGGGGTCCCTGCCCAGGGCTGGGGGATGGAACTGGATGATCTTCAAGGTCCCTTCCCACCCAAACCATTCTATGGTTCTATGATTCTATAATTGAGGGCTGAGCATGGTATTTCTTCCATTATAGACGACAAGCACTGAGATTTCAAGAGAGACAGTGGTAGGGAAGCAGCTGGCAAGGGCACGTACTGATATCAAGCGCAGTAAACACTTGAGCACGTTCCTGCTTTCCCTGCCGCCTGCTCCTCTCGTACTCACTTCCCCTCACATGGCCTCTAAAATCTGTCCCTTCACACGCGGTGCCCGTGAGCTGCAGCAGCAACAGCGGGAACATAAGCCATGGGCACCAAAACACCAAAGCATTAAGCGCCTCTGAGCAAGGAGCTCATGTTTACCCGACATGACAAGATGTTTTCTCAACCCGCTCTGCCATTAGTGTGTGATGTTTGCTTTTAACGGCACCCTTCCTGACCCCGCCGCATTCATCCCACCCGCCGTACCCAGCCTTGATGCTGCGCGATCCTTTTTGTCGTCAGGATACAGCCGGCTCTCCGCAAACCCATCTTCGCCGTGGCGGATCTTGTCCTCTCTGCCCCACCAGCAATGAGATGAGCTTCGGTGCCTGCCTGCTCTGGAGGTTTTCCATTCAGGGACACAGAACTGGTCATCGCCCGGTGGTGCTCTGAGACACAAAGCTGCCTTGCAGCAGCAGCCAGGACTGGGAGGGTCATGCCTCTCACAGCAGCATTGCTGATAGACTTATCGACATTAATTGTCACACCGATCATCTTTGCCTGAGAGAAGGGCTCCGCTCTGAAACTTTCATCCGTATGCTTTCCTGCAAAGCCATGGGAAGGCGTTGGAAAGCCCTTCCCGGAGGAGAGCCCAGAGCCATCACCAAGCGTGGAGGCTGTAAGGACCGTTCCACACACGTGTCCTTAAGAGACCTCTCCAACACAACGTCTGCAGCCTCAGCTGGACTACAGCTTTGTATAAATAATACATAAACATGTTTTGCTGATTGCTCAGTTGCTGTTGCCCTACTTAACTGTGTCTTTGTGCCTGGGCTGCAAATCATCTGAAGAATGCATTGTGCCTTCTCTCTCCAGGACTGCACTGCACTGTGGAGAGACTGCTGCTGCAAATTAACTTCTAAATCTGCTAGGTTCCCAAATCTCGAGTAGTAATGAGTAGAGGAAGGACTTGGAGTCTGTCTGAGGTCAAGATACTGGACTTCAGGCAAATAGAAAACTGCCTAGACTGGGAAAATCAATGGTTTGCAACATGGCTGCAAGAACTCTGTCCATCTCCTCCTGCCCAGGGCTGTACGTGAGCTGCGAGCCTCTGGGGATGGGCTGGTACCGACCGGCTTTGAGCCTTTACCTATACTTTAGGCTTGGACCATTCCAACAAGCCTCAAAGTTTAAGCTTTGTTCAGGCAATTGCCATTAACTTGACGAGGTCTTGAGTGCTTAACGATAGTCAGTAAGTGCCCGGCTAACCCCATCAGGCAGCGCTGCGAGAGCCACAGGGACAGTCACACATTTACAGTGGGAAACAAGAGCGCAACGTGTTTCGGCAGAAAAGGGATAGGGTGTGGGACCTGATGTACAGGGACAATGAGCAACAGTGCAGAGGATTTCCCAGTTGGTTTGGAGGTCCCCACTGGTTCCCCTGTGAGAGCTGGTGTGAGGGGCAAACTGGGACTCCCCCAGTGTCCCGCTTGGAGGACAACCAGGACACCCAGTTAGGGAGCTAACCAAAAGCCAGCACCGGACTCAAACAGGCATTTCTCAACATTTTGCCACCCACAGGCGATTGCACCGCCTGGGGCATGGGAGGCTCACCCTGGACGAGGGGGGAAAGGGGCATGTTGTGGGGGCAAGAGCTGGGACACAGGACAGGGCAAAGCGACGCCCTGGACCAGGTCCTCGGTACGGAGAAAGTCTGCGCCGTGGGGCTGGTGGGAGCCTTGCCCCGAGAGATGGGCTTTCGAAACACAGGAACCTGCTGCCCTAAAAGTGGCTCCCCCTGTCGTCACCCCCCTTGGGAGAACGGCATCACTAGGGACAACGACTTGGTTAATTATTTCCAGTATGACAGCCAACACTCCAGACACCAACTGTGATGCAGCCGCCCTGGGCCTTTTACCAGGACAACGATGCACCAGCGTGAGGGAGAAGTATTCCCAGGACAGCACCAGCCGGGGTTTGCAGCCCCTTCCCACCCACCCCCTGCTCCAGGACTCTCTTAGAGGCATCCGCTCTCCGTGGAAGAAAAAGACCAAGCCCAAAACAGAAGCCCTCTGCGCTGCTAGGAGCCGCTCCTTTCTGTCTGACAGCACTGAGTCACTGCAGGTTTTGGATCCTGGTCAGGATGAGGGCCAGGCTGTGGAGCAAGAGTGGGGTTTGGGTATGATGAGGTCTACACGGTCTCTTCCACAGCTCCTTCACACCAGGCATCGTAGCTGGGGAACCAAGCCACCACCACGAGTGTTGGCAGCTCACCCCCGGCCCCCACTGGGTGCATGCAAGGAGCATGAGGTACCCCGCTCAGGCCTTTTCCAGGTGACAGTGAAATTCCAGCTGCTCTCCCCTACCTCCTGAACCACGGGCTAGATGGACGACCGGCTTCTCTGATGGGATGCTTCGACTGGAACAGCCAAGGGATAAATTAAGTTGGATGCAGGACAGGGCTCAAGGCGGCTTTCCCTACCTGTGTCCTTACTCGGGATGCAAAGTTCCCTAAAGCTCTCCTCAGGACGTGGTTGAAGATGGACGGTTCATTTGCCCAAAATGCCACAGCAGTTGTGCTGCCTCTGAGAGTAGCTTACACCCACTCTCCAAAACTCCTGGGACCCCCAAACAAGCTTCACCCCAGGCGCTGGGGCGTTGGCACCGCCACCCCCGGACACGCACAGCACCAAACCTCCAGCACCTGCAATGCCACCTGAGCCAGCTCCACCTGGGAGATGTTCACAGTCCTCCGGCAAATCCGCGGGGACGGTCTCTCTTTGCCACCCCCGTGGCGATGGACACAGACATCCTGTACCATTTTGGGGAGGGAGAGAGGTTTTCTTGTGCCGCTGACTCTGCACTGCCTTAAAATCATAGAATCACAGAAGGGTTTGGGTGGGAAGGGACCTGGAAGACCCCCCAGTGCCCCCCCCTGCCCTGGGCAGGGACCCCCCCCCCAGCCCAGGGTGCTCCCAGCCCCGTCCAACCCGGCCTTGGACACCTCCAGGGATGGGGCAGCCACAGCTTCTCGGGGCAGCCTGCGCCAGGGGCTCACCGCCCGCACAGGCAACAATTTCTCCCTCACATCTCACCTCAATCTCCCTCTGTCAGTGCCAAACCGTTCCCCCTCGTCCCATCGCTCCCCTCCCTGACCCAGAGTCCCCCCCAGCTCTCCTGGAGCCCCTTTAGGCACTGGAAGGGGCTCTGCGGTCTCCGCGGAGCCTTCTCCTCTCCAGGCTGAACCCCCCCTCTCCCCGCCTGTCCTCCCCGCAGAGGGGCTCAGCCCTCGCAGCATCTCCGGGCCCTCCTCTGGCCCCGCTCCCCCAGGGCCGTGTCTCTGCTGTGCTGAGCCCCCGAGCTGGAGGCAGCGCTGCAGGGGGGGCTCCCCAGAGCGCAGCAGAGGGGCACAGTCCCCCCTCGCCCCGCTGGCCACGCTGCTGGGCATGCAGCCCGGGGTGCTGGGGGCTCGCTGGGCTGCCAGTGCATGTTGCCGGCTCATGGGAAGCTTCTCACCCACCAACACCCCCAAGTCCCTCTCGGCAGGGCTGCTCTCCAGCCATTCTCCACCCAGCCTGGAGTTGTGCTCGGGTGGAGGATGGGTTGAGAGCAGCCCTTTGGAGGAGGACTTGTGGGTGTTGGTGGTGTTGGTTGATGAGATGCCTTACCCCAGGACAACTGCTCATTGCTGTGCAGTGGCACAAACCCCTGCTATGCCCCAACAAGCGGTGCACGGAGCTCCTGGTGCTTCGGGCAATGTCAGCGGGGGAGATTTCTGGCAGCGCTCACGTTCCCCACAGCCCACCCCGTGCCTCTGCGGCGCTGAGAGGAGGTGTGCCTGTGTGAGTGCTGAGCTCTGCCAGGAACATGCTAAGCCACCACTTCAGAAAACCTCATCATCAGGGCTGTTAACAACCCTTGAAAGATCTAATGAGACGTTAACAGGAGGTTTGTCTAGAAGATAACAGACAAAATATTTAATGGGCTACTGCTTTAAAACACTTAAAGCCTTATCTTTGTGCTTGGTCAAGCACAATTTTCTGTTGGTAAAATACATGTTGGCAAAATCCATGTTGGCTGCTCTTGGTTGCCTTCCCATGCTTCATCTGTTTGGAGACAGGGATCACAAAGGGACATGGTCCACGCTCTCTCCAGGCTGAGGCTGACCGGTCCATAACCCTCTGGACTCTCCTTTTCCTTCTGGAAGCCTGGACCTGTGTTAGACCTTTTCCAGTTCTCAAAGAATTCCTCTAGTCACCCCAATTCTCCACGGAGGAGAGAAGGAGAAGCCTTGAAAAAGGACCCTGGCCCAGGAGCCTTGAAATCCCACCAGGCTTGAGACCAAGGCAAAACCAACTCTACTCAAGAGCCAAGCCGCAAGGCAGGGTGGGGAGAAGGGGTGTCGAGGGAGTCAGGCTGCCACGGCTCGTCCCTCTCTGCACTGCAGCTGTGAATGCTGCTGCTGTAATCTGCCCCAGACTTGGCTGGGGCAGCACCACGAGAGGCATACTGCTGCCGCTGCTGCCGCTGGTGCCGCTGGTGCCGCTGCTGCTGCCACCGCTGGTGCTGCTGGTGCCGCTGCTGCTGCTGCTGCCGCTGCTGCCACTGCTGCTGCTCCTGCTGCTGCTGCTGGTGGCGGTGGTGCTGGTGGTGGTGCTGCTGCTGCTGCCGCCATGAAGCTGTCTATAAGCTCTCAGAGCTCCCTGGCCCTGCGCAGCTGCTATGGTTTGAGGAACCCACAACAGTTTATTGTCGTTTAGACGATCATTCTCTCACCCAACGAGCACTCCCCACCCAGGAAGGGGAATTGGGAAGAAACAAGTAAACCCAAGGGTTGAAATATAAAGAGACTTAATAGAATAAGATTAGATAATTAGCATTAATAGTAGTAAAGAACCAATATTGATCCTGATACCAATATAACATATACAAAGATTATCCTCAGCCCATTCTATCAGTAGAAAGCTGTGCACTCCCAGCAGTGACAGCAAATGTTGGACACTGCCGGCGCTGCGGCTTTGGGAGGAAGGGAAGGGCTCAGGGGTCCGGCACCGGGGCAAGGAGTTCTCAGGATGGCAGCCATCAAGGCAGAGAAAACTCCTCAGCTTTCTAATTTCTACGGAATGTGCCATTAATGGTATGGAATAACCCTGTTGGCCAGCTTGGGTCAAGCGCCCGGGTCTCGCTCCTCCTCATCCCCGCACCTGGTGAGCTCGAAAACACCAAGACCTTGAAACCCACACACCGTAGCTGGTTAGAAAGTAAATATTTTCACAAATTCAGACACTAGAGTCTTCTAAAAGTGCAGTTTTCCCAAGTATTAGAAGATAAATTTGTCCTGTGTCACTCAAACCAGGACATCGGCGGGCAGGGTGCCCGTCCCCAGCACGCAGCCCTGCCCCACTGGTCTGCACACTGGTCTGGTCTGCTGGAAGGACGCGTGTCATGGTTCTGTCCAGAGCTGCCGCATAAAGACCCGGTGGGGTCTGTTGTCTCAGAGTACGCTTGCTCACGTGCCCTGGGAGCAATTTATCAAGTGAAAAAGGGCCGGAACACAGACTGTTCCAGCTTCCAGGTCCTGAAAAGCAGCAGGAGCAGAGACCGCCGAGGACCAGCGCAGGCTGGGAATTAGCCAGATGTTTTGTAGCCAGATGTCAGGGCCACGTGGGCAGCAGGAGATCACAGGATCCCAGACTGGTGGGGGTTGGAAGGGCCCTCTGGAGCTCCCCCAGTCCCACCCCCTGCCACAGCAGGGACACCTCCAGCAGTGGCACAGGACGGCGTCCAGGCGGGTTTGGGATGGCTCCAGAGTGGGAGACTCCCCCACCTCTCTGGGCAGCTGTGCCACTGCTCTGCCACCTGCACAGGAAAGAAGGTCCTCTTCATGTTAAGATGGAACTTCCTACGTTCAAGTTTGTGCCCATTACCTCTTGTCCTGTCCCTGGGCACCACTGAAAAAAGACTGTTCCCATCCCCCTGGCACCCTCCCTTTTGAGTATTTATAAGCATTGATAAGATCCCCCATCAGTCTTCTCTTTTCCAGACTAAAAAGCCCCAAGGCCCTCAGCCTTTCCTCGTAAGAAAGATGCTCCAATCCCCTCATCATCTCCGTAGCCCTTTGCTGGACCCTCTCCAGCAGTTCCCTGTCCTTCCTGACCCGGGGAGCGCAGAGCCGGACACAGCGCTCCAGATGGGGCCTCCCCAGGGCAGAGCAGAGGGGGAGGATGACCTCCCTCGCCCTGCTGGCCACACTCTTCTTGATACAGCCCAGGATGCCGTTGGCCTTCTTGGCCACCAGGGCTCATTGCTGGCTCATGGTCACCCTGTTGGCCCCCAGGACTCCCAGGTCCCTTTCCCCAGAGCTGCTCTCCAGGAGGTCAGCCCCCAACCTGTACTGATGCATGGGGTTATTCCTCCCCAGATGCAGTACCCTACGCTTGCCTGTGTTGAACCTCATCAGGTTTTTCTCTGCCCAACTCTCCAGCCTGTCCAGGTCATGCTGTATGGCGGCACAGCCTTCCGGCGTGTCAGCCACCCCTCCCGGTTTTGTGTCATCAGCAAGTTTGATCCCCAGCTCCAGCAGGACGCAGCATGCCCCTGCGAACACAACTGTGCCCAGATGTGTTCCCAGGGGGCTCTGTGCCTCACTGGCCACAGACCACCACCGCCAGGCTCAGCCGGGCGAGACAATGACTGCGACGATGTCACACGTGTCCCTGCCCGACGCGTGCCACTGCCACCACGAAACATCTAGGCACAAATACCACTTTCTGAAGTGTTTCTCTCTTCTTGTAATGGGTTCGGCCAACTCCGTTCGCCGATGCCACCCGCCGGCAGCGAGCCTCAGCCCACTGTGAGAAACGCTGCACAGGCTGCGGTCTCCTGCCCAGGCACAGAGGAACCCACGTCGGGCAGTCCCTCCACACACTGGAGAGCCAAAGGTGCGGCCGTGGCCCCGGGGACTACGCTGGGGCGGACCAGGAAGGCATTCCTGGCTCTTCCGTGGGGCCACTTCGTATAAAACACGGGACTGACTGCAGAAAAAACAAGTTACCCGTGGAGTAATGAGCTGGTGAAGATGAATGGACAGTCAATACTAAATAAACACTGAATAAGTTTCAACACCCCCACAAAGGCCTAAATGGGACGTGTGTGGCACTGTGAGGAAGAGGATGTGCGGATAGGTCAGTGTCTACATAAACAGCAAAAATGTACAACGAGATGAGCACACAGTGCCATAAGTGTCCGGCGCCCGGCCGTGCTTAGTGTACAGATGAACTAACGGATGACCCGACACGTCACAGGCAGGCAACTGGAACACCACTCACAGAAAACATGAAACCACAAACAAGGATCTAATTAAGTGAGTGTAAAAAGGAACCACAGTTTGAGTTTGTTTCTGCTGCGCAGTTCAACCCCAGTGTGAACGAACCATTGGTGCAGCACCAGCGCCATTCCTACTGCCGACAGCACTGCTGGCACTAAGGCGACACACAAATCCGGCACCAACCGTACCGTCAGCAAGGGCGGCTGAGAGCCAGCCCGCTCCCGGGGCCGACCCCACCGTGGCTGGGAGCTAAGCAGCTGCTCCCTGGAGTGTCCGTAGGATCTGCATCCCTGCAGAGCCAGAGGTCCCTGAAAGCCGACAGCCGGGAGAGGCCACCAACCTCCAGACCCCCGGGGTTGTCTCCTCCCAACTACATCACACCTTCAGCCTTCTGTTTTACCGAGACATGCCTGACAGCACAGTCGGAAGAGCAGAAATCACAGAATCACAGAATCTCCCAGATCGGAAAAGACCTGCAAGATCGTCTAGTCCAATCATTAACCTAACGCTGACAGCCCACCACTGAACCATGTCCCTGAGCACTGTATCTACATGACCCTTAAATACCTCCAGGGATGGGGACTCCACCACTGCCCTGGGGAGCACATTCCATGCCTGATGACCCTTTCACTAAAGAAATTCTTCCTAATATCCTGGCCTGGAAGGGACTTCAAGGAGCCAGAGGCATGGAGCCCCTCTGCGGGGAGGACAGGCGGGGAGAGGGGGGGTTCAGCCTGGAGAGGAGAAGGCTCCGCGGAGACCTCAGAGCCCCTTCCAGTGCCTAAAGGGGCTCCAGGAGAGCTGGGGGGGACTCTGGGTCAGGGAGGGGAGCGATGGGACGAGGGGGAACGGTTTGGCACTGACAGAGGGAGATTGAGGTGAGATGTGAGGGAGAAATTGCTGCCTGTGCGGGCGGTGAGCCCCTGGCGCAGGCTGCCCCGAGAAGCTGTGGCTGCCCCATCCCTGGAGGTGTCCAAGGCCGGGTTGGACGGGGCTGGGAGCACCCTGGGCTGGGGGGGGGGGTCCCTGCCCAGGGCAGGGGGGTGGAATGAGATGGGCTTTAAGGTCCCTTCCAACCTAAACCTTTCTGTGATTCGATGCCATCAAGGCCAAACCTGCACACCAGGAAAGGATCAAGCTGCCCGAACAGAGCACGTTCAGTAGCTATTAGTGTATTTTGAAAAGTATCAGTAAAAGCAGTTCCATGATCTCTTATCATAAACTAATGACACAGGTCATAAAAGCAGAGCACAACTTTCCATTTTCTTCCTGCATCATTTCAAAGTGCCGCAGAACTTTCTCTCCAGCTGCCAGAACAAACACACTGCTGGGTCGTCACCAGTTTTCTCGGCTCAGCCTCTGCAGCTACTGAAGCTTCCTTCAGTCTCCTCTCAAACTGCAATATGGATTCTGCATATTTCCTTATGACAAAGGTTTGATGGTATCTCATAACACCAGACAACGCCCAGAGGAAAACTCCCTCTCTCGCCAGACAATGTCTATGCTTCACCTCTGCTATTTCCTCCTCAGACCCACACAATGTTCTCAGGGCGTTTCCTGCTGAGGGACATCAGAAACCCCTGCCCTTGAATGGACGCTGCCATCAGGACCAGGGGAACCCCCAGAACCAGGGCTCGTGGGCACCGGCGACTCCGGGATGCTTCTCACCTCCCGTGCTGGACGGCATCTTCTGATGGAAGAGACTTTTCTTCACTTTCTAGCAACACACTGCTATTTCTATTCTCTCACGAAGCTGCAGCACCGTGCTCTGCTGATGATTAACCAGGGCTTAATCAGGGATTCCTCATCAAGCCATTGCCTGAAACTCCCTTTGCTTTGTTTTGCACCACCAGGATCAGGTTCAGTGTTCGGACACCTCCACCCCTCGTTCCGGCGCGGGTCCGTTCTGTAGAGCTGCAGCATTTCTCCAACTGCTGCTGCTGCAGACGCCGAACCCGACGGCGAGTCTCTGCTCTGGCAGCGGGTTGATCTGAGCAGCTGCCAAACACCCACCGAATTTGCCCACCCAAAAGAGAGAGAGGTTGCTATCATTTTTTGTTCCCCTACACTTCATAATTCGTTACGATCTAAAGGCAGCGGATGACTCAGTTTCTTTTTCAGTGTCAGAGATGAGTAAAAAAATGCTATTTTCTTTATTTATTCGTCAGCTTATAGATAATTTGGGGAGAAGAATGGCAATTTTCAAATGAATTCAGTTACGCAGCTCCACTTCATGCTGCTTTTCCCCTGAGACTTTGACAGGACTTTGAAGACAATAAATACAAAAATCCTTGCAGTTTCCCCACCGTCTATTCAAGACCGTAGCGACCACTGCGAGTGCCCGTCTAGGCACGCACTTAGGCACAGAAAGATCAACATCACAATGACCAAAATTTGAAAATACTCCTTCAGCCTGCTGCAGGGGACGCCCTGCACCCTGGGCCCGCTCCACAGCCCCCCCTGAGCCAGGGTTTGCTCTGCCTCGTCCACACCCTGGTGCTGCGCGTTTTCAGCCACGGAGACCTCCCTGAGCCGCACATTTTTCACACGTATTGAGCAAAGACACACAGATTTTTCCTCCTTGACCTCGTCCCGTCCCTCCAGGCGCCGCTGTGAGCAACCCCTCGGCGCAGAGCTCCACCGCCCCTCGCTCCTGCACGGGGCAGGAGCTGCTGTTCGTTTCAACCCAGTCCTCCTCGTCCTTCGTTTCCAGCGCTGGGAGAGTCCATCACCACCCACCCCAGTTCACTCTTCACTGGTGGAAATGACATTGCTTTCAGCCACAAAAGTTCTCCCTGTGCTCAGCCACTAATGAGGCAGACAATGATTAACAGAGACCAAAACACCTCTCAGCATAAGGGCTCTAAAAAGCCACTATTGACCGTTTAATCTTCAAACATTAATGATGTGACATGCAGTAAACAAACAGGGTACCATATGCTGTTGGTTTAACATAACTTTACTTGCATCACAATAATGTTACATTATACTGCTGGCTTTATGTAAAACTAAGTGAAGATAAAATTACTGCCTTTTCCGAGGTACCCTGCTGTGTGCAACACATCCATCAGGAAGCCACAATCGCTGAAAATACAAATAATTTAGGTCCAACTCTGGTAATATTGCTAACAGGCTCTGAAAAAAAGACCTTGAAGGAACACAAAGACTTGTCTGGACGCAGAGGTATCCACCCAGAGGGTCCCCCCGTTTCTGCAGTCAAGCAGCACGGGTCCACCTGGAGACCCCTCGGCAGTGAGTGTCCTCACGCACTGGCTGTTGGAGCAGATGGCCCAGAGAGGTGGGAGATGTGATAGGACGAGGGGGAACGGCTTTAAACTAAACGAGGGGAGATTGAGATGAGATGTGGGGGAGAAATTGCTGCCTGTGCGGGCGGTGAGGCCCTGGCGCAGGCTGCCCCGAGAAGCTGTGGCTGCCCCATCCCTGGAGGTGTCCAAGGCCGGGTTGGACGGGGCTGGGAGCACCCTGGGCTGGGGGGGGAAGGTCCCTGCCCAGGGCAGGGGGGTGGAATGAGATGGGCTTTAAGGTCCCTTCCAACACCCCCCCAGGTTCCCCCTGAGACTTCCACAGCCCTTTTGGGACCCCAGGCGCCCCAAAATGGACCGCCAGAGCCCCTGAACATACACCCCGGCCCTTTTTGGGAACCCAAAAACCCCCAAGTGCCCCCCACGCCTTGCCCCCTAAACTGGGTGCTGCCACCCTCTGGGGACACCAAAACCCCCTGGGACCTCCATGGCCCCTTAGGGACCCCAAAGCCCTCCAAAATGGGTGCTGGAACCATTTGGTGACACCCAACCCCCCCAGGACCTCCACAGCCCTTTTGGAACCCCAAAACCCCCCTAGCCATGCCCCTGACCCTTTTGGGAACACCAAAATGCCCCAAAACAGGTGCTGGGACCCTTTGGGGACATGAACATCCCCCCAGACCTCCCCAAACTGGGTGCTGTGACCTTTTGGTGACCCCCAAGCCCCCCCGGGTCTCCCTCGCCATCCTGGGATCCCCAAAAACCCTCAATTTCCCCCCAACCCCCCCCCCCAAAAATGGCTGCTGGGACCCTTTGATGACCCCCAAAACCACCTGGGGGCCACCTCTGGCCTTTTGGGGGACCCCAAACGCCCTCCAAAATGGGTGCTGGGACCCTTTGGGGGGCCCCAGCCCCCCCCAGGCCCTCCTCCGGCCTTTCTGGGGACCCCAAACCCCCCAGAGCCCCCCAAAACGGGTGCTGGGACCCCTTGGCGATCCCCAACTCCAACCGGGGACCTCCACGGCGTTTCTGGCGATCCCCAAATCGGGTGCTGCGGCCCTCTGGTGGGGCCTCCCCAGCCCTGGGTGGGACCCCAATAACCCCCCAACTGCCCCCAAACTGCCCGATGGGCCCCTGCGGTGACCCCCGAAGCCCCCGGTGGATGGCGAAGCCCCGCCCCTCGGCCCGGCGGGGGAAAGTGACATCACTTCCGGCGCATAGTGGCCCCGCCCCTTGGGATAAGGGCCGCCACGCGCGGGCCGCGGGCCTCTTTTCCGCCGCGCGCTCTAAGATGGCGGACACGCAGGTGGGTGCCGCGCCGCCGCCAGGCCCCGGTCGCCGCCGCCCCCCGCCCCGGGGACGCCCCCCGCCCCGGGAGGGCTGCGGGGCGGCGAGGGGACGGCGCGGAGGCGGCGGTCGGGAGGGGACGGTCGTTCTGTGAGGTACCGCGGGGCTGGCGGTGATGCTCTTTTCTCTTCTCCCCCGCTTCCTCCTCAGACCGAGAGGGCCTACCAGAAGCAGCCCACCATCTTCCAGAACAAAAAGCGGGTGCTGCTGGGCGAGGGTGGGAAGGAGAAGCTTCCCCGCTACTACAAAAACATCGGCCTGGGCTTCAAGACTCCAAAAGAGGTAAGGCAGGGCAGGGCAGGGCAGGGCTGCCCGCCCCCCGGAAACCAAAAGAGGTGACGGTCCCGCCGAGTGTTTAACCTCGTCTAAGGGTGGCTCCTCTGAGCTGTTTGTCCATCCAAGCGCTGACGATGGCTGCAGGGTCCTGCAGGTGGGGCGGGGCAAACCCAAACACAGGCTGAGTGGAGAATGGATGGAGAGCAGCCCTGCCCAGAAGCACTGTGCATGAAAAGCTGATCATGAGCCGGCAAAGTGTGCTAGCAGCCTAGAAAGCCACTAGCACCCCGGGCTGCATGCCCAGCAGCGTGGCCAGCGGGGCGAGGGGGGACTGTGCCCCTCTGCTGCGCTCTGGGGAGCCCCCCCTGCAGCGCTGCCTCCAGCTCGGGGGCTCAGCACAGCAGAGACACGGCCCTGGGGGAGCGGGGCCAGAGGAGGGCCCGGAGATGCTGCGAGGGCTGAGCCCCTCTGCGGGGAGGACAGGCGGGGAGAGGGGGGGTTCAGCCTGGAGAGGAGAAGGCTCCGCGGAGACCGCAGAGCCCCTTCCAGTGCCTAAAGGGGCTCCAGGAGAGCTGGGGGGGACTCTGGGTCAGGGAGGGGAGCGATGGGACGAGGGGGAAGGGTTTGGCACTGACAGAGGGAGATTGAGGTGAGATGTGAGGGAGAAATTGTTGCCTGTGCGGGCGGTGAGCCCCTGGCGCAGGCTGCCCCGAGAAGCTGTGGCTGCCCCATCCCTGGAGGTGTCCAAGGCCGGGTTGGACGGGGCTGGGAGCACCCTGGGCTGGGGGGGGGGGTCCCTGCCCAGGGTGGGGGGCGGAACAAGATGATGCTCAAGGGTCCTTTCCAGTTTAAACCCCTCAGTAATTCTACGTGTCATTTGTTTTTTTAGGCAATTGAGGGCACCTATATTGACAAGAAATGTCCATTCACTGGTAATGTCTCTATCCGTGGCCGAATCCTGTCAGGTGAGTTGTGAGTTCCTTAAAGAATAACGGCCGAGGTGTAATTCTGTAACTGCCCTGAAGTGGGTGAGCAGTTGAAGCCCACGAGCTGTGAGCATTGATCTGGAGCTGCCTGGTCCTTGAGCTGCACATGATGCCATTCTCTCACGATGGTCTTCCAAGCCTCATGGTGAAGGGGCTTTGACGACAATGCCACACGGCTTTGCTGATGCCCAGCGAAAGGACCAGCTGCTGGCGGTTACCCTTCCGAACTACTGCCACGGTGCAGATGTTGGTGTAGTGCAGTAGCAGAGAATGCAGGGCGTGATGTTTCTAGGAAAGGTGCCGGTGTGTGCTTAAGAGTCTTCAAAAAGACAAGAGAAATAATTTGGTTTGTAGCAGAAATTTTAGTATTGTATCCTGGCAGTGAGAATGCCCTTTCATCCTGGTAGAACTGGGGTCCTCAAGCACCCCCCAAAGGATGTGTTACAGTTTATTATTCAGGTAAGTTAATTTTTCCTTTTAGTAAGGTAAAATTTTAAGAGTCAGCTGGACAGGATGCTAGGTCATCTTGTCTAGACCGTGCTTTTGCCAAGAAAGGTTGGACCAGGTGATCCTTGAGGTCCCCACCAACCTGGTATTCTATGATAAATAAGGAGAAATTAGTGGAATTGAAGGGTGCTGCCTTCAGGTGTCAGGTACCCCTGCTGATCCCCTTGGATAGCTCTTGTAAAAACCTCTGTTCTCTGTTAGTTATAACCCAAATCTCCAGCCTGGTTTGCCAGCGGTCAGTGTACACGTGTGCCCATCGCTGTCACGTCCCCCCTCTTCTGTCGCCCAGGTGTGGTTACCAAGATGAAGATGCAGCGCACCATCGTCATCCGTCGGGACTACCTGCACTACATCCGCAAGTACAACCGCTTCGAAAAGCGCCACAAGAACATGTCTGTGCATCTCTCCCCCTGCTTCAGGTGCGTGCCGGTCCCCGCGGTGCCGGGGGTTGTTGCCCCGTGGAGGCGGGGCGTATGGGAGCGCCAGGCGTGCTCCCAGTGCCGCGTACACCTCTTTATAGGTATTGTTTACAGTGCTGACCTCAGCTTTTGTATAGAAAGCGCAGCGAGCGTGCACATGGGCGTAACACAGGCGGTTTTATTGCTGCTTCTGACCTGGAACCTGCTTGCTGGTGGTGATGTCTAAACTCACGATGGTCTTCAGATCCCCTGCTGCTGAGGGGGCTGCTGACAGTGCCAGTGGCAACTGCTGAACCGCAAGGCAGGTTCTGGTCAGTCCGCCTGGTCTGAAACCGTGCAGTGGTACAATCTGTGAGAAAGGATAACAGCTTCGATGTTTCTGAAGTAAACGCTGAGGCCAGAGGGGACAGGTTCCGAGGCTGGTGGGTTTTGGCCTACTGTGTCTTTTCTACGCCAGCCTCGGAGTGCAGCTTTCCAGAAAAAAACGGGACTGGCGTTGCAGTCCGGCTGATGAAATCAGACCTTGCTTTACAACTTAAATTCCCAAGGTCTCTTTCGGTGCTGCGTTGCTTGGTAGCATCACGCAGGGCAAATGTCTGTGCTGCAGAGCAAACGGACTGCAAATGCAGGAAACGCAGAACGGCTGAAATACCAGGGGTGTCTTTGCAGGGATGTCCAGATTGGGGACATTGTCACCGTGGGAGAGTGTCGTCCCCTCAGCAAGACAGTCCGGTTCAATGTCCTCAAAGTCACAAAGGCTGCTGGTACCAAGAAGCAATTTCAGAAGTTTTAAAAACAGCGTATGGAAGATGCTGAGGACAAATAAAACTTTGGTAAAAATGTACCCTGTGTGTGTATAATCTGATATAAAGAGCGTGGGGACGCGACAGCACATGTGAACTCATCGCACTACAGAAATGGGGGGAGATGAGCGCGCCTCGAGGAAAATGCGAGAGTATTAGGCAGCTATTATTTCAGATATTCCAGGTTTTCTATTTGGAAATGATGAGATTTCGGATGAGGGACAGGGAGGGAGCGTTGTGCCTTTGATGAAGTGCCAAGGTCGCCACTGATGGATGTGGGCGGTCTGAGGTGCAGCGCAGCCGGCTCCCGCACAGCTTGCCCAGCAGAAGCTGCCTTTCCGTCTCTCTTCTCCCAGGCTCCATGTTCCGGGACGGACTGAAGACAGATTTTTTTAATGTGTGGGGAACTGGGGCACAGTAAAAAAGCAAAAGGGGGACACATTCTGACCGCTTTGAGTTACTTTCTGGAGAGTTCTTGCAGCTTTCCAGTTCCATACTGATTTCTGGTTTGCCGTTTCACCCCTCCTCAGTGTAGCTGCAGGCAGGGACAGATTGGAGATTGCGTAATAATTTGGGTTAGAATAACATAAAGCCTCTTAGCAATAACAAAGGCGGTTGTGACTTTAAAGATCATTTCTGAAAAAGCTTAAATATGTATTTAAAGAGGAAGATGCCACGTGGTGTTTTCACACACAAAGGTGTCCGAGCACATTTTTACAAGGCAGTAGTGCGTCAGCAGCTGAAGGGAATGGGAATTAGTGCCAAAGAAACTGCTTTTCCTGCAGATTTTTTTTAGAGGTGATAGTTGCTTGTGGTTCCAACAGACATAGGAAATGTTATTTTGGGAACTGCATAAGCCCTTCTGTAGGAAACCAATCCCACGTTCGGGGAAAAGCCAGGAGAGAGCAATGGTGCGATGCAGTGCAGATGACAGGAGGGGGTGTGATGAGAACCAGAGGCAGAACAACCAAAATTCGGTGTTTTAACCCCGTGTGGTTCAGCAGGCAGCATTACCTTTACTCTGGTCTGGCTCTGGCAGCGTGGCCTCTTGAGTCAGGGCTGGAAAGGGCTGTGAGAGTGAGTTGGTGCCCCACAGCTCGCAGAAAACGCTGCGTCGTGGCGACTTCTGCATTGACAGACGTTTGGTGTGCAAAAATTCAGTAGTGTTTGTGTGAGCCTTTGGTTTGTGCTGCCTCGCACTTTTGTGGCAGGGATGTCCCCTTGCATCTGGGAGGAATTCGGTAGGATTTGGGAGGAGCGCTCAGTCTGCCGCAGGCTGGAGATATTACCAGTAACGCCAGTCTCATAGAACGGTCTGGGTTGGAAGGGACCTTTAAGATCATCAAGTCCAACTGTTACCCTAACACTGCCAAACCCACCACTAAACCACGTCCCTCAGCACTACATCGACACTCCACCACTGCCCTGGGCAGCCTGTTCCAATGCTTGACAGCCCTTTCAGTGGGGAAACTTTTCCTAATATCCAATCTAAACCTCCCCTGGTGCATCTTGAGGTGTTTCCTGTTGTCCCATCGCCTGTTCCTTGGGAGAAGAGGTCGACCCCCCCTTGCTACCCTCTCCTTTCAGGGAGCTGTAGAGAGCGAGACGGTCCCCCCTCAGCCTCCTTTCCTCCAGGCTGAACACCCCCAGGTCCCTCAGCCGCTCCTCAAGAGATTTGTGATCCCTCTGATCCCTCACCAGCTCCGCTGCCCTTCTCTGGACACACTCCAGAGGCTCAATGTCTGTCTTCTTGTGAGGGGCCCAAAACTGAACATGGTATTCCAGTTGGGGCCTCACCAGTGCCGAGTACAGAGGGACCGTCACTGCCCCAGTCCTGCTGGCCACCCTATTTGTGACACAGGCCAGGATGCTGTTGGCCTTCTTGGCCACCTGGGCACACTGCTGGCTCATGTCCAGCCGGCTGTCCACCAACACCCCCAGGGCCTTTTCCGCCGGGCAGCTTTCCAGCCACTCTGCCCCACGCCTGTAGCATCCATGGGGTTGGTGTGACCCCAGTGCAGGACCCGGCACTTGGCCTTGTTGAACCTCATACCATTGGCCTCGGCCCATCGATCCAGCCTGGCCAGACCCCTCTGTAGAGCCTTCCTACCCCCGAGCAGATCAGCCCTCGCACCCAACTTGGTGTCATCTGCAAACTTAGCGAGGGTGCACTCCATCCCCTCGTCCAGGTCGCTGATAAAGACATTAAACGGAACCGGCCCCAGCACCAAGCCCTAGGGAGCACCGCTTGTGACCGGCCACCAACCAGATCAAGCTCCGGTCACCACAACTCTTTAGGCAGAGCCCATGCTTTACCCGGCCAGTACACCCATCCAAGCCATGAGCAGCCAGTTTCTCCAGGAGGATGCTGTGGGACACCGTGTCAAAGGCTATACTGAAGTCCAGGTAAACAATGTCCACAGCTTTTCCTTCATTCACTAAGCGGGTCACCTTGTCATAGAAGGAGATCGGGTTTGTCAAGCGCAACCCACCTTTCACGGACCCATGCTGACTGGGCCTGATCGCCTGTTTGTCCTGCACGTGCCGCGTAATGGCACTCGGCATGATCTGCTCCAAAACCTTCCCCATCACCAAGGTCAGACTGACAGGCCTGTAGTTCCCCGGATCCCCCTTCCGGCCCTTCGTGTGGACGGGTGTCTCATTTGCCAACCTCCGGTCAACCGGGACCTCCCCGGTTACCCAGGACTGCTGAGAAATGATGGGCAGTGGCTTGGTGAGCACTTCTGCCAGCTCCTGCAGTACCCTCGGGCGGATCCCCACAGACTTGCGTATGTCTAGGTGCTGGAGCAGGTCCCTCGCCATTTCCCCGTGGATTGTCGGGGCTCATTCTGCTCCCCGCCCCGTCTCCCAGCTCAGGGCGCTGGGTACTCAGGGAAAAACTGGTCCTACTGCTAAAGACTGAGGCAAAGAAGGCTTTGAGTACTTCTGCCTTTTCTTCATCCTTCGTCACTATGTTTCCGCCCCCATCTGCTAAAGGACAGAGATTATCTTTAGTTCTCCTTTTATTGCTAATGTATTTATAGAAACCTTTTTTATTGTCCTTCACTGCAGTAGCCAGGTTAAGTTGGGCTTTGGCCCATCTAATTTCCTCCATACACAGCCTCACTACATCTTCGTGGTCCTCGTGAGTGGCTGCCCTTTCTTCCAAAGGCCAAAAACTCTCCTTTCTTCCCGGAGTTGTGGCCACAGTGAGCAGAGTTCAGCCAGGTCAGTGTTTTTCCCCAATGGCTCATTTTTCAGCACATGGGGACGGCCTGCTCCTGTGCCTCGAAGAGTTCCTTCTTGAAGAACATCCAGCCTTCCTGGACTCCTTTGCCCTTCAGGACTGCTTCGCAAGGGACTTTGACAACCAGGCTCCTGAACAAAGTCCACCCTCCAGAAGCCCAAGGTGGCAGTCCTGCTGACCCCTCCTCGCTTCTCCAAGAACCGAAAATTCTATCATTTCATGATCGCGGTGCCCAAGACGGCCTCCAACCCTCACATCCCCCACCAGTCCTCTCCAGGACTTGTCAGTCCTGGAGACTGAAGGTAGGACCCAGAGTTGGGGGGGGGGTTGTACCTAAATATTTTTGTTAGTACCCAAAGAATGGATGTCACAGCCTCACTGGTGTGTCGGCGCCAGAGCAGTGTGGCCGCCGGAGCTCGGAGCAGAGCAGGCGGGAGGCAGCGGGTCAGGCCAGAGCGGTGAGGAGGAGGTGACTGGTGCTTTCCAGAAGCCACGCAAGGCAGAGCGTTGGCCTCGCCTCCGACCCAGCTCCTCGGGGGCGGCATCGTGGCACTGGGCTGTGCCGGGATGGCAGCGGGCACCTCGCAGCTGGAGCCCCACTGCACTGCCACCACCTCGGCTGAGGGACACCCCGGTCACTGCCCTCACACCGAGCAGATCTAGGTAACATGCTAATTATTGACCACTTCCACGTCCAGCAGGATGGACTCGGGAAGGTCTGTGTCCCGCTGCCGTGCTGTGGCAGCTTCCCCAGTGCAAGCGCTCCCTGGGGATCCGGTGTTCAGCGTGGCTGGGCTCGCCGGCAAGAGCACATCGGCTTCTGCCGCTGTAATCGTTATAGAATGGTTTGGGTTGGAAGGGACCTTGAAGGTCATCGAGGTCCACCCCCTGCCCTGGGCAGGGACCCCTCCCCCCAGCCCAGGGTGCTCCCAGCCCCGTCCAACCCGGCCTTGGACACCTCCAGGGATGGGGCAGCCACAGCTTCTCGGGGCAGCCTGCGCCAGGGGCTCACCGCCCCCACAGGCAACAATTTCTTCCTGATATCCAATCTAAATCTCCCCTCGTCCAGTTTGAATCCGGACAGTTTCTGTGTCCCTGAAAAGCTCTTGGAGGAGAGCGGTCAGGCTGCTTCCAGCTTGCTCAGAAGCTGCTGAAGGAGCAGCGCGACTCAGCAGCATCTCGGGGCAATTTCACAACCTGGTGGAGCTGACCTGGTGAAGGGGGTCTCGTTGCCCTTCCTCCATCTCCCTCCCGGCAGGTTGCCTTCACTAACCAGGCAGAGAACAGGCGGCTTTTCTTCTGCCCAGATCGTTTTCTGCTGGTTCTGTGGGTTGAACCATCTTGCAGAGCGGTGAGAGAGGAGGGAGAGGGCCCCAGCATGGAGCTGGTGGTGGGGGCACAAGTGGCCTTGCTGTTAAATCTGCTCCCCGCCTTCGTTAGTGTCGCCATGTTTGATGAGGACACAGCTTGGCCACTCAACCAGCAGCTCCCGCATCCCGAAACCCACTCCTCCCTCCTCTGGGCGCCCGTGGGCGGCTGCGAGGAGCCTCCGCTCTCCGTGTCCGTCCTCGCACCGCAGGCGCTTGGCTGGAGAGCGGAGCAGCACCCGGGCACGTGGCTTTGAGGGGGTAAAGCTACGCTGTTGATGGTCCCAAACCTCTTCTGGCAATCCTAATTACACCTTCTAACCAGTCCTCGTTAGCCCTGAAGGGTGTCCGGTTTTGAATGCTTTCACTGTGCCTGCTCTGAGGTGTCTTCAAATCAGCAGAAAGGCTCAGGGGAGGAAAAAATTTCGCTGTGACGGATTAAGAGGCAAAATGTGACCAGTGTTACAGTGAACGTGGTTAAAGGCTTTAGTGGGAGCTTGGCGAGGCGGCACTCTGCGTGAGGAGCCTTGTTGTCGGTGGTGGTTTAAAATAGAGGGCTCCTTTTGCCTTCAGAAATTACGGAGATTTGAAAATTGCACCAACAGCATCTCCAATGAACCTTCCTGTTAGCCAGAGAGGAGGCACCCAGTGACAGGACAAGAGGGAACGGGCACAAACTTGACCATAGGAAGTTCCATCTCAACCTGAGGAGGGACTCCTTCCCTGTGCGGGTGGCAGAGCAGTGACACAGGCTGCCCAGAGAGGTGGGGGAGTCTCCCACTCTGGAGCCATCCCAAACCCGCCTGGACGCCGTCCTGTGCCACTGCTGGAGGTGTCCCTGCTGTGGCAGGGGGTTGGACTGGGGGAGCTCCAGAGGGCCCTTCCAACCCTGACCATTCTCTGATTCTGTGATTCTGTGAAATTAATGCTTCAACCCGGTTTTAATGGAAAATAGATCCTGGCCAATTAACTTCTGGAAGGGGTTTTATTTAGCAATTGCATAACATTCTCATTAAAAATGTATCGGTAAATCACAGCATAAGTAGGTTACAAAGGGAATAGATTTCCAAATATATCTGTTAATTGATTTAAAATATTAAATAGTTTTGAAATGAGGGTCTGTCTGGGTCCTAGCAGAAGCCGTCCCGCTGGGTGAGTCTGAAACCTCCGTTGATGGCAGTTGTGTATTTTCCCCGGCTGATGCAGTTTTTTGTCCGGCGGTTCCCGCGGCCTCGCAGGGCCGTACCCACGGCGCGAGATGGGGCGTCGCAGTCCCACGGCTCTCAGCACCCCCGGCTCTGCCAGCAGCGGGGCGGCTCCGCAGCAGGGCGAGCGCATCACGGGTGGAAACGTCTCACGGAGTGGTGCAGGTTCAGGGAAAACCCGCCGAAGCGGGTTGGGGTGGAAATGGTGTTGGAGTCGGAGTTGAGGAGCCAAACCGCTGCGCTTAAACATGAGGAGGCTGAAAAAGAGGTTGATTCTGGGTGTTGGTAGATGGGGAGGGTCTACCTGAGGCTGCGGTCGTGTGCCTTTACCCAGGAAACAAACAAAACCAAACAGATCGGATTGTGAGAAACTGAAGATGGCGAAATTAAAAGACTTTTTGAACAGCTTCCCTCGGGGCAGCCTCTCGTTGCAGGAGCTATTTTAGCTCGACGTCCCGTGGCTCAGCCCAGGGTCCCGGCTCTGGGCGCAGACCCACGAGCGCTCCCGGGGGCGGTCGCTGTCTGTCCCCAACGTCCCCCCGGCCACAGGGTGCGATGGGCACGAGAGGCGCCGAACATGGCCTCAGAGGGATCCTTCCCCCGCAGCTGGAGGGTCCTGGCGTTTCCTTCACCCTGATGTGATCATGGCAAACCTGCTCGTGGGTGTCAAACTCGCGGCATCAGACCGCGGGCGCACATCTTCAGGGCCGCATCGCCCCCCCCCGCCCCTGCCAGGAGGGTCCGAGTGGAAAGAAAGGGAGTGGACAGGGACACAGATGTTACGAGGGCAAAGATGAGCGAGGCGTTGTGCCCACATGGAGACGAACGGAGAGATATCTTGGAGCCGGTGCTCGGGTGGCTCTTGGCTCTCTGCACGGGCTGCCAGGTTCGCCTGCGGGACCCCCGGCCACGCACAAAGCCACGGCGGTTCCTGCGGCTGCCCAGACCTTGGAACTGCATCTGCACGGGACAAGGACGGCTCCTGCTCTGCCCTCCTGCTTCGCCCCAGCGCAGCCGTCCTGCGCACCATCCCTGCCGCCCCACAGGGGATGCGATGGACGGGCTCTCACCAGCCCGACAGCGTCCTCCCCGCGAAGCCAAGCGGCTGCTGTACAGCAGCGTTGACCAGCTCAGGCAGGGGGTAAACAGCACAAATGGTTCCCAAAGCTCTGGTTCCCCTGCAATCCTCATGAGGTTCAACCAGGCCAAGTGCAGAGTCCTGCAGGTGGGTCGGGGCAATGCCATGCACAACTCCAGGCTGGGCAGGGAATGGATGGAGAGCAGCCCTGAGGAGAAGGGCTTGAGGGTGCTGGGGGGGAAAGCCATCCATGAGCCGGCAGTGTGCGCTGGCAGCCCAGCGAGCCCCCGGCACCTCGGGCTGCATCCCCAGCAGCGTGGCCAGCGGGGCGAGGGGGGACTGTGCCCCTCTGCCGCGCTCTGGGGAGCCCCCCCTGCAGCGCTGCCTCCAGCTCGGGGGCTCAGCACAGCAGAGACACGGCCCTGGGGGAGCGGGGCCAGAGGAGGGCCCGGAGATGCTGCGAGGGCTGAGCCCCTCTGCGGGGAGGACAGGCGGGGAGAGGGGGGGGTCAGCCTGGAGAGGAGAAGGCTCCGCGGAGACCTCAGAGCCCCTTCCAGTGCCTAAAGGGGCTCCAGGAGAGCTGGGGGGGACTCTGGGTCAGGGAGGGGAGCGATGGGACGAGGGGGAACGGTTTGGCACTGACAGAGGGAGATTGAGGTGAGATGTGAGGGAGAAATTGTTGCCTGTGCGGGCGGTGAGCCCCTGGCGCAGGCTGCCCCGAGAAGCTGTGGCTGCCCCATCCCTGGAGGTGTCCAAGGCCGGGTTGGACGGGGCTGGGAGCACCCTGGGCTGGGGGGGGGGTCCCTGCCCAGGGCAGGGGGGGGCACTGGGGGGGCTTTAAGGTCCCTTCCAACCCAAACCCTTCTATAATCCCATGACTCCCTCCCTGTCAGCCTCACAGGGACGTTTTTCACCCATGAGCCAGGGCACTCTGCCGCTCCGCTGTTACCAAACGTGTCCCTAAATCCTCTCCAGCTTTGAGATATTTGCCAATAATCAACCGTGTTCCCGCAGCCCAGCGGGACAGCAGCGCTACGTCTGACAGCTCACACACACGACGTGGAAAAAACACACCTCCACTGCGGCCCAGGAGGGCGTTTATGAACCGTTTCTGCAAAATTTCTGCCGAGGTTCCCCATTTGCCGGGGGCACATCTGCTGCCTGCCGGCGCGCGGCCGAGCGGGGGCTGTGAGAGCGCTTTGCCTCGGCATTTCAGACAGGGGGAGAGAAGAACATTTTATATTTAGCAGTGGTTATTTATGAATTAGGAAAATGAGTGCTTTCGGTGCCGGCTCCGCGGCGAGCAGGTGTGGTGGGTAACGCCTTTGCCAGCGATGGAGGAGGAAGAGTCAAAGCCAGGAGACACCGCCAACGTAGACAAAGGGCTGAGTATCACTAAGAAATAACTGAGAGATGGTGGCGGCTGGATTAACTGGATTGAGATTAAATTTAACCGTGTGTGGAACGAGGCTGTGCTCTGCCAACGAACAGAAAGATGCTTGTCTCTGCACCAGGCTCTTGCCTGCTAGAAACGTGTACTACAGCTGCAAGAGGAGGGCAACAATTTCTCCAGGGTGGCTACCGCAGATTTCATATCAGCTGAAGGCAGCGCTGGGGCTGGCGGTGGGACTTCACCTGCACCGGCACCTGCGGTTCCCACGCCCCAGGTACCGGAGAGGGTGACCCAAACCCTGGCGGCACCACGGAAATGCTGCCGAAATAGCGGGGAAGCGACTGCCCGCTCCGGGAGTGGCGCGATACTGCCCAGCCTGCGCCGCTGCTGGTGGCTGCTGCGGAGAGTAAATGGGAGCAGAAACCGGGGGAAACCGGGAAAATGCCATGCAGTTCAGCCAGGTGATCATCTCGGGGCAGAAATAAATGAGTTTGAATTGGTCAAAAATCGATCTGAGCTGGAAATGAGAAAAAGAAGTCCGGGCACCAGGGATACGAGGTCTGGGACCCCTGGGGGGTGGCGGGGGCAGAGACCCCCCCCCAGGAGTTCAGCCTGGGTGAACCGGAGGTGTCCAGGGCGATGGACCTGAGGCCACCGGCTCCACCGCTGTGGCTGCGGGGCTGGCAGATACCTGGGCCGGGCCGGCGGCATCGCCTTCGGCCAGAGCAGGAGGTGCGGGAGGGCAGTGGCGGCAGTGTCCCTGCATGGGATGTCCTCATCCCGGAGGAGCTGTGGGTGCAGCCGGACCCTCCCATAGCCGAGGTCACGGAGCGGGAGGGCAGAGATGATTCCACGCCGGGATCCCACCTGGGATGGAGAACGCAAAGGCTTCCCGGCGTGGCCACGGTGTGGATCCTCACAGCTTTCTGAAGCACTCCCATTCAGTCTGAACTTTGCCATCTTTGTCACGTTGCTTCCAAGAGGAAAATCAAGGGAAAGCCCCTTTGGATGTGTCCCAGAGCGGAAATCCTCATCTGCCCGCCGTGTTTCTTGAAGAGACAACAGACTATTGCAGTCTGGAAGCTGCTTTGCAAGACCGTTAACAAAGGGTTTCATTGTGTCAGGCATCTCGGAAAGCCAAAGACATAAATAAGCCAAAAAGGCACGAGCGAGCCCAAGCGCTGGTTTGCAAACGGCACATTCTGCGCTCAGGCTCCATCTCCAGCAGATGTGGGATACTGACGCTCGTCCCCGCGCCGCAGAGCAGCAGCAGCGAGACACAGAGGGTCGGGAGGGAACATGGGACAGGGGGACACGTCTCACTCAAACCATGAAGAGCCTTTTGGGGAACACCAGGACCATGCCCTGTGTGTCACGGCCACCACACCACGCCAGGGACTGTGTCCCTGTGCCAGCGGTGGCGGTGGCAGTCCCTGTGCTATGAGGGATGGAGAGCCCCCCTGAGCCCAGGACACGCAGCACGGCTCTGGCAGCTCCGCGGTGGCAGCGGGGAAGGAGCCGGACCCCCACCAGCACCGGGAACACCTCTGTGCCCCGACACACCATGGGCTGGTCCGGGACCCCCCGGCGGGGATGCCGGCCCGTACGGTCACCCTGCGGTGGCGCTCCTGACCACAGCGACACCAGGCGCAGTGCGGTCCGGGCGATTTCCCCACCTCATCCATTGGGTTTGCGTTAGAGCTTTTCAGTGCCCGAGGAAGCCGGGCAGGCAGGAGGAGCACCAAAATCCTGCCAAAATCAGCTGGGGCGAGCGGCAACTTACAAACGAAGGATTAAAGGACTGCAAAGATAGCGGACAACCATCGATGCCGCTCTGCAGAGCACGGCTCTGGTGGAGGTTTGGGCTGATGGGTGCAACGTGGACACAGCCCGTGCTGCCGGCGGTGGTGAGGCCCCCACGGCGTCACCGGGACGTTACCGTTGGGCAACACCGATAAAACCTATTTCCACGTAATGCCAAGGGGCAGTGGGGGGGTGCCATGGGGTGGGCTCACCCCAGACCCCAGGCTGAGGAGGATGGGGGGTCCACAGGGACGCAGCCACCCATGTCCACGGGCTGCCTGTGGGCCGCGACTCGGCAGCGAGAGCCCGGTGCAGCCCCATCCTGCCCCCCACAACCTGTGTCACCCCCCCGGCACCCCCATGTACCCTCCCTGCACCCCTGTGCGCATCCCCCCTGCACCCACTTCACCCCCCAGCATCCTCACAGCCCCCCTCGCGCCCCTGACGCCCCATGTGCTCCCCAGCACCCCACAACCCCCCAACCCCGCCCCCAGGACCCCCCCAGCCCCTCCTGGGGCTGCCGCACTCCCACACCAGCTGACACCCAGCACCCGCCGCACCGCAGCGACACGGCCATGCCGGAGGGGGGGTGACAGACCCCGGCGCCCACCCAGCCCCCTCCCACCCCGGCAGAGTGGGCGATGCCCTCGACCAAACCCTTTATTACAGAAGGGCTTTTACACAGCACAGACACACGCAGCCCCCCCATGCACTGCCCCGGCCCCCCCAGCCCCACACCCCCAGGCCCCCGCGCCGTGGGTGGTGGGTGTTGCATAGCGAGCGGCTGGGTGGGCGAGGGCCGGCAGCGGGGCCGGGACCCCCACCCCGGGGAAGGGGGGGGGGCAAAGGGGGGCAGAGCCAGCCCGCCCCGCGCCCCCGCCACCCCGCCGAGCCCCCCCGGGGCCGCCCAGGGTCCTGCCCTGCCGCTGCCCCCCTCCCCGAGCCGCGGGGGCAGGGGGCCGCCCGTCACTCCTGTACATATTGCAGCAAGTTCTCAGCCAAACATTTGTCCCCAATAAATAAAAAAGGTCCGTGTCCTGGGGGTGGTTAAAAAGGCGCCGGCCGGGGTGGGGGCGTCACTCCTCGGGGGGCTCTGTCAGGAAGGGGGAGGTGACGGCGTGGGCCTGGGCGATGGCGGCCAGCTCCTTCAGGAACTCGCTGAAGATGACGGCGCAGTAGACGGCGTTCTTGACGCGCAGCGCCTCGCTCTGCCGCTCGGCCGAGCCGCGGAAGATGGCGGCCCCAGACAGCGCCTGCAGCACCGGCCCGTCCCGCACGTGCTGGAAGGCGAGCTGTGCCGCCTGGCGCGCCCGCGTCGGGCTGTTGGCGTGCCGCAGGATCAGCTCCCCGATGGACGGCTTACGGCTCTTCACTGCGGGCACCGCGTCAGGCCTGCGCACCGGCACGGCGCGCCGGCACGGGCAGCCCCCACCACAACACCGCACGCGGACCCCCCCATATCGCCCCCATCCCGGTGCGATGCAGGGGGCAGCCCCCCCCCACCCTCAGGGCAGGGCCGCGGGCAGCCCCCAGCACCTCAGAACACCCCCCAAGACCCCCATACCCCCCTCCAGCCCTCCACGCGACGCAGGGGGCAGCCCCCGGCCCCCCCACGCAAGGCCACGTGCGGCCCCCAGCGCCCCCCTACCGCCCCCAGCCCCCTCCACGCGATGCAGCGTGCACCCCCCCACCCTCCGCACACAAAATCTGCAGCCCCCCCCGACCCCATGCAATGCCCCCCCGGCCGCAGCCCTCACCCAGGGTCTCGGCGCGGCGCAGGGAGGGCACGGCGCTCGGCGTGTCCGACCAGTCCAGCTTCCCCCGGGCGATCAGGTACTTCTTGGCTTTGAAGAGCAGAGCCGGGAAGTCCTCCTGGCTGGCGGCGAAGCTTTCGATCTTGTTCTTCACCGAGCCCAGGACCTGCGGGGCGAGGGACGGCCGTGAGGGAAGACCCCCACCACCACCACCACCACCATTCCCCCTGGGCGCTGGGGGTCCCGGGGCAGGGGGTGCCGGGGCGTACCTGCAGCAGGGACTTGACGCTGGGCTGGAAGACCATGTTGGTGTTGAGGAGGAAGGAGCGGAGCAGGGGCTGGGGGTAGCAGGCCAGCTGGGCCACCAGCCCCGTCAGCAGAAAGTTGACGTAGAGCGAGTTGTGCAGCATGTTCTCCAGCTTCCCGAAGAGCACCGAGACGAAGGGCCCTGCGGGGAGAGGGGGGGACACACACGTCGGGTCGGGCAGGGGGCAGCCGGGACCCCCCACCCCGCGCCGGCGCCGTCCCCGCGGCCCCACCTGTGAAGGGTTGGCTGGGCGGGGGTCCCACCGCCCGCGGCGGGCTGGCCACCAGCTGGGCCAGGGGGTCCGGCGGCCGCGGCAGCGCCCGTCCCACCGCGTCCCCCCCCTCGGGCAGTGCGGCGAAGCTGGCGAAGGCCTCCTCTTCCTCGCGGGACAGGGGCGGCTCGGGGGGCTCCGGGGGGGCGGGCAGGGCCCCCCCACCACCGCCGCCGCCGCCGTTCTTCATCTCGGCCTCGATCTCCCGCAGCTCCTCGGTGAAGGCCTCGATGGTGACGCCGGTGCCGTTGGGCTCAGCCGGCGCGCGGGCCAGCAGCTCCTCGATCAGCGAGTCCACCGAGGGCAGCGGCTCCCAGCCCGGCGGCTGCGGCCGGGGCGCCGGGCCACCGTTTTGCGCCGGCACCGGCCGGAGCTCCCGCTCGGGGGATGTCTCTGCGCCATCGCCATCGCCCTCACCATGGGGGCTCCGGCGCACCTTCTTCACCGCCACGTCCCCCTCCGGCCGCCCCGGCTCTGCCGGCCCGTGCACCCCATTTACCAGCGTCCCCGAGTCCCGGGTCTCGGGGCCGGGCCCCCCCATGCCGGGCTCACCGCCCCCACTGCCGGAGGGTCCCCCCTGCCCCTCCCTCGCCCCCTCCTCCGGCAGCCCCCGCTTTTTAGTCCGCGGGGTGGGGGGTCCCAGGGGCCGCGGGGCGTCGGGGGCGAGCGGGGGGCCGCCCTCGGCGCTGGGCTCCTCGCCGTCGTAGGGTGCCGACCAGACGCGGCAGGCCCAGGCGCAGCGGTCGATGCTGCGCCGCGCGTCCCGCAGGTACTCCAGGTAATTCCTGTCCAGCTCCGACACCTCCTCCCAGCGGCCGGCACGGTGGCAGGGGCTGCCGGACGGCGTGCCGGGGGAGCGCGGCGACGGGCCGGCTGCCTCCGGGGGGGCCGCGCTCTGCTGCCGCATGAAGAAGGAGAGACGGGAGGGGGTGGAGGGCTTCGGCACCGTCACCACCGAGGAGGTGTCCACGTTGGGGCTGCCATGACCTGCGGGCGACGGCACGGAGGGGGCTCAGCGTGGGGCCGCGGTGGGGGCGGCAGCCACGCGGCGGAGCCCCCGGTACCGTACCCTTGGACCAGGCGGCGTGCTCCTCCTCCCGGTCGGGCGGCGGCAGGCTCTCGGGACGGCAGCACCGCGGGATGAGGGAGAGGAACTTGGCGGCCGTCTTGCCGTAGATGTCCAGGTCCCTGACGGCGCGCTTCTGGCTCAGCATGACGTGGCTGCAGGGCAGCAGGTACCTGGGGGGGCACGGGGCTGCAGGCGGGGGGGACACGCGCGGGGGACGCCTCGCTGGACCCCTCGGCGGTGGGGCAGACGACACAGCTGCCCCACACGCTCGGCCAGGGGTGACACCGCAGGCCGCGTCCCGGAGGAGCCTCCCCGGAGCGGGGGCAGCCCAGGTCGGCCCCCCCATGCCGGCGGCACCGCGCCGGTTACCTGAGCACCAGCTGGAGCATGACATCCTCACAGTTGAGGCTGAGCAGCGTCCGGAAGAGGCTCAGGGACACCATGCAGAGCTGGGGACAGAGCGGAGGTGAGGGGGCAGCCGTGGGGCAGGAGGGCAGAGCCATGGGGCAGCAGTGGGGCAGGAGGGCAGAGCCATGGGGCAGAGCCATGGGGCAGCCGTGGGGCAGGAGGGCAGAGCCATTGGGCAGTGCCATGGGGCAGTGCCATGGGGCAGGAGGGCAGCGCCGTGGCCGGGCAGCGCCGTGGGCAGCCCCAGAGCAGGGCAGGAGCTCGGGGGGCGGCGCGGCGCCTCTCACCCGCGAGTTGCTGTTGATGCGCCCCACCAGGGTGTCGAGGATGGTGCTGTTGTCGTGGCGGTGCAGCAGGACGAAGCGCAGGAAGGTTTTCAGCAGGGCCGTCTCGCTGACGCTGCGCAGGAAGAGGTCCAGGTACGCCGTGCTGGCGATCATCTCCTCGATGGAGGTCTGCGGGCGGCAGCAGCTCGGTGCGGGGCTGGGCCAGGGGGCGCCCGCAGGGACCCCCGCTCGCCCCCACGCGTAGAGGCGTGGGCAGGAGCCCCCCCCCTCACCTTGTGCAGCGCCGGCCCCATGACGGGCACCAGGAACCCGTTGTGGACGTAGTCCACCAGCTGCTTCTGCACCAGGGGGTGGGCGACCTGCGGAGCGGGGAGGGGGTGAGGGCCACGGCCAGCCCCACGCGGGGCCGGCGGCCCTCCCCCGGCCCTACCTGGATGACAGCATTGCAGAATTCCAGCGAGTTCATGAAGAGGACGAGGGAGGAGACGCCGATCCAGTCCTCGCGGCGCAGAAAGTGCCAGTCGTCCCCCCGCACCTCGATCTTGCGGGGCAGAGAGGAGTACAGCGCGCTCAGCCCCGTGGCCAGGACCTGCGGGGGGGGACACAGGCACTCAGCTCCCCCCATGCCACCGGGCACACGCCAGGGAGCCGCGGCGCAGCGACGGCCGCCGCAGTGCCCCACTCAGCCCAGCCCAGCCGGGACGCGGCACCGGAGCTGCGCTTTGCCGGAGCCGGGAGGGCGGCAGCGGGGGCCGTGCTGGTGCGGACACCGCGGCACACGCTGTGGAGCCCCGGCACCAGCCCCGTCGGCCCTGTCCTGCCACAGGCTCCGGGTCTCACGCCGCCGGACCCAACCACCCTCCATGCACCAGTCCCACCGGGAAACCCGCCCTCCTCCATCCCAGTTCAGAGCGGGGCTTTGCTGCGCCCCGCTGTCCCCAGGGCACCCGTCCCCTTGTCCCCAGCCCACCTCCAAGCCCTCAAGACCTTCCTCCAGGGACCGCCGTGGCTCCTGCCCCAACAGCCAAACCCAACCCTGTGCCGGCAGCGACGCTCCCCGGCACCGGCACCGCTCTGGGGAGGGGACGGACACCGCGCCGGGTCAGCCCGGCCACCCCCAGCCGTACCGGGCAGAAGTAAGAGTTGTCGGTGATGGACTTGGCCACGGCGTGGTTGCTGGCGGACATGGCCATGATGAGCAGCAGCGCGTCCCTGGCCTGCTGCCCCAGGACGCCCTCGTGGTGGATGAAGGGGATGAGGAGGGAGAAGATGATGAGGTTGGCAGGGCCCTGGTCGGTGTGGCTGTGGAAGAAGAGCTCCAGGATGGAGGGCTCCTTGGCCACGGAGACGCAGAGCTGGTTGAGGAGCAGGACGAGGCTGTTCTCCAGCGGGGCGGAGGTGGGCTCGGCGCAGAGGCTGAGCAGCCGCAGCAGCGGCGTCAGCACTGGCTTGTGCCGCAGCAGGGGCTGCCGGGCCTGGCTGATGAGCATCTCGTAGAGCTTCAGCTGCTCCACCTTGCGCTCCTCGGTGAAGTCACCCTGCAGGTGCCAGCACAGCAGCCGCTCCAGAAGGTTCTCGGAGGCCACGAAGTCCAGGATGGGCCCCCGCGCCGCCTCCCCCCGCGGCCGGTCCTCCGCCAGCAGGTTCAGCATCTGGTAGGTGTTGTTGCGGACGGCGCTGAGGTCGTCGGGGGCCGGTTTGCAGCCGCGCCGCTCCAGGATGCGCAGGACCTGCCGGGGTACACGGTGGCGGCGCTGAGTGCCGGGCACGGAGCTGGGGGGGGTCCCCACTGCCGGCCCCGCTGCCAGCCCCCCACACCGCGGCTCACCTGGGACCAGTGGTTCTTGAAGACCATGAGGCAGGTCTCGGGGTCGGCCGTGACGGGGCTCTGCAGGCTGGCGCTGCGGGGGGCGCGCTGCCCGGCCGCCCGCGGGTTCAGCTTGCTCAGCCAGCTCATCCTCTCCATCGGCGCGGCGCGGCCGGGGACGGTCACGGGCAGCGGCGGGGCACCCCGCCGGATCCCAGTGCTGCCTGGCAGCGCCGCCGGGTCCCCCTCTCCATCCTGCTGCCGCCCCGGGCTGGGCTGCGGGGAAAGCGGCAGCTCAGAGCCGGCACAGTCCCGGGGGGCTCCCGGCACCCCCCGTGCCCGGGGGATCCGGCAGAGCACCAACCACGCGGCTGGGACACACAGCACGGTTTTGGCTCCCCCTCGACGCCCCGGGTCCCTCCCCACGGGGCGGCAGGATGGGACGGGTCACGGCGGAGCAGCCACGTCACCGAGCCTGGCTGCGGTGCCACGCGGGAGCCGGTGTCAGCGCCGCGCCTGGCAGCTTTGCCCCATGCAGTGCTGCCAGACCCGTGGCAGCCCCAAAATGATGACACCGCGGAAGGTGCCGGCTGCCGGGGAGGCCGATGCCGGGCCCGGCAGGAGGAAAGAGCCCCGGCGAGCCGGGAGCCAAGCCAAGGAAGAGGAAGGGCGAGCGTGCCGGGTCGGCACAGCCCGGGAAGACTCTGGCTGCCGGCCCTGCCTCCACACCCAGCTCCGCACTTTGAACGCGGCAGCCGGCCCAGCCCCGGTGAGCCGGGAGCACCGGGCGCCCAGCCGGGACAGCCGGGGCAGCCGCGCGCCCCCACAGCCGCTGGGACGGCCCAGCAGCAGCCAGCGTGGGGGGCACGGGGCCCCCAACAACCGCACCGGCGCCCGGCTGCCGCAGCGGTGACGGGGAGCAGCGGACACCCCCGGAACCCGCGCGGGGCTGTCCCCGTCCCCAGCCGGAGCCACCGGCAGCCCAGGGGTGGGGACGCACCGACACCGGCACCCGCTGCCCCCGCAGCCCAGCCCAAAGCGAAATCCTCCGTGTCACAAACATGAGCTCGCCCGGCACAACGGCCGTCGGGCAGCGCGGCACGAGGCGATGCCGTGAGCGGCACCAACCGCAGCCGAGGCGGCGCACAGGACGGGGCTCCCGCCAGCCACAATGCCACCAGGGACGGGGGCACCGGCAGTGTTGGCCTTTAAAAAATGGTGGGGAAAAGCCCAGCCCGGCGGCTGCGGCACCGCCGACGGCACACCCCCAGTCGGCGCAGCACAAGGCCACTGTCGGGGAGCCCGTGGGGATATTCATAGGGCTCTGCGCCCCGGCACTGCTCAGGGCCACCGCGGAATGGGCACGGGCACTGAGCGCCGGGCTGCCCGCGCCCACCGCCGCTGCCGGCTCCCGGGGAGCCTGGGGGGGCCTGGCCCCAGAGAAGCCACTGCAGCCCCACAGCGCCGGCGCCGCAGCCCGGCACCCCTGCGGGGCTCCGACAACCCCCTCAGCGGCGCGTGGAAAAAGTGACGGCGCAGAGAGCCGGCGCCGGCAGCCCCCGCACCATCAGCCCCCGCGCCGGCAGCCCCCGCCAAAAATAACCTCCCTGGGCAGCACGTGCCACGGGGACAGCCGGAGCGGGACCGGGCGCCACACGTGCCGAGCGCGGCAGGCATGCCGGAGCGTGCCAGGGCAGCGGGGCAGGCGCGGAGCAGGGAGCAGCCCTGCACCGCGCAGCCCCACGGCACGGCCGGTCACCGTCGGCGGCACACGCGCACCGGGGCCCGGCAAGAAGCCGGTACCCAGCACGTCACCAGGAGAAGGTGGGCTGAGGAGCTCCCACGGCAGGAGGGAAACAAAAGCAGCCATTAAAGCAAACCCAAACCGCAGGAGGCAGAAAGGGGGAAGTGGCCGGAGCAGGCGCAGCCGAAAGCCGCCACGGGCAGCGCCCCGGCACCGGTGCTTTCTCAAAGCACATTAACGAGGGGTACGAAGCGGTGCCGCGGAGGAGGCAGGCAGAGGCCCCTCCTGCGGCTCAGGCATATTTATACCACGGCACGACCGGCGTCCCGTCCCAGCGCGGGCGAGGTCTGACTGCGGTTGCTAAAGTTAGAGCTCGCTGAAGGCCGGCGTGCCGCGGCGAGCCCCATGCCCCGGCTCACGCCCCACGCCGCGCTGCGGCCAGGCTGCCCAGCACGGTCACCGCATGAGCTGGCGAGGCGGGGTGGGGGACCAGAGCAAAGCGCTCACCGAGACAGCGACGTGAAGGCCAAGGCCAAGGCCAAGGCCAGCGGCGCCCGCGCGGTGTCACAGAGCAGGGGACGCCCCCAGCGGTGCAGCAGACGTGAGGGTGGGCAGCCCCGCGGTTGGGCTGGCGAGGGACCCGTCCGCCACGCGGCCAGAGCCGTGCCAGGGGGACGCCGGCTGCCTCCACGCGACAGCCCCGAGAGCCGGGACTCGCCAGCTCCATCCCGCACCGGCTCCCGACCCCGGTGGCTCCTGCCGCACGCAGAGGGGACCCGGCTGCCAACCAAGAGCCGCTGGAGCACGGCATGGTGCCGCCGAACCCACCCGTGTACCGGGAGCCCGTGCTTTGCCCGCCAGCACCACCGTGCTGTGAGGTGTCCCGGCTGCGGCAGAGCACCCTCCCGACAGGCCAGCGGGCGGCCAGGGACACCGGTAGGCAGCCGGGGTGCCACCGTGGCGAGCGCAGGGATGCCGAGGGCACGGCCGCCCGCCTCAACCCCCGGCCCGAGCACCAGGGCCCGAGCAGAGCGCCCGCGCCGAGGGCTGTGCACCGCAGAGCCGCCGGCACAGAGCCCGCGGCCAGAGCCCCGCTACCCCCGATGCCGCGGGGACGGTGACAATGTCGGGATGTTCCCCGAGGGTCCCAGCAGCGGCGGCAGGGAGCGGGCAGAGGGGTGGCAGCCGCTCCCGGTGGAGGCGTTTCGGTCCATCCCTGTGCCCGGTGCGCACCGGCCCCCTCCGCTGCACCCCGGGAGGTGGGAGCACAGCGCGGGACAACGGTGGGGCTGCCGCTGCTCCCAGCGAGGCCGAAGGCACCGGTGACACCGGGCCAGCGGCGGGACGAGGCCGCGGCATCACACCCAAACCACCGTCCTGGGGCGGGGGACGGTGACAGCAGCGCCGGGGCGGTGGGTCGGTGTGACCGGCACCGGGCAGCGCGGGCGGGAGGGCGAGCCCGGCCAGCCATGGCGGGACCCACAGCCCCTCCGGCGCACAGCCGGTGACACCGCACCCCGGGGCGCACCCCCGCCGGGCCCGGCACCCCCACACCGGGCAGGGGTCACGGCCCCACCGGGAGGGCCCGGCCCCCGCCCGGGGAACAGCCGCCTACCTGGGGTCAAGGTCGCGGCGGGTCCCGTCCCGTCAGGGCCGCACCTGCGGAGGGAGAGAGCCGTCGGACGCGGCGACCGCCACCGCCACCGGCACCGCCACCGCCACCGACACCCCGCCCCGAGCCGGTACAGGCCCTCCCCGCACCCCCCGCCGCCCCGCACCGAGGGGCCGCCCCGCCTCGTACCGCCCATGCACCCCCGGGACCGCGGCACCCCCGGGGACCGCGCCCGGCCCGGCCCGGCCCGGCCTCCCCCGCCGCCGCCGCCGCCCGGGGACGCCCCGGGGCCGCTCGGCCCTGCACGGCCAAGGGCAGGCGGCGGCCCCGCTGCAGCCGGCGGAAGGGCGCCCGGCGCGGACCCCCCCTCCCCGCTCCCGGTGTCCCCCCCGGTCCCGGCCCGTCGCGGCCCCCCCCCGCTCCGCCCCCGCCGCTCACCCGCCGCCCCCGCTGCGGGCCCCGCGCGCCCGCCGCCATCTTCCCGCCGCCGCCCGACGCACCGGCCGCGCAGGCCCCGCCCACCGCCCCGCCCGCCGCGCCCGACGCCCCGCCCACCGCGCCGCGGCTCGGCCAGGGCCGCGCGATGCGGAGCGCTCATTGGCTGCGCCGCGCCCGGGGCGGGGCCCGGTGGGCGGGGCCTGGCGCGCCCAGGGGTCGGGCGGGTCGGTGGGCGGCTCGGCCGCGCGGGAACCGGGGAACCCCGGAACGGGCGCGTCCCGCACGGGGAACCCCCTGCAGCCGGCACCACCCGCACCGGGCACAGCCCGCACCGGGGGCCCCCCCCGGCACCGCGAACCCCCCTCCTGCACCGGGCACCACTCGCACCGGGGTCCCACCCACACAGGGGACCCCCACACCCACACCGGGCACCGCCCACACCGGACACCACCCGCACTGGGGACCCCCCCCGAACCGTGGGACCCCCCCACACCGAGCACCACCCGCGCCGGGGATGCCCCCGAACCTTGGACGCCCCGGCACCGGGGACCCCCCTACACCGGGCACCCCCGCACGGGCACCGCTCTGGCGTAGGTACCGGCAGCTGCCGCCACACCGTGCGGAGGGCACTGCCCGGCTCCGGCCCCCCCGGGCAGGGGGCTGCAGGTACCGGCACCGGGGGAGTCCCGGGGCTCTGCCCCGTCCCGAGAACCGGGCACGGCCCGGGCACCCGGCACGGCCCTGCTCACGGTGCGCAGGGACCCCAATGTGCCGCACGCTGGGCCCAGCCGGCACCGGCACCGGCACCATCCCCAGCGCGCTGCGCGGTGTCCCCGTCCCCACTCCCACCTTCCCATGGGTGCAGTGACCCCCACAGCACCCACACCGCCGCCTCCGGCTCCCGCCCCAGTGCAGCACAGCTCCGGGGGCAGCTCTCCCAGTGCCACCCCCACGGGTGACCCAGGGTCCCCCCGGCACCCACTGTCCCGGCGCTGGCACCGAGCCCCTGCGCCCATCTGGCCCCGCCACCCCGCAGCCGCAGCACCCCCGGCCCCGGCGCTGGTTGTCTCAGAGCGGCCGCCTGTGCCCCCACCCGCAGCGTGGTATGGGTCTGGCTCTGCCCCTCTGCACCCACCCTCAGCCCAGGGGGTCCCGCACCACCCGTGGCACATCCCCGCTCCCGTCTGCCACAGCCCCCGGCAGAGCCGGCGATGGCTGTGCCGCCCCGGACTGCCCGGCGTAGCTGCCTGCAGGCCTGGCGTCCCGGGGGGGCCGGTGTGCGCCCTGGGGAGCCCCCCGTTGCCAGGATTCGCCCGGTGCTGGCAGAGCCGTGTGGCTGAGTCCCGCCAAGGGACCGCGCTCGGTGTGGCGGTTGGGCCGCGGCACCTGCTGGGTGCCAGGGAGGGGGTGCGGGACCCTCACCCGCGCTCGCGGCGCAGGATGCACAGCCTCAGCTCCCGGCTGTCCCGCCGCTGGGTGCGGCCGCAGCCGCACGGCACCACCGGGCTCATCGCCACGGCCGAGCCTGGCACCGGCACCGGACACGCCAGGGAGTGAGTGTGGCGTGGCTCCCGGCCACAGGGCCCGGGGTGGGAGCGTGTGGTGGGGACCCCCTCGGTGCCACGGGGGTTGTGGGGGCGCGGAGCACCCTGTGCCATGGCGAGGGGCCAGCTGAGCCAAGGAGCTGCCGCCGGCAGGGCCACGGTGTGGGGCTGGTGGGGCCGGGCGGGGGACACAGCCGTCCCTGAGGCCCCTCTGCCACCCCCAGCAGCACCACCGCTGCCCCCCAGAGCTGGACCCTGGACCCCTCCGGAGACTGGTATTACCGGTGGATCAGCGTCGTGGTGCTGCCTGTCCTCTACAACTGGATCGTCATCGTCTGCAGGTGCGTGGGCGGGGGTGTGGGGTGTCCTGGCGCCCGTCGGTACCGTCCCAGCCCCGGTGACGCTGCCCGTGCCACCAGGTCGTGCTTCCCAGCGCTGCAGGAGCAGCACGCGGTGCTGTGGCTGAGCCTGGACGCCCTCAGCGACGCGCTCTACCTGCTGGACATCGCTGTGCGCCTCCACACCGGTCAGTGCCTGCGCCCCGGCGTGTGACTGCCACACCCCGGCCCCACCCCGGCCACACCCCGGCCACACCCCGGCCCCACCCCGGCCACACCCCGGCCACACCCCGGGCACACCCCGGGCACACCCCGGCCCCACCCCGGCCCCACCCCGGCCACACCCCGGCCACACCCCTGCCCACGATCGCACACGCAAACGCGCACTCAGCCATGTGCGCAGACGTGTCCGTATGTGTGCCCTCACAGCTACGTGCGAACAGCCGCGCACCGCGCGCGCACGCGTGTGCCTGCCCGTGTCTGCACGCGCACAGCGTGCACCCAACCGCACGGCAGACCTCGGCTGCGCACGCTCACACACGCACGGACCCGGCACGGGGTGTGGGTATGTTGGGCACGCCGGGATCCCAGCCCCCCGCCACGCCGAGCCCCCCAGCCCCCCCCCTCGCTGAGCCCCAGCCCCGTGGGCAGCACAGGGGACCCCCAGCCCACGGCACACCCGTCCTGGGTCCCTTTCAGGAGAATTAGTCCCGGGGATCCGCCCGCTGCGCCCCATCCCGCGCGGTGGTCCGCCGCCAACCTCCTCCTGGCACGGCAGAGGGGACCCCGCGCCCATCGTCCCTCGCCTCGGCCCCCTCTCTCGCTGGGAGCCCCCCCATGCCAGCGTGCCCCCCACTGAGGAGCCCCGGTGGAGAACCCCCATCCCTCGTCCCCATCCCCGCAACGTCCCCCCCGGGCGCAGCACCCAGGGGCTCCCCGCGGCGCGGGGCCGAGTCCCGACCCGCCGCCCGCAGCCTTCCTGCAGGACGGCATCCTGGTGCGGGACCACAGCCGGATCCGGCAGCGCTACCTGCGCTCCTCCTCCTTCCCCTGGGACGTGGCGGCGGTGCTGCCCACTGACCTGCTCTACCTGCGCCTGGGGACGGGGGTGCCGGCAGTGCGCGCCAACCGCTGCCTGCGGGCGCCGCGGCTCTTCGAGGCCTTCGACCGCTGGGAGACGCGCACAGCACACCCCAACGCCTTCCGCGTCGCCAAGCTGATGCTCTACGTCTTCGTTGCCATCCACTGGTACGGCTGCCTCTACTTCGCTCTCTCATCCCGGCTGGGGCTGGGCGCCGACGCCTGGGTCTGCCCCAACGCCAGCCGCCCCGGCTTCGCCCGCCCGCTGCGGCAGTACCTCCACAGCTTCTACTTCTCCACCCTCATCCTCGCCACCGTGGGCGACACGCCGGAGCCCCAGCGCGAGGAGGAGTTCCTCTTCGTCATGGCCGGCTTCCTCCTGGCCGTGCTGGGCTTCGCCACCATCACGGGCAGCATTGGCTCCGTCATCACCAACATGAACGCAGCTGATGCCGCCTTCTACCCCGACCCTGAGCCGGTGCGCCGCTACCTGCGGGCACAGGGCGCGGGCGGGCGGCTGGCGCGGCGGGTGGCCCGCTGGCACCAGCACCTGCGGGCGCAGCGGAAGCTGCCGGCGGAGCGGTCGGTGCTGCGGCACCTGCCGCGGGGGCTGCGGGCCGAGGTGGCAGCCAGCGTCCACCTCCCGGCCCTGCGCCGCGTCGGCCTCTTCCAGAGCTGGGAGCACGGCGTGCTGCGGGAGCTGGTGCTGCGCCTGCAGCCTCAGGTCTTTGGCCCCGGCGAGTTCGTCTGCCGCCGGGGCGACGTGGGGCGCGAGATGTACTTCGTCCGCGAGGGGCGGCTGGCCGTGGTGGCGGAGGACGGCGTCACGCAGCTCGCCGTCCTGGGCGAGGGGCTCTACTTCGGGGAGATCAGCCTCATCAACATCAAAGGTGAGCCCCCCGCCCCACCACGGCCCCCGAGGGACCCCCCCCTCCCACCAGCCTCACCGCAGCCCCCACCTCCCCAGGGAACACCTCCGGCAACCGGCGCACAGCCAACATCATGAGCATCGGCTACTCCGACCTCTTCTGCCTCTCCAAGGAGGACCTGGCGGAGGTGCTGGCCGAGTTCCCCAGCGCCCGGGCCACGATGGAGGCCAAGGGTCGCCAGCTCCTGCTGCGCATGGGCAAGCTGGACGTGCACGCCGAGGCGGCGGCAGCGGCGGCGGCGGAGGAGGCCGAGTGCCGGACGCGGGCGCTGGAGACGGCCCTGGAGAGGCTGCAGACGCGGGCGGCCCGGTTGCTGGCCCAGTTGGAGTCCAGCGCCTTCAAGATGGCGCTGCGCGTCGAGCGCGTCGAGCGCCGGCTCCGGCGGCGACGGACGGACGGGGGAGCGGGTCCTGCGGGGGCGCAGGGTCCTACTGGGGCGCAGGGTCCTGTCGGGGTGCCAGGTCCCCCCACGGCTCAGGGTCCCCACGGGGCGCAGGGTCCCAGCAGGGCACAGGGTCCCCCTGGGGTCCAGGATCCCCCTGCGGCACAGGGTCCCAGTGGGGTGCGGGGTCCCATGACACCATGGGGTCCTGCCCGGGGACGGGGTCCTGCTGGAGGATGGGGTCCCCCTGGGGCACAGGGTCCTCTTGGGGTTCGGGTTCCCCCCAGGGCACGGGGTCCCATTGGGGTGCGGGGTCCCGCGGGGGGGCGGGGCGGGGGGGGTCCAGGCCCCCGGTGCTGAGGGTTACCTGGGGGTAACCCCAGCAGCGACAACAGCCGCTGGGTGACCATGACAACCGTTGCTAGGTAACACTGACAGCTGTTGCTAAGTAACAACGAGTTGTTTGTGAACTGGGACAGCGCTGTACCTGCGACGGCATGGGATGGCATGGGATGGCATGGGATGGGGATGGGGTCACCGAGCCATGGAGTGGTTTGGGTGGGAAGGGACCTTAAAGCCCCCCCAGTGCCCCCCCCTGCCCTGGGCAGGGACCCCCCCCCCAGCCCAGGGTGCTCCCAGCCCCGTCCAACCCGGCCTTGGACACCTCCAGGGATGGGGCAGCCACAGCTTCTCGGGGCAGCCTGCGCCAGGGGCTCACCGCCCGCACAGGCAACAATTTCTCCCTCACATCTCACCTCAATCTCCCTCTGTCAGTGCCAAACCGGTCCCCCTCGGCCCATCGCTCCCCTCCCTGACCCAGAGTCCCCCCCAGCTCTCCTGGAGCCCCTTTAGGCACTGGAAGGGGCTCTGCGGTCTCCGCGGAGCCTTCTCCTCTCCAGGCTGAATCCCCCCTCTCCCCGCCTGTCCTCCCCGCAGAGGGGCTCAGCCCTCGCAGCATCTCCGGGCCCTCCTCTGGCCCCGCTCCCCCAGGGCCGTGTCTCTGCTGTTGGGACCCCCCGAGCTGGAGGCAGCGCTGCAGGGGGGGCTCCCCAGAGCGCAGCAGAGGGGCACAGTCCCCCCTCGCCCCGCTGGCCACGCTGCTGGGGATGCAGCCCGGGGTGCAGGGGGCTCGCTGGGCTGCCAGCGCACACTGCCGGCTCATGGCCGGCTTTCCCCCCCAGCACCCCAAAGTCCCTCTCGGCAGCGCTGCCCTCCATCCCCCCATCCCCAGCCTGGATTTGTCCGCCCATTCAGGGATGGGGCAGGGACAGGGACAGGGACAGGACAAGAAGAAGGGGAAGGACAGGGCCGGGCAGGGTGAGGGTGGGCAGAGGTGGGCACGGGGCTGTGCAGGGGCGGGGGCGGCGCGGGGGGGTCTGGGGTCTCCCGGCGGGAACCGGGCGGGGGCCCAGAGCGGGGCGGCGGGGGTGGGGGCCGGGACCGGGACCGGGAGCGCGGGGCAGCTCGGGTCCCCAAACCCGCGGCCCCCAGTGCCGGTGCCGCCCGCAGGGAGCAGCCGCGGAGACCGCCACCGCCGCCCGGTGACAGCCGCCACGGTGACAGCCGCCGTGAGGACGCCCCCGGCGAGCTCTGGGAGACCCCCCTCCGAGCCCCCCGACCCCGCCGGCTCCGGCCGCCGCCCGGTGCCCCCTGCCCCGCTCCCGCCGGCCCCGGTGCCCCCCGCCCCCGCCGGCCCCGTCCGCTGCGTCCCCCGCTCCCGCCGCATCCCCCGGCGAACTCCCCCCGCTCCCCCCGCCCCCGGCCCGCCCCGCGCCGGGCGCCGCCCCCGCTCACTCTCCCGGCGGCTCCGGAGCGGAGCGGAGCGGAGCCGCTTCCCGGTGTCTCCTCCCGGTGCGGCCGCCGGTGCCGCCGCGATGGGCGCGGGGGGGCTCTGACGGCGGCGCCATGGACCCCCGGCGCCTCAACGAGTCGCTGCAGGAGCTGCTCTGCCGCCCCGGGAACGGCTCCGGCTCCGCCACCGGCACCGGCACCGGCTCCGCCGGGAACGGCTCCGCCTGCGACCTCCTCCGCAGGGGCCTCCGCGGGCCCCCGGCACCCAAAGGTGAGAGCGGGGGGGACGCGGGAGGGACCCCGCTGCGCGCCCCGTGCCCCCCCCCGCCCGTCCCGCCGCCTCCCGCGGTGCCGCCCGCTGCGCCCCGCCGTGTCTCCGCGTCCCGGGCGCCGGCACCGGGACCGCCGGGCAGTGCCGGTGCCCCCCGCCGTGCCGCCCGGTGCTGCCGCCTGCCCGCTGCACCCCGGCGCTCCCCGTCCGCCTGCCCGGTCCCCGCCGCCGCACCCCGGTTCCTCCCGCCCTGCGGCCCCGGTGCAGCCCACAGCACCCGCCGTGCGCCCCGTCCCGCCGCACCGAGCCCGTCCCGCCCCCCCGGCCGCCCTCCCCAGTCCCGGCGCCCGCTCCCGGCCCGGCACGGACGCGCTCCGGGTACCGGCACGGCGGGACGGGCGCTGCCGCCGCTCCGGGTACCGGCACGGCGGGGGCGCCCGGGGTCCGAGCGGGGCTCTCCCCGGGGGGGACGGGCGGCTCTGCCCGGGGGGCAGCGGGAAGGCGGAGCGGACTCCGGAGGGGGGAAGGACGCCCACTGTGCCCGGCCGGGGCTCCGCGGGCGGCGGGATGCGGCACCGGCACCGGCACCGGCTGTTGTTCGGCTCCCGGCGATGAACGGCTCCGGCCACGTCCCGGCGCGGTGGGGGCGCGGGAGCTCGGGGGCCGGGGTCCCGCTGCGCCCGAAGGGCAGAGGCCCAGGGGTGGCCGCTGGTAGCCGCGTCCTGTTGGCATGGCCACGGGCTCGGCTGGCGACACGCAGGACAGGGCAGCACCGCAGCTCCAGCACCGGCACCAGCCCGGCTCGCGGTACCCCGGCGCTGGAGCACCGCCGTGCCGGCGCTGTGTGCGGGGAGCAGCACCGGGGGCAGCCGGCACATCCCGGCCCCGTGTCCACTGCGGCAGCGGCCACACAGAGGGAACCGGGGCGGCCGGCTCCCAGTTCCCCACCGAGCCTACGGCCATGGCTGGAGCCCACCGGAGCCCGGGTGCCCACACCGTGCTTGGCCACGCCGTCCGCTCGTGCCGGAGTACCCACAGGCTGCCGGGGAGGCGTCTCCTCGGCCACACTGCCCTCCCGTGCCGAGGTGCCACCAGGGTGCCAGCATGGCATCCGGTGACCATGCCACCCGCAGACCTAGACCTGACGGTGCGCATCCTGCTGTACGCGCTGATCTTCGTGCTGAGCGTCTGCGGGAACGCCCTGGTCGTGGCCGTGCTGCTCCTGAACCGCCGCCTGCGCACCGTCACCAACTCCTTCCTGCTCTCCCTGGCACTCAGCGACCTGATGCTGGCGCTCTGCTGCATGCCCTTCACCCTCGTCCCCAACCTCATGGGCACCTTCATCTTCGGAGAGGCCGTCTGCAAGCTCATGGCCTACCTCATGGGTACGAGGGGGCGGCAGGCGGGGGCCAGGGGAGGGCCATGCTGTGCCGCGCCGCACCGCGCCACGGGTGCTGACCCTCGCTGCCCGCAGGCGTCTCCGTCTCGGTCTCCACCTTCAGCCTGGTGGCCATTGCCATCGAGCGGTACAGTGCCATCTGCAACCCGCTGCAGTCCCGCGTCTGGCAGACGCGCTCGCACGCCTGCCGGGTCATCGCCAGCACCTGGCTCTTCTCGGCGCTGCTCATGCTGCCCTACGCCGTCTACAGCACCACGCGCGCCGTGCCCGCCCGCGGCACCCACCCGCCTGTCAGCCAGTGCACCCACGACTGGCCCAGCGAGCACGTCCGGCAGGCCTGGTGAGTCGGCCCCGGGACCCCCGCCCGCCCCCGGGACCCCGGCACGAGGGGGACACGGTCCGGCTGCCGGTCGCACTGCTGCGGCCGGGCTGGCGAGGGGCCACTGAGTGACGAGCGCCGCATCTTCCAGGTACGTCCTGCTGCTCCTCATCCTCTTCTTCATCCCGGGCGTGGTGATGATCGTGGCTTACGGGCTCATCTCCCGTGAGCTCTACCGTGGCATCCGCTTCGAGCTGGACATCAAGGGGGAGGCTGGAGGTGAGGGGCCGGGCTGGCGCGGGGCAGGGCTGGGGGCTGGCTGACCCCCCACCCCGGGTCCCCACAACGGGGGGGGTTCCCTGGGGACCTCTCCCTGCGCAGGGCCCTGTGCCGCGTCCCATCCCGACACGGCGCTGCGTTGCAGCGGAGGATGCGCTAGGGGCGACACGGGTCCCCACGGTGCCACGGCCGTGACGGCGTCCCCTCCGCCCCACAGCTCAGCGCAACGGCGGCGGGGAGCCAGCGCCTGCCTGCGACGAGGGGGACGGCTGCTACCTGCAGCTCTCCCGGCCGGGCGGCGCGCTGGAGCTGCGGGCGCTGGGCGCGGCAGGGGCGCAGCAGGACCGGGCGCGCATCAACAGCTCGGAGGCGAAGCTGGTGGCCAAGCGCCGCGTCATCCGCATGCTGGTGGTCATCGTGGCCATGTTCTTCCTCTGCTGGCTGCCCATCTTCACTGCCAACACCTGGCGCGCCTTCGCCCCGCGGGCGGCCCAGCGGGCGCTCTCGGGGACGCCCATCTCCTTCATCCACCTCCTCTCCTACACCTCCGCCTGCGCCAACCCCCTCATCTACTGCTTCATGAACCGCCGCTTCCGCAAAGCCTTCCTGGCCACCTGCGCCGGCTGCCGCCGCGCCTGCCCGCGCCGACCGCTGGAGGAGGAGGTGGCCAACGCCAACGCTTCGCTCTCCAAGTTCAGCTACACCACCGTCAGCAGCCTCGGACCCCCCTGAGCCGCCCGACGCTGCCCCCCGGGCTCTGCCTGTGCCCCCCGTGTCCCCCCCCGTCCCGGCACCTTCCCTCTGCGCCCCCTGTGCCTGGCACAGCCCAGTGCACCCCCAGCCTACAGGAGCCCCCAGGACCCCCCACCCCTCTGCCCCGGGGTTCCCCCGGCCCCCCCACAACCCCGGTGCCCCCGGTGCCCCCCAGCTCCAGGTGCCGCCGTGCCCCGGCCGGGCTGGGGGCGAGGACCCCAGGCAGGGGCTCCCCAGGGACCCCCGGGGCCGGGCAGGTCAGGGTGGGGGGGTCGTGGTGCCCCCAGCCCAGCCCGGGGTCTCCCCGCGCCGCTCCCTGGCTCCGGCCGCAATAAACTCGTCCTGCGCCCGCCTGCCGCGCTGCTTCCCACCGCGCTCGGCCTGACCCGGCACCGGGGTCTGTGGGGCCGGAGCCGGGCTGGACAGGGGGGACGCAGCACTCGGGGCTGGGGGCGCTGGTCCCCTCCGCTGCGGGAATCCCCGGGCCCCCGGGGAAGAGGCCGGCGCAACCAACGGGAGTGGGGACAGCCCTGTCCGGGACACCCCACCGCGCTCCGCACCGGCGTGGCACCGGCACAGCGACGGCACCGCAGGTGGCGGTTCCCAGGAGTGGGTGCTGCCGGGGTCTCCCGACCCTCCCCAGGGGAGTCCCGCACCGCGCCCGCCGGGACCGGACAGAGACGCGCACATGCACACGCGTGTGGGTGCACACACCTGCACGTGCACGTCCCCACAGAGCTGCACCCAACACACACACACCCCCCCCGAACCCAAATGCAGCCCCCACGGGCAGTGGGTGCAGGGACCCACCGCGGGTGTAGTGATGACACACGCAGTGGGGGCGGGAACCCCAACGCGACTCCATCTCCCACAGCGCCCCAAGGGGACTACGTGTCCCACAGTGCCCCAACGGGACTACGTGTCCCACAGTTCCCAAGGGGACTCCATCTCCCACAGTGCCCCAAAAGGACTCCATCTCCCATAATGACCCAAGGGGACTCCATCTCCCATCGTTCCCAAGGAGGCTGCATCTCCCACAGCGCCCCAATGGGGACTCCATCTCCCACAGCGCCCCAATGGGGACTCCATGTCCCACAGTGACCCAATGGGACTCCATCTCCCACAGTTCCCAATGGGGACTCCATCTCCCACAGTTCCCAAGGGGACTCCATCTCCCACAGCACCCCAAAAGGACTCCATCTCCCATAATGACCCAACGGGGACTCCATCTCCCATCATTCCCAAGGAGGCTGCATCTCCCACAGCGCCCCAATGGGGACTCCATCTCCCACAGCGCCCCAATGGGGACTCCATCTCCCACAGTTCCCAATGGGACTCCATCTCCCACAGTGCCCCAATGGGACTCCATCTCCCACAGCGCCCCAATGGGGACTCCATGTCCCACAGTGCCCCAATGGGACTCCATCTCCCACAGTTCCCAAGGGGACTCCATCTCCCACAGTGCCCCAACAGAGACTCCATCTCCCACAGTGCCCCAATGGGACTCCATCTCCCACAGCGCCCCAATGGGGACTCCATGTCCCACAGTGCCCCAATGGGGACTCCATGTCCCACAGTGCCCCAATGGGACTCCATCTCCCACAGTTCCCAAGGGGACTCCATCTCCCACAGTGCCCCAACAGAGACTCCATCTCCCATAAAGACCGAATGGGACTCCATCTCCCACAGTTCCAAATGGAACTCCGTCTCCTACTGTGCCGCAAGGAGACTCCATCTCCCACCATGCCCAGTAGGACTCCATCTCCCACAGTTCCCAACAGGGACTCCATCTCCCATAATGACCCAATGGGACTCCATCTCCCACAGTGCTCCAATGGGACTCCACGTCCCACCTTTCCCAAGGAGACTCCATCTCCCACAGGGCCCAACAGGACTCCATCTATGCTGCTATTGGCTATGCTCTCATGCGGCGTCAGGGAGCCCTGGTGGGGTGGCTCCGGTGACTGGAATGTCGCAATGGATGGGTAGAGGCTCTTCAGGAAGGCCAGGCTGGGAGATGAGGAGCGGGCGTAGCCCTCTATGTCAAGGAGCAGTGGGAGTGCGTGGGCCTCTGTTGGGATGGATGAGGAGCTGACCAAGAGTTTATGGGTCAGGATTAAGGGGAGGGCACAGACAGGTGATGGCACAGTGGGGGTCTGCTGTGGGCAACCAGAGCAGGAGGATCGAGCAGATGAGGCCCTCTATAGACAGACAGGAGCAGCCTCATGTTCACAAGCCCTGGTCTTCATGGGGGGCTTCAACCACCCCAATATCTGTGTGAGGGACAGCACAGGAGGGCATAAGCAATCCAGGAGTCCTGGAACGTGTCAATGATAACTGCCTTTTCCAAGGGACAGAGGAGCCAGCGAGGGGAGGTGCCATGCTGGCCCTTGTTCTCACCAAGGAGAGGCTGGGGTGGGCAATGTGAAGCTCAAGGGCAGCCTTGGCTGCAGTGCCCAGGAACTGGTAGAGTTCAAGATCCTCAGGACGGCGAGGAGGGCACAGAGCAAGCCCACTGCCCTGGGCGTCAGGAGAGACGACTGATCTCTTCAGGGATCTGCTCGGCAGAGCACCGTGGGAGAAAGCCCTGGAGGGAAGGGGGAGGCCCAAGAAAGCTGGCTGATATTCAAAGACCTCCAAGCTCAGGAGCGATGCACACTGACAAAGAGGAGGACAGGCAAAAACGCCAGGAGGCCAGCATGGATGAACAAGGAGCTTCTGGACAATCTCAAACAGGAAAAGGAAGCCCACAGAGCGTGGAAGAGAGGACAGGTAGCCTGGGTGGAATACAGAGAAATTGTCTGAGCAGCCGGGTATCAGGTTAGGAGACGTAAAGCCCAGATAGAGTTAAATCTGGCCAGGGGCATCAGTGGCAACAAGAAAAGCTTCTATAGATACATCCGTGACAAAAGGAAGACTGGGGAAATGTGGGCACTCTCTGGAAGAAAATGGGAGACCTAGTCACCTGGGACGTGAACAAGGTTGAGGTACTAAAGGACTTTTTTGACTCGGTCTTCACCAGTGAGAGCTATAACCACACTGCCCAAGTCACGGCAGGCAAAGGCAGGGACTGGGAGAATGAGGAACTGCCCACTGTTGGAGAAGACCAGGTCTGAGATCATCTGAGGAGCCTGAAGGTGCACAAGTCCATGGGACCTGATGGGCAATCCCAACCACAACTCCCGGCTGGGCAGGGAACGGATGGAGAGCAGCCCTGAGGAGACGGCCCTGGGGATGCTGATGGGAGAGAAGCTCCCCATGAGCCGGCAGTGTGCACCGGCAGCCCAGCGAGCCCCCGGCACCCCGGGCTGCATCCCCAGCAGCGTGGCCAGCGGGGCGAGGGGGGGACTGTGCCCCTCTGCTGCGCTCTGGGGAGCCCCCCCTGCAGCGCTGCCTCCAGCTCGGGGGGTCCCAACAGCAGAGACACGGCCCTGGGGGAGCGGGGCCAGAGGAGGGCCCGGAGATGCTGCGAGGGCTGAGCCCCTCTGCGGGGAGGACAGGCGGGGAGAGGGGGGGTTCAGCCTGGAGAGGAGAAGGCTCCGCGGAGACCGCAGAGCCCCTTCCAGTGCCTAAAGGGGCTCCAGGAGAGCTGGGGGGGACTCTGGGTCAGGGAGGGGAGCCATGGGACGAGGGGGAACGGTTTGGCACTGACAGAGGGAGATTGAGGTGAGATGTGAGGGAGAAATTGTTGCCTGTGCGGGCGGTGAGCCCCTGGCGCAGGCTGCCCCGAGAAGCTGTGGCTGCCCCATCCCTGGAGGTGTCCAAGGCCGGGTTGGACGGGGCTGGGAGCACCCTGGGCTGGGGGAGGTGACCCTGCCCGGGGCAGGGGGGGCAGTGGTCCCCCGAAGCCCCCCGGTCCCTCCCCGCTGTGTCCCTCCCGTTCCCCCCCCGATTCCATCATTTCCAGGCGCTGCCCCCGCCCCACCCCCTCCCGGTGAGAGCTCCGCCCACTCCCCGCCCACCCGCAGTATTGGCCACGCCCCTCTCCGGCTCCGCCCCCGCCCGGCCCCGCCCCCTCTCCGGCCCCGCCCCCTCTCCGGCCCCGCCCCCTCTCCGGCCCCGCCCCCTCCCCGGCCCCGCCCCCTCCCCGGCCCCGCCCGCGGCGCGTCCTTCGGCCATGGCGGCGCGGGCTGAGGGCGCCGTCCCGGCCCCGCCGCTGGCCCTGGCGCTGGCCCTGTCCCTTTCGCTGTCGCTGTCGCTGTCGGCGCCGCCTGCCGGGCCGGAGGCGCTGCTGGCGGCGGCCCCACGCTGGGGCTGGCGGAACGTGTCGTGCCCGGCGTGTCGGCTGCTCTTTGGGGCGCTGGACCTGGCGCTGCAGGTGGGGACGGGGGGACGGGGACCGGGGGACACCGGGAGGGGACGGCGACGGGACGGGAGGGACACCGGGAGGGGGACTGGGAGAGCGCGGGGCTGGGGTGAGGGGAGGACGGGGACGGTGACCAGGACGGGCTGGAGCTGGGGACGGGACAGGGACGGGGTCAGGACGGGGACGGACGGGACAGGGACGGGGTCGGTGTGGTGGCGGGGCAGGGACGGGGCTGGAGGCAGGAGCTGGGCCGGGACCTTGTGACAGGGACGGGGACGGGACAGGCTGTGGCACGTCGTGGCTTGTGACAGGCACGGGACCAGGACAGGGATGGGGACAGGCAGGGACGGGCCAGCGGCCCCGCTGGGAGGGACGGGGACGGGCTGGGCGGGGGTGGTTTGGGTCCTGCCCCAAAAGGGGAACTGTGCTGTGCCCGGGGGGTGGCGGGCGCCCCCTGGCCAGGGGCTGCCGGCCAAGGGGTCGGGGCGGCCATGGCGGCCACTGGGCCATGGCGGTGGCGGCGAGCGGCGACGGTGGCAGCGGGTGAGGGTGGCGCGGCCGTGTCAGCCCGGCCATCCTCGTCCCGCAGCTGGAGCCCAACGTGGCGCGCGTGGGGCGCGTGGCGTCCCGGCTGTGCCAGGACCTGCGGCTGGCGCGCCCCGAGATCTGCCGGCAGGCCGTGCAGCTCTTCCAGCGCGACGTGGTGTCGGCCTGGGCCCGCTCGGTGCTGCGGCCCGGCGAGGCCTGCGGGCTGCTGCTGGGACGGGGCTGCGGCCGTTGGGACATCTTCGGCGCCTGGAACGTCTCCCTGCCCGCCACCCCCAAACCGCCGGTGCGGCCCCCGGAGCCCCCCCCCGCCCGGCGCCCCCACCGCCCGCATCCTCTTCCTCACCGACCTGCACTGGGACCGCCGATACGTGCCGGGCAGCCAGGTGGCCTGCCCCGACCCGCTCTGCTGCCGCGGTGCTGCCGGCCGCGGCCCCGGCGGCGCCGGCTTCTGGGGCGAGTACGGCAAGTGTGACCTGCCGCTGCACACCATCGAGGCGCTGCTGGCCCAGCTCCCGGGCCCGCGCGCCTTTGCCGCCGCGTACTGGACCGGCGACATCCCGGCGCACGACGTCTGGCAGCAGAGCCGGCAGGACCAGCTCCTGGCCCTGCGCACCGTCACCGGGCTGCTGCGCCGGCGCCTGGGCGACCTGCCCGTCTACCCGGCCGTGGGCAACCACGAGGCCACCCCGGTCAACGCCTTCCCCCCGCCATACGTGCAGGGCAACCAGTCCTCCGCCTGGCTCTACGACGCCATGGCGCAGGCCTGGCAGGACTGGCTGCCCCCCTCGGCGCTGCGGACCCTCCGGTGGGGGCAGCTGCCAGCGGGGGGGTGCGGGGGCTCTGGGCTGGGGGCTCCCGGCCAGCGGGGGCCGGGGGGGGGCCCCGGGCCAGGAGGGGTGAGGGGGTCGGGACTGGGAGGCTTTGGGCAGGGCTGGGGGGGCACAGCGTGGTCTCCGTGCTGGGGGGGCCGAGGAGGGGGGCCCTGGGGTGGCAGGGGTGATGGGGGCTCGGGGCTGGGGGGGCACAGGGTGGTCTCTGTACCGGTGGGGTAAAGGGGGGGTCCTGGGCTAGCAGGGGCTGGGGGGGCTCCGGGCTGGCGGTGTCTCGGCTAGTAGGGGCGAGGAACGCTCCGGGCAGGGATGGGGGGGGCGCGGGTGTGGGTCACTGGGGGGGGGGGGGGGGGGTCACGGCTGGTAGGGGTTCACGGGGTGCTTTGGGGGGGCAGGGGGTCAGGGAGGATGCAGGCAGCGCTGACCCCCCCCCGCATCCCGTCCCCCCCCGCAGGACCGCCGGGTTCTACGCGGCGCAGGTGTGGCCGGGGCTGCGCCTCGTCTCCCTCAACATGAACTTCTGCTCCCAGGCCAACTTCTGGCTCCTCATCAACTCCACCGACCCCGCGGGGCAGCTCCAGTGGCTGGTGGGGGTCCTGGCAGCCGCCGAGCGGGCGGGCGAGAAGGTGAGGGCTCGGGGGGGGCGGGAGGCGCTGGCCCCACACACGGGGGGTCCCAGGCACCCCCCAGCCCCCCGTCCTGCCGCCTAGGTGCACATCATCGGGCACATCCCCCCGGCGCACTGCCTGCGCAGCTGGAGCTGGAACTACTACCGCATCGTCAGCAGGTCAGAGCCCGCGCCGGACCCCCCCGCGCTGCCTGGGACAGGGGGGCATGGAGGGGACAGGGGGACGGTGCCGTGCCGGGGCAGGAGCCCAAAGCTGCCCGTGCCGCCAGGGCCAGGGCGGGAGACCGCGCCGGCAGACACGGCCCGGACAGGCGGTGTGGGCTGAGCCCGGCGCGGCGCGCGGCTGCGGGTCACGGCCCCGGCTGCACTGTGCCCAGCGCCGGGCAGCGCCGCAGGGACGGGCCCGGCTGTGCCGCGAGAGCCGCTGGGCAGCACGGCGATGCCGGGGCGGAGGTCTGGGCGCCGGCAGCCCTCACCCCCCGCCCCGGGCAGGTTTGAGGGCACCATCGCGGCACAGTTCTTCGGCCACACGCACGTGGACGAGTTCGAGATGTTCTACGACGAGGAGACGCTGACGCGCCCGGTCTCCGTCGCCTTTGTGGCCCCCAGCGTTACCACCTACATCAACCTCAACCCCGGTGCGCCCCCATCCCACCGCAGCCCCCCCGGCTCCGGCTGCGGTGCCGCCCCTGACCCTCTGCCCCACCGCAGGCTACCGCGTGTACGAGGTGGACGGCGCCTACCCCGGCAGCTCCCACGCCGTGCTGGACCACGAGACCTTCATCCTCAACCTCACCGAGGCCAACGCGCCGGGGGCAGAGCCGCGCTGGCAGCGCCTCTACCGCGCCCGCGACGCCTACGGGCTGCCCAGCGCCTTCCCCGCCGACTGGGACCGGCTCATCCGCCGCTTCCAGGACGACGAGCGGCTCTTCCAGCGCTTCTGGTTCCACTTCCACAAGGGCCACCCGCCCCGCCAGCCCTGCCTGGCCGCCTGCAAGGCGGCGCTGCTCTGCGCCCTGCGCACCGGCCGCTCCGCCGACCCCGGCCTCTGCCAGCCCCTGCGCCCGGCGCTGCCCTTCCCGCGCATCCAGGCGCTGTGGCAGCAGCGGCGGCTCTGCTGAGGGGCACCGGCACCGCGCTCCCGCCGCGCAATAAAGGTGTGACGGACTCAGCGGCTCCTGCCGAGGCTGCGCCGGGAGGGCGGGCGGCCGCACTGCTCCTCACCCTCGCCCTCCTCCGGGCGGGTGCCGCAGGGAGGGGCCGGGGCCGGGCTGGTGGAATGGGTTTATTAATTACTTAGTACGACACAGATCTTCGTTACAGCAGGAGCGGCGGCTCCGGAGCCGGCGGCCCCGGGGAGCCCCACGCCGCAGGTTAGACCGCATGCATCGGGGCAGGGCGGGCCCCGCGCCCCCCGCCACGCCGTTGCCGTGGGGCGGTGGGGGGTTGGCCCCGGCCTGTGGGGAAGGACCCCCCCCCCCCAAACCCGCCGCCGTGGGGCGCGGTGCTCGGCATGCAGCCCCAGCGCCGGCGTGTGCCCCGCGGCTCCGCGCACGGGGACGCTCGCACACGCACACGATGGCCCTCACCGCGGGCTCACCCACCGCCGGCGCCCGGCGCTGCCGCCCCCGTCCGTCCCGTCCCCCCCCCCGGCGGCGGAGGGGGAAGGGGTCTGCTTCGCTCGCCCCGTCCCGGCTCACGGCGTCTGGGCGCCGAGGCGCTTGGGCTTCAGGCTGCCCAGGAGGGTCTGCACGCCCCTGCGGACCGAGGAGCCCACGCGGCGCGCCACCGAGTCGGCCGGCGGGGCGGGCAGGCAGGAGCTGGAGGCCTGGGGCCGGGCGTCCAGGCACTTCTGGTAGCGCAGCTGGGGAGAGGGGGGTCAGCGGCGGTGGGGAGGGGGCTGTGGGGACACGGGGGGGGACGCGGCCACTCACCATGCAGGCGGCCTGCAGTGCCTCGCTCAGCCCCGCGGCGTTGGGCTCGCACCACACCATGTGGCAGCGGAAGGCGCCGGGGGCGCTGGCCATGATGAAGGCGAAGGAGCGCACGTCCCGGCCCACCCCCATGAAGGACAGGAACCGCACGCGGCACTCGCACAGCACGGCCTCCGTCTGCGGGCGGGCGGGCGGGCGTCACCGCCACGCGCCGCCACGCCGGGACGGCCGCACCGGCACAGCGCCGCACCCACCTGCTCGTGGGTGATGGTGAGGGTGGCGGGCGCCACGTTCACCACGATGGGGGTCCAGTGCTCCTTGGTGCCGGTGGCCAGCGCCGCCTCCAGCGCCGCGTTGATGACGTCCATGCCTGGGACGGGCAGGGGGGCTCAGGGGCGCCCCCGGCACCCTCCCCACGGGGTGCGGGTGCCCCCCGCCGCCCCCCGCGCCCCGCGCTCACCCACGGGCTTGGCGACGGGCACGCAGCCCAGGTAGCACACCGGGAACTTCTGCACCCCCTCGCTCTTGGGCGCCGGGAACTCCACTGCGGCACAGGGAGGGTGGGCACCGCGGCACCCCACACCCGGCCCCGCACCGCCACGGCACCCCAACCATCACCCCCCACCCCCAAACCATAGCCCCACATGAGCCCCCCCCCGCCGTCCCCCAACAGCCGCCGCTGCCCCCTCCCTGCCCCGGCCATGCAGCCCCCAGACCCCCCAGTACACCGCCCCCCCGCCGCGTCCCCCCCGTCCCCCCCGTACCCTGGAAGGGGATCTCCACCAGCCTGGCGGGGTCCACCGAGAGGCCGTTCGCCAGCGCCCGGGCGCTTCGCCGCTCCGCCATGATCTGGGGAGAGCACGGGGGCACCGTCACGCCACGGCCCCCGCTCCCCACGTGGAGCCACGGCGACGCGGGGAATGGAGCGGGGAGGGTCCCCCCCGGGAACAGACCTCGGAGCCGGCTGGGGGGCTGGGGGGCTGGGGGGGCTCACCTGGGAGCAGACCTCGTGCAGGCTGGTGGCGATGGTCTTGGCGGGGCTCTCGCAGCGGAAGACGTGGCACCTGAGCATCTGCGTCAGTTGGTCCCGCGCCACATAGGCAAAGTCCCTGCAGGGAAGGGCTGTGCTCAGGACACCTCCCCCCATGGCCACCCCGGATCCGCCCCCCCCCCGAGAGCTGCCCCCCACCCCACCCCGGGTGCCTCCATCACCGGCCCAGCGAGGGACAGCACTGGGAGCACTGGGAGCACTGGTGCAGGGCCGTACCTCTCCCTGCGTCCCCGGCAGCGCAGCAGGAGAGAGCCAGAGAGCGGAGTTAGGGGGGGTCGGGGCGCGCATCCCCCGCGGCCCCCCCAGCACGCGCGCCCCTGCGCCCCACGGGGCCCTGCCCGGCCCATGAGACCCCCCCCCACCCCCAACCCAGCACCCGCGGGGGGTCCTCAGCCCCGGGACCCCACACCCCACGTGCACGGGACCCCACAGCCCCCCATCCCAACCCTCCACACACATGGGGCCCCCCCACGGCCCCACACATACCCCCGCACCCCACAGGCACGGGACCCCCCAGCCCCGCACCCGCCGGCACGGGACACCCCTCACCCCGTCCCCGGGACCTGGGGGGGGACCCACCGCCTGCCCACCCCCGTGCGCCGACTCCACCTCACGCCCGCACTCCCGCGGCCCCCGGGGTCCCACGCAGACCCCCACCCCATGTGCGGACCCCCCCGCTCCCACGGCACCGCGCCCCCCCGCCCCCCACCTGCCGCTGTCGCGCCCCACGCCCCAGACGCGGATGGCGGCCACGGGCTGCGCGTGCAGCAGCGCCTGATCCTGCGGCTCCACCAGCTTCAGCGTGTGGTTCTCCAGCAGCAGCAGCATCGCCCGGCCCTGCGGGGAGCCGCGTCAGGCTGGGGGGCCCCGGCGGTGGGGGGCTGCCGTGGCGGGGGGCGGCGCGGGGGGGCACTCACCTCGCCGGGGGGGCCGCGCTGGTGCAGGGAGAGCTGGCGGATGCAGTTGTTGACGGCGATGCTGCTGCGGCCGGGCGCCAGCTCGTCCTCGCTCATCTCCACCCAACCCAGCGAGCGCACGGCGAAGCGCTGCGGGGGACGGCGTGGGGCAGGGACGCGGGGGGCAGGGACGGAACCCCCCCCCCATGCTCCCAATCCTCGGGGCAGGGCAGACCCCACAGCGGGGGCACCGCGCACCCCAGGCCTACCTTGGCGCCCGGCTTGTCCTCCTCGGCCGGGGCCGTGCTGCAAGAGCGGGGGGCCGTCACTGGCTGCTGCCCCCCAGCAGGACAGGGCTGGGGGGGGACGCCGGCCCCCGGCTCTGCCCCACAGCCCCCAGCGCTCCAGCCCCACATCAAACCCACACGCCCCCTCCCACTGCCCGTCCCCTGGCGTCCCACCTCCCCGCGAGACCCACGCACCCCCCACAGCCCCCATACACCCCACAGCCCCCCAACACCCCCCCACACGCCCCCCATACAACCGACAGCCCCCCCACAGCCCCCCCACGCTCCCCACACTCCCCCCACGCACCCCACGCCCGGCGAGGTCAGGCCCGGCGACGGCGGCTCCTCCTCCTGCGCTCCGGGCTCCTCATCCGCCTCCTCCGCCGCGGGGTCCTGGGGAGGGAGCGGGGGCGCTGCAGGGGCCGGGCGCCATGGGGGGCTGCCCCCCACCCCCCGGCTGCCCCACTGCCCCCTCTCACCTTCCAGAACTCCCCATCGCCGAAGCGCTCAGATGGGGCGAAGCCCGTCCAGGCGAGCTGTGGGGAGAGCGGGACGGGCTCAGGGCGCGTCCCGTGGGGCGGCCCCACACCCCGGCGGACCCCACAGCCCCACACCCCGGGGGCCCCCACAGCCCCACACCGTGGGGGGCAGCCCCATGGCCCCACACCCCAAGGGTCCCCACACCCCGGGGCTCCCCACCGCTCTGCATCCCGGGGGTCAGCCCCACGGCCCCGCACCCTGGGGGATCCCACAGCCCCACGGCCCCACGCCCGCGGGTCCCCCCCGCCGGACTCACCGGCGGCTCCTCGGAGGGGGTGCTGCCCGGGGAGCCGGGGGCCGAGCCGCGGGGCAGCCCCGAGGGGGGCTCCCACTGCGTGGTGCCGGTGGGGATGTGCCAGTAGTAGGTGCCCGAGGTGTCCTGCACCCGCATCCATCCCGCAGGCAGGTCCGAGTCCGTCTCGAAGGAGTTGCGGGTCCAGAAGGAATCTGGGGGAGCACGGCGGGGGTGGGGGGGCCGGTCAGGGCCCCTCCAGGCAGCCCCGGCACGGCACGGCCCCCACGCTCAGCCCCAGAGCCCCCCCAGACCGCGCGGCTGCCCCGGTGCCCAGCGAGGTGGGGACCCCGCCAGGGAGGGCTCCGGGCCCCCCACCACCGCGAGGACGGGGCTCTGTGGCCAAGCAGGGCCCAGCACCCCCCGCTGCCGTAAGAAGGGGGCTCCCACGTCACCCCGAGGTCAGGGGACCCCATGGGGATGGGGGCCCCACGGCCGGCGGTGCCGCAGCCCCCCCCGCGCTCCCCAGGCCCTACCTGGGCGAGTGTCCAGCAGGACGATGGCCGCGACGTCCGCGCTGCCCACGGTGCCACCGCCCCATGCCGGGCGTCGTGCCGGCTGCCGGCCAGAGCGCAGCCGTGGGGGTGCCATGGGGCCTGCCCACCCGCACCCCCAGCCCCGCCGCCCGCCGCGGGGCTCAGACCCCCACCCCGGCCTGGCCTGGCACCGCCCCACCCGCAGCCCCACGGCGCGCCCCACACGGGGCCCCACGGCAGCCCCGGCCCCGCGGTGGGCTGTGGGGCAGCCCGGTCCCCGTCCCGGTCCCCGTCGCCGCGTCCCGGTCCCCAGCAGCGCTCACCTGGGCCGGGCTGGACCAGGCGTTTCCCCGGCAACCGGTGACGGCAGCACTGGGATGCGGGGGGGGGGCACGCGGGGGGCGGGGACGGACGGCGGGAGAGCGGGATGGGGGGGACGCAGGGACGGGGGGACACAGGGACTGACGGGGGGGCACGGGGAGGCAGGAGGGGTGCAGGGATGGGGAGTCCAAGGACGCGGGGGGCACGGACGGCACAGGCCAGGCCAGGATGCTGTGGGGCCACGTGGGGCTGAGGACACAGGGAGGTGACACCGCCGGGCACGGGGATGGGGACACGGGGACACGGGGGGGGACCTGCAGCCGGGGAGGGCGCAGGGGGCTGCACCCCCGGGAGGGGGGGATGGCGCAGCAGGGACAGCGCCGTGGGGCACAGGGGGGATGTGCCACCAGCTCCAGTGCGGGGGGGGGGACGGGGGGGGGCGCACGGAGCCAACATGGGGTGGGGGGCAGCAACAGCAGCCACAGGGACGGGGGGGGCACCGGCGGCCACGGGGGGGGGATGGGGATGATGTGGGGCCAAGGATGGGGGGAGGAAGATGTGGGGCCGAGAGAGCCAGGGTGGGCATGGTGGGATGGGGGCGGGCAGGGGCTGCCGGGGGGCAGCCAGGGGGGATCAGGGCAGCCGTGGGGCAGCTATAGGGGGAACCAGAGCAGCTGTGGGGCGGACAGAGGGGGATTAGGGCAGCCGTGGGGCAGACAGAAGGAGGATCAGAGCAGCTGTGGGGCAGCTGCGGGGGGATCAGTGCAACCATGGGGCAGACACAGGGGACCAGGGCAGCTGTGGGGCAGACAGGGGGGGATTAGGACAGCTGTGGGGCAGACAGAAGGAGGATCAGGGCAGCTGTGGGGCAGACAGGGGGCATCAGGGCAGGCAGGGGCCACTGCAGGGCAGTCAGGAGAAGCCGTGGGGCAGCCAGGGGCAGGCAGAGCCATGGGGCAGGCAGAGCCATGGGGCAGGCAGGGCAGGCCGTGGGGCTGGGGCGCGCGGGTGCCCACCTGCGTCGTCGGGGGAGCTGCCGGCGGGGCTGCCCTGGCTGAGGGTGGCCCAGCTGGAGTCCTCGTCGCTGGCGGTGCCGCTGCGCACCCCGAAGAGGCGGCTGGCGCTGCGGGGGGGGCTCCCGGGGCGCCCGCTCCCCGCTGGCCTCCGACTCGGCCGTGGCGGGGTCGCTCTGCACCGGCGTCGAGTCCCCGTCGCCGTCCTCCTCCTCCTCCTCCTCCTCCTCCTCCTCCTCCTCCTCCTCCTCGTCCTCCTCCTCCTCCTCCTCCCGGGCGCCCCGCAGGTCGATGAGCAGTGCCAGGGCCCCCCCGCCGGCGTTGCGGGCGTTGCGGGCCGAGACCCCCAGCTCCTCCTCGGGGGGGGTCCCCAGCTCGTTGCGGTTCTGGTCCCGCTCGGCCGCCCGCCGCTGCTGGTTCCGCCCGTCCTTCACCCACTTGGCGTTGGCCGGTTCCTCGGGCGGCCCCCCCGTGCCCCCCGGCGGCGGGGGGCGCTGGGGGGAGCCGGGGGGGCCCTTGGGGGGGCCCTGCAGCCCCAGGCTCAGCGCCAGGCACCGGTTGTCGTTGGCCAGGTCGCCGCGCTTGCTCAGGGACCCCGACATGGCCGGGGCGGGGGGGGGGACACCGGGGTGGGACGGACGGGGGGGACACACGGAGAGGTGGCACCGGGGGACGCGGCGGGGGCCCCCCCGAAGGAGCCCCCCCTCACCTGCCGCTGGCGGCGGCTCCTACAGCCCCCGGGGCGCCGTCACCTCCGCGTCCATCGGGGCCTGCGGGGGGGAGCGGGGGCAGACACTGCACCGACCGCGCGGACCGCCCCGCCGGGCGCCCCCCGCCCCCCCGGGGCCGCACGGGACCCCCCCGCAGCGCGGAGCGGGGGCCGGCGCCGCTCCCCCCCACCCCGCGGGACGCGGCCCCGCCGGGCCCGGACGGTACCTGCGGCGGCTCCGCGGGCGGGGGGGCGCGCGGCGGGGGGCGCTTCCGCTTCCGGGGCGGGGCCAGCGCCGCGCCACGCCCACGCCGCCGCCGCCGCCACGGGGACGGGGACGGGGACGGGGGCGGGGACGGGGACGGGGGCGGTCGGTGTGTCCCGGCGCGGACAGCGGGGAGCGGCCCGGCGCAGCAAAACCGCCGCCCCCGCCCCCGGCGCGGCATGTCGCGATATGTCGCGATATGGTTGGGCCCCCAGGGGTGCAGCACGGCCACGCGCGGCACATCGCCGCCATCGCCACCTTCACCATCGTCGCGATACGGCGATACGCGGTGCGCAGTCACCCCCCCAGGGCCGGCGGGGTCTCCCCGGGCCCGGCCGGACCCCCGCCCCAACCCCCCCGGGCCCTCGGCCGTGGCTGCGGACCGACACCCCCCGCCCCGCCGGGAGCCCCGGGACCCGCTCGCACCGGCGAGCGGTGTGGTACGGACCGGTACGGTGTGGTACGGCAGTGTACAGTACAGTACGGAACAGTCTGGTACGGCACAGCACAGCACAGCACGACACAGCGCCGCAGGTCACGGTGCGCCGTGACACGTTACAGCACGACACGTGTCACCCTCACGGTACAGCGTGGCCCAGCACCCCTGTGTGGCACGGCACGGCACGGCCGTAGGCTGCCCATCGCCCCCCGCTGCCACGGCCCCTGGTGACACCCCCACAGCCTCCAGCTCCTGCCCCCCCGCTGCCCGCGCCGTGGCTGCCCGGGGGTGGCACAGGGACGGGGACGGCGCCGTAACGCCCCCACGGCCGCCGCGTCCCACCTGCACCCCCCCGCCCCCTCCAGACAGCGCAGGACTCTCTCGGGCTCTCCGGGGGTTTATTGCATCCCGTGCACCGGCGGCCCAGCGCTGGCAGAGCCCCGGCACCGGCGGCACCACGGGGGCCCGAGCGCCGTCGCCGCTCACTGGGGGCAGTGGAAGAAGTGGGAGGCGATGCTCTGGGGGGGCGCGGGCTGCCGGGCCCCCAGCAGCTGTGCCACGCTGGCGTACTGGTGGTAGTCGGGGCCGCGGAAGAGGAAGACGCCGTCGTTGGTGCACATGGCGCCGTCCACGTGGCCGTGGGGCAGCGGCACCGGCTTGCCCGCCTGCCGCGGCGTCTGCGTGAGCTCCACCAGCCGAAGGCGGTCGCCTGCCGGCACAGCACCCGTCAGCCCTGCGCCGGCGCAGACCCCAGCGCACCAAGGCCCCGGCGCGGCGGCCGCTCACCCGTGATGAGGTAGAGTTGCGCGGAGCCGGGGCAGGTGAAGGCGGCGTCGGCGCTGGGGACCCCCAGCTCCTCCTGCAGCGCCCGCGGGTACCCCTCCACCGGGCGGTGGCCCTGCACCGAGACGAAGACGGAGACCTGCGAGCCCTGGGGAGAGCGGCGCGCGGCGTGGGGCACGGGCACGATGGGGGGCTCGGGCAGGCGGGGGGGGGGTGTTAGGGGGTGCCCAGGGGCTTGGTGGAGCGGATCCCACGGGGGGTGAGGGCACACGGTGCCGGGGGGGCACCGCCGTGGGGTGCGGGATAGCCCCCGCGTCAGACCTGTATGAGGTACGTGCGTCCGTCCCAGGCGAAGGCGGCGTCCACCTCTCCCTCCAGCCCCGGCCATGTCTGCGCCAGCGGCCAGGCGTGGTGGCCGTCCTGCCGCGAGTCCAGGCGGAAGGACAGACCCCCTGCAGGCTGCGTTAGCGGCGCTGCCCCACGGCACTGCCCCACGGCCACAGCCCCCTCCCCGCGCCCCCCGCCCCCGTGACGGCCGCGGCGGCCCCTCACCGCGGAAGGCGTAGACGCGTCCGTTGTCGTCGGAGAGCAGAGCCTGGAAGGGCGTCCGGCTGCAGCGGTCACCGGCGTCCCCCCACGAGGCGTTCCCGTGCCCGTGCCCGTGCCCTGCCGGCAGCGCGGGCGGTGGGGCCAGGGCACCGTGGGCGGGGGGCGCAGGACCCCAGGGCAGCCGTGGGGCTGGGGGGGGGTCCCTCCGCCACCATGGGGTGGGGGTGTCCCCAGGGTGCCCGAGGGGGCCGGTGGGGCGGCGGGCGCTCACCTCGGCCCGGGCAGGGTATGAAGTAGTCGCGGAGGTCGCGGGGGTACGCGGGGGGGACGTCGCCGGTGAGGGGGTGGAAGCGCTGGAAGAGGGTCCCCCGCAGGCAGTAGTACCGCTCCAGCCAGCGCAGGGCGGCGTCGCAGGGGCCCAGCGACGGCCACGCGCGCCGCTTCGTCACCCGCAGCGCCAGGTCGAAGGCGTACACCGTGTCCCCTGCGCACGACGACGGCGGTGCTGGCACGGCTCCCTGCGCCCCACGGCCGTCACCCCCCACGGCCCCCCCTCACCTTTGAAGAAGAGGACGGTCTCTCCCCCGCACTCCTCGGGGTGGCACTCGACGGCGGCGTCCAACCCGCCGGGGACCCCCGGGAACTCGTCCCCCACGCGCCGCGGGAAGCCGGGACGCAGCTGCCCCCCGGCGTAGGCCCAGACCTGCTCCCCCTGCGCGCCCCACGGGCTGAGACCCACGGCACCACCGGGGCACCCCCGCGGGGCCGCGCACGGGGCGGGGGGACACCCAGGACTGGAGCCCCCCCTCCCAGACCCAACCCACCGGACGGGACCCCCCCAGACCCGTCCCCCCCGAGAACCCACCCCACGGACCCGCTTGCGGGTCCGGGCGGAGGGGGAGACCCCCAGCAGCCCCCCTGGGCCCCCGTGGCAGCGTGTGGGGCTGCCTGGCCCGGGACCCCCCACAGCCCCCCCCCGCCCCCCCGCCCGCGGCCGTGCCTGGAAGAGGTAAAGGTTGCGGTGCTCCTCCGGGTGCTGCCGCCGGTGCAGACGCAGCGCCGCGTCCACGGCCCCCCCCAGCTCGGGCCAGGAGGCAGTGAGGGGGCGGCGGAGGGGCCGGGGCCCCCCCCGGGCGGTCTCCCACACCTCCTCGCCTGCGCAGGGACAGCGGTAGCCCCACGGCGGGCGGCGGGGGGGGCCCGCGGCGCTGCCCCACACCCCGCTCCCGCGGACACCGGGACACCCCCCGCCCCCCATCTTCCCCCCACTCCACGTTTATCCCCACCCCCGTCGTCGTCCCCCCCGCAGATCCCCATTGCAATCTGCCCCCGTGGACCCCCATCTTCCCCCCTCAGCTCCTCCCCACCCCCCAGACCCCATTCCCCCCCACATCCCATCCCCCCCCCGCACCCCCCGGCACCAGGCGCAGCATTTCCCACGTCCCCGTCCCCCCCCCGTCCTCACAGCCCCACAGACCCCGTTCCCCTGCCCCCCCCCGTGTCACATTTCCCCCCCACCATTCCCCCCAGACCCCATTTTCCTTTGGTGCCCCCCCCCCAGCCCCATGACCCCCGTGCCCCCCCGTGCCCCCCGTGCCCCCCCGTGCCCACCTCTGAAGAAGAGCATGGTGCCGTTCTCGCTGAGCGTGGCGGCGTCGAAGCCGCCCTCGTCCGCGCAGAGCTGTGCCAGGTCTGGGGACGGGGGGGGGTCAGGATGGTGCGGACCCCCGAGACAGACCCCCCCCCGCCCCACAGCGCCTGCTGCGCCCCACACCCCCTCTGTGCCCCCCCACACGCGGCTCTGCCCTCCTCCCCCCGTCCTGTGGGCTCTCACCGGTGTCGTTGCTGGGGGGCTCAAACCCATGGGGGGGCTCGGCACCATGGGGGGGGCCCCCTCCGGCTGCCTCCGGCTTGCGGGGGGTCCTGGGGACAGGGAGCACGGGGGTCACAGCGCGCCCCCCCCCCCCCCCCCGAACAGCCACGGACGTGCCCCACATTGGCACGCAGCCCCCCCGCCCCACACAGCCCCCTGCAGCCCCACACAGCCCCCCATGCCCCCCCGCCCCACACAGCCCCCCCGCCCCACACAGCCCCTGCAGCCCCCCCGCCCCACACAGCCCCTGCAGCCCCCCCGCCCCACACAGCCCCCCATGCCCCCCCGCCCCACACAGCTCCTGCAGCCCCCCGCCCCACACAGCCCCCCATGCCCCCCCCGCCCCACACAGCCCCTGCAGCCCCCCCGCCCCACACAGCCCCCCATGCCCCCCCGCCCCACACAGCTCCTGCAGCCCCCCGCCCCACACAGCCCCCCATGCCCCCCCGCCCCACACAGCCCCTGCAGCCCCCCCGCCCCACACAGCCCCCCATGCCCCCCCGCCCCACACAGCCCCTGCAGCCCCCCCCGCCCCACACAGCCCCCCATGCCCCCCCGCCCCACACAGCTCCTGCAGCCCCCCGCCCCACACAGCCCCCCATGCCCCCCCGCCCCACACAGCCCCTGCAGCCCCCCCGCCCCACACAGCCCCCCATGCCCCCCGCCCCACACAGCCCCCTGCAGCCCCCCGCCCCACACAGCCCCGCATGCCCCCCGCCCCACACAGCCCCCCATGCCCCCCCCGCCCCACACAGCCCCCATGCCCCCCGGCCCCCCCGGCCCGGTGCCGCCGCTCACAGGGGGTGGGCGCAGCCCAGCGCCAGCGCCAGGCAGACGGCGGCGGTGGCGACCCCCATGGCTGTGCCCGCGGCCGCCGCCGCCCCCCGCCCTATATGGGGCAGGAGGGGCCGTTGCACAACCGCCCACCCCATTGCTCAACGCGGCCCTCCCCGCGCAACCTTCGTCCGTGCGGGGGGGGCACACGGGGCACGGGGACAGGGCAGGGGACAGGGGCACCCCACACCCCCCCCGCCATCGTCCCCCGACCCGGCGGGGGCAGCGCCGGGGGCGACACACGGGGGTCAGAGCCCCCCCCCCCGCCGTGGGGCCGGACGGGGGGGTCAGCCCCCGCTGGGGTTGGACAGGGGGGGTCACCCCCCATGCGGGGGGGCTGGGAGGGGTCTCCCCCCCCCCGCAGGTGCCCGGGGGTGCGGCGGGGGGGGGTTGGGGGGGTCTGGCACCGTCCCAGCCCCTTCCCAGCAGCCCCCCCGCCGCCCAGTGCTGGGAAGGGCCGCGCCCCCCCCCGCGCTGTTTGCTCTGGCCGCGGGCCGGGCCGCGGGCGGGGGCGGCGGGGGCGCGGGGGGGTCGGGGCGCTGCTCCCCCCCGGGGGGCACATCCCCCACCTGCCTGCCCCATAGCGGGGGGGGGAACCCCTTCCTTGGCGCGAACCCGCCGGGGGAAGGGGGGGGGTGAGCACAGACCCCCACTGCTCCCAGTACGGACCAGTCCGCCCCAGTGCCTGCACGGCGGGTCAGTGCCGGGACGGCGACCAAAGGTGACGGCGAGCTGTGGGTGCCGCCACAGACTGGGGGGCCCGGCACCGACTGGGGGGCCCCGGAACGGACTGGGGTTCCCGCCACCGACTGGGGGTCCCAGCACCAACTGGGGGTCACGGCACTGACTGGGGGGCCCGGAACGAACTGGGGGTCCCAGCATGAACTGGGGGTCCCAGCACCGACTGGGGGGGCCCAGCACCAACTGGGGGTCCCAGCACAGACTGGGGGTCCCGCCACCGACAGGGGGTCCCAGCATGGACTGGGGGTCATGGCACCAACTGGGGGTCCCAGCGTGAACTGGGAGGTCCCAGCACGGACTGGGAGTCCCAGCATGGACTGGGGGTCCCGGAACAGACTGGGGGTCCCAGCACGGACTGGGGGGCCCGGAACAGACTGGGGGGCCCGGAACAGACTGGGGGTCCCAGCATGGACTGGGGGTCCCAGCACAGACTGGGGGGCCCGGCACAGACTGGGGGGCCCCGGCCCGGACTGGGGGTCCCACAGCCCCATGGGTCTGCAGCAGCACACCAGCGGTTGGGACCCCCCTGCCCACCACCCCCCCGGCCCCCGGCCCCTGCTGGGCTTCGCCCCGGGACCCCCGGTGACGGCGGTGCCACGGTCGCCACGTGTGTGCATGGGGTGGGGGCTGCCCCCCAACCCCCCCCCGCCGTGGGGTGGCAGTGCCGGGGGGGACAGAGTACTTCCAGAATACTTTTTATTTTGTACATACAGTTTGTCAGCGTGCGGCGGCAGCCCCACACAGCCCCGCCGTGGGGCAGGCAGGCACGCGTGGTCGCCCCACGGCGGGGGCTCGAGCCGGGGCAGCGGGGCCGCAGTGCCGGGGCAGTGGGGCCGGCGCGGGGCAGCCCACAGCGCTCCGGCACCCACCGCCCCACGGCTGCCCCACGGCTGCCCCACGGCCCCGAGCCACACGCGCGGCCGGCAGCTCCCCACGGGCCCCCACGCGCCGCGGGGACCCCCGGCAGCCGCGGCAGTGGGGCTGCCGGCCGCGCCGTGGGGCAGGGGAAGGGTCCGCGGCGCCCCCAGGCAGCCCCCCGCCCCGGCCAGACCCGTCCTCGCCCCCGCTCGGGGCCCGGCCGCCCCCCGCGATAAAGTGCACATGAAGGCCGTGGCGGCGCTTGGGGGGCAGCAATGGCCGTGGGGCGGCCGTGGCTCGGGGCACTGTGCCGCGTGCGCTCTCCCGGGGGGGGGCGCGGGCACCCTCCTGGCACGGCACCGGCAGCGTCCCCGTCCCCGTCCCCGTCCCCGTCCCCGTGGCGGCTACTGCAGGTAGCGATAGGCCTTGAAGCAATGGTTGCCGGAGTCGGCCACCACCACGTGTCCGTCGGAGGTGAGGGCCAGGCCCTGCGGCCCGTACAGGGGGTCGGCGGCCGTGTTGATGTAGGAGAGGAAGGACCCCGAGCTGTCGAAGACCTGCGGGGATGGGCAGAGACACGCTGTCCCCGCTGTCCCCGCTGTCCCCACCACCCCGGGGACGCCCCCTGCCCCGATGGCCCACGCCATGCCGGGACGCCGTCCCCGCTGCGCCGACACCCCTGCCCCGGCCCTGCCCACAGCCCCCTGCCCGCGCCCGGGCTGCTGCCGGACCCGCTGCCGGCAGCGCGGTGGGGTCGGGGACGGCACGGGGACAGGGACGGCATGGGGACAGGGACAGGGAAAAGATGGGGATTGGGATTGGGACTGGGACAGGGACAGGATGGGATGGGATGGAGACAGGGATGGGATGGGGTTGGGACAAGGACAGGATCATTATAGCGACAGGATGGGGACAGGGACAGGACAGGGACAGGGATGGGATCGGGAGGGGACAGAATGGGGACAGGGATGGGATGCGGAAAGGGACAGGACGAGGGTGGGATGGGGACAGGGACAGGGATGGCACGGGGACAGGGACAGGACAGGGTGGGGACAGGATGGAGAAGGGATGGGATAAGGACAGGATGGGGACAGGGACAGGACAGGGATGGGATGGGGACAGGATGAGGATGGGATGGGGACAGGGACAGGTTGGGGAGGGGACGGAATGGGGACAGGGATGGGATGTGGGAGGGGACAGGACAGGGGTGGGATAGGGATGGGATGGGGAGGGGACGGGATGAGGACAGGATGGGGACAGGGACAAGATGAGAATGGGATGGCGATGGGGACAGAAGGGGAACAGGAGGGGGACAGGACGGGGAGGGGACGGCGCTGTCCCCGCGCCCCCAGGGCTGGGGCAGCGCAGGGCTGCGGTGGCGGTGCCGGTGCCGGTACCTGGATGCGGCTGTTGCCCCAGTCAGCCACGATGATGTTGCCGTTGGCATCGACGGCCACCCCGGTGGGAGCGTTGAACTGCCCGTTCCCCTCCCCGTGCGACCCGAACTTGAAGAGGAACTCGCCGTCCGCGTTGTAGACCTGGGGACAGTGGGTCACCGCCACGGCACACGGCACCGGCGCCAGGGGGGAGGGCAGGGAGCTGGGGACACCAGTGGCCACCCACCGCCTGCCGCGGCGGCACTCACCTTCACCGAGTGGTTGTGGAAGTCGGTCACCACGATCTCGTTCTTGTTGTTGACCGCCACGAAGTGTGGCCCTGGGGAGGGGAGGGGGCTCAGCCCCGGACGGGGACGGGGTCCCGGCCCGGCAGTGCCAGCGCCGCGGGGACAGGGGGACGCCCCTGGGTGCCGCAGCGGGGAGGGGGGCCCGGCCCCGGTGCCCGGTTAGTGTGGTTAGTGCCGCGCGAGCAGCCGGCGAGGCAGCACCAGGGGGTCAGCGCAGGCGGTGCCCGGCCCCACGGCGGGACCAACTCCTCACAGCCCCGACCCACGGGGACAGAGCCCACGCCAGAACCAGAACCAGAGCGGGCACCACCGCCCGGAACCCAGAACCACAGCCCCGAACCTGAACCCGGAACCCACAGAGCTGGAGCCTGGAACCAGAACCTGGAACCAGAGCCCCAGTCCAGAACCCAGAGCCAGCACCAGAGCCCAGCCCCCAGCCCAGCCCCGGCCGTCCCGGTGCCGGCTGTGCCCCAGCCGCCGTCGGCGAGGCGTGCGGTACTCACCATCCCGGCCCGGCCCCGGCGCAGCGGGAAGCCAAAGGCATGCAGTAAGGAAGAGGGGACTTGCCAGTCGGTGTATTACCATCGAGTGTACCTGCAAACTGCCGCTCGGCCGTGCCGCGGCTCCCAAACTTGGTGACCAGCTTGCCGTTGGACTGGAAGATGAAGACGCAGCAGGCCTTGTTGTCCACCACGATGATGTGGCCGTTGCGGTCCACAGCAACGCCTTTGGGGCCCATCAGCCGCCCGGCGCCAATCTTGGTCTGCGGCCGGGGAGGGGTGTCAGGGCCGGGAGTGGAGCCGCGGCCCCCCCGCCCCCCCCCACTGCCCCCTCACCTTGAACTTGCCCTCGGGGGAGAAGATGCTGACCCAGCGGTTGTCGTAGTCGGCGATGATGATGTCCCCGTTCATGTCCACAGTGACGCCGGTTGGGCGCTGGAGCTGGCCGGGGGAGCGGCCCCGCACCCCGAACCGCAGCCGGAACTGCCCCTCGTTGGAGAACACCTGGGGGGCAGCGGGGGGAGGTCGGCCGGGCACGGGGAGACGGACAGGGCCGGGGCCGGGGACACGGTCCTACCTGCACACACTGGTTATTGCTGTCGGCCACCACGATGCGGCCGCTGCTGGAGGTGGAGATGCCCTGGAGGTTGGTGAACTCCCCCTTCTCCCGGCCACGGCTTCCTGCGGCGGAGAGGGGCCACGGGATGGGATAGGGTAGGGCGTAGGATAGGATACAGGAGATGGGATGGGATATAGGATGGGACAGGATATAGGATAGGATAGAGGATAGCATGGAATGGAACGGAACAGAACAGAATGGAGTGGGTTGGGTTGGAAGGGACCTTAAAGCCCCCCCAGTGCCCCCCCCTGCCCTGGGCAGGGACCCCCCCCCAGCCCAGGGTGCTCCCAGCCCCGTCCAACCCGGCCTTGGACACCTCCAGGGATGGGGCAGCCACAGCTTCTCGGGGCAGCCTGCGCCAGGGGCTCACCGCCCGCACAGGCAACAATTTCTCCCTCACATCTCACCTCAGTCTCCCTCTGTCAGTGCCAAACCGTTCCCCCTCGTCCCATCGCTCCCCTCCCTGACCCAGAGTCCCCCCCAGCTCTCCTGGAGCCCCTTTAGGCACTGGAAGGGGGCTCTGCGGTCTCCGCGGAGCCTTCTCCTCTCCAGGCTGAACCCCCCCCTCGCCCCGCCTGTCCTCCCCGCAGAGGGGCTCAGCCCTCGCAGCATCTCCGGGCCCTCCTCTGGCCCCGCTCCCCCAGGGCCGTGTCTCTGCTGTGCTGAGCCCCCGAGCTGGAGGCAGCGCTGCAGGGGGGGCTCCCCAGAGCGCTGCGGGGGGCAGGGTGTCCCCACGGCCCCAAGGGCCCCCCACCGCCCTGTCCGCACGGCTCACCCACGCGGAAGATGAGCTCGTCCTCGATGGGGTTCTCCTTCTTCTTGCCGCTGCTGTACATGCTGGAGGGGCGCCGGACGGCCTTCTGGCGGATGTGCCCGCTGCTGGGCGACTTGACGCGGCGCTTGACGTCGTCGGGAGAGGGGGGCACGTCGGAGGCCTTGACGGCGCGGACGCGGAAGGGGCTGCCGCGGATGGGCTGCCCGTAGAGCAGGATGGAGAGGAGGAAGTCGCCCTCGGCGCGGGGGGTGTAGAGCAGCTCGTAGGTGCCGTTCTTGTTGTCCTGCACCTCCGCCTCGGCCGCCGCGCCGTCCGGCGCCGTCACCTGGAAGCGCAGGCTGGCGCTGCCGCTGCGCACCAGCTCGCCGTCCTTGTCCTTGGTGGTGACGCTGAGCGAGGAGGGCTGCCCCACCACCGCGTGCCGCAGCCCCTCGCCCGTGGCCACCGTCTTGTGGGCCGTGGCGCTGGTGGTGATGAGCACGCCCAGGTTGAGAATGGACTTGCGGACGCCCTCGGTCTCCACCACGTAGTCGAGCTGGGCGTTCTCGTGGGGGTGCTCGGGGAACTCCTGGCTGGCCAGCTCGCTCAGCCGCTCGCTCATCTGCTTCTTCACCAGCAGCACCTCAGTGGCGGTGCCGTGGTGCAGCGCCTGCTCGGTGAAGGCGCAGCTGCTGAGGATGCTCTCCTGGCCCTGGCGCAGCGCGTCCAGCTGCGCCTGCAGCACCTGCCGGGACGGGGCAGGTCACCCTCACCGCCGGGACGGCGCCCCCGCTGGCACCCGGGGCCGGCCAGACCCGGCCGCGCGGCACACGGAGCGCGGCTGCCTGCGCCGGCAGGGCTGGACGGTGCTGTCGGCACAGCCGGGGCACGGCCACCTTCTCAGGGACAGCCGGGCAGGGACACGGCGGGGGACGGTGGGGCAGGAGCGCGGCGACACGGGGACATGGGGGACACAGGGCATGGGGACAGGGGGACACAGGGCATGGTGGCACAGGAGCACAGTGGCACAGCAGCATGGCGGCACAGGGACACGGCAGCATAGGGACATGGTGGCACCGGGATATGGTGGCACAGGGACATGGGGCCACGGCAGCCTGGGGACATGGTGGCACGGGGACATGGCAGCCTGGGGACATGGTGGCATGGGGCCACGGTGGCAGAGGGTCACAATAGCATGGGATCACAGTAGCAAGGGGACGTGGTGGCACAGGGACATGTCAGCACAGGGACATGGCGACATGGGAGCATGGCAGCACGGGGACATGGTGGCATGAGGCCACAGTGGCGTGGGGTCACAGTAGCAAGGGGACGTGGTGGCACAGGGACATATCAGCACAGGGACATGGTGGCACAGGGACATGGTGGCACAGGGACATGGGGTCACAGCAGCATGGGGTCATGGTGGCACGGGGTCACGGCGGCACGGGGTCACGGTGGCAAGGGGACGTGGTGGCACAGGGACATATCAGCACAGGGACATGGTGGCACAGGGACATGGGGTCATGGTGGCACGGGGTCACGGTGGCAAGGGGACGTGGTGGCACGGGGACATGGGGTCACAGCAGCATGGGGTCACGGCGGCACGGGGTCATGGCAGCAAGGGGACGTGGTGGCACGGGGCCATGTCAGCACAGGGACATGGTGGCACAGGGACATGGAGTCACAGCAGCATGGGGTCATGGTGGCACGGGGTCACGGCGGCATGGGGTCACGGTGGAAAGGGGACGTGGTGGCATGGGGACGTGGTGGCACGGGGCCATGGGGTCACAGCAGCATGGGGTCACGGCGGCACGGGGTCACGGCAGCAAGGGGACGTGGTGGCACGGGGCCATGTCAGCACAGGGCCACGGTGGCACGGGGCCATGGCGGCACGGGGGCACGGGGCGCGCCGTCATCACCTTCTGCTTGGCCCCGCAGGTGGCCTCCAGGTCCTGCACCAGCAGCCCCTTGCGCTGCCGCAGCGCCGTCTCCAGCTCCTCGAAGGTGCTGCCGATCTCCGACACCGCCTCGTTCTTCCGCGCCACCAGCTGCTGGCCGATCTCCGACACCAGCCCGATGGCCGCCGCCAGCTGCGGGAGCCTGCCGAGGGGCCGCCGCTGCCTGGGCTCTGCCGGGGCAGCCGCCGCCGCCGCCCCGCGCCCCCCGCGCCCCCCGCGCCCGTACCTGCTCCTGACGGCGTCCAGCTGCTGCTGCAGGGCCGCCTTGTGCTGCTCCACCACGTCGCGCAGCGGCACCGTGACGTGCTCCCGGTGCTCCCCCTCCGTGCACTCCCGGCACATGGCCGTCTCGCAGGGCTCGCAGTAGAACTCCATCACCTGCGCACGGCACCGGGGCTGCCCACGACGGCCCCCCAGAGCCCGCACACCCCCAGACCCCACAGCCCCCGGGCCCTGCAGCCCCCCCGCACCCCCGCAGCCCCCCCGCACCCCCGCAGCCCCCCCGCACCCCTGCAGCCCCCGGACCCTGCAGCCCCTGCAGACCCCCCCCAGCCCCCCCAGACCCCACAGCCCCCCCCAGTCCCTGCGGCCCCTGCAGACCCCCCCCCAGCCCCCCCAGACCCCCGCAGCCCCCCCCAGTCCCCTGCAGCCCCCCGGACCCTGCAGACCCCCGCAGCCCCCCCAGTCCCTGCAGACCCTGGACCCTGCAGACCCCCCAGACACCTGCAGACCTCCAGTCCCTGCAGACCCCCTTGTCCCTGCTGCCCCCCCAGTCCCCCACAGCCCCTGCAGCTCCCCAGACCCCTGGAGACCCCCAGTCCCTACAGCCCCCCCAGACCCTGCAGCGTCCTGGACCCTACAGCGCCCCTGTTCCCCTGCAGCCCCCCCAGCCCCCCGGGGCGACGCACCTTGCCCTCGTGGTTGGGGCAGGAGAGGGGCTGGCCGGTGACGGCGCTGACGGGGTCCAGGCCGCGGCCGGGGTGGGGGCCGCAGCTGTCGGGGTCCCGCTGCAGCACCTCCATGAGGTTGGTGATGAAGAAGTTGTTCTGCAGGGCGGCGACGCCGCGCTCGGGCAGGATGGAGGTCTGGCGGCAGACGGGGCAGGAGAGGGTCAGGCTCTGGGGCGGGATATAGTTCTGGAGACACCTGGGGCGAACGGGGACAACCAGAGGGTCAGGACCCGCGCGCAGGGGGACGGGGGGCGGACAGGAGGGGTCGGGGTGTGCGGGGCAGCAGCAGGGGGACGGGGTGGGAGGGGCGGACAGCTGGCAGGACAGACGGACAGGAGTGCTGCAGCACAGCACACGGGGGTGCAGGACTGAGGGAGGGGGCTGGCAGGAGAGACGACGGACAGGAGAGATCAGGGTGCATGGGGCAGGAGCAGAGGGAGGGGGCTGGCAGGAAAGACAGACAGACAGACAGCGGGACAGACGGACAGGAGAGATCAGAGTGTGCGGGGCAGGAGCAGAGGGATGGGGCTGGAGGGGCAGACGGACAATGGGACAGACAGACGGACAGGAGGGCTCCACTGGGGCACCCTGGGGCGTGCGGGGCAGGAGCAGGGGGAGGGGGCTGGCAGGACAGACAGACAGACAGTGGGACAGACGGACAGGAGAGATCAGAGTGTGCGGGGCAGGAGCAGAGGGATGGGGCTGGAGGGGCAGACGGACAATGGGACAGACAGATGGACAGGAGGGCTCCACTGGGGCACCCTGGGGCGTGCGGGGCAGGAGCAGGGGGAGGGGGCTGGCAGGACAGACAGACAGACAGTGGGACAGACGGACAGGAGAGGTCAGGGTGCATGGGGCAGGAGCAGAGGGACGGGGCTGGAGGGGCAGATGGACAATGGGACAGACAGACGGACAGGAGGGCTCCACTGGGGCACCCTGGGGCGTGCGGGGCAGGAGCAGGGGGAGGGGGCTGGCAGGACAGACAGACGGCAGGATGGACAGACGGCCGGGCAGGAGGACAGCACATCAGGGTGCACGGGGCAGGAGCAGAGGGAGGGGGCTGGCAGGACGGACAGACAGCGGGACGGACGGATGGGCAGGAGGGCTACGCTGCGGCACAACGGGGTGCAGGAGCACGGGCGGGGGCCGGAGGGGCGGACAGACGGCAGGACAGATGGACAGGAGGGCTGCGCCGCGGTGCCCCCGAGGAGGCGCCAGAGCCCGGAGGGGCGGACGGACAGACGGACAGGAGGGGACAGGCCAGGCGGGGCCGGGCTGGGGCAGAGCCGGGGGCGAGGGGGTGTCTGGGGGGCACAGAGAGAGCAGACATCAGTGCGGACCCCCCCGACGCCCACCGCCCCACGCACCCCCACACCCCACACCCCCCGCCCCCCCCCCCGCCGGTGGGCGCCCGCGCCGTGGGGCACACTCAGCCCCACTGCCGCAGCCCCCGGGGGCGCGGGGGGCACGGGGACGGCTGCGCAGCCCTCACGGAGCAGTGGGGGTCCCCCCCCCGGGTGGGTGCGGGGGAAGGCGGCCACGGGGTGCAGGGGGGCCCCGTCCCATCGCCGCGGGGGGGCTCGGCCCCATCGCGCCCTGGGGGGGCGCACGGGGCCGTGGGGCGCTGGGGGCTCTGTCTGCCCCACGGCGGAGCGGGGGGAGGCGGGGGGAGGGCGGGATGAGGGGGGCGGCGCCGCTCTCGCGTGGGTTTGGGGGCACAGTGGGGTGCAGAGGGGCGCGGCGGGGACGCCGTGGGGATGCAGCGCAGCGCCGTGGGTTGCAGTGCGGATGCCGTGGGGATGCAGTGGGGGTGCAGTGGGGTGCTGGGGGGATGCAGCTGGGTTGCCGTGGGGATGCAGTGGGGACGCAGCGCAGTGCCGTGGGGGTGCAGTGGGGGTGCAGTTGCAGTGCAGTGGGGATGCAGTGGGGCCCAGGAGTGCAGCAGGGATGCTGTGGGGACATAGCGCAGTGCCGTGGGGGTGCAGCAGGGATTCAGGGGGGATGCAGTGGGGATGCAGTGGGGATGCAGCAGGAACAGAGTGGGGTTGCAGTTGGGGTGCAGTGGGGATGCAGTGGGGATGCAGTGGGGCACAGCAGCCCCAGCTCATCTCCTGCAGAAGGTACAGGAGGGGAATGCTGGGGGGTGCAGCGAGGCGCAGCGGAGCGCAGCAGGGGTGCAGTGCAGATGTGGGGGGGTGCAGGGACCCCAGCTCCCCCCCTGCAGGAGCTGCGTGAGGGGCGCAGTGGGATGCAGCGGGGGGGCACAACAGCGTCCAGGGCACAGCGGAGGGGCACAATCTGGGGGACGCAGTGGGATGCAGCAAAGCATAGCGGGACACAGTGGGGCTGGGGGCTCGGGGGTGCAGTGGGGATGCAGTGGGGCTCAGGGACACAGCAGGGATGCTGTGGGGACGCAGCGCAGTGCCGCGGGGGTGCAGTGGGGATGCAGTGGGGTGCTGGGGGGATGCAGCTGGGTTGCCACGGGGGTGCAGTGGGGTGCAGTGGGGCCCAGGAGCGCAGTAGGGATGCTGTGGGAATGCAGCGCAGTGCTGCAGGGGTGCAGTGGGGATGCAGCGGGAATGCAGCGGGGATGCAGCTGGGTTGCCGTGGGGGTGCAGTGGGGGTGCAGTGGGGTGCAGTGGGGCTCAGGGACACAGCAGGGATGCTGTGGGGATGCAGCGCAGTGCTGTGTGGGTGCAGTGGGGGTGCAGTGGGGGTGCAGTGGAGCCCAGGGACACAGCAGGGATGCTGTAGGGACGCAGCGCAGTGCTGTGTGGGTGCAGTGGGGATGCAGTGGGGGTGCAGTGGGGTGCAGTGGAGCCCAGGGACACAGCAGGGATGCTGTGGGGATGCAGCGCAGTGCTGTGTGGGTGCAGTGGGGATGCAGTGGGGGTGCAGTGGGGTGCAGTGCAGCCCAGGGACACAGCAGGGATGCTGTAGGGACGCAGCGCAGTGCCGTGGGGGTGCAGCAGGGATTCGGGGGGATGCAGTGGGGATGCCACAGGGATGCAGCTGGGGTGCAGTGGGGATGCAGTGGGGCCCAGCGGCACAGCAGGGATGCTGGGGGGATACAGCGCAGTGCCGTGTGAGTGCAGCGTGGGTGCAGCGGGGATGCAGCGTTGACCAGGGACACAGCGGGGCACAGAAGGGGGGACACAGCGAGGCCCGGGGGGGGACGCAGTGGGGCCCAGGGATGCAGCGGGGCAGAGCGGGGATGCAGTGGGGACACAGTGAGGACATGGCAAGGCCCAGTGGCCCGGTGGGCATGCAGCGGGGATGCAGCGGGGATGCAGCGGGGATGCAGCGGGGATGCAGCAGTGGCCAGGGACACAGCGGGGCACAGGGGCATGGTGGGGTTGCGGGGGGGATGCAGTGGGGGGCAGTCAGGACGCAGTGGGGCCCAGGGATGCAGTGGGGCAGAGCAGGGATGCAGTGGGGACATGGCAAGGCCCAGTGGCCCGGTGGGCATGCAGCGGGGATGCAGCGGGGATGCAGCGGGGATGCAGTGGGGATGCAGCGGGGATGCAGCGGGGATGCAGTGGGGATGCAGCGGGATGCAGCGGGCATGCAGCGGGCATGCAGCAGTGGCCAGGGACACAGCGGGGCACAGGAGGGACGCACTGGGGACACAGTGGGGAGGCAGCAAGGACGCCGCGTGGCCTGGGGGCACGAAGGGGACGCAGCGGGGCGCGGCGGGGCCGGGTCTCACCTCTCGCAGAAGGTGTGCAGGCAGGGCAGCACCTTGGGGTTGCGGTAGCGGTCGAGGCAGATGCTGCACACCAGGAACTGTTTGTCAATCTGCCGCACCACCGGGCTGGCGCTGGCCTCCCGCTTGGCCATGGCGGCGTCCCCGCGGCGCTCAGCCTGGGGACAGGCACCCGTCAGCGGGGCCGGGGCAGCCCCACGGCGCCCCACAGCCCCACGGGCTCCCGCCCCGCGCCCGCCCCACACGCCGGGCACACCGCAGACCCCACAGCCCTCGGCCCCACATGCTGTGGGGTGCACGGGGCGGGGGTGTCCCCCACTCCCGACCATCCCCACAGCCCCGGGACGCCCCACGCCTGCCCCACACGGGCCTGCGCGCCCCACAGCGGCACCCACCGCCCTCAGCCCCACATGCTGTGGGGTGCACGGCCGGGGGGGGAGGGCGCCCACTCCCCACCACCCCCGCAGTCCCCGGGCGCCCACAGCCAACCCCACTGCCCTCCGCGACCCACAGCTCTGCCCCACACCCCTCCGCGACCCCTCCCTCCCCCCCCCGCCCCACGGGGGACGCGCCGCCTGCCCCCCCCCGCCCCCCCCCCGCCCCCCAGGCCGTGGGTCCGGCGGGAGGAGGAGGAGGAGGATGGGGATGGCGGGGCCCCACGGCGTCCCCCCGGCCCCGCTCACGGTGCTGCGGCGGCTCCGCGCTCCAGGCCGCGGCCGCCATTGTGCGGCACCGCCCGCCCCGACGGCGCCGCCCCCGCACCGGGACCGGGCAGCGCGGGGGCGGGAGGGGAGGGGGGGGCACACCGGGACAGCGCCCGGGGGGGGGACGGACAGACACACAGCGGGACAGCGCGGGGGGCAGCGCCGGCCCCGGGGCTGCGGGTCCCCGCCGCGATGCTGCGGGCCCCCCCCCCCGTCCCTCTGTCTGTCTGTCTGTGTGTCCCCCCCACCCCCGTCCCGGCTCTGTCGCCCCATCATTCCTCCTTCTCGCTGTCCATCCCCCCCCCCCCCCCCCCATCCCGTCCCTATCGCCCCCCGTGTCCTTGTCCCCAGCCCTGTCCCCTCCCACCCCTCCCGGACTCCCCCTTACCCCTCTCCCCCATCCCTCCTCTCCCTGCCCCCCCCTTTTCCCTATATGTGTGTCCCCCCCCCGCCCACTCCACACCCAACACCCCCCCTCCCTTTCCCCCCCTATATTAACCCACCCCACCTCCCCACGCGTGGCACACCCCCCCCATTCCCCATGCAAATCCCCCCCCCCCCATCCCCACGCGTGTCGTGTGCCCCCCACTCACCCCCCCCGCAGCCCCCTCCTCGCTTCAGCATCCTCGGCCCGGCCCGGACTGCGCCAGGGATGGGCAGAGAAGGCGCTGCCACACCGGACCGCACCACGGCGAGCTGGGAGGGGGGGTCACTCTCTTCTCCCCCTCCCCAAAATGCACGGGACCCCCCCCGGGGACACCCCACTCGGGAACGGCGACGCGTCGCTCCGCGACGCGTCGCCCGTTCCCGAGTGGGGTGTCCCCGGGGGGGGTCCCGTGGGAGAGTTGGAGGGGGGTGGACCACAATTTAACCCCCCCCCCGGCACGAATGGTCGGGTCCGGGCTGTGGCTCTGCAGTGGGGGGGGGCTCCGGGCGCGCCCCCCCTGCATCCCTGGGGTACCCGGCTGTCGCCATGGCAACCGCATCCCACCCTGGTCCACCGTGTGTCGTCGTCCCCCACACACACACACCAAAGTGGGGGGTGGTTTTTTTTGGGGAGGGGGGGGTGGCAGCCCCCCCAAAGTGGGTCTTCCCCCCCACACACACACACACCACCCCTGCATGGACACGGGTGGGGTGCGCACCCCTCCCCACGACAATTTGAGGGGGGGTGTCCACGACTGGGTGCGGTGTCTGGGGGGGGGTGGCCTGTCCCCAACCCCAATGGGGCGGGGGAACTGGCTGGGTGGCATTCCCGCCTGGTGCCATCGCCATCCGGCACGCGCACAGCACCGCTGCGAGGTCACCGGGGTGAAGTCACCCCCAAGTGCCGGGGTGGAGGGTGACAGCAGCCGCAACGCGCACGAAGGGGGTTCGGTGCCTTCTCCCACCCTCCTCCTGTCCCAGATGTTACGGTTCGGAGGGGTGGACAACCCGGTGGGTGAAAAAGCTGAGTCAAAAAGTTGAACAGATGGGAGAGGTGGGTCTGCGTGACAATCATGGGGGTCAGCATGGAAAAGTGCAGTGTCCCGCACCCAGGTGGGGGCAGCCCCCGGTCCCAGCACGGGCTGGGGATGGAGGGCAGCGCTGCCGAGAGGGACTTTGGGGTGCTGGGGGGGAAAAAGCCATCCATGAGCCGGCAGTGTGCACCGGCAGCCCAGCGAGCCCCCGGCACCCCGGGTGCATCCCCAGCAGCGTGGCCAGCGGGGCGAGGGGGGACTGTGCCCCTCTGCTGCGCTCTGGGGAGCCCCCCCCTGCAGCGCTGCCTCCAGCTCGGGGGCTCAGCACAGCAGAGACACGGCCCTGGGGGAGCGGGGCCAGAGGAGGGCCCGGAGATGCTGCGAGGGCTGAGCCCCTCTGCGGGGAGGACAGGCGGGGAGAGGGGGGGTTCAGCCTGGAGAGGAGAAGGCTCCGCGGAGACCGCAGAGCCCCTTCCAGTGCCTAAAGGGGCTCCGGGAGAGCTGGGGGGGACTCTGGGTCAGGGAGGGGAGCGATGGGACGAGGGGGAACGGTTTGGCACTGACAGAGGGAGATTGAGGTGAGATGTGAGGGAGAAATTGTTGCCTGTGCGGGCGGTGAGCCCCTGGCGCAGGCTGCCCCGAGAAGCTGTGGCTGCCCCATCCCTGGAGGTGTCCAAGGCCGGGTTGGACGGGGCTGGGAGCACCCTGGGCTGGGGGAGGGGTCCCTGCCCAGGGCAGGGGGGGTGGAATGAGGTGGGCTTTAAGGTCCCTTCTCCTCCAGGTTGGAAGGTTGGGCTCAGAGGGTGGTGGTTCATGAGCTGTGCTCTGCCTGGAGGCAGGTGCCAAATGGAGGACCGCAGGGAGCAGCCCAAGGACCTCTCCCACTGAACGGCTTCAGCGATGACCCAGCGCAGGCACAGTGTGCACGCTCATTAAGGTCACAAATGACCCCAACCGGGGACAGGGAGCAGCTGACACGCTGGCGGGCAGGACGGCACCACGTGAACCCCAGCTGTGTCCTGCCCGGGGGAGCAGAGCGCCCCGACAGCAGCGGGGCTGCCAGGCCGGGGATGGTCCGCATGTGGCCGGGTGTGAGCAGGACAGGAGCCGCAGCGTGCCGAGCAGCCGCTGCCCACACGAGCCAGGCACAGCCCGGGGGCCAAGGACAGGGATCGGCGCAGCCCTTGGTGACACGTCCAGCACCACGCTGGGACGTGACAATCGATGGCCAGCTCTCAGCCACGCTCCACAGGGGGACAAGCGACCACCAGCTCGGCCTGAACTGGGAACGGCCGTCAGGACACAGGGGGATGTTTCGTTCCCACGCAGACAGTCTGGCGCTGGCACCGGTGGCCGGGGGAGGCAGAGCAGCCTCCACCCCTGGAGGCCAACAGGAGGGTACTGGAGGGGCTGCGAGCGGCCTGGTGCGACCCCCGGGGATGGAGGGGACCCCCAATGGCTGTGGGACGGGGGGACCAGCACGGGGTCCCAGGGCCGTGCCGTGGGGACAGGGGACGAGGAGCAGCTGCACGGAGTGGCCGGGGCAGGGGGTGGCCATCCCGGGCACGGCTCCCGCAGGGGACGGTCCCTGTGCCACCCACCGCCTGGCACCGGCAGCACCAGCCAACAACAAAGGGCGCAGTGACGGGGCGGCGGGGGCCAGCTCGGCGGGGACACGGCCACCGGCCAGCCCTGGGGCAGCGCCGGGCAGGGGACACGGCTGCGGTGGCAGCAGTGCCAGGCGCTGCGGTGTGGCCACTGAGCCGCGGCAGCAGTGCCAGCACCGCGCTGTGCCGTGCGCGACGGAGGCAGCCAGGTGCTGCCATGGCCTTGTGCAACGGCGCCGCGGGGCAGCGGACAGGGCCGCGGCGCAGCCGCTGCCGGGAGCGGGAGGCCGGGAAGATCCTCAGCATTTATTATCACAGCAAAGTTTTGGGGGGGGGGTGGGGGGGGAGAAACGCGGGGAAGGATAAAAGCAGAGCCCGTCCCCGCAGCGCCCGCAGCCCCTCAGCTGGGGGGGGCCCCGCGGCCCTTGCCCCCCGCCAGGCGCCGGAGGAAGCCGAGCAGGGCCGAGCCCTCGGGGGGGACGCCTGGGGGCGGCTGGGGGCACCCCGGGCCCTTCCGAGCCCCGCTCCGCTGGAAGAGGCCGCCCAGGCTGAAGAAGGGGACGGCGCCGGCGGGGGCCGAGGCATCGGCCGGGGTGGGCAGCTCGGCACCGTGCCGGTCGCAGCCCCCCGCCTCGGGCAGTGCCGGCAGCGCCGGGGCCGTGTGCCGCCGCAGCGGGGCCAGGGGGGCTGCGGGGGGCAGGTGGGGGCTGCCGCAGCGCGGGGGGGCCGGGGGAGCCGGGGGGGCTGTCCCGGCGCGGGGCGGCCAGGCAGGGCTCGGAGCTGGGCCGCGGGGAGCGCAGGCCGTGCCGGCCGGGCTGGGGCGTCAGCGGGAAGGGGGCGTCCAGCCCGGCGTCCCGGGGGAACGTGTCCCGCGCCGAGCACGTGGCGATGGAGCGACGCTTCAGCCGCTCCCGCTCCAGCTGCTGCCGCCGGCGCTGCGCCTGCTCCCGCACACGGTTCTCCTGCGGGGCAGAGGCGCGTCGGCGACGGTGGCGCGGGCGGCAGAGCCGACGGCGGCCCCAGCCAAAACGTGGCGCGGGGGCCGGTACCTGGGCGGCGGCGAGGAGCCGGCCGGCGAAGGCGTGCAGGACGGCGCACAGCTCCTGCAGGCCGCCGGGCGCCGCGTCCTCGCAGAAGAAGTCGAGCGTGGCGGCGGCGGCGTGGTGCATGTGCTCCAGCGCGGCCCACGCCCCCCGCAGCTCCGCCTCAGCCGCGCTGACGAAGGGCTGCAGCTGCGGCCCCAGCCCCTCGGCGCCCGGCGCCCGCGCGCCCTCCAGCCGCCCCGCCAGCCGCCGCAGCTCCCCCTCCACCTCCGCCGCCTCGATCCTGCCGGGACACACGGGTCACCCGTCCCCACCCCGCCATGCCCCCCGCAGCCGGGACCCCCCCTGCCCCTCTGCTCCCACCCCCCGGCGGGCGCCACCCTGGGGTCGGGGTCCCTGCCCGGCCCTGGCGCGCGGGGACGTCCTCACCGCGAGGCCGGGCCCACGTGCTGCAGCTTGCCGGGGAAGTCCAGCAGGTTCTCCTCTGCCCTGTCCGCCTCCTGCGGGCGAGAGGGGCACTCAGCAGCCCTGGGGGGACGGGGACATCCCCAGGGCCTGGCAGAGCCCTCAGGGGAACGGCAGAGGTGACCCCCCCCCCTGCCAGGAGGGTGGGGGCCAGCCCAGGGCATGTGTCCCCACGTCCCCATGTGTGTCCCCACGTCCCCATGTGTGTCTCCACAGCCCCGCGTCCCCACATCCCCATGTGTCCCCACATCCCCATGTCCCCATGTCCCCATGTGTGTTCCCACATCCCCATGTGTGTCTCCACAGCCCTGCGTCCCCATGTCCCCACATCCACGTGTGTCTCCACATCCCCCTGTCCCCACGTCCCCATCTCCCCATGTCCCCACGCGTGTTCCCACGTCCCCAGCCAGACGTGCTGCAGGGACGCTGCGGGAGTCACCTGAACCAACACCCGCACTGACCAGGAAGGACAAAAATGTCCCGGAAGGCACAGAGGGCTTTGGGGGGGACTACGGCAGCAGTGGCTGGGGGGGTCCAGACACAGTCGAGGAGGGACAAGCCAGTGCCAAGGGCAGGCGGGGGAGGACGGAGCGGGCGCAGGCAGCAGCGCCGGTTCCCCGCGGGCAGAGCGGGGGCGGGCATGGGAAAAACCGCGCCGGAGCTCGGGGAAAACATCCTCCTCCGCGGGCGCGTCCCCGCCAGGGCGGCGCAGGCAGCGACCTCGCGCAGGACAGGGGGGAGCAGGGCCCTGCCAGGGGCACAAAGGCGCCCGTGGCCACAGGGATGCCCCGGCGAGCCCCACGCCGGCGGCACCCCATGGCTCCTGGGCAGCGGGAGGCAGCTGGGCATGGGCCGGCGGTGGCATGCCGGAGCGGGGGGACAGGCACACGTGGCCAGTGCCACAGCCCGGGACTGAGCCAGGCGCCTGCGTGGCAGCCACTGCCCAGAGGGGCCATGGAAACGACGGATGCTGCCATGGGGAGGGTGGGCAGGGGACCGGGACACGGCTGTGCCCACGGCCGCCACCTCTGGAGCAGCCCCGAAGGCCAGGGAGGGGGGCGAGGGGGTGCATGGGGACCGCCTTCAGTTTAGGACCCCCATAAGGGAGAAGCCCCCTGTGGGCATGGACCCAAGAACAGCCGCCGCGGTAAATCCGGCCCCGGCACGGGGGGAGCCCGGACGCTGGGGCCCCACCGGTGCTCACCATGGCCACGAAGTGCAGCAGGTCCATGCCCGGCTCGTTGGCCTTGGTGTCGGGCAGCTTCAGCAGTGAGGCGAGGCGGAAGCCGGCGGCGCTGCCGGCGTAGCCGCCCTGGGAGCAGAGCGGGGGAGTCACTGCGGCCCCGCTCTGCCGGGGGGAGCGGGCATCAGCCCCCCCCGTGCCGCGGGCTCACCGAGTTGAGGTGGTTGCCGGCGCTAAGGATGAGGTGGAGGATGGTGTGCAGCTCCTCGCACTCCAGCAGCTCTGGGGAGCAGCCAAGGGCTGAGCGATCGCAGGATGGTGCCCCCCCCCGCGCCGCACCCCCCATCCCGGGGCACCCCGCAGTGCCGCTCACCGGTGGCAGCGGCCGTCAGGGTCTGGATGGAGCCGCGCAGGGCGCTGAGCCGGGGGAAGAACTCCTCCTTCAGCACCAGCAGCTCCAGGCGCTGGGCATAGCTGGGGGGAGCGCGGGGTGAGCGGGGGGGGGCACGGGAACCCCTGCACCCGGGACCCCAACCCACACCCGGGACCCCCCCGTCTCCCACCTGGGCACCTCGGTGAGCAGCAGCATGAAGAGCTCGGGGTCGGGGAGCTGCCGGGGGCTGCCGGGGAAGGAGCGGAGCCGGGACACCTGCAGCCAGAGAGGGGTGTCAGGGGGGGGCCGCCCGGCTGTGTCCCCCCCTCCATCCCTCACCTCTGCGGCACCGGGCAGCAGCCGGGAGAGCTCCAGCAGCTTCTCGGCCCCGTAGGGCTCCCCGACGCCCTCCTGGATGTCCCGCACGATCTGGCGGACGGGCCTGGGGGGGATGCGGCAGGCACGGGTGACCCCCCCCCCGGCCTGACCACCCCCAGTGGCCAACAGACACCCCCTCCATCCTTTCGGGGGGGGCAGACACCCACCCGACCCCCCGCAGTGGGTACAGTGGGGCGCAGGGACCCCCCGCGCCCGTCCCTGGGTGCACAGGGCAGCAGGAGCCCCCACTGCCCTCCCGGGGGGGGGGGGGGCGGGTTGCTGGAGGTGAGGGGGGGGGGGTCTACCGGGGGGGGGACACGGGACACAGTGCCCCAGGGGTGGTGTCCTAAGGGGGAGGTGTCTGGGGGTGCACCAGGGGGTGTCCCGGGGGGTCTCCGTCCCAGGGGCGGTGTCCCAGAGGGGTGTCCGGGGGTGGGGTGGGGGTGGTGTCCCGGGGGGGGGTTGTCCCGCGGGGGGGCAGCTCCGCTCACCGCTTGACCTGCTTGAGGAAGACGCCGAGGGCGATGCTCCGCTTGGGCTCCAGCAGCGCGGCCTGGGGGGGGGGGGGGGCACGGGCGGTCAGGGCGGCGGGGGAGCGCGGGGGGAGCGCGGGGGGACCCGGCGGGGCGGGGGATGTCTCACGGCGGGCGGCGGGCGCTGTGCCGGGGCGGCCCCGCGGGGCTCTCGGAAGAGCAGCCGGAGCCGCGGCACGTCCAGCGGCGGGGGCGGGGGGGTCCGCGGAGCCCACACCGAGCGGCGGCCGCGCACCCGCGCCGCGGGCACCGGCTCCCAGTGCAGCGCCCGCAGCCGCCCCCCCCGCCGCCGCCGCCGGAGGGGAGGGCAGCGCCGGGGGCGGCGGCGGCGGCGGCGGCGGCGGGGGGGGGCGCGGGGCGGCGGGGGGAGCCCATGGCCGCGGCGGAACGGGACGGGACGGGACGGGACGGGACGGGGGGGCACCGGCCGCCCCGCGGCTCCTGCGGCTCCGCCCGCCCCGTCCCCGCCCCGGGCTGGCGGCCGGGGGGAGCCGGGGGGAGCCGGACCCGCTCCGTTCCCGTCCCGGTGCCCTCCTCGGGGCCGCAGCGCCCGACCGGAGCCGCATCCGCGGCAACGGCCCCTCCGTGGGACCCCCGGAGCCCCCGGTGCTGCGGTGACGGACTGCACCGAGACCCCCCGGGAGCAGCAGCCGTCCCGTCCGCCTCTGAGGAGCGCGCCCCACCGAGCCCCCCCCGTGGGGTCCCTCCGCGGTGTCCCCATTCCCTCCCCGGGATGGATTTGCCCCCACAGCCACATCCCAATTCCCGACGGTGCTTCGGGCGGGTGAGAACGGCTGCGGGGGATCAGAGCAAAGGCCCATCCACCACCCCGCGGCTGCGACGGCGACGGGCAGCCCCTGCTCAGGGAAGGCTGTGGGGGGACTGCGCCCCTCTGCTGCGCTCTGGGGAGCCCCCCCTGCAGCGCTGCCTCCAGCTCGGGGGCTCAGCACAGCAGAGACACGGCCCTGGGGGAGCGGGGCCAGAGGAGGGCCCGGAGATGCTGCGAGGGCTGAGCCCCTCTGCGGGGAGGACAGGCGGGGAGAGGGGGGGCTCAGCCTGGAGAGGAGACGGCTCCGCGGAGACCGCAGAGCCCCTTCCAGTGCCTAAAGGGGCTCCAGGAGAGCTGGGGGGGACTCTGGGTCAGGGAGGGGAGCGATGGGACGAGGGGGAACGGTTTGGCACTGACAGAGGGAGATTGAGGTGAGATGTGAGGGAGAAATTGTTGCCTGTGCGGGCGGTGAGCCCCTGGCGCAGGCTGCCCCGAGAAGCTGTGGCTGCCCCATCCCTGGAGGTGTCCAAGGCCGGGTTGGACGGGGCTGGGAGCACCCTGGGCTGGGGGGGGGGGTCCCTGCCCAGGGCAGGGGGGGGCACTGGGGGGGCTTTAAGGTCCAAAGGCTTCAGCCCAAACCATCCCATGGTTCTAGGAGCAGGAGTCTCCCCCAGAGCCCTCTCCCACCCTTCTGACCAGGGGCAGCACCGCACGTTTCTCCCGGGCACTCGCCCCGTTCGCTTTTCGAGCCGTGGCACCCCCAGGCGGGCGCTGCACCGCTGCGACGGCTGCTTTGCACACCAGCCCTCTGTCTAAACCCGGTGCCTGCCCCCGTCCCAGGGCGTCCCTGGCTGTTTCGGGGCAGTTTGGGGCTGGCCTCATAGTCTGCTGCTGGGCCCAGGCAGCTACAGCCCCGCCGCGGGGCCGGAGGAGCCCCGAGCGCCCCGAGAACGCTCCTGCGCGGGCACTAACGGGGCACGGCCGCGCACAGGCAGGGTCCAGCCGCGCCGGTCACCACGCACTGCCCCGGCCCACAGCCCCGGGCGCAAAGCGGGCAGGGGGAGAGGGCACAGTCCCTGCAGCCATGCGGGCACTGCTCCCCCCTGCCCCCCCCCAAGGCTGTCCCCCCATTCCCCCCATCAGCCCCCAGCCGGGGGGGGCAGACCCCCATCTCCGCACACACAAGTGATCCGTACCGTTTTATTCTGGAGTCTTACAGAAGTCGGGAGGGAAGAGGGGGTCAGACCTTCACCGGGAAAGGTGGGGGGTGGGGGTGTCCGATTCAGACATTAAATTACCGGGGATTAAATTAGCAAGAAAAACAAACTGTTTTGTCTCAGGAGAAAGTGCCCAAGTGCTGCGAGTGGCCGGGGCTGGAAGCAACACTCCGCCGGAGCCGGACGGAGCTCCGGCGTGTGGGACACCGGCCGCGGCCCCCGCCCCGCATGGGCCCCGCGCCCCGGCGCACGCACCGGCATGCACATGCACCGCACCGGGACGCGGCCGCCGGTTTGGTCCCTGGGTCGAGCTCCCCCCGCTGCCGGCGGCCACGCTGGGTCCCGGCGTGGGGGCGGCGAGGGGATGCGGCCTGGCCGGCACCCGGCACCCAGCCCTCGCTGGCAGCAGTCCCGGTGGCCGCCCCGCCGCGGGCCGGGCAAGCGCAGCCCTGGCCCCAGGAGGGCACGGGCACGCTGCGGCCCCGGCGAGAGCCGGCACAGACCCCCCCGGCGCCGGGAAGTGTAGTGTGAGGCTGGGGGGGCCCCGGGTCGGCGGGGGAGGGAGTGCGAGAGCAGCTGCCTGGGGACACCAGGGTCAGCCGGGAGGGAGACGGGGCAACCCCAAAGCTGGGGGGGACAGCAGGAGCCCCACTGCCAGCCACAGCCCCCCCCGGGGATGGGGAGGGGACCCGGCCGTCCTGGTGCTGGCCCCCCCGGGCTTTGTCTTCATTTGGAAATGCACACTTCTGCCGCAGAGCGGGGGTACCCTGGGCCGGGGGGGGCTGCTCCCGTCCTGCCCCCCGGGGAGGCAGAGGGAGAGCTGCGGAGTGTCCCCCCAGCCCCAAGGTGTGCGGCAGGGTCCGGGGCGCGCGGCCCAGTGAGCCAGGCGGGGAGGGCTCCGGGGGTCTGCGCCGAGGGGAGACGCGGGGCCGGGGAGACGCGGGGCCGGGGAGCCCCAGCCCCTCCAGGCTCCTCTCCCCAGGCAGCACCGGGGCCCCGCGCGCAGCCGCCCGCTCCCCCCCAAACCAGCGCCCCCCCCGGCTGCCGCAGGGCCCAGGCCGCGTCCCCCGCTCACCCCGCGGACACGCGGCCGGGGGTCAGAATTCAGGTCCATGGTGCCCCCGGCCAGAGCAGGCGGGGGCGGCTCACTGCTCCTCCAGCCAGGAGGGCTTCTCAGCACCGGGGGTCTTCAGCTTGATGTTGAACTGCTTGAGGGTCTGCTCCAACTGCTGCTGGTTCCCCGCGAAGTAGGCAGAGATGGCATTGTGGAAGAGCAGTAGCTGCTTGTGCATCACCTTGATCTGGGAAGAGCAGGAGGGGTCACAGCCCGCAGCACGCCGGCCCCGCCGCCCCCACCCAGGGAAGGGGCAGGGAGCAGGGATGCGGCGCAGCAGGGGGATGTCGGGGCTGCTCCCAAAAGGCAGCCCGGAAAGCCGGGAGAAGGCAGGCAGAGACGCGTGTCCCCTGCCCGGCCCCGCTGGTCTCACAGCTGCTGCCCACCCGGAGACACACTCTGGGCAGGTGGCCGCAAGGCAGCACGGCCAAGGGACAGGACGAGTGCACAGCAGACCCCCACTCTGCGCCCCGCAGCCCCTTCCCAGCCCCACATCCCTCCCCACCTTGTTCTCCTCCAAGAACTTGAGCTTGATGGCCACATCAGCACGCAGCTTTTCGTACTTGTCCTTGTGGCTCTGGAACTGGCTCTGGGCTGCGTCCAGCCGGCACAGGGTGCTGGCGTCCCGAGGGCCCATGCTCAGCTCCTCCAGGTCCGTGCGGTACGCATCGTACTCCAGCCTGCGCAGGAACAGCCACTGTCAGAGCTACGCTGCGGCCCCACGATTCCCCCCAGGGAGGCGCGGCGCCCACGCGGAACCCGTCCCCGGCCAGCGGGCCACCCTGCCCTTCTACCTGGCTGTCTCGTACTGCTTGACCGTCATAAGCGTGTCCTCCATGGTCTTGTTCACCAGTGTGTTGATGCTGGAGACGAAGAAGTTGACAGCCCCCAGTAGTGTTTCTCCATTCTTGCAAAGCAGTTTCTGCGTTTCCGCGTTGTAACCGAACTCCTCCTGGGGGAGGAGGACACGTCGGGGTCCGCACCAGCAAGGCCCCCCTCCCCTCCCACACGCCCAGACCAGCCCGGCCGCGGGGGTCCCACGGAGGTGCGGGGACACGGCCCTTCGCGCTCTCCCCTGCCCCGCCGCCTTCGCCGAGCACCGTTACCCCCAATCTCCTCACGCTTCTCCTCGCGCAGCCGGGGTGCTGTGGAGCAGAGCGCCGCCCCGGCCGCGCTGCAAAGCCCAAGGCTGATTCGGGTCTCCGGCTCTCCTCCCCAGGCAGGCGCTGCTCCCCAGCGGGCATACCTGCAGCTCAGGAGACTTCTGGCTGAGGTCCGCGAAGGCATCCCCCAGGGCGTGCTGCGTCTGCACCAGGCTGTAGAAGTGGTTGGTGAGAGCCCGCGCGAGCTGCAGCACACACTCGTACTTGCGCTTCGTCTCCCGGAGCAGCTCAATCTGCGTCTCCAGCTCCAGGTCCACGGTGCGGGAGCCCCGGCCGAACCGCTCCGAGATGAGCTGCTTGGTACACTGCAGGGCGAGGGAGACGGCGTCAGGGGGCCCCGGCCGACGGGGAGGAAGCGCTCCTTCCTGCCGCGGGCAGCGGGGAGCTGCAGAGCTGTCCCCACGAATTTTGCAGGGAGACCCCTGGCCGCGTCCTCCATTTCCCACTGCTCCTTCGCCCCCGGCGCAGGCGCCGGCCCAACGCTCACCCTGCTGCGCGGCCCCGCAGTGACCGGGCCATCCCCACAGTCCCGGGAAGTAGCTCACCTTGTACGTGTTGATACCCCATTTCTTGACGATGTCAAACTTCTCCACGGCGATGCCACGGACAACCTCCTCCCCTCCGATGGCCGGGCTGGGGTGGGGCTGGTGCAGCCCGGAGCCTGGAACAGACACAGCGCCGCACGGCACCGGCTCAGCAGCGCAGCAGTGCCTACAGACCGCACAGGCCAGGCCGCTCCCCCAAAAGTAAGAGTGCTTTTGCAGCGGGACACCGCAGCTGCGCCCGGAGGGCTCAGGGCACTGCCGGGAGTGCAGCACTCCCACAGGGCTGCACCGGGGCTCAACAAAGCCCACGCACCACAGCCGTGCGGTCCAGGCAGCACCCACCCCTGCCGGGGAAGCTGCCAGCACGCCTGCTGCGGCACAGCGCCGGGGACCTCGCAGCTCGGGCCGAGCAGCTCTCCCCCGCGGCAGCGAGGGTACGAGCCAGCAGCACTAAGGGCTCCAGCTGGTCTCGCAGCGCTGCGTGCCGGCTAGCTGGCTTGCGGGAGTCGTGACCCGACGCCCCATGCGCGGCAGCAGGGAACCCGCTCCTGCGAGCCCTTCCAGAGGGGTGCCACGCAGGGCCCTGGCAGCGGAGGCAGCTGACCCCGCAGGAGGAGGCGCTGAGCTCAGCCTCCCCACGGGAGCCGGCAGGGACTGCCCCGGGGGCTGCCTCGCCACCGGCCCAGCCACCCCTGCCCTCGCCGACGGGCCCCCCGTGCCGCCCGTGCTGCACTGCGCTCCTCGCAGCATCCTCATCGAGCAGGCCAGAGAAGGCGAGCGGCAGCACCCGGGGGAGGCACACACACGGGCTCCTCGCTGCAGGAATGATCTCCCACAGCCGGGCACCACCGGGGTCTCACCTCCGAGCCACCCGGGGCCCCGGCAGCACCGCCCTCTCCCCCCAGCACCAGGACCGAGACCCCGCCGCAGCTGCCGGGGGCGGCGAGTGCCGGGAAGTTCTTCCTCCCGCGGCAGCGGGCTCACCAGCCGGCACACAGGTGGCTCCGTGGAGGTGCTCCAAGGGAGCCCAGCACTAACCAGGCGCCCTAAGCCGGGGTGAGGGGCCCGAGCCCGGGCGGGGGGGCCATGGAGCCCTAGCCAGGGGCTGGGCAGCCACAGTACCTGCTGAAGCACCAGCCTGGTTGGCCATCCTGCTGGCGGCAGATGCACTGGGGGAGACAGATGGTCCTCGGGGTGGGTGAGGTTGGACATGACAGCCTGGAAATGGAGGGGCTGGCAGGCGTTGAGCAGAGAGGGGCAAGAGGAGATGGGGGCGGCGGGATGGGCACGGGGGGTGGGAATGGCCGGGACAGAGGATGAGTGTGCGGGCGGGATGGCAGCAGGGGAGAGCAACGGGAGCAGATGAGCGTGACGTGAAATCAGAAGACACAGCTGGCTGCCAGACACACCTCTGGCACCAGGCGCTCCCTCCCCGCTCCCTCTGTTCCGTCAGCTGGGGTCACCATGCCCCATGAGCCGAGAGCTGGACAGACCCGGCCTGACAGAGACATGGGGATGGCAACGACGGCAAACTCCTTCCACCTGCTCGTGCTGCTCTTTGTCACAGCAGGCTGGGAGCAAATTCACCCGTCCCCTCTGCCTGTGCAACTCCACTCGCCCAAGCCCAGTGTGGCACGGAGTGACTGGGGTGGAGCAGCTGTCTGCTGCCGGGGGCAAGAGTCGGGGGACAGAGACTGGTGTCAAACAGGACCATGAGGGACAGAGCGAGAAAGCTGCGGCAGTGCCGGCCTGGCCCAGCCCAGCCCCACCGATTCACGGCAGACCCGGTGGGCGATTGCTGCCCCGTGCCTGGGCAGAGTTCCTGAGGGGCGCAGGGAGCAGGAGGGTCCCCGGGCTGCGGCATGCCTGCTCGCACTGCTGCCCGGCAGGCAGGACGGCGGCAGCCGTGCCCTGCCATCACTGCACCCACAACCCCAGCACCAGCCTGAGCAACGCGTAGAGGAAATAAGTGGAGAGAGTGGGGCTCACAGACTCCCTGCCCCGTCCCCCTGCAAGCAGGGCATCCCCGGTCCTCGTGGCACAACCGCTGGCACTGACACATCCCCAGAGCTCCCCAGGACTAGAGAAGAGGTGGGACACCCGAGTCTTTCCCCACCACCAGAGGAATGACCCGCGAGCTGCCACGCCTCAGCACAGTGCGAAGCCCCGGTGCCTTGGGGTGCCCCACATGACCGGCCAAGCTCTCCACAGCGGGAGGTCCCCACTTGCAAGAGAGCGGAGCGCCCATGGCCCAGCACTTCTGCAGCCTCCCCGCGAGTTACTGCACGCAGAAAGCACTGGAGGAGCCCGGTTAGCGGTGTGGCAGCCCCTCCGCTCCCCGACAGCCTGGCTTGACCAGCCCATCAGCCCACCAGAAGCACCTTATGCTGGCAGGAGCTGCTGTCCCAGGAAGGAGATGTTGCATTGAAGGATTGAGGCTCAAGACAGAGCTTCTGCCCACGCACAGGACCCCGTGTGGCCTGGGGCCAGCACTCCCCGCCTGGCAACACCACAGTCCGTGCCTCGGCAGAGGGACCCGGCTCCTGGGCTCTGCAGCTCGAGCAGCGCACTTTCTTCCCCAAAGGCTCCTGCAGCCCGACGGGGAGCAGGAGGGCAGCGAGGCAAGCTGTGGCCTCCTTTCTGTGACACAGCCTCTCGTTCCCACCTCTGCCATCGCACAAGGAGCAGTACTGTGCTTGGCAGGCAGCCCCAGCTCCCCCCGCTGCCCCATTCCCATCCGCACCACAGCCTGGCCTACCTTTGATGGTGCTGGTGGGGATGATGCCTTCAGCCGTGCCCCCGTAGCCGCCAGAGACGATGCTGGTTTCGTTGAGGTTGGGCCCCGACACCATCACCTGCTGCAGGTCCTGGAGCAGAGGGGGGAGAGCAGGCAGCTGAGGCACAGGGCCGGGGTGCACGGCCAAGGACAGCGTGGCCCCAATGCAGAGCAGCACGGCCTGCCCCACACAGCCCGCAAAACAACACCCGGGCATCCGGCACGTCCCCACCCAGCCCCAGCCACAAACCTGCTCCAAGCCGTCGTCCTCCGGCAGGCTGCCCGTGTCCCCGTTGCTGCTGATGGGGATCTCCATGGTGGCGGCTTTGCTCATGATCCCGTCCGACATCCTCAGGGGCTGCAAGGACACAGACACACTGCTGGAGCCCTGGGACCAGGCAGGGATGGAGAACACCCCCTGTGGCCAAGGTCACAGGGCTTCACCCAGCCAGGGAACCCTGGGCTTCCTGAGCCAGGCCAAGGCCTAGGCTGCGCTCCTGACGGCCAGGGAGCAGCACGGAATTGGTCCTGTCTGTCCCCGGGCCTCCTGCAGACACTGCCCACTACAGCACAGCACGACACGATCATAGAATCACAGGATCATTACGGTTGGAAGACACCTTTAAGATTATTACGTTCAACTGTTACCCTAACGCTGCCAAGTTACCACTAAATCACGTCCCTCAGCACTACATCTACACCCCACCACTGCCCTGGGCAGCCTGTTCCAATGCTTGACAACCCTTTCAGTGGGGAAACTTTTCCTAATATCCAATCTAAACCTCCCCTGGTGCATCTTGAGGCTGCTTCCTCTTGTCCAATCGCCCGTTCCTTGGGAGAAGAGGTCGACCCCCCCTTGCTACCCCCTCCTTTCAGGGAGCTGTAGAGAGCGAGACGGTCCCCCCTCAGCCTCCTTTTCTCCAGGCTGAACACCCCCAGGTCCCTCAGCCGCTCCTCACAGGACCTGTGCTCCAGACCCCTCACCAGCTCCGCTGCCCTTCTCTGGACACGCTCCAGCCCCTCAATGTCTGTCTTGTCGTGAGGGGCCCAAAACTGAACACAGTACTCGAGGTGGGGCCTCACCAGTGCCGAGTACAGGGGATGATGGCTGCCCCAGCCCTGCTGGCCACCCTATTTGTGATACAGGCCAGGATGCTGTTGGTCTTCTTGGCCACCTGGGCACACTGCTGGCTCATGTCCAGCCGGCTGTCCACCAACACCCCCAGGGCCTTCTCCGCCGGGCAGCTTTCCAGCCACTCTGCCCCACGCCTGTAGCGCCCATGGGGTTGGTGTGACCCCAGTGCAGGACCCGGCACTTGGCCTTGTTGAACCTCATACCATTGGCCTCAGCCCATCGATCCAGCCTGGCCAGACCCCTCTGTAGAGCCTTCCTACCCCCGAGCAGATGAACACTCCCACCCAACTTGGTGTCATCTGCGAACTTACTGAGGGTGTACTCAATCCCCTCATCCAGGTCGCTGATAAAGGTTAGTATCTTTAACCATTCTCTTAGAATATGCTACCCTGGCCCTGTCCGCAGCCTCCTAGTTTCCAGAAAGCTCCCAGGGGAGCTGCATGTCCCAGAGGAGCAGCCCCAGCCCCAGCCCCGCTCCTGCTCACAACCCTGGTGCGCACACGGCCGTTCTGTTCCCTCCCACCCCGTTGACCCAGGGCGCACAGAGTTTGGCACAAGAGGCTGCCTCCCTCCCCCCCACGAATCTCGGGGCGCAGCAGCAGTCTGTCTGCCCCGTCTGGGCGGCAGACCCTGCCCGGGACAAGCGGGGCTTTGCAGCAGAGCAGCTCCTGGCCCAGAGCCCGGGATAAGGGAGCCAAGAGCCACGTCCGCAGCCCGGCCGCGCAGCGAGGGGGGGGAGCGGCGGGGGCCCCGCTGCGCCCAGACCGGTCCGAGCACATTCCAGGGGCCGGATCCAGCGCTGCTCCGCTAGCTGCGGGGACGCGGCCCCGGGGATCGTCCCCTCTCCCAGTGCTGCGGCCGAGGAGGGACGGCAGAGCCCGGCGCCGCCTACCGCAGCCCCCCGGGGGGGGGTCGGCTCCCCGCAGCCCCGGCCCGTCAGGGAAGCGGGGCCGGCCGCGTCCCCCGCCCGCCCCACGGCTCTGCCCGCCGCACGGCGACCCCGGGTACCGGCCAACCCGGGCAGGCCCCGCCGCGGCCCCGGCACGGAGCGCCCGGCCCCCGGCCCCGGCCCCACGGCGGGAGCGGCTGCCCCACAGCCGGGCTCACCCCTCCCGGCCCCAGCCGGTCCCGGTCCCGGTCCCCGTCCCCGTCCCCGTCCCCCGCCCACCTTCGCCGCCCGGCACCGCCGGGCCCCCCCGCCCGGCGCGCGGCCGCCCCGTTCCGCCTCGGCCCGCGACACGCCGGAAGCGCGTCACGCCGCCACCGAGGGCCGCCGGGAGCCGCGGCCGGACGTGACGTCACCCGCAGCGCCGGGCGGAAGCGGGGCGGAAGTGACCTTCCCGCCCGGAAGCACTGCCTCAGAGCGCGGGCGGCCCCGCCGAGGGCGGCGGGACCGGGCCGGGCCCCGCGGGATGGAGCCGGCGGCCGAGCACCAACAGCAGCTCCGCAGCGTGAGGGCGGCCGGGCCGGGCCGGGCCGGGGGGGGCGGGTGCTCTCGGGGGATGGCGGGGGTCCAGGGGGGTGCTGGTTTCCGGGGGGTCCTGGAGGGTGCTGAGTGCCGGGGGGGTGTCGGGGGCTTCTGGGGAGTCCCGGGGGGGGCCGCGGGGTCCCGGTGCTGCACCGGGGGCCGGGGTGAGCGTCCACCGTCGCCGCCTATTGCAGCTGCGAGACTTCCTGCTGGTCTACAACCGGATGACCGAGCTCTGCTTCCGTCACTGCGTCTCCAACCTCAACTACCGGCTGCTCACCGGGAGCGAGGTGAGGCCCTGGGGTGCCGGAGCCCACGGTCCGGGGGGCCTGGGGCGCCCCTGGCCGCGCTGACCCTCCCGTCCCACAGGAGAGGTGCCTGGACAGCTGCGCCGGGAAGCTGGTCCATGCCAACCACCGCCTGATGCGCGCCTATGTGGCGCTGATGCCCTCCATCATGCAGCGCCGCGTCGCTGACTACGAGGCCAGCGCAGCCCTGGCGTCCCAGGGATCGGCCCCGGAGGGGTCAGCGGCAGTGGCCGCCCTGCCGGGGGATGGGGGAGCCGGAGCCGCTCCTGACCCACTGGCTCCAGGGGCTCCAGGTGCCGGCACGTAGCATGGCTGAGCCCGTCATCCTGAGCCTTCTGACAGCAGCGGCGGGCCAGGTGGCTGCGGGACGGAGCCGGCCCCATGTTACCAGCGGGTGAAGGAACGTCTCGGCACTGCAGCGTGGCCTGGGACCCCGCACGCTGCCGGCAGTCCTGGTCTGGAGTAGCAGATCCCCTCTGCACCAAGGTGCAGCCTTGCAGGTCTGTGTCCTCTGGTGCGTTGGCGTCGAGAGCCTCCCGACAGTGGCCGAGTCTGTTCTGCGCCTGGCGGGGCCGGAGCCGGCAGGGGGGCACCAAGGCAGAAATCGCAGTGCTTGCCCTTCTGGACGGGGGAGTTCCCGCCTGAACTGTGTCCTGACAGCTCCGGCACTCGGCTTTCCTGCCTCCGGCATGGGGTGCTTGTATTTCTAGGAAATGGTTTCCTAGTGCTAATAAAACATCTTTTCGTTAATGTCTTGCTGCTAATGTGCCACGAGGGTGAGTAGAGCCACGGTCCCTCCTGTCGGTGCTCTCCACGGAGGCATGGGCTGCTCTCCCTGGTCTGAGCGTTGGCGTTGCTGGTTCTGGGAGCCCTTTTCTCCCCACTGTGGCTGTTGGCACCAGAACAGGCTGCGGGTCACGGCTCTGCAGGGACAAGCCCTTCCTCGGGGAGCGGAACCATCCCCGTGGAGCACAGCCAGGCCCGGTCCTGGGCACAGCAGGGAGGTGGTGGAGGTGGCTGAACCCGGTGAGCTTGGGAGAGGGCTCGATTGCTCCGGGCTGTGTGGCAGACACAAGGCTGTGGCGGTTTGGGCTTGCCAGGTCCAGCCACCGAGGCCGAGCGCGTTCCCAGCTGGTGCACGGCACGCAGGCAGTGTTGGTGCTGAGTGCGTGGGGCAGTGCCTCTGCCAGCAACCGTGTAAGCGCCCAGCGCTTGCCCGGGCTGACCAGCACAGGCTGCTGCCTCCGGCTGCTTTCTCGCCAGTGAGGACTGATGTGTGCTGGTGGAGCGCGGGCGCCGGGTGTCCACACCGGTGCTCTGCCCGAGAGGTGCCCCAGACCCCACGCTGCTCCGGCCCCACGGGCGGGCTCGCAGGCTGCTGGGGCTGGAGGCTGGAGGGCGGGTGACGGTCAGGGGGGCACGGATGGGGAAGCAGTTAGGGATGGGGAAGCAGGTAGGGATGGGACTGCACAAGGAGCCCAGCACCCTGAAGGGAGGGCGAGGAGAGCCCAGCCTGCTGCGGGCCGCAGGGATGGCGTCCCCACACACAGAGTCCTGGCAGGCTCCCGTGGTCATATTTTCTTCCAAATGCCGCGATCTGGACTCTGGTGTTTCCTTGAAAAACTCCTTTACTGCACAGGGCTCTGGGAAAGGTAAAAATGCAGATGACATTCTCCTTTCTGCTTCTCCCTCAAGCTTTCCGAAGCCCTGAGGAAGAGGGAACTGAGTAGAGATCGTCTCCTTTCTCCCTCCAATTAAGACCTCCGTCAGCCCAGACCTTCTCCTCAGTGACAAGGACCCGACGAGCAGTATGGAGTCACCTGAGAAAAATGTCCAGGTGCTGACTGGTGCAGAGCCCAGCCTGGAGCAGAAGCCCCGGGCTGCTGCTGGCCGTGGGCAGGGCAGGAATACGAACCCTGTCTGAGATCCCGCTGGCCCCTGCTCCCTCCCCGTGCTGAGGGACAGACCCCGGTGCGCAGCCGGGGCGGGTAGCTGGTGCTGTTTGCGGGCTGCCCCGTGCGTACACCGATGCTCCGATGTTAAAAAGCTGATGCAGAGTGCAGAGGCTGTGCGGGGCTGACGGCCACGGCTGCTCTCCGCTGCAGACGCCTGGGTCAGGCTGCCCGGTGTTGGCCGGTCCTGGCGACCAAGGGCAAAGGTGGCTGCCGTGTGCCCAGGGGGCCGTGCGCAGGCTCCCCAGGGTGGCCAGGTCTGGCACGTGGGATGCCTGGCAAGGCCACCCTCAGAGGGCAAATCCAGCTGTGCCGTGGCAGTGGCCAGCGGTGAGCAGTGCTGTCAGCGAGGTTCAGCCCTGCTGCTGGCGCGGAGCCGGGAGAGGCCCCCGAAGCAGCCGGGCGGCGTGGGCAGGGGGTGGCGGGCTGACCCTCCGCGTGGCCTTGGCACGGTCCCTCGGCAAAGGCTGCCGGGGAGCCACAGGTACCGCAGAGAAGAGGGCAGGTCCTTGTCCGGTGCGTGCGGGGAGAAGTGTTGTTTGCCCTGGGGAAGGAGGGCGCCAGGGGAGGCCCCAGAGACCCCCGGGGGTTCCCCTGCTGCTCAGCCTGGGCACGAGTGATCTGGCACAGCAGCGGAGCAAGGCGAGAGCGTCTGTTCACAGCTCTGCGTTAAGTGATGCAGATAATTAGGCTCTGAGGAGCTGCGGCAGGACATGGCAGTACTGTGTGATACAAGGCCAGGGTCAACTCAGTGCAAATAAGTGGGAAGGGACACACATTTCACATTTTGTGTGTGAAACGGTGAGTGCTGAGATTGCCACTGCCGCTTGGCAGGTGGAGCTCCAGGGGCTGATTGCTATTTCTGTGCCAGTGGCAGTTCAGTGCTCAGGAGGGCCAAAAAGCAAGTCAAGCGCTAGGGAAAGGAGCAAAGGCAGCAGTGGGGGACAAACCAGAACATCCTGACGGTCCCTGTCTCAAACCATAGAGCGGCAGCACGGGTGGCCAGAGGGCTGGAGCGAGGGCACAGGCTGCGCGTCCTCGGTGGGAGAAGGTGTTTGCGCCATTCCGGGGTCCTGGTCTGACCAAGAGCAGTTGCCGAGCGGGGCAGCAGTTGCTCTTTTGGCCTGTCTCAGATTGTGGCTGTGACAAAAACTGCTTTGCACAATGCAAGTCATTGGCATCTGTTGATTTCAAAGAAGTGTTACTTTCTAACAAACGCTTAACATCCTTCTAAATTTCTTATCCTTCCTTGCTTGCTGAGAATCGACAGCTTCACAGTCGAAGAAACTGAAGAAAATCTCACACGTTTCTTCTGTCTGAAAAATTTCCTCTTGAATAAGTTTGACGTGGGTTTCCTCAGCTGTGGGAAATGAACCTTGTGCAGTATCAGCTACAGCCGTCGCCGGCTGCGACTGTCCCCTGCTCGCTGGTGTGGGACGCGGCGGAGCACAGCGCTGGCCCCACGGCCGCCCGCGGTCAGGCAGTCTTGCTCAAAGATTTATCTGCAGCACCTTTTGTGCTAAAATTTATGGGTTAAAATGTGCCAGGCACTCCAGCGATGACATATTCTGGGCTACGTAGCGGCTCCAGCCTCCGTCTCCCAGACTGCGTCCCCCCATTGTCAGACAGCTTTTCTCCCACGCGTTGCAGCCGGCGTTTGCGGCAAATGCCCAGGTCTCTGCCTTGGGGAGCGTGGTCCAGGACGCCTCTGACAGAAGTGTGGTGCTGGCTGTAAAAGAAACACTGCTGTCTTTAATAGCAGTTGCATCATTTTCCTTGCACACATGCACTTATTTTAATCCACCTTTTTGCTCCTAATCGGATTATAGACAAAAACCTTGGCAGGCCCGTCTGCGTGTGTCGGCAGGTGAGCACGAAGCCGCGCAGCGGGAGAGGGATGTGAGAGTCCTTGCTGTAACCTGACGGCTCAGTGCCCAGCAGCGACAGAGGAAAAGACCCTGGGGGTATCTGTCCTCTGCAGATTCCAGGCACCAGGGATTGCTCTCCCAGAGGGTGCTCCGTTGCCCCCCCAGGCGAGCCATCATGGGGCAGAGCTGCTGTCGGTCCCGATGCTCAGCACTGCTTTTCTGCCGGCTGCTTTTCTCCTCCGCCGCCCCAGCTCCCGCAGCCCGAGCCTTCCCGAGCGCAGTGGTTCCCACAGCAGCCAAGGTACGTCTCCCGTGCTGTCCCCTGCTGCGGCACAGCCGGTGTCACAGACGCTGCCCGTGGCCCGGCATCCTGCTGGGCAGCCTTGAGCCCCGCTGCCGAGACACGGCTTCGAGGATCTCAGCGGTGTTGGACCTGATTTGTAGTGTGCCCCAGCGCTGACTCCACTCTGAGACACGACGTTGCGGTTGGGGACCTGCAAAGCTGCCAGCACAGGTCCTCTTGTCCCTGCTGGGTGCTTTGCCCAGTGCTACGCATCTCGTGCCACTTTTGCCTGAGAGTAAGACCTTTTAGGGCCACGTTTATTGGTGGTTGTGTTACTGGAGATGTTGCTCTGTCAGGACAGAAGTGTATGGACCAGGACTCCTACACAAGGCGTGTAGCTTACCAGTTGTATGGCCCATTCATCGTATGGATAACCAGGTGTTCTTCCAGGGGGTGCTGAAGAGGGTTCCTAATTCCTTCCATATATAGCAAAACATCTTCATAAGTGATCCGGATGATGGGATCAGGTGTACCCTGATGAAATTTGCTGATGACACCAAACCGAGCAGGGAAGCGGACACTTGGGAAGGGAGAGCCACCCTGCAGGAGCACTGGGACAGGCTGGAGGAGTGGGCTGACGAGGACCTCATGCAGTTCAGCGAGGACAAGTGTAAGGTCTCGCGCCTGGAAAGCGTAGCCCAGGAGTGTGGCGCAGGCTGGGATCCCCCCGGCTGGGGAGCAGCTCCGTGGAAAGGGCCCTGGGGCAGGAGCAGCTCAATGCGAGTGAGCAGAGTGCTGCTGCGGCAGAGAGCGCCAGCACGGTGCCGGGCTGCATCCCCACGGGCACCGCCAGCAGAGACAAAGCAGCCATTGTCCCACTCTGCTCGGCGCTGCTCACCCCGCACCTGGAACACCGCGCTCAGTTTTGGTCCCCACTATGCAAAAAAGCTGTGGCCGCGCTGGGGAGGGTCCAGGGAAGGGCCACCGAGACGATCCCAGGCCGGGGAAGCCATCCGCCTGAGGAAAGGCTGAGAGAACGGGGTTTGCGCAGCCCTGAGAAGAGAAGGCTCAGGGCAGACCTTCTCCCCGCGGTCCAGTATTTAACGGGTGGCTACCACGGCGACGGAGACTCCCTGTTTACAAGGAGGCACATGGAAAAGATGAGGGGCGATGGGTATGAGTTACTCCTGGGGAGATTCTGATTGGAGACAAGAGGAAAATTTGCCACAGTAAGAAAAATTAGCCTTTGGAATAATGTCCCCAGGGAACTGGTGGGTTCCTCAACATTGGAGACTTTTAAGATCCAGCTGGACAGGGTGCTGGGCCGTCTTGCCTAGACCATGCTTTGGCAAGAAAGGTTGGACCAGATGATCCTTGAGGTCCCTTCCAACCTGGGATTCTGTGATTCTATGGAAAAGAGGTCTGCGCCCTTGCGGAGGTCTTGGTCAAACTTCTCCACTGGGAAAGATGCATTTTGCCCATAAACAAATGTCACAGAAAATTCAACAAAGAACAATGGCATCTGCCTCTGCTTTCAAGAAGATAACATATATGTGGGATGAGAACTAGGATTCTTTTCTTGAACTCTATTCTGTCCTCACTGATGTTTTGCAGCTGTCGTTGAAGAAGCAAAATAATCCAGAACAGTTTAAAATAGGGCCCCTGGTGATTTATATTATTTTGGGGAAATAATTTATCCAAAAGGCAAGCGGGCAGATTTGTTTGGCCAATTGCTGCCAAATTGCTTACTGTAACGAGCGAGGCGAGGGCAGCACACAGCAGCTGATGACACAGCTTTGTGCACGGCAGCTCGCGCAACTGCCTGCGGGTGCGTGCAGCTGATCAGTGCAACAGGAGCCCACGAGCGTAAGTGGACGCTGAGGGCACAGATGGTGACGGCTGATTATGGCAATTCCGAACTTGTGACCTACCCAGAGATGCCAGAGCTCGTCCTGCTGCGCAGACCGGCGGGTTTCTTGGCGAGGCCGTCTGCTCTGTCCTCCAGCTCTCAAACAGGGGATTGGGGAGAGCGTACCCCACTTGCTGAGATGATACCCACCGCCTGAGCCGTGCAGCTGGCTTGTGCGAGAGCAAACCGCTATATTGCATACATGTGTAAACGTGCGAGGGGTAAAGCTGAGCCAGCGCCTGCCTGCTCACGCTCCTGCCTCACCCCAGTCTTCCCTTGCCACTTGCTCCTGTGGTAGATGCTTTTTACAGCCACCTTCTTCCCCCACCCCTCCCCATGCCCCGCAAAAGGCCTCTTTTTGTGTTGTTGAAGGTCTGTCTGTAATGCACCCACACAGACACGGGCACACACATTTACAGGCTTCGCTGTGTTTTTATAGACCGCTCTGCATTTTCTGAGAGACAGACACCATCTTTACTGCCCGGGCTGCTTGCCAACCTGCTGGCCCGCTGTGGAGGCAGCGGCACAGAACCCCAGAGGGGCCACGTTTGGCGGGGGCCTCTGGAGACCACCCAGTCCGAGCCCTCCCCCAGCAGGGTCAGCCAGAGCTGCTGCCCGGGACCATGGCCACTTGGGTTCTGAAAATCTCCACAGAGGGAGAGGCCACACACTCTGTGGGTAACCTGTGCCAGTGCTCGACCATCTTCACAGTAAAATGGTTTTTAAATGGAACTTTTTTTTTGGTTTTTTGGTGCCCACTGCTTCCTGTGCTTTCACTGGTTGTTACCGAGAAGAGTCTGACTCTACACCTTCCCTTCAGGTATTTGTACAAATAGATGTGAACACCCTGAGCCTTCTCTTCTCCAGGCTGAACAGTCTCAGCTCTCTCAGCCTTTCCTCATAGGAGAGATGCTCCAGTCCCTGCAGCATCTTAGTGGCACTTCACTGGACCCTCTCCAGTATGCCCAGCTCTCTCCTGTACTGGGGAGCCCAGCACTCCACCTGCAGCCTCACCAGGTGCAATCCTCACAATCCTGCAGCCCAGGATACCATTTGCCGCCCCTGCAGCAAGGGCACATTTCTGTCTCATCTTCAATTTGGTGTCCACCAGGACTCCCACATCCTTTTCTGCCAAGCTGCTTCCCGGCTGGGTGGCCCCAGTGTATATTCCTGCACCAGGGTGTTCCTCCCCAGGTGCGGGACTTTGCAATTCCCTTTGTTGAACTTCGTGCTATTCCTGTCAGTCCACTTCTCCAGCCTGTCGAGGTCCCTCTGGATGGCAGCACAACCCTCTGGCCCATCAGTCACTCTCCCAGTTCTGTATTCGCTGCAAAAATCCACAGAGTCTCTGGCAGTGGAGTTTTTCAGTCTCCACCACAGTGCCAGCGTTTTTCGCTGGACAAACTATGTACGCCCGGGAAAATGAGATGTGGCCTTTTCTGCACTCCGGTCTTTGTCATTCCTGCGGAGCGCGCAGAGCTGGAACCGCGAAGCCATCACTGTAGAGGGGCACAAGTTCACCCCTGCAGCGGCCCCGGTGGTTCCGTGAGCCTGTGCAGGGCTGCACACACGGGTTTACGTGTGTCTGTGGGTGTGCAAGTGCGCACACACACACACACACTCTCTCTCTGTCCCTTTTACTTCCAGCAGAGTGATACTGGCAGAGCCCTGGCCGTAACCACATCGCTGCATTTCCAGCTCTGCCAACAGACTGTTTTACTCACCCCCAACCTACCGCCCCAAGTGCCCCTCACGCTCTCACGGCCCATGGTCTGCCATTCCACTCGCGCGCTCTTGATTCCTCTGGGCGAGTTTGCTGGTTTATGCCAGCCGCGAGCTCCCAGGGCTTCTGCGTTCCATAGGCAGTAGGGCGGTGTTTGTGTGAAAGGCTAAAAGGCTTTCAGGGTTGTGCTGGCGAGATAAAAACATCGCTCCTGTCCCTGTCTCCCATTGGTGCCATAGAATCAGGGATTGTTGGCTGGAAGGAACTGAGCAGAAGGGGCAAACCCTGGCTTTGCATGGGTGGTGCACAGTGCGCACATGAAATGGTCCCGTGGCTACATTTTCTGGCCAGCAGGGCTTTGCGTAAAGGCACAGCCTGGCTGTACAGCCACACCTGAAACAGCAGCAGGCCCCGGGCGGCTTGCTCTCCGTGCCAGGCGGCCACGTGTGCCTCGGTTCATACCTTGCCAGCGGCTGCTGCTGCCGAGGTTTGGAGGAACGACGGGTGAAGCAAGCCCACCGGCATGGCTTGCATGGAGGGTGACCCCACTCGTGCCCACAGGCTGCCGCCCAAACCACTCCGGGGACGGTCTCACAGGATGGTCTCGGTGACACCGGGGCTGCGGGGGCCCGAGGGGTCACCTTTCTCAAGGGGGGGAAGGTATTTTCGCTCATGACCTGGAAGAGCTTCAAACTAGCTTCAAAGCAGGGGGAAGGGATAAAATCAGACTTGCTGGTGATAAGCTGTGGGGCGTGTGGCAATGTTTGAGGGACGGTGTGCTAGCGAGCGCTTTCGCTCTGCTCTGTGATGTGCCGAGTACATCACTGCGTTGCTGTGGGTAGGTGTGGGACCACCACGGGACTCCGGTGGTACAGTCACCCGGTGCCACAGCGCAACATCCCCACACCCCGTCCCTGCCAGGGGGAGGCAGCACTGACCACCTGCACCCCACGGCGCCCAGGCGCCATCACCACCTCCCGCAATACCCGCTGGCCCTGATGGCACTCCTGCTGCACAGCGACAGCCTGGCGCTGGCCCAGCGGGGCACTCCTGGTGCCGTGCACTGCACGGTCGCACACTGCCAGCGGTGCTGCTCCTGCGCCCGTGCCTGCTGCAGGCTGCCCCGTGCAGTCTCGTGCCTGCTCTCCCAGCTCCACCAGCGCGCAGCCGCACATGGCACGAACCGTGCTTTCAGGGGCCGGGAAGACTGGGCCAGGACGGTACAAACCCGTTGGAGTGGCCACAGTCCCTTTGTCAGGGTCCGTTCTTTGTGGAGGCTGCGTTCTGGACGGCGACGCAGCAGCGGCGCAGAGCCTGGCTCAGCAGCGCCTGCACCCCGCAGCCCAGCGCCCCCCGGAATCCCGGAGCCCCCTTATCCCTCTCGGGGGCTGCCTCAACGTGGGTGGGAATGAGCACTTACCGAGGGAAGTCGGGCAGCGCGTGTATTTGGGGAAAGGGAAGGCTGGGAACACGTATCCTCTCCCAGCACCAATGGCCCTTCAGCGCAGCGCGCCAGCGTGCCATCCTCCGCAGGCCGGAGGGAAGCACAGGGCCGCAGACGCGTGCCGCCCGCTCGCAGTGGCTTCGGAGATCCAGACATGCATCCAGCAGCTCCGCAGCCCAGCAGAGCCACCCTCCTCCAGGGCCGCCCAGGGCTCGCAGGGAGAGCTGCCGGCAGCTGTCTGCTCACAGCGGTTCCCTCTCGGGCACAATATCGGGGCTACAGCCTCCCAGGAGAGCTTTGTGAGCCGGCACGCCTGGCTAGCCATCAGGCTGTGCTACCTGGGGTACTGCCCTGCGAGACCCCCCCCCGTCGCCGGGTGCTCAGCGCCTCACGCACACTGCCAGCCCGCTACCGTGCCCAAAGTAAAGAAGCTGGAGTCCTCCAACTATGCGACTCCAGGCAGAGGGCTCTCCACCAGCCAAGGGCATGCGTGCGCGAGAGCCGGACTGCGAGGTCACCCTCCCTACTCGTGCCTGGAGTCGAACGGGGTGGGCTGCAGGCACCAGCTGCTCCCCCAGGAGAGACAGGCTCCAGGACGGGGGCTCCAGGGGACAGCAGGGGTGGAGAAGGAGGCCCCAGGTACAGAAATAAATCGATATATTAGTGTGTACAAAACATGCTGCTTCCTCTGTACAGTGCCCCCGCCGGGCGCGGGCTCCCCACAGGGAGTTCACACATATATAAATAAGGCCCAGACAGCTGCAAACGGTATTTACAGCCCGCGGGGGGGCTCGCGCCTGCTCTGGGGCCAGCCCCACCAAGACCAGCTGCTACGCCCAGCCCGCGGGATCCTCCACCCCAGCCTGGACTGGCCAGGTTCATTTCAGGTCCACATCAAAGTCCAGCACCAGCAGCTTGGTCTCCTCCGTGCCGTTGCGGCTGCCCACCGCACACACAAGCTTGGTGTTGGAGGCACGGATGCGCCACACTACGCCCCCGCTGCCCCCGCTCTCCAGTGCAACCAGGTTGCGCACAAACTCGCCCGTCTTGAGGTCCCAGAGCTTGACGGTACCATCATCTGAGCTGGTCACCACAAACTTGGAGCTGAACTGCAGGCAGGTGACGGCACTCTGGTGCTTGCTGGGCCCTGGAAGCAGAGGGCATCTGTTAGTCCTCCTGCGCTCCCACCTCCAACCCCAGGGTCTCCAGGAGCACCCGCTGCTGGGCAGTATCTGCCCTGCCCTTCCACATCCGGCAGCTATGAGCAGCGACCCCTCTGCAACGCCCCCAGCGAGGGGAGCTCTTCCATCCTCCAGCACTCACCCTGCAGCGTTTGCAGGCACTGGCCCGTCTTGATGTCCCAGATCTTGACTGTGGAGTCAGCGTTGCCGGACACAAGGATGTTGTCACGTAACTCCATGCCACTCGTGAGCGACTGGTGCCCCATCAGGGTGTGTAGGCAGTTTCCACTCTCCACATCCCACACTCGAATCGATGTGTCCAGAGAGCCACTCACGATGTGTGTCCCATCAAACTGCCCAGAGAGACAGAGATCAGCACGGCCTGCCCAGAGGGGGAGGAGTGCTCTTCGCAGCCTGGGGCACGGCAGATTAAGTGACGCACTCACGCGCCCTTTGGCTAACCAGGGTGCACGCCTGTTTGGCAGCGTCTTCCCTCCAGCAGACAGAGAGTGTGTGTGCCCGCAGCACATGCGTGTGTGTGAGCGAGGGCGGAGGGGCAGAGAGTGTCTCACTGCAGGGAACAGACACGGCCTGTGTGTCCCTGCAGCACCGGCATGGGGTGGGCAGACGGCCTCTGACTTGCCGAAACAGGCATGGCTCCTGTCCCTGCAGCACACAAGCCGGAGGGAAGGGGGAGCCGGGGTCCTACCTGCAAGGAGTAGACGCGGTTCGTGTGTCCCTGCAGCGTGTGCGTGCAGCTCTCGCTCTCGGGGTCCCACACTTTCACTGTGTAGTCGTACGCGCCGCTCACCACCTTGTGCCCGTCGTACTGCACGCAGCGCACGGCAGCCACGTGCCCCATCAGCACATGCAGACATTGCCCAGTCTCGATGTCCCAGAGGCGCAGAGTGGCGTCCCGTGAGCCACTCACAACCCTGTGGGCAGGGGTGCACTTGGAGCCCGACCGCGTGGACGCGGCACCGCACTCAGCTGAGATCAGCCCAGACACACGAGCTTCCCCGAGGGGCAGCCCCAGCTTATCCTCCCCGGGGAGGCCTCCTCCCATGCAGCATCTTTCCACCACGGATCAGCCCAAGCCTCATCCACCTCTGCACGTTCACCCGCCCTATATCCCACGCCACGGACTGGCCCAAGCCTCGACTGCCTCTACACCTCCACCTGCCCCATTCCAGAGCCCAGAGCAGGCCCCCAACACCGTCACACCCATACCTGTTCCCGTGCAAGTGCATGCAGCGCACTGTGGACGTGTGCCCATACAGCGTGTGCACGCATTCGCCCGTGTCTGCATTCCACACTTTGAGCGTCCGGTCTGTGGAGCCGCTGATGACAATGCTGTCCCTCATCTGGGAAGACCACACACCCCCTGTGTGGCCAACCAGCGTCTGCACACACTGCAAAGGACGAGATGCGAGACACCGGTTTGGGAAAGGCCGAACACAGCAAAAAGCAAAAGCGAAGCGCAGGACTTCCTCCGGTAAGGCTCTTCAGGGCAGCAGCCCACCCCCCTGCAGAGAGCCTCAGGCCCCCACCGTGTCCCCTCTGTGACAATGCCCACTGGCTGTTCTAAACCCAGTCGAGTTCCTCGCCCTTCCTGGACCTCCAGGAGCGTGGTCCACACCGGCTGACTGCCAGTGAAAACACGTGTGGCCAACTCCTGCTCGTTTCTTACTGCACCAACAGACCCATAGCTTAAGACAGCTCTTCCCACTGCTCCTGCAGCCGCAGGATCTGCCAAATCCTCTCCCCAGCTACGCTTTGCCAGACAAGACAAACCCACCCAAAAGGCCACCATGCCTCCCACACCTCCACCCGCTCCTGCAGCCATGCAGGGATCAGCACGGCTCTCCGCCTGCCAGGGCAGCAGCCCTGTGACGCGACTGCGGAGAGCAGCTCACCTCCCCGGTGACAGCTGACCACACTTTGAGCGTATTGTCATCTGAGCCACTGACAATCCGGTTGCCACAGAACTGCAGGCAGGTGATGACATGATCATCGTGTCCCTTCAGCACCTGCACGGAGCAAAACGCGAGTAAGGAGAGAAGCGAGGGCAGCTCCGAGCCCCGGAGCCTGCGGAACCTCAGGCGTCAAAAGCAGCCTTTGAGAACGGCAGAGGAGCAGTCAGCGCTGAGGGGCAGAAGAACAGAGCGGTCCCTGTAACGCCTGCCGCCTCTCTGCTGCTCCTCTGCAGGGCAGCAGCTACGGTAGGAGCCGGGGGGGCCCTCTGGCGGCTACTGCTGGGGGACAGTGGGCTACCCAGGGACTCCAAAACACGGACGGACCCTTGTGGCTATTAAGGCCGCACAGGCTACTGAGCTCAGAGCTGACATTCTGTCCTGGATCAAAAACTGGTGCCCGTCAGCCACAGCACACGCAGGACCACCAGCTCCACTGTCCGCGTGGTGGAAGGCTGCGCGCCAGCTGCCACCTCCCCAACACGGCGCTGTGCGAAGACGGCAGCAAAGGCGGGCAATACCCCAGCAACATCCGTGGGCAGGCAGAGCTCAGGGAGGACCCCGGGGAAGGAGGCGGCATGTACCTTCCCTCAGCCGGGAGAAGGCGCAGGGTGCATGCCCCTGCGCACCGACGTCCCTGCGGGCAGCGCGCTGGAGAGCTCTGCTCACGGCGGGCACAGAGACCGGGGTGTCGGGGCGCTCGGGAAAGGGCTGCCTGGTGCCAATTTGCTGCCGGGGGTGTAGTCCCTGCAGCGAGGGCACCGTGCAGAGCGCTGCTGCTCACCTCGGGTGCCACCGAGGCAGGGGCTTGGAGAAGGGGCCGGGAACAGTGCGGGCCTGGAAAAAATCTCCGGAGGCGGAGAGCAGCAGGACTGAGACTGTCACCTGAGAGACTGAGAGAAGGGGCGGCTGGGGCTCTGCTCTCCCTGCCTCCTGGGCAGGCAGGGACCTCGGCAGGGAGAGACAAAACCAACACCCAAGCGTTCTGGAACCTTATACCAGCCTGAGCCCCAGAAGGGCTGTACCACGCCCTGGATGCCAAGGTTGGCTACAGCCCTGCCACAGGTGCTCAGAGAAGGGCTGAAGGGATGGAAACCCCCTTCTCTGGGGTCCAGGGTGACCCTTTTCCTGCTGGCAGAACTGCAGCCTGGCACCACCCACAGTGGCAATCCCCGAGATCAGCCGTGCTGCCAGGCAGAGCACACGGGAAAGCTCCAAGCAAGCTGTGCTCTGGATCTGCTCTCTCCGGGCAGGGACAGCAGTTGCAGGAAGCGGGCAGGACCTACAGCTTCAAAGACCTTCAAATTAAAATATTTCCAGGTGAATGCCTCTGGCCTGCGCCTCCTGAAGACAGGCCAGACTTGTCACTCTTTTCCTGAGGCAGTTTTAAAATTCTTAGTGTCGTTCTCATCCTATTGGTCACGGACATTTCTCTGCTACCTCCTTCCTGCTCCAGCTCCCTACCCGTCAAAGCTCCAGAGCCTGGTTCTCAGCAAGGACTCCTGAAAGCACCCACCTTGGGGGCTTTAAGCTCCCCGCTGCGCCAGTTCATGTCGATTTTGTGCTGCCGCATGAAGGCAAATTTCCAGGGGCTGTACATGAATCCAGGGCTCAGCAGGCGCCGCTTCCGCAGGTTCAAGGGCTCCTCAATGCCTGCAGGAGGAGAACACAGCGGGATGCCTCACGCGGCACTGGTGGTCCATGCCCTCGCCCTACTGGGGAGCTAAGACGATGCGCATCCGTGGGAGCCAGGGGTTACCCCGCTGCAGATCCCAGCCACAATGCGCCACATGCCATATGGAGGAGGGGTCTTTACCTTCTTCCCGGCACTTCTCTCTCCACAGCAGGTTATCTTCAGCCAAGACCCTCCAGTAGCGACAGGTCTGGGCAGCACGGAGCAGGTCCCGAGGCTCCAGGAATGAGAGGACATAGAGTGCCAGCTGCAGGAGTGGAAGCCGAGTCACAGGGGCACAGCGGGCTCCGTGGCTGGGAACTGGTGCCCAACACCAGGGCCAGCACAACCCGTGCCTCAACTCACCTCCTTGGGCAGCAGGGAAATGAAGTCTCTCTGGAACTGGGGTTCAATGACCTGCATCATGTACTTGATTTGGGAGGGCTCGCAGCGATCAATGAGCTCATCCAGAGCAAGCAGCTTCTCCGGGCCACTCCACCGCTGAGGAGAGGCTCATCAGTCCCGGTACCAGCACACGCGGAGCCCTCACAGGCTCCCCTGTGGCTGCACGCAGTGCCTACGCCCCCACCCCAACCCCAGCAGAGACACCGACCCGCACGGGCGAGACAGGCTGGCTGGCGCTCTGGAGCGGGCCAGGGCTCTGCCACCCGGCATGCCAGGATAGAGAGGAGCCACAGAGACGGGGCTGGGAGCTCCGTCAGTCAGGCAAGACGGAACACGGGTGCTGCGTGATGGCAGACAAAGCAGTACCACTCCAGGACGAAGGGGAGCAAGACGGGGGCTAACACCACTTCTGTGCTCCTTTACCCGAGGCAAAAACTCACTAAAAATCCACCCTGGGACCCAAACCTCTGCCTGGGGTGGCTTTCACGCAGACAGGGTCGCCAGGACCGGGCTCCCCTCCTGCCTGCTCGCGGTGAGCCCTTTGGCAAGGCTGCCCAGCCTACCTGGAAGGTGCGGAGCCAGTCCTGCAGCTCGGGAGGGGGGGGCAACCGAGGGGATGCGGCGGCGGCGCGCCTGGCCTGCTTTGGCGTTGCGCAGGTCCCCAAAGGTGGTGGTGGGACTGGGCATGCAGGGCCCCAGCGTCCTGGACCAGAGCCGGGGAGAGACCAAAGCAAAGGTGAGACAAGCCAAGGCTGCTCTGCGCCACACTGTGCAAACAGTTCTCAGAACAGAGGTCCCCATAAACCACCCGCCATGAGCCTCCTGCCAAGCTAACCCCTTCCCCGTCACTTCCACTGGGACCACAGCTCCGCATGCAGTCCCCTCAGCCCAGCCTGCTCTACACTGACAGGATCACGGACCGGTCGAGGCTGGAGGCACCTCTGGAGGCCGTCTGGTCCAACCCCCTGCTCAAGCAGAACCACCCAGATGGCTTCTGTACCTCTCCAAGGATGGAGACTCCACAACCTCAGCAGGACACTTAGATGGCTGAGGGATGGGACTGGCAGGAGGAGGTCTTCCCACCCCCCAGGGCAACTCGTTGCTCAGCACGCAGAGCGCTCATCTTACCTGCTGTACTCAGAGCCCTTGCACAGCTTTTTACCAGGCGAAAGCGCCCGGCCATCCAGGCCGTTCTCCGACTTCCGCTTCATCTGCAAGAAGGCGGCGAGTTAAAGCAGAACAGAGCAGAGCCCTCTGCACACATTCTGGGTCACTGATTTTCTGCCAAAAGTGACAGAGAAGGAGACCCAGCCTAGCAAGTCTTCCCGCTGGGGACCTGTAGAGGGAAGCTGAAGGCCCCCTGAGCTCTAGAGCTGGCAGAAGAGTTAACTTCTGTGGGAGAAATGGAACTTGGTCCTTCCAAGGGGAGCATCAGGCCTGATGGGGAAAAATCAGCACAAAGCTGCACAGGGACAAAAACAGCAGCCGAGGAAACCTGTCGGTACACCTGGCTGGCCCTGCTCTAGGCACAGTTCCACACCGGGCAGGCAGACCTGCAGCCCACGCAGGGAACTCGGCACACTGAAGCCTCCCGCAGACTGTCCCTACAGCCGGGCGCGAGAGCTCAGCACGGCCCGCTACACCCAGCAGCTACAGGGAGAGCTGTGCTGGGATGACGCCACCCTGATGTGGGTTCATTGAAGGGAAGCTACGTCCTTCCAGCTCTGTACAAGAGGTGCAGGGATAAGAGGAAACGTGGGGACAGCAGGATGGCTACCAGATAGTGCTGGCAGCCACCAGACGGTCAGCACGGGGCCCTCGCAGCCCTGGTAGGAAGCTGGGGACTCCTTCCCTCCTGGGCACCAGGGCTGGCCAGGGTGTCTCACAATGCCCACATCCCGCAGAAATCTCCCTGCGGCCTTTGCCTGACCCCCCCCCAGCAGACTCATGCTGCCCCAGTTCAGGCTCTGTGCTACGACGCAGGAACCCCAGCGCAGAGCGGGGCGGCTCCACTGGGGACGGGCATGGCTGGGGGCTGCCGGCAGCGCTCAGGCAGACTGGGACGGTGCTTCTTTCCCCCGCCCTAACGGCCGGGTGGGCCGCCAACGGCCGCCGAGTACACCGTGCGCTGCACAGCCCCCAGCCCAGCCAGCGCCCGGCTGACAGCCCCAAGCTCCCCCGCTGGCCCACAGCACCCCGGCGCGTCCTAGGGGTCTGCAGCAGCAACGAGAGCCAGACACGCACCCCGTGCAGCAGGAGCTTGACGCGCTACGGCAACCCATGGCCCGCTCTAGCACCACCACCGAGGCACGCAGGGGGTGCCCGTAGGCTCTGAGGCCACCAGCTGCCAGGACGGGACCACGGGTGACGTGCCAGTGTCAGCTCCTGCTGGGGAGCCACCAACTGCACGGGCAGCCCTGCTTTTCGGGGCAAAGCCCTTGTCTGGGGCTGCACTCCCAGCTGGGTTACCTTGGGCCGCACGTGACGGAGGAGGCCACCATCCTCTGTCCGCTGCAGGTAGTCTATCCAGCGCTCTCCAATGGTGTAATAGAAGTAGACGTTGCTGCCATCCTCCCCTTCCTCACTGTAGCAGCTCCCCTCTTCCTCTTCTTCCTCCTCCTCCTCCTCCTGCTCCCCGCAGACGGTGGAGTTGAGCGGCTCCTGCGCTCCTTGCCTGCTGGAGCCATCAGCCTCCGGTCCTGACCCGGGGCTCCCTTTCCCAGAGCGCTCCGGCTCCCAGGGGCCCGAAACGTCCTCCTCCTCAGCCACCACCTGCAACACAGGGAGAGGCAGGGTCAGGCCTGCCTGCTGCCGCTCTGCGCACCAGCTCTCAGGGTGCCCTGGGCCCGGGCGGGGGCACTTGCTGGGGTGCTGAGGGCGCTGCCAGTCAGAGACACGGCCCGCGGAACGCAAGGGCTTCCCCCTGCAGTACGGAGGAGGGGGTGACGAGCTAAGCAGAGCCAGGGTGGTCTCTGGGGTCGCAGGGCAGCTACGGCCAAGCACAGTCTGGAGACAGGTCACTTCCCAGCCCCAGGGGGAAGCACAGCTGCAACGTGACCAAATTACGCGACAGCCGGCAACTCTGTGGCTGAGCAGGAAACACAAACACCGCAGGAGCACCAGTGGTGCCGAACAATACCAAACCCGCGATCACCAGCTCCACCTCTGCACAGCAAGCCACCTCCCTGCCTGCAGCTGGGAACAGCCCTCGGCCCTCCCTTTGCCAAAGCAGAGCGCGGAGCTGCTGCGCCTGCGGGCTGCCATGCCCGGCAGCACCCCGGCATCCGAACGGAGGCACATGCCGCGTTTCAGCCCTCAGCACGGTGCCGAGGTCCCTTCGCCCTCCAGCTAATCTCACCAGCAGCAACAATTACTCGAGAGGTCGTGAGTAGCGTGCGCCCTTCTAACGCCACCTGCACCCCTCCTCCCCGAAGAAAGCAGCACTGTGAATGCCGCCACAAAAAAACCCCAACAAACCAAACACAGAAGTATTCAGTAATTACTGGGAGGAAGCATAACAACGCCCCTGTATCACATGGGAATGCAAGACTGTTTTCCAATACACCAATAAAACACCTCAGTCAGCAGCCCAGGATAATTTGCACCTAAGGGCCCTAGGGAGCAGTACAGATCACTGGCTGACAGCAATTATTTTTGGTAAATCTTGGAATACAAGAGAAATTGCAAAGACCAGGAGAGTGTGAAAGCTGCGCCAAAACCGAGGAAGGCAGGAGAAAAATGAGTCTTTACATAGCCCGACATCTGGCAATAGAGAGGCCGGTGCAGGATTCAATGAGTAAAAGATAAATGGCAGGGACATGCTTTGTACCAGCTGATGAGACCTCATGAAAATAGGTCTTTTCAAATAAAATTGAGTTTATTCCTTTTAGTGTTACATTTTGGTTAAAAAAAGCAATGACATAAATTACATCGATGAGACGTACTCATACACTTCTAAGCATCTGACTGGGGCACAGGCTTCTGATGAAAACACCGGCACGCCACAGCCTCCAAACGGCTGCTGGATGAGGTGGCTTAGATCAAGAAAGAGCCAGTGAACAGATCTCAAAATGTACCTGTTAACAGAAAACTGCAGATTTTCTGCTAACAGGCCTGGTGCAGACCCATAAGGGATGTGTGTGTGTGTGTGTGCATGTGGAAAACCACAGTAGTCAATATTTATTTTATTCATAATATGGAAGTAGATAAAATCTTTTCTGATTACATTTTAAGACTGACGCTTGGGTAGGTAGCAAGGACAGGACAGTCACACGGTGTGATCTGCATCACTCGGTAAGCTGGGCTCACCCAAATTAAATGCACTTCCATACACCCAGAGGCAATGTTCTCCATCTAAAGACAGGGAGAGCAGGGCCAGCCAGGCACCAGGGACTGCGCATCCTTCCTGTAAAGCAACCACTGAAAACGATTGAGAGATCCCACTGAGCAAAAGCCTCAGGCTCAAAAACCTGAACAGGGAAGAAGCACAAGCGGGAAAGCGGTACCACCCTCTGTGCTGCCCTAGACACTCGAGTCCTGCATGCCCAACCCATATTTTTAAACAGAATGCTTAAAACTTGAAGATATTGCTCAATCTCCTCCCCCAAGTGATTCAAAATCTGGAGAAAACATTTTGTAGGACAAGAAAAGAAACGCAGAGGTGATTTGGTCACAACACAAAAATACACCTGGGGAAGGAAAAACCCTGCTGCTCTACAGGGCTCCTACCAAGCAGAGCAACGTTTATTGCGGTTAGGGCTGGGTGTATTTACATTTAGAAATCAGGCCTCAGTGCACACGTGCTTAAGCGCCCAGCCCGGGACAGCCTCCCCAGGTCAGAGGCAGATCGGTCGTATGTCCACAGCGCCCCGTCAGACCGGCCCCCCTCCGGCAGCTGAGCCTGCAGCGGGGTTGGACTCCCGGGCAGGGAGGCAGCGGCCAGACGCGCGGCACCACACACCAGCCCATCTGGGCACACCTTTCCAGGAGGGAGCACTGAACCCGGGTTTCTCAAGCCCTTCCCCTGGCATCTAGAACTGGGGGTCACATCCAGGTCTCGGATGACAGACCCCGGGATGATGCTCCTGGGGCAGAACGGTTTCTGACGTCTCCCCGGCAGTAAAACACCTTCCAACAATCATCCTCCCGACTCGAGAGCTTGGCAGGGCAGAGCTGCTCTGAGGCAAGCGAATTTCCTCGGCCCCACAGACAGCACTGCAGGAAGATGCACTCCTGAAGAAGTCCCCGGAGCCGAGCTGGGTGCGTGCCAGCCCAAGCAGGCAGCGTGCCGGCCGCCGCTGTCCGCGGACAAGGCAGGGTAGAGAGCTTGGCAAGAGACACAGGCTCTGGCCTCCTCAGCCGTCGGTCCAGGGGCAGAATCTCTCTCCACACCCAGCTCTGGCCTCCAGCGACGAACAATTAGTGGAACTTAACAACTGTCTGCAGGAGACCTACGGATGGCTAGCCGCTCCGGGGCAGGGGGGGCAGCAGGAAGCCACGAGTGTCCTCTGGGGTCAGAGCATTGTTTCTATCAGGGACCTTGGGGCAGACGCCTCACTGTGACCAGAGCAGCTCCCAGCAACGCTCTGTGCTCAGGGGCCACCGCAGCCTCCACCAGGACACCACAAAGCCGGCTGGGCCCGGAGTACCTCATCCTCCCGTCAGGATGCCCCCGAAGCAAGCTGCCACCTTACAGGGAGATCACAGGCAGACCGCTTGGCTGTTTGAAAGGGCACAGCATTCCTGGGGCCCCCCTCTTCCAGAGCCCGGAGCAGATATGTCTCCTCCCTCCACCAGTGCCCACCTCTCCCAGCGCGAGATACCCCTCCCCAACTCCTGCCCTGCTGGAAGGAGGAGCACCCCCACACTGGGCAGGCAGGGGAACCCTACCTTTGTTTTCCTACCTGAGGCACGGGAGCTTTACTGTCCCCCTGCAGACCAGGGCTCACCCTCGCAGCTTCCTCGCTGCTCGGCCTTCTCCTGCAAGTCATCCGCTGACTGTTCAGCTCCAAGATGCGGGTGGTGATGCCCTTGACATGCAGAAGATCATCAAGCGAGTTGAAGCCCTTCAGTTCCTGTGAGAAGAGAAGTAAGACTCAACACAGAGCTGAGAAACCCAGGGACCAGCCTCAAAGCAGGACCAAGCTCCTCAGACAGGATTCCTTTCCCAGCCAGTCCAGACCTACCAGCTTGCACCTCACTTACAACCAACAGCTCCCTTTAGGCCTTCAGGGAAAAGAGGGTCAGGGTGCCACAGCAGGGCGATACCTTTGTACTGGAAGTCCTCGCTCCTGGTCCCACCCGAGGGAAGGGATGTCTTCTGCCCAAAACAGCCATTCCCATCTAACCCCTCCTGTTGCCACAAGCTTTCCCTGCCCTGAGCGACAACGGCAATGCCTGCAAGGAACAGGCAACAGCACCAGAGCTGCTGTGAGCAAGGGGAGTAGCGGCCCAAAAGCAAAAGCTAAAAGCTCAGAAAGGGGAATTGCGTGTTTCAGCTGACTAGTTCCACGACTGGGAGCGTCCCCTGGCACAGGCGGTCAACCTCCCTTCTCTGCAGCTCCAGGGAATGGAAACAGCCCCTGCCTCCTGCCAGGCACGGGCACACGCAGACACACACACACACACGCATGTGTGCAAGGCATCCACCGCCCTGCAAAACATCAGGTCGAGTCCTGCCCAGCCCTGCTTGCAGAACCTGGCGTTACCACCAACCGGACCCCGAGCAGCTTCTGCCACGAGCCCGAAGGGCCTAAACCCAGCAGGGACGGCCTGGCTGTTACCAGCGGGTGGAACGCACCCACACTTCCCAGCTAACACAGACATCAGGGCCCAGACAAGGTTACAATCATCCTTTCAAATTTGCCATACATCATTTTATGATGCTTCTGCTGCTTCTCCCCTGTAAACAGTTTTACCCAAAAGCACAGCTCTAGTGCTAAATCTCATTTCTGTAAATCCACCTCACCTGTTCTCATACCAGCAGTCCTTTTGTTTAAACGGCTCTTGCTCTTCCGCCTCCACGGTGTTTACATTCCTGCTGTATTTTTAGCTGCTGACCCTGCCCCTCTCAGCCTCCTCTTTTCCAGCCCAAAAAAAGTCAAGCTCCTCTAGCCTTGCCTTGCCAAGCCAGCCTCCCCTTTCCCCGGTTTCTCCTGCCTCACTGCTCTGCCCGATTCCACACAGATGCCGTATTCCAGCCGTGACCTCGCTGGTTGCTCGTGGCATTAATCTTCCTCCCTCTGCTAAAAGCGCCATGGCAGACACAGCCCAAGACCACGCTTACCCTTCCCGCGGCTGTGTCACCCCGGCAGCGACTGCCACTCGCCGGCTTTCCTCCTGCTCTGTCGCTTCAATGACAGAGCCGAGCTGTCGCTGGCGGGGGAGCGGCAGGGCTCCCAGCCCACGGTGACCGCACCGGACCGGCCTCTGCCCCTTCCTGCTCCCGCCCGTTCCACCCAGGAACTCATTTTTTTCTGTGTGCGACGTCACCTGCCGCCAGCCCCGCGGCTCTGCCCCGGGCCCCCGCTGCCCGCAGAGCCGGGCTGGGCCGCCGGCGACGGGCAGCGCGCTCCCCGACCGGGAGGCGCCGGGCCGGGCTGCCCCGCTCCGGGCCGCGGCACACAGAGCCCTTCGGGGCGGGGGCGCAGCGCGGCCCCTCCGCCCGAGCAAGGCCCGCGGGTCCCCGCCGCCGGGCGAAGGCCAGAACGGCGGCACGGCCGGGACACCGGGGACAAACCGCGCCGCGGCCCCACCGCTCCCCCCCGGGACAGCTCCCCGCACACCCCCGGGCGCCTGGCCCCGCCGCCGCCGCCCCGCCGCCCCCGCCCAGGCCCGGCCGCGGCACCGGGCCGCCCCCGACCGCACCTCTCTCTTCCGCACGATGCCGCGGGCGCGGCGGCGGCCGATGCCGCTGAGCGCTCCCTCCAGCTCGGCCACGCCGGCGCGGTTGATGTCCAGCTTCCCCCCGCCGGGGCCCGGCCCGCCCGGCCCCGACATCCCCGGCAGCAACCGCCGCCGCCGCGCCGCCCAGGCCCCGCGCACACTGCGCAGGCGCCGCCCCGCCCCCGGCGCCGCCCCGCCCCCGGAAGCCGAGGCCGTGCGGAAACTGCACTTTATTGGGAACTGCGCGGGGCGGGGCCGGGGCTGCCCCGCCCCCGGCCCCCGCCCCCGGCCCGCCCCGCCCTCAGCGGCGCTTGTAGAGGCACGGCCGCAGGCGCAGGCCGGGGCGCGGGCCGCCGGCGGGGGGGGGCCCGTCTTGGCGAACTCCAGGAGGTGGAAGAAGGCGCTGGAGAGGTCCTGGGGCAGTGCCGCATCAGTGCCCGCACCCCCGCGGGTCCCCCGGCACCATCGCTGCCCATCACCCCCGGCCCCCTCCAACACCGTCACCCCCAATCCCCTCCCGGACCCCGTCCCTGCAGGACACCCCAGTCCCCTCAACCCCATCAGCCCCAACTGCCTCCCGTGCGGGCCCCGGGACCCCAAACACCACACCACGTCCCTTCGGGCCCCATGACCACCAACCCGCTCCCAGGCTCCAACACCACCTCCCGCCGGCCTCGCACAATGTCCCCCCCCCCCGGGTGCCCCGTACCCCATCCCAGACCACGGCACCGTAACCCCCCTACCACAACCCCCCACAGGCCCCCCAAGACCACATTCCCAGCCCCCAGCAGCACAGTGCCCCAAACGTCCTCCCAGACCCCAACACAACCCCAGTGGGCCCTGGGTCCCCCAGACTCACCCCAGACCCCCACAGGCCCCAGGTCCCCCAGACCGCCATACACTGCCACCACCCCCCAGCCCGCTCCCTGCTGGCACCAGGCTGGGCTGTGCCGCCCTGCTGCCGGAGCAGGAAGGGTGGTCTCTGGCTGCCAGGGACCACAGGCTCCTTCTCAGGGCTCCCCGGTTCCCAGGGGCCCCGTGCACCCAGTGCCCAGCACAGGCAGCAGCTGAGGACACACCTTGGAGACGCTTTTGAAGCCCAGCTGAGCCATGCCGTTCATGAAGGCTCGGATGTCCTCGAAGCGGCTGGCCACCTCTGCCACCATCAGGGTACCCCTGCGCAACACCCCAGCCCTGAGCAGCGGCAGTGGTGGCACCTCCCGGGGCACAGCCCAGTGCCTCCACTCCTCGCCGCCCACCCGAAGGCCACCCTGCGCCTCCTGGGTCACCCCGACACCTCCTGCCCGGCACCAGCCTGGCATGCACATCTCTGCCTACCCTGGCTTCAGCACGCGGTTGGCCTCTTCCAGGATCTCCTGCAGATTGGTGCCCATCAGCGCCAGGCAGAACACCGCAACGTCCACTGACTCATCCGCCAATGGCACCTGCCAGACACAGACCAGGATGGCGACCCCAGGAGGAGGAGGAGGATGGCAACGGGGCTGGGGCAGCCCTTCGCGCTTTGCTGCTCCCCGGGCTCTTGGATTCAGATGAGCATCTTCTCTGGGGAGCCCACAGATGGGTGCCCCGGTTTTCCAGACAGACGTGTGCTGCCTCGCGTGCACGAGACCCCCAGGAGCCCTGACCACCCTCTGCTGTCCCCCACAATCGCCACCCCAACCCGCGCACCCCACAGCCCCTCTGTCAGCCCCCACTGACACCCTGCTGCCCCTGCGGCACTGCTGTCCCTCACCCCATCCCTGTCCACCCTACCTTGGCCATGTCGCAGACGGTGACCAGCGGGCTGAGAGGCACCAGGTCAAAGCAGTGAACCTTATTCTTGACGCTGCTCGCAATCTTGCAGTCACCGCACCCAAAATCTGCCACTACCAGTGAGGCCGGCCTGGGGGGGAAGATGAGGGGGGCTGAGGACGCTCTGTCCCCCTCACCCCACCACCCTGGTGGGTGCCTGTGCTCAGCAGCAGCCCCAGCCCTGCCCGCTCACCGCCGCCGCAGGTAGCGGATGATGTGATGGACGGGGTTCTCGGGCCAGCGCCCCACTTGCTGGGTGAAGCCGCGGTGGTAGATCTGGAAGGCCTCGGGGTCGCTCTGGAAGAGCTGAGCCGCCTCCCGGCTGGTGGAGGTGTACAGCTGCTGGTTGATGTACCGGAACCGGGCAGACAGCAGCCGCTCCTCCATCCGCGCCCGCAGCGCCGCCGACCGCCCCGCAGGGGCCGAGTCCGGGCTGGGCGGCTCCGGGGCTCCCGGTCCCGGTCCCCGCTCCCCTCCGGGTCCCGCCGGCAGTTCGCTCTTCTGGCGCCGTTTGTTCTTCTGCTGATTCCGCCGCCGCCTCCCCGCTCAGCGCCCGCGCCGCCTCCCCCGGCCCCGGCGCGCCGGGCTCCGCGCTCGGCCGGGGCGGCTCAGCCGCCGCCTCTGGGGGCACCGGGAGGGACGTCAGGGCGGCCCCGGCGCCCCCGCCAGGCCCCCGGCGCCCCGGGAGCGGCCCCGCCGAGCGCTGGTACCTCTGTCCGGGCGCTGCCCGCTCTGCTGCGGCTCCCCGGGGCCGGCGGGCCGCCCCTCCGCCGCCGCCTGCCGCCGCCCCCCGGCCCGCTTCCGCGCGGGCTCGCCGTCCCGGTCCCCCGGCTGCCGCCGCCGCTTCCCCGCGGGGGCCTGCGGAGGGCGGGGGGCCGGTCACCTCCCCCGCGCCCAGCGACCGGCCCGCCGCCGCCCCGCGGCGCGTACTCCTTACCGGCCGGCCCGGGCCCTCGGGGGCGCCGCGGAGCCCCGGCAGAGCCCGGGCGCGGGCCCGGCCCTCCGCCCCGTCGTTCCACTCCTCCTCCGCGAACATGGCCCGGCGGCCGCCCCTGCGCTCCGGGCCGCGAACGGCGGCCGGCACCCACGTGCGCCCCGCCGGCCCACCCGCGTCACGGCCCGCGGGAGCAGCGCCCCCTGGCGGCCCGGAGGCCGAGCAGCGCGGCCCGCCCCGCCCCCGGCCCTGTTCGCCCCCCGCCGGTGCCCCCCGCCCCGGCACCGCCCTCGCTCCGCTCTGCCGCCGCCCGCCGCCCGTGGCGCGGAGCCCGCAGCCCGCACAGCCCAGCCCAGCCCGGCGGGCGGCCGGCAGGGGGCGCTGTGGGCGGGCGGCCCGGGGCGGAGCCCTCCCGCTGCCCCGCGCCCGCAGAGCCGCCGCCCTGCGCCGCCGCCGGAGCCGGTAAGGGCGGCCGGGCCGGGCCGGGCCGGGCCGGGCCGCGCCCCACGGGGCCGCGCCCTCGGCAGCTGGGGGCCGGGCCGGGCCGGGGTCGGGCTGAGCCGGGACTGGGTCGGGGCCGGGCCGCCGTGGGGGCGGGATCGCGCCGGGCCGGGCTGGGAGCAGGAACCGGGGACCGGGGGTGGGGGGCGCTGGGCCCGGGGCGGCCGGGCTGGAGTCGGGCGGGGGCTGGGACACAGCAGAGGGGGTCGGGGGCGCGGGGCTGCGCGGGCGGAGGCGCCGGCGGCCGCCGCGTTTGGCGTCCCCCGGGGCGGCAGAGGCAGGGAGCCAGCCGCGGGCGGCCGGCGCGCCGGGAGCGGGCGGGCTGGGGCGCGCCGCCGGTGGAGCCCCGGGGGGCGGGCGGGGCCGTGGCCGCGCTGGATGGGGCTGGCGGCGCGGGGGAGAGCGAGACGCTCGCAGCCGGGCTCGGGGAAGGGTCTTGGGTCAGGGCCGGTGAGGAACGGGGGGGTCTCCGCCCCGCGGGGCCGTGGCCTGGGCGGCGGGGAAGGGGCCGCAGGGGCTCAGCAGGGCCGGCCTGGGCACTCGGCACGGGGGGGGAGTCGGGGGCCCCTCGCGTCAGGCGGGGGGAGCCCGGCAGCCCCCCGGGAGCGAGGCGGGGGCTGCGGCGCTGACAGGAGCACGGCCGCCCTGGGCCGGGCTGGCGACGCGGCTGGGGGCGGCGGTGGCAGCGGGGGGTGAGTCCCGCAGGGCTGAGATGGGGACGGGGTGCTGCTGGGGCGCCCCTGCCATGGTCCCGTCCCAGATGGGTGGGTGAAGAGTCCAGCGCGGGGGCAGTGCCGCCCGCCCTGGGGCTGGCAGGACCCGCAGGACGTCGGGTCGGGGCGCAGCACCGGCTCCCTGCAGCTCACGGGCAGGGCTGCTCCGTCCTCCGCAGCCCGGGAGCCGGGAGTGGGGCTGGCACTGCCCTGGAAGCGCCGGAGCCAATTCTGGTGGCTGTGAGGCCCCGTCGGGGGTCCAGGCCGTGAGGCCGGTCTCCTGCACCCCTCGCCCGCAGGCTGGGACACAGGCAGAGTAGCTGTCCTGGGCAGCGTGCCGGGGCCCATCCTCCCTGCGCGGAGCGGGTGGGGGTCCCGCTGCAGCTGGGCCAGCACCAGGTTTAAGCCCTCACGGGTGTACGTCGGGGGCATTGTGCTCGGTCTGTCCCTGCGCCGGGCACTGCGGGACTCGCCGAGGGCAGCCCCACGTCCCTGCTTGATGCCGCAGACCCCCGGGAAGGAAAGTACCTGCCCCGCACGGCCCTGCGCTGCTGGGGAGCTCGGGGCAGCGCAGCCCTGCGTCTCGGTGAGGCTGCTGCCGTCAAGAGGTTACAAACGGAACCAGGATGTGTGCTCTGTGCCTGGCTCTGGGCTGGAGTGTCTCTTGATTGGAGACAGGGGGAATATGGGGACTTTTGGGGTCCCAGTTTCTCGAGCGTGATGCTGTGCCAAGTTCAGCCAAGCCTGGGTCGGATTTGGGGATCGGGAGGTCTGTGGAGCTATGGGACCCCATGCAGGGTGGTGCTGGACCTCCTCCAGCTCTGCCCCCTGATCCTGCTCCCCTCCTGGGAGACGCGGGCACCCGGGGCTGGCTGGGCCTGCAGATAAGCCTGTGGATGCCAAATCTGCTTCCTGCGAGCTGCTGCAGGCACCCATGACGCTGGAGTCAGCCCTGAACTTCCCCTTCTGCTGCGAGTCCAGCTCTGTCCCCAGACTTAGGTGGTCGGTCCCTGCGGTTTTCTACAGAGCTGCTGAGGAGGGGGACGCGAAGGTCCCGTCCTCGCTCCCCCGGGGAGACGCCCCAGCCGAGGGGCTGCCAGGAGCAGAGGGGCTGTGGGAGGCGATGTCCAGGTCTCAGGGCTGCGTGTGGGAACGGTGGGCAAGGAGCCCACTGTGTTTACCCATCCCTCCCCACAGCAAGAGCCGCGATGGATGACATCTTCACGCAGTGCCGAGAGGGCAACGCGGTGGCTGTGCGCCTCTGGCTGGACAACACCGAGAATGACCTCAACCAGGGGTGAGCAGGAGGGGACCCAGCCTGGGCTGGACCCGCCGGGGTGCTGTCGCCGGCTCAGCTGCGCCAGGGGCCGAGGGTGCTGGACCGGGGCTGGTTTCCGCCCTGCTCCGCGTCCTGGGGAGGCGGTGGGATTCGGCTCCTCCCCGCCGGAGGAAGTTACCACATCGCTGAGGCATGAGGGCTGCACATCCTCCAGCCGCTTCCTCGGCCGCTGCTGCTCCCGGCCACGGACAGGACGCATCTTGGCCAGGGGTTGGGCTGGGGGTGCTGGGGAGGATCTCCCCGTCCCCGGGGTGGCTGATGTGTGTCTGGGTGACCCTGTCCCCTCTCCTGGGAGCACTGCAGCCGACCTGGGGAAGCACGGCCGGGGTCTAACAGGAGGGCTGGGGACCGCCCCAGGGCCAGAAGCTGCGCAGGGCCGACCCGTGCCCAGCCCCAGATCTCCTCCCCACGGCATGTCCCCTGCTCCGGCAGCTTCCGCAGGACCGTGCCGTGCGATGTGCTGCCCGCCCGCCTTCCAGGAACAGCGTTCAGCCGAGGCGCAGGGTTTAGAGCAGACACCTCTGCTGACTGTGGGCAGGCACAGCCTTCTGCCTGCGCACCAGAGATCCCTTCTCAGGCCATGGCCGCGTCTTTGCTGAACTCATTCCGGACAGGGGGGCCTGCCCTTGGCCATGTCTTTCAGTCCCTCCTGGGGGTCCTAGTCCCATGGGTCGTGCCTGAGGGACTGGGGGCATTTTGGTCCCAAGTGCCTGTGCTGGGGTACCCCTGCCTGCGGGGGCAGGTGGGGTCTGCCATGCCGGGGAGCTGGGGGGGAGCCGGGGATGCAGTGGCCCCCGCCTGCCGGGCCCTAGTCTCCTTTTAAGGCCTGGCTGGTCTCCTCCTCCCTTACTTGGCCAGGCACCGCCGAGCCGAGGGGGACGGGGGAGGGGATCCGGCTCTTGCCAGCATCTCTGTGATTCAGCCCTGGAGAAGATGGGATTTGGCCAGGGCCTCCGGGGCCCTGGTGGGGATGGGAGAGAGCAGGAGAGCCGCTCAGCCTGTCCCCTTCGTCTCCGTGGCCCATGTGCGGGCACACGGGGTGATACCTGCCTGGCCACAGTGCTGCTGGCGGTGCCCCGGCCGCGCTCGGCCCTCCTCTCCCTGCCCGGGCCGGGGAAGGACGCAGTGGATGGGCTGCAGCCACTGAGCAGAGCTGTCCTTGCTGTCTCCGCAGGGATGACCACGGCTTCAGCCCCTTGCACTGGGCCTGCCGCGAGGGCCGCTCCAACGTGGTTGACATGCTTATCATGCGGGGAGCACGCATCAATGTCATGAACCGCGGCGACGACACCCCGCTGCACCTGGCTGCCAGCCATGGCCACCGTGACATCGTGCAGAAGGTACCAGCCTCCCGCGGCCAGCAGCACCCTGCCCCTTCCCCACCGCCTCCCCTGCCTTGCGCAGCCCCGTGGCACGCCGCCAAGCGGGACCCTGCGCAGCCCTCCGTCCTGTCCAGCCTGGACCCGCTCCCCACTCTCACCCGCTGGCTTCCTTGCCCTCAGCTTACTGCAACCCCACCGCGGTGCCTCTGAGCAACCTCCGCCTTCCCCACGGAAGCCCTGCGTCCCGCCTCAGCCCCCTCCCAACAGCAGACCTTGCCAGCACCAGGGCAAGGTGCCGGGGGTGGGGCGACCCGCTCTAGATTTACAGGGACTGTCCTCCTGCCCCCAGCTGATCCAGTTCAAAGCAGACATCAATGCAGTGAACGAGCATGGGAACACGCCTCTGCACTACGCCTGCTTCTGGGGCCACGACCAGGTGGCGGAGGTGAGTGGAAGCACTTGGACACAGGCAGGAGCCCAGGGCGAGGGAGGGGGCTGAGGGGGGCCCGGGGAGGGAGAGGGGCAACGAGGCAGGAGGCTGGGTTTGTGTGAAGGGGCCGCGAATAGGGCAGCAAACTGCTGATGCTCACTTTCTCCTCCCTCAGGACCTGGTGGGCAACGGGGCCTTGGTCAGCATTGCTAACAAATATGGTGAGACGCCCATTGACAAAGCCAAGACGCCCCTGCGAGAGGTCTTGAAAGGTAGGAGGTTCTCATCCTGACCCACAGCCTGCCTCTGGCTCCTGCTGCAGCCTGCAGCCGCCACCGTCCTGCTGCAGATGTGCTCAGCATCAGCGAGGTCTCTGCTCGTGCTGCCAAACTCCTTGTCCCTCTCCAGAGCGTGCTGAGAAGCTGGGCCAGAGCCTCACCAAGATCCCCTACAAGGATACCTTCTGGAAGGGCACAACCCGCACGCGTCCCAGTAAGGACAGAGCCTTCCCCCAGGGGGATGCCATTGCAGGGGAGGGCACAGCTCTCCCGAGTGGTGGGGCAGGCTGCTGGGGAGGGGGCGTCCGTCCTCACTGCGGAGGGCTCCTTTGGGAGATGGAAATCCCCTCACTGAAGGTGGTTCCTCAGGGGAGTGAGGCACCCACTGGTGCTGCCTCCCTCTGCGGTCCCAGGTGGGCGTCAGGAGGAAGGTCCGTGCAGCCACAGGCTGCATCTTCTTCTTTTCTTGCAGGAAATGGGACTCTCAACAAACTCGCTGGAATAGACTTCAAACAGCTAAGCCTGAGCCAAAAACTCAATGAGAACCAGTCAGGAGAGGTACGTAGGCTCGTTGCCCCTGGGACAGCGTAGCTGCAGCCATGTCACCGCTGCTGTCTGCCCAGTGCCGGGCTGGCTGCAGAGTGCAGAACTGGCATACATCTGGTCGGTGGCTTTCCCCGTCCAGGCGTGGGGCCGGCCCACGCAGAGGGAGGCACCTGCCCAGGACTGAAGGGCCAGGGCTCGCTCACACTTTGTCATAGTTACTCCACGTCGCTGTGGAGCTGTTGGTCCGGTGGGCTCCGTGGGCCCCACAGCCCTGCGTGAGGCGCTGGGAGGTGCTCGGGGACCGCACGTCCCTCTCACAGCGACTGTCTCCGCTTGGCTCCCTGCAGCTGTGGAAGGGGCGCTGGCAAGGCAATGACATTGTCATCAAAATGCTGAAAATCCGGGACTGGACAACTCGGAAGAGCCGAGACTTCAATGAGGAATACCCAAAGCTGCGGTAAGTGCTGACGTTGCTCCCAGGGGAGTCGTGGCTCTGGAGGGCGGGCGTTGTACGAGGCGGGCAGCAGCCAAGCAGGTCTGCGGGGTGGTGTGGGAGCGCTCCGGAGCGGTGCCCGGCGTCGGGAGGAGGCCCTGGCAGGACGGCACACCGGCGGCGGTGCAGAGGGCAGGGGGCGGTGAGGGGGCGATAGGCAGCACCCGCTGTTCTCAGGGCAGTTGCTTCTCTTGCAGGATCTTTTCTCACCCCAACGTGCTACCGGTGCTGGGTGCCTGCCAGTCCCCCCCGGCGCCCCATCCCATCGTCATCAGCCACTGGATGCCCTACGGCTCCCTCTACAACGTGTTACACGAGGGGACAAGTGAGTGCTGATGGGGGTGACGGAGCCGGGGCAGAGGCTTGTCTCCCCATCCTCCAGAAGCTGCTGCTCCGTGTGTTTGGGGGGTGGCAGGGGGCCCCTCCAGCTACACCACCAGGGTGGGCCCGGGGTGAGCTCGGCCTCTGGGCGCATGCCTTCCCCACACCCCGTGTGCCGCGTGTCTGCCGACACCACCGCCTCCCCCCCACACATGGCGAGTGACATGGCGCCCCGTCCTCACCCCCACGCCGCCTCCCTCTCTGCAGACTTTGTGGTGGACCAGATGCAGGCAGTGAAATTCGCCTTTGACATTGCCCGGGGCATGGCCTTCCTGCACACGCTGGAGCCCCTCATTCCACGCCACCACCTCAACAGCCGCAGCATCATGGTGAGTGTCGGTGTGGCGCGGCCCGGCCCTTCCTCCCGCGGCCTGGGGCAGGGCGGGCTCCCTGCCCACCATCCCTCTCTCCCCAGATTGACGAGGACATGACGGCACGGATCAGCATGGCCGACGTGAAGTTCTCCTTCCAGTGCCCAGGGAGGATGTACGCGCCAGCCTGGGTGGCACCAGAAGGTGAGCGGCCGGTAGCCAGGCCCGTCCTGCTGCTCAGCCCCTTCCTCACCCCCAGCCCCACTCAGCCCCCCGTGATGGATTCCCTACAGCCTTGCAGAAGAAGCCAGAGGAGATCAACAGGCGCTCGGCTGACATGTGGAGCTTCGCGGTGCTGCTGTGGGAGCTGGTGACCCGTGAGGTGCCCTTCGCAGACTTGTCCAACATGGAGATAGGCATGAAGGTGAGGGGAGGGCTGGGGAAAGTGCACTGGTCCGGCACAGCGGTGCCCAGACAGCGGGCAGAGCGCACCGCAGGAGAGCCCACTGCCACCCCTCCCCGCGGCACGGGCTCTGCCTGTCACACACGGGGCCGGGTCCGCATTTCTGATGCTGCCCCGCTCTCCCGCGTTCCCAGGTGGCACTGGAGGGGCTACGTCCAACCATCCCACCCGGCATATCCCCGCACATCTGCAAGCTGATGAAGATCTGCATGAACGAGGACCCAGCCAAGCGCCCCAAGTTCGACATGATCGTGCCCATCCTGGAGAAGATGCAGGAGAAGTAGAGAGGGAGGTGCCTCCCAGCCAGCTGACGCTGCCATGCTTCCCTCCCCGCCACCCCCAAGTGCCTTCTTTAGCCCCGGAGCAAAGGGGGAGCAGGGAATGCCCCCTCACCCTGAGCCAGCCACGGACACACGGTACAGACAAGGCTGCCTTCCCTGGAGCTGCTCTGCAGGCTTCAGACGCTGTAGCGCCACACCCAGGGCAGTACCTCCATCCTCCCTGGCAGCTATGGGCAGAGACTGAGCAGGAGGCCTGGCCCACAACGCTGCGCACGGCTGGGCTCTGCCACCCGTGAGGCTGGGACGGGGCTGCGGAGCCCCCCTGTCCCCCGGCCCAGGGCAGCTCACCCACTTAACGGTCTCACGTTAGGCAATGCCCCGTCCTGGTGCTCTTCCCTACTAAGGACAGCGGGGTGAAGCTTGCCTGTTGCGCCCAGCACCGCCCCAGCTTCGCGCTTCACTCTTTATTGTTTCCATCCAGGCCACGTGGAAAAGCCGCCAGCATCTGAAATAAACATTTGTTACGAAAACTGGCTGCTGGGTGGAGGGGTGCGTACGTGCACGGGGTGTTGGCCGCAGAAAGGGGGCAAGACTGACGGGGCCGCCCCACAGTCCGCACAGTCCTAGGCTCCGGATCTGTGCTTGTACCAGGCCTCCTCCTCCAGCGGCTGGAGCACGGGAAGCGGGTGGGCTAACGGCACCCCGCTCTCGAGAGGGGCCCGGGCTGCCCACGCAGGCCCCCGAGCACTCCTCCTGAGAGACGACGGGCACGCTTGGGAGGAAGGTGCGCAGATGAGCATTGGGCAGTCCTATTCCCACTACACCCACCTCCCCTCAGCTTCCGGGGCAGGGCTGAGCCCTCCCGGGAATGGCAGAAGGTGGGACCAGAGCCCACCAACCCCTCTCTGCACTGGCCCTTCGCAGGCACGGGACCAGCTGTGTCGCTGGTAGAGAGGCAGAGGAGAGGCCGGGCAGGCCAGCTTGCGTGCGGTTTTACTTGTCGGCAGGCCCTTCGCGCATGGGCAGGAGACAAGATGCCTTTCCACAAAAAAAAACTACCCAGCTGTTTAATGGCACAGAAACGACCCTAAAAAAGTTCCCACTGACAATCCCCCAGTCTTTATGTGAAGTAATGTGGCTTTTTCACGTTGATGCCATATTCTGCAAGTGCTGGTGTCAGGTCTTCCATGGTCAGCGTGTACTTCTTATCCTGAAGGGACAAGGAGTAGCGTCAGTCACAGCAACGACAATCTAAGCTGGCAAGCATTCCTCAAACCCTTGTGGGTTTAGGACTGTCCCCCCTACAAGCTGTGGTGACCTGTGCACGCACGGTTCCCAGAAGCAGCTGCAGACCAGTGTTTGGGGCATTAACCAGCTCTTAAGTACCGCATGTTTCGTTTGCTCTGTGCCCTCAGCTGCTCAACGGACAGAAACACGCTGAGCATTACTCAACGCTATAAAGATAAATTACATTGCCCTCATGAGGCCCCCGAACCACAAACAGATGACGACTGGGAGAATTCCCAGAAACTACAGCCACACACTTGCTCCCCGTTCATGTTCTTCCCCAAGCGTCTGTTTTGGCCGCTGCTGGAGGGAGGACGCAGGGTCAGACGGCCCTTGGTCTGATGAGGTGCCGCTACCCACACGTTCCCGTGAAGCGACCAAAGCATATTCCACGCATTCCCCTGCCCACCTCCTTTCCCCGCCACCAGAGCCCTAGCTTGTGAGGACGTGTTACCCCTTCAGGAGCACAACAGGTTTAAGACTTTCTACAACCCACATCCCCGCGCTCAGCGGCAGCCAGTTTAGCCGGCGACAGCCCCAGGAGAGGACGGCTCCCCCTGTCCCAGCAGGCATTCTGCCCTTCTCTCACCTTGCTCTTATTGCGGGAGCTGCCGGAGGCCGTTCCCTTCATCTTGCAGTGCTGCAGCGCATCATTGGCAATGTCAGAAATAAACTTCTGTGCGGCCAGAGAGATCAAGCGAATGCTGCCCGGCAGAGAAAGAGCAGGGATCATTTCAGACAGAGCGCAGCAACTGCGGGATCCCTGCCTGCTGCCAGAGCACACGCAGGGTCCCCGAGGCGACGCTCTGCCCCACCTGCTGCCACTTACATGCGCGGATCAGAGGCCTCGAATCCTGCCCTGTTGAGGTAATACCCCGTGACGGCATCCGGGATCTGCGCGAGAGAGAAGCTGGAGCAGCTCCGCGCCCCCGCGGCAGCCGTCCCGCCGTGCGGCCGCCCCCCCGCCTACCGTGGGGGTGTAATCCTCCAGCTGCATCAGGAAGTCCACCAGCGGCGTGGTGGAGACCACCGGCTTCACGTCCCCGTTGGCCGCGCTGGGTGGCACGTAGACGCCGTTGGACATGGCCCCCTCGGGGGGGGCTGCGGCCACCGCTGCCGAGACGGGCGCTGCGGGCACAGGCCGCTCAGTGGGCCGCCGTCCCCGCGCTGCCCCGGGCCCCCCCCGCACCGCGTCAGAACCCCGGGCCCCAACGGCCTCCCCGCACCCCCGGGACGCCGCCGCCACGGCGCCGCGCACCCCGCGCCGGACTCGGTGCCCGCGCACCCCGCGGGACCCCCCCCGTCTCCCACCGCCCCGTAAGGCCCAACCCCACCCCCCCTCCCCGCGCTCACCGGGCCCCCTCCCGCCAGCCGCGCCGCCCTCGGCTCCCCGCGCCGCGCCGCCCACCGCGCCCGGCGGCGCCCCGGGGACGCCGCTGCCGCCGGCAGCCGGGCTGGGCTTGTTGTCGGCGGCGGGGGCGGGCGCGGGCGGCGCGGGGGCGGCCGGGGCCGCGGGCGCGGGGTCGGCCTCGCCGCTGCCGCTCATGGCCCGCCGCCGCCGCGCGACACCGGGCGCCGCCTCCCCCGCGCCTGCGCGCGCCGCGCCGCCCCATTGGCCCCCGCCGGGCCCTGCCTCGCGCGCCCCCGCGCGGCACAGACGCAGACGAGAAGGGCGGAGCCGCACGGTTTTATTGGCCCCGCCCCCGGCCGGCCCCGCCCCCGGCCGGCCCCGCCCCCGGCCGGCCCCGCCCCCGGCCGGCCCCGCCCCCGGCCGGCCCCGCCCCCGGCCGTCACGGCGGCAGCAGCGCCCGCAGCAGGCGCGGGAAGTCGGGGGTGCCCCAGCCGGTGACCGGGTCCCAGGCCGGGCCGGCGCAGAAGCCCTGGCCCTGCACGGTGCCGTCCAGGCAGGAGAGGTGGCAGCCCTGCGTCACCTGCGGGAACAGGCCTCAGCGTGGCGGGCAGGCCCCGCCGCGGGGCTCCCCCTGCCCGCACCCCCTGGGAACGCCCAAGCAGGGGAACAGGACCCCCCGGTGGGGCAGGAACCCCCGTGAGCCTTCCCTGGGGCACCCCCCCGGGGCAAGGGCCACCCCCTCCCCAGGCCCCCCCCAAACACCCCCGGCAATAAGGGGACCCCCCCCCGACACCCCCCGCAGTAAGGGGACCGCCCCCCCCCCCCCCAAATACCCACCGCAATAAGGGGACCCCCCCAGGCTGAGGAAACACCACAGGGGAGCCCCCGGACACCCCTCCCGTGGGAAAGCTGTGGGGACCCCCCCCCCCCAGGACGCCCCCCTCACCCCCCAGCAGGACGCTGTTGGCCCGGCCCTGCCCCGAGCAGACCCAGCTTTCCCCCCCGTCACCAATCCGCTCCCACCCATCCGCTCTGGGCCGCCCGGGACGAGCGCCCCGGCCCCATGGCAGCCCCGGCCCGCAGCCCAGCTCACGTCATAGAGCGCCACGCTGTGCCCCTGCTCCTGCAGCTGGTAGAGCGCGGGGTTGAGGAAGCCCAGGGGCGCCAGCCCCCGCTGCAGCCGCCGGTCATTGATGAGGGCCACCATGCCCCCCACCACGGGGGTGGACGCCTGCGGGAGACACGAGCGCCTCAGCACGTGGCTGCTTTGGCCACCATGGGCTGGCACAAGGCTGTCCTCCTCACCGATGTCCCCGACACCCAGGGCAGTGGGATGCGGTTTGTCACCACCCAGTAGTTGTCAGAGAGGGCAGACAGGTCAGGGTAGGCACGGCCGCTGCTGTTGTAGTAGGAACTGGGAGGCAGTTTCGAGGCCAAGTGGAAGAAACGCTGCACTGCAGCAGCCTGGGGAGAGACAAGATCATCAAATCACAACATGGTTTGGGTTGGAAGAGACCTTAAAGGCCATTGAGTCCAACACCCTGCACTGCCCAGCGACACCTCCCACCAGCCCAGGTTGCTCCAAGCCCCATCCAGCCTGACGTGGAATGTTTCGAGAGATGGGGCAGCCGCCACCTCTCTGGGCAACCTGGGCCAGTGTTTCACCACCCTCAGCGTAACACATTTCTTCTTTATACCTAGTGTGAATCTCCCCTCTTTCAGTTTAAAGCCATTATTGCAGCAGGCCCTGCTGAAAAGCTTGTCCCCATCTTTCTCATGAGCTTCCTTTAAATACTGAAAAGCCATGGTAAGGTCTCCGCGGAGCCTTCTCTTCTCCAGGCTGAACCCCCCCTCTCCCCGCCTGTCCTCCCCGCAGAGGGGCTCAGCCCTCGCAGCATCTCCGGGCCCTCCTCTGGCCCCGCTCCCCCAGGGCCGTGTCTCTGCTGTGCTGAGCCCCCGAGCTGGAGGCAGCGCTGCAGGGGGGGCTCCCCAGAGCGCAGCAGAGGGGCACAGCCCCCCCTCGCCCCGCTGGCCACGCTGCTGGGGATGCAGCCCGGGGTGCCGGGGGCTCGCTGGGCTGCCAGCGCACGTTGCTGGCTCATGGCCGGCTTTCCCCCCTCAGCATCCCCAAACCCTTCTCGGCAGGGCTGCTCTCCATCCCTCCATCCCCAGCCTGCATGGATACCGGGGGTTGCCCCGACCCACGTGCAGGACCGTGCACTTGGCCTGGTTGGACCTCATGAGGTTCACAAGGACTCATAAGGAACAAGACGCCTGGCAGTGGGACCCTGTCCCTGCTCACCTCCAGCCCTGGGGCCGCCTGTGCCCACCACAGCCTGTCGTCACCCCCTCCAAGCACCACGCAGCCCCCAACCCAGCTGCAGCCCCGGCGTCCGGCAGCACAGGCACCTCCTCACCTGGTAACTGGGCATGGGGAAGACGTTGCTGAAGCCCCCTCCACTAATGTAGTCAGTCACCTCTGCGGTCACCAGGAAGGGGTTCTTGAAGGACGTTCCGCCCACGGTGGTGACGTAGGGACTGGGGGGACAGGAGGGCACTGCGGGTGGGCACACAGCTGCCTGCGGCCGCAGCAGCACCCCACGCACCAGCCCCTGCCGAGGAGCTGCACAGGTCCCCCCAGCTCCAAGCCCTGCGAGTGTCCCCAGGCACACTGGGGGGGCTGACCCTCAGGAATCCCCCAGAGGGGCTCAAAACCTGTTCGAGGCAGCAGCAGCTCTGTGCAGAGCCTCACGCCTCCACCAGACCCAGGTTCACCTCCCCACATCTACCTTGAGGCTGGAAAGCTGGGCCGGAAAGTGTGGTTCCCGCCGGGCACCCTTCTACACCCAGCGCCATCATCACCTGCCGACAGAGAGACGGGGTAATGCGGCGGCATCCGAGCCGCCCCCTCCACCACCAAACGCTCCCAGGAGCGACCTGGGGGAGGGCTCTCTCCACCTCCCGGTCTGGGATTCCCCGGCAGGGGATTCGCGCTGGTCGGAGGTGGAGCAGCCCTGTTTGGCGTTCAGCACAGAGGTTCCCCGCTGCGCTGGGACCCTCAGACGCACCCGCACTGTGCCGGCAACAGCACCCACCTGAGGCAAACAGGATGGTCAAGCCCCGGGCAGCTGCCTTCATGAACTCCACGTTCACGCGCTCCATGTAGGCTAGTGACAGGCTGTCCTCGTCATCCCCATAGCTCACAGAGTGCACCCAAGGCAGCGCCGACATGTTGCTGAGCAGCAGCAGCCAGGCCAGGAAGGGCTCCTGGCTCTCGTGCCTCCCTGCAGAGACAGAGCAGTGGCAGGTCCAGCTCCTGCCAGGACACCAGGCTTGAGGGAAAGCTGGGGGACGGCACAGGGGGAAACCACGCCTCAGCAGGACCACTGAAGGTCCTCCAGCTCCCGCCCTGCCCACAGAGAGCAGATCCACAGCACAGCTGGTTGGGAGCTCTCTCGCGAGCTCTTGCTGGCAGCACAGCCGATGCTGGGGACCCTCACGGTGGATGGCACCAGGCTTGAGCTCTGCCAGCGGGTCTGGTGAAAGGGTCGCCCTGAACCCCAGAGCAGGGGGTCAACACTCATCCATGCCTTCTCTGAGCATGTCGCAGGGCTGTAGCCACCCTTGGCATCCATGCAGCCCTTCCGAGACCCAGCCGAGCCCTGGCCCCTCTACCCGTAACAGTGGGTCCCCGAGCAGGTTGATGGACATTATACCTCCATCTGCCAAGGTCCCTTCCTGCCCCTCATCCCACTCCATGAGGTGAGGAAAGCAGAGCGCCAGCCCTTCTTTCCTTCTTCTTTCCAGCTTCTCCCTCCCAGTTGTTCACGTCATTGCCTGTCTCTGCACCCTTCTCCGCATCAGTAATTGCACGGAGGAGGTGGAAGTTAGCGCAGAGCTGTGCCTGCCTTCACCATCAGGAAGATGGAGCTGGTAGTCCTAAGGGCACTCCATCTCCTGTTCAGCCAGTTTCTGATCTGGTACAGATACACTTTGTCCTACAGCACTGTATCCATGTTTGTGCAGGCTGTTTTGCAACCTTGTTTTCTCAAATGGCCTTACTCTCCTTTATGCACTCTACTGGTAGATTCATGGGTGAGAAATCAGCTTCAACCGCAAAGAAGCAGGAAAAAAATAAAAAGACAGAGTTGCTGTGCTCTCCCTCCATGGAAAGGCAGCAGAGTGGGGCGACTGCTTTACATTGTGCAGTCGAGGTGTAGAAGTCCCTGTTCCAGGATACTCTGGATGCTGAAAGTTCACATGGGTTCAAAAGCAACTACACAAATCAGTGGAAGATGATTTCCCTACAAGCATTTAGAAACCAGCATCAGCTCCAACTCTGGAGTCCCACAAGGCATGTGCCCACAGCAGCTGGGACAGCATTCTGGGGATGTACCACAGCCGTCGTGCCGTCCCTGTATGCCCCTCCAGGCGCTCCCCTTTGACAGACAGCAGACAGACTCAGTACAGCCATTTTTTGCAGAGAGCAAGCATTTCCCTGAACAGCCCGCAGGTGTGCTGGTGCTACAGCAAGTGGGATGCACAGGAACTGTCACAAGGCAACTCTGGAGGGGGGTCAGTACCTGCATTGCTGAAGACCCATGTGGAGATGTTGGCACCCGTGCTCATGATGTATTCCACGTCCAGACTGGCCTCCAGCCCAGCCTTGCCCTTGCCCTGATGCCCGACCACGTGGTCAACCTGAGAGCGGTGGCCAAAGCTGCTGCCAAAGAGCTGCATAAACTCAGCCAGGTCAGCCTGGTGGAAATACTGTTCCAAGAACTGGGGGGACAAGGAACGGACAAGGGTTTGGTTTTTTTTTTTTTCTCGTTTTGTCTTGAAAAAACAAGGTAAGTTTTTCCTTCTGACTTAGAAAGTTGGCCCAGTATGGGTCTGCGAAATGCTAGCCCATCAGGCACTCCCGCCAGCCGCCAAGGAATCCCCACCACTATGCTGGGACCCCCAGAGCAGCAAGGTGCTGGAGAAGCACCAGTGTGTGGAATTCCCACGGCCCAAGGGCCTCTGACCTGGACCGGCTCTGCCGGTTACCTGGGCACAGGCCTGGCTGTTGTTTGGCAGTAGCCCGATGTCTCCTCCTGTCATGTTGTATCTCTTACGAATGATGGAAGGTGTCACACCCAGGTGGAAAGCCGCTCTCCCTCCATAGTGCTGCCTTGACTCTGCTTCCTTCTTGGCCCAGGCTCTGCTGACCACCTTCCTCTCCGCAGGGAACCGGTGCAGGCCACCCACTGGCATGCAAGCAAGCAGGAAAAGCAGCTGTTAGGGCCCAGAGCCCTGGAGGACAGTGTTATAGCCCCTTGGCTCCCCCTTCACCATCCTGATGCGGGCTTCATGTCCAAGGGCTGCCCTGCAGCAGGGCTTGGGGGAGCCCGTCCCCTGTAGCACACGCGCCGAGCGCTGCATAGGAGGCAGGGAAGGGCTCCCTCGGCTTCCTCGCCAGCCCTCACCCATACTCCCAGGCTACACAGCTCAGTCTCCCCACTGCAAGGCCATTACTGCAGCCTAGCACCCCTCTGCTCTCCTCATAGGATCCCACACAAAAGGGACTCATGGGAGGAAGTTTTCCCACCTCAGAAGCAGCTGCACGTCCACAGAGACAGGCTGCACCTGAACTCTCCACCCTGAGCATCCAGGACCGAGAGGACCAGTAAGAAACACTGACTTTGGATGCTGCCTGTCCACATCATAGAATCATGGAATAGTTTGGGTGGGAAGGGACCTTTAAAGGCCACCCAGTCTAACCCCTCCTTCCATGGGCAGGGACATCTTCAACCAGATCAGGTTGCCCAGAGCCCCGTCCAACCTGACCTTGAAATTTCCAGGGATGTGGCAACTACACCCTCATTGGGGTATAGGGGCAGCCGGGACCATAGCTGGAGGACTGGCCACACTGTCCCCTGGGGCACCGAGACGGCCAGTCCTGGCTGCTCAAAGGTTAACCTCCCACCCGCACCCCTGGCAGGGAGAGTTCGGGGCAGCCTCAGCTCCCCGGGTAGGACGTACCAAAGTCAACATGCTCAGCCAGTTCCTCGGGGACAGCGTAGGGCAGCGGGGAGCGCACAACACTGCGCTGGCCTTTCACGTAGCGGTGGAACTCAGCCCCTGGCAAGAGGCGCTCGGCCGTGCTGCAACACACGGACAGCCACCGCGTGAGGATTCGTGCCAGTGGGACAGCTGTCAGCGGCCTGTCCGGCAGCATGCCTGTTCTCTGCTCTGCCTCCCGCACCCTTTCCACCCCGCTTGCTGCTGGGACCAGTCAGGGATGAGCTCCACTTCCCACCAGCACAGCTGACCTTGTAAAGCAAAGAGCACCTTCCACACTTGACCGATTCCCATCACCAAACCGAACCGCAGCTCTGACGCTACAGGGTCCCCTGCAACTCTGTCCCCAGTGAGGACTCTGTGGCCCCACAGAAGGCAAGAGGAGGTGCGAGGCTGGCCCAAGCACCTCATGGATACACACGCCGTGTTTCCAGTACTCCAGACCACCGGCTGTGACTCCCCGCAGCACCGGGAGCAGGCCCACAGGCAGCCAGCTCTTGGCTGCGGAGCCCTCACAGCCTGGGCAGAACCGCGGCTCAGCCTGGCCTGCAGCGCAGAGCCCTGGGGACGGGAAGGCGCAGCGGGCAGGGGCAGGGTCTGGCTTCTCCTGTCTGTGGGACTGGCATGGCCACCGCAGTGGGGCCCAGCCCCACCTAGGGCTCACCTCGCTGGCATGTGGCACTCCAGAAAATCGAGGGTGGTCACGCTCCTGCAGTTCTCAACACCATGGCCTTGCAGCCACTTCAGCACTGTCATGAGCGTGGCTGGGGACGGCTGGACAAGGTCCCGCACCTGCTCCAGGGACAGGTACTTGCCTGCGAGGCACGGAGACGGTCAGAGCAGCCCATCTGCAGAGCCTGATGGGGCCTGGCAGGGCTCAGGCGCACAGCCGTTACCGTATCGTGGCGAGCGGGGGTCTGAGACGGCATCGACGAGCCGGGCGAGGTGCCCCGTGCCTGGCTGCCGGAGGGCGAAGGTCAGCTGCACTTCGTGGCCGGGCTGGACGCGGCCGGCATGGGTCCAGCCGGGGGGCAAGCTGCGGGCAGGCTGTGAGCGGCAGGCGGGCACCAGCGCCCCGTCCTCTCCCCCCCGCGCCCCCCAGCACCTACCGGAACGGCTGGTCCCGCTCCAGGGCCAGGCCCGCGGCGCAGCTCCAGGCGGCCGCACACAGCGCCAGCACGGCGGGGACCCCCCGACACCTGCAACGGGCGCTCAGCGGGGAGCACGCACCGGCGCGGCCCCGGGGCCACTGCCGCGCCAGGCCAAGCCCGGGGGCTGCCAGGTGCCCGCCTGACCACCCCCCCCCCCCCAGTCCCGGGCCGGGGAGCACCCCCCACCCCTCGGCCTCCCGAGCCCCAGAGTCCCCCCCCCGACCCCAAAAAGCCCCCGTCATCCCCGGCCCCGGGAGCCCCCCTCCGACCCCCGGGCCGGGCAGCCCCGCCTGACCCCCCCGAGCCCCGTTACCCCCGGGCCGGGCAGCCCCACCTGACCCCCCCCCGGGCCCCGTTACCCCTGGGCCGGGCAGCCCCGCCTGACCTCCCCCCGGGCCCCGTTACCCCCGGGCCGGGCAGCCCCGCCTGGCCCCCCCCCGGGCCCCGTTACCCCCGCGCCATCCCGCCGCCTCCCGCCGCAGTGCCCCGATCACGTGGGTGAGCGCATGATTCCCGGTCACGTGAGGAGGCCGAAGCCACGGTCACGTGGTGGGCAGGACCCGATACCCGCCACTCCCGGCGCCCCGGATGCCGGGGTCATCGGGGTCACCGGCCCCGTCCCGTCCCGTCCCGTCCCGTCCCGTCCCGTCCTCCCGGCCACTCGCCAGCGAGGCCGTGCCGCCAGGCCCGGGGCGGGCTCCGGGGTCGCGCCCGGCGGGGAGCGCCGCTTGCCGGAGGCTCGGAGAGTGCACGGCACCGGCACCAGCGCGGTCCGGTCCGGTCCGGTCCGGTCCGGTCTGTGCTGCTCCGGCACCGATCCGCCCCGTCCCTCTCCCGGCCGCCTCCCAGAGACGCGGAGCCCGGCGGGACGGCCCGGACGGGAGATGGAGCCGCGGCTGCTGCTCTGGCCGGGGGCCCGTGTAGGGCCGGTGGTCCCGGGCGGCAGTCGGGGTCCCGTGGGGACTGGGCTGAGGAGCCCAGGCTGGGGGCGCGCTGGGGAGCGGCAGGGCCCTGCGCAGCACCGCCGGCAGGGGTGGGATGTTTGCTGGGGGAAGCCGGACCGGGGGGGGGGGGCTCGGAGCCCGCACCGAGGGCAGGGCTGGGGGTCCCCGTTCCACGAGGCTGCAGCTCGCTGGAGCCTTCCTTGGAGCGGTGGCCTCGGGGCAGCCACTGGAAGGTCCGAGCTGCCCTTGGCGCCTGCTCCTCTGTGCCTACCCAGGGCTCTGGGCAGCAAGCCGCACGCGCAGGCCGCAGCCCGGGGCGTGAGTGCCCAGGCTGTCCTCTGCCCGGGGGCTGGGCAGCACCAGTGAGTCCAGCGAGAGCCAGGAGGGATGGAGCTGGTGGCAGGGCACGTCTGCGTACCCTGCGTGTCCAGGGCTGCCGTTGCCTGGCCCTGCTGGTGTTCCCACCGCAGCCACCTGGGGCTGCGTGCAGGGACGTGGGGAAGCTGTGGGCACAGGGAGTCTCGGTCCGTCAGGAGCGCGGGGGGGACGGGGGTGCGAGGGGGCTCAGGGGACGATGAGCACGTGTTCTCGCTTGGCCGTGGGAGTGGGCTGCGAGGTGGGGATGGGCCATGCGGCAGGAGTCACATCCGTGCTGCCAAGCGACCAGTGCTGCCTGCCATCTAGCTGGCACTGTCACAGGCAGCCACTTGGCTTGCAGAGCCGCTGAGCTCCAGCTCTCAGCTTCCTGTGCTCGTTCTCTCGGATATTCGTTCCCGCACTAGGAGCTCTCCTAATTAGGATCACAAAAGAGGTTTTATGATACTTTCAGATCTTGGGGTTGTGGAAAGTTCAAACAATTTTTGCCGTTGCTGAAGGGAGCTCTGGAAATGACGCCTCAGACACCATGGAGCTTGTCCCCCTGCCCACGAGCCCAGCGGCAGTACTGGAGGGGTGTTTTGGAGGTGGCTGGCAAAGCAGAGGGTGCTGTGACCCCGTCTGCCCCAGGCCAGTTTGGCTCAGCTAGCCTAGTCCTTGTCCCAGCCCGGTCACGTGTGCAGACATGCTGCATGCTGTGGCTCCAGCAGTTCCCAGTTGCTTTCCTGCTTCTGCAGAGCAGAGTCCAAGCCAGGAAGAGACAGACAATGGGAAAACCACCTGCCTGGCCCAAGCTGCCATGTTTCCCACGCCAGAGCTGTGCTGTGGCCATCCAGAGCAGCAACTGCCAGGGGGACAGACGCCCAGAGGGTCTCTCTTGCCTCAGTAGTAGCACGAGGCATCGCTAAAGAAGTGGGTTGATGCTTAGATTGTTGCAGGGTAGGTGAAGTTCCTTTCCTAGGAAAGGCCAGGGCTGTAGCAGTCCCACTGTTCTTCCTGCTTTGGGCCCTGCTGTGCTGGCAGCACTTTTCCAGCCGCGCCACGTGTGCGTCTCAGCGGTGGCGATGCCACCTGCCCAGGTGGGCAGTGCCTGCTGCAGACCTTTGTCCCTGCTCCCTTTGGGTGAAGGGAGGCAGCCAGGACACCCAGTGGGGCTTAACCAGCATCTTTCCTGTTCACAGAACACCACTCAGCATCTCATTGGCGCTGGGACACAGCCCGTGTTCCTCAGGCTCACCCAAGCCCCTGTCTGGCCTCCAAGGTACTTCCCCTGCCACCTCGAGGCTAGTTCTTGTGTCTTCCAGCAACCCACTGCTCCAACCCCATTCCTTGTGGGATGCCAGCACTTCTCGGTGGGTGCTGCCCATAGCGTGAGCGTCTCTGCGAAGCCCGAGGGCACTTCTGGTCCCTGCAATTGGAAGCACATGTAGAGTTTCCACGCATGCGGCGCTGTGTGGTTTGCAGCAGCTGGAGCTGGTTGCCTGCCCGAAGCTGTGCAGTTGCACCCTGCGGGGCCGGGGGGGGGGGCGAGCAGGGGAGCTGTGTGGGGGGAACCAGTGCCCAGAGAACACAGGGGAAAGGACTGAGCACGGTGGGTGCAGGGCAGCCACTGGGGGCCGGGGGCCAGGGAACACGGCGCCCAGTGCAGCAGAGAAGGTTTAGAGGGAACAGCCCAGCATCCCCTCACAGCCAGCCGAGCCCTGTGCCCCCGGCCTCGCTGGTGGGAAGAGCTTTCTGCTGTGCCACTGGAAGGCTCCTGAGGCACGTGGAGGCAGCTGCCTGCCAGGGCTGGGGGTCACCTGCCCTAGGTGTGAGGGTGGTGCCGAAGCATCGGTGTGCCCAGCTGGAGGTGGCCCTGCCCAGGACCCTGTGAGGAAGCAAAGACTTAGGATATGCAGGGAGGCGTGTGGGGTCCTGACGGCACCAGAATGAGCAGCTGCAGGGCAGAGCGCCATCCCTACACCCAGGCCACCTCTGGCTGCTCCTAGTCTGCTGCACTGCACTCCCAGCCACGCAGCCCTTGCTGCTTCCTCGTCCCGCACCATGCAGCCCTTCCTGTGTCCCAGCCTCACCCTATCCCACCGCGTATGGGGTGGCCCACCTTCCCGTTCCCAGCCGGCTGCCCCAGCCTGCATGGCACCGACCCAGCAGCTGCAGCTGCAGCCTGGAGGGACTCGCCGCTGCTCAGCCTTGACGCACGTCGGCTGGGGACCCGGGGTGCCGGGCAGCGTGCGCCGCCAGAGCGCTGCAGCCCACCCAGCTGTCCAGCTGGTTACAGCTTTGGGCAGGACTTTAAGTGGGATGAGATTTGCAGGAGATTATTTCCTGGATCTGTCTGGCCAGCAAAGATTAAATTGCCCTGACAGAGCTAATTACTCTAACAAGCATCTGCTGCTATTCTGACTAGCTGGTCTGCAGCAAGCAGGGGACAAGAGAGCCTGAGCATCCAGTGAAGCTGCCAAGGTGTCCTGGGTGGAGCTCTGCTTGCCCCGGGTATGCTTGTGTGGTGTTCCTGCAGATGGAGGCAAGTGTGCCCCCTCCTCTGGACAGTCGGGATTACCCAAGGTCAGGCGATGCCAGGGGAGAACACTATCACCAAGGTCCCTCCTGCTGGCCAAAGACCCCCGTGGTCTCAGCCACAGAGCAGTGACCGTGCCTGGCGTGCACTGGCATTGCTGCTGCTACCAGTCAGGGAGCTGGAAGGTGTTAGGTTATGTGATAAAGCAGCACAGAGAAACAGTGGCAGGCAGAGGAAGCCAAATAATCTGGTCAGAGAAGGAGACGCCCTTCCCCAGCTCTGCCCAGGCTGTCACCAGCCCATGGTCCGATGGTGGCACCCACCAGAATGAGGGAATGGGAGCTGCTCTCCCAGTCATGCCACAGGCTGAAGAGGCACTGCCTAGGAGTATGGGACATGTTATGAGAGGCAAAATGCAGAGCATTTTAGGATTGTTCAAGACTTAGCAGAGGAACTAAAAGGTGAGGAAAGAGGGATCAAGGTGGTTTGGCAAGGAACAAAAATGGGAAAACCAGGAAAAAGGGATAAAAGTGGCTGGTCATGTGTAAATGGACTGATGGTCAGTACATTTGTCTGGCCATGTCCTGCATCTGATGACTGCACGGCCTGTCCTGTCGTCTTCTTAAACTCAATTTCTAACTATTTTCCTGCGTCAGAGGGACTCTATTCTGTGTGTATGTGTGCGCATCAGATGTGTGTGGAGTCAGATCACGGATCACAGGGCCAGCATGCCCACGGTGCCAGCAACTGGGGAGGGTGAGTATCAGTGCGTGAGCGAGTGTGCCATTGCCAGCAAACAGCAATCCGGACTAGGCAGTGAGTAGGTGAAGTGGCCTGGGAGGGAGGGGAGTGTGTGTCTGTGTGTGTGTGGCAGGACCACAGGGGAGAAGGCTCCCAGAGGGATTGGGGAGTTCTAGAGAACTGCCAGACAGACTGTAGGGTTTAGAGATCAACTGAGAACCACTTGTGTGTCTCTGTCTGTGTATTACACAACAGGGGGTGAGGAGATCCAAAGGCAAGCTACTGCGTAGACTGATTTTCTAAGCCCAGTTACCGCGGGGATCCACAGCGTGTGTGTCTCTGCGTGTGTTGCTGTCTGTAATGGGGAGGTCTGTGGCAGCTGGAGTGGGGCTGTGGCCTCGGGGACACATCCAGGTGTCAGCAACTGGGCAGACTGGGAATCCGGGGGCGCCTACTGGGCAGACTGTGTCTAAGCCCAGCTATTGGAGAGTTCCACATTGTACATGTATATTCCTGCTAACAGACCCTCATCAGCCAGTGAGGGGAGCAGGATGAGGCTGCTGGTGCTGTTTGTGTCTGCCCGTGTGGTTCTGTGTGGCAAGCTGCGCGCACACATGTAGGTGTGTCTTGTACGCCTGTGTTTGTGTGTGTGCCTGTCAGGAAAACCTGCTCAGCCTCACTGCTGCTTAGACCCGGGGCCATGGCACTGTGGCAGCCTCACCTGCTGGACTCTGCAGCCTCTCATAGAAGGGACTTGCACGATGTAGTCATGCACGTAGGTGCTGGTGGCCTGGCCAGCACAACAGCCGAGCCAGGGCCACGTGCGCAGCGATGCTGGGGCATGCGCAGCCACACCGGGGCATGCGCAGCCATGCCATGCACCGCTGGAGGAGTCAGGGGCACCCAGGCCAGGCCTGCAGTGCTGTGCTCAGGCTCTTGATTTCCTTTGCTGTGCTAAAGGCTGAAATACCTGTACCTCATGTGCCGGCCTGACCTATCGCTAAGGCCAGGAGGCAGCTGTGGGCAGGCAGCGGGGCTGCCTGGAGCTGGCAGCGTCTGCCACAGGGCCAGAAGTGGCCACAGCACAGCCCACATGCCCCAGTCCCAGCTTTCCCACCCAAGGAGCTGCCCAGAGCCAAGTGCAGGGCACGGGTCCCACCCGGGGGCGTGTGGCCCATGGCATGTTGCTGGCTGCCAAGCCACAAGCTCAGCCCCACCGTGCCTCAGGTCTGTCTCCCACCTGCCAGGCCTGTTGGTGCTTCTCCCCCGCGCCCAGTGGGGCCATGGTGCCAGCACAACGCAAGGCCAGAGCAGCAGTGATGATGTCCATCTCTGTACAAACAAGTGTGGTTTATTAAGGCATTTCTTTGAGAAGTTGGCACTTGGGTCCAGGCTGTGCTGGAACGGCCCAGTGTGCAGGCCGACGAGCAGCGCCCAATACATGCAGCTCAGCGAGACACGATACAAAAGGTACAAACAAAGTAGAAAACAGGAATTGTAGTACAATGTGTAAAAATAAATAACTGGAGGCTTGGCTCCTGGCTGGGCTCCGCAGCCCATGGCTGTGTCCCCCCAGACCAAAGTGGGGCTGCCGTGTGTCTGACCCTTCTACGTGCTGTGCAGGGGTGTGTGACCCATCCGTGTTCCCCTGTCCCAAACACGCAGCGGCGAGCAGGGCTGCTTGGCCACCCTGGCCTGCGCAGGGCTCGGGGAGCACACGGCACCCTCAACGTGCTCCGCACTGTGCCCATGAGCAGGACAGCCCGGCCAGGACAGAGGGGACGAGGGGTGCCCGCCCCAGGAGCCTCCACGGGCTGTCCCTGTGCTGAGTGAGGCAGAACCCATCCTCCCCTTGCAGAGCCGCCTTGGGTCCGCTGTGGTGCCCGGGCAGTGCAGGTGTGGCCCTGCAGCCCCCTTGGTGCCACCATTGCTGCTGCAGATCCCTGTCCTGTGTTGCTGCCCTGTGCCCAGGGACACGTGTGTCTTGGAGACCAGGGTGCAGCACTGTGCCAGCGGTGTGGGGACGTCCACAGTGCACGCCGGGCTGGGACCTGCTGCACAAAGGGGGAGGGTTAGGGCCGAGGCAACGACAGAGATGGGGCTGCAGTCACAGATGGTTCTTAGTGGGAAATGGGGAGGAGGTGGGCAAAAGTGATGGGTTTTGGCTACTGTGATAAAACATTTGGGGCTGCGGTTGCAGCCACAGTGCTGACGTGCTTTGGGCTGAGGCTACAGAGTGGGTCTAGCAAAAGTGCGATAGGAAGGAAACTCCCCCAGACTCCCTTCTCGGATGGCTGGGTGTCCTCCCTGACACCACAAACGTGCTCACACCCAGAATGTGTATTTGGGGCTGCTGCAGTGCTCCACATGCCCTGTTCCCGGCCCTCCCTCTGCACCCATGTCTGTGTGTGGGTCACAGTGACTGCGTGAGCATCCAGGGCTGCGGCAGCAGTCCCGAGGACTGCACTCCCAGGGCCGCGTGATGCATGCCTGCTCCACCATGAGCAGCCATGGGCTGCGGGGCGAGCACTGGGTGGGGGCTGACCCCAGTGTGAGCGTGACACCAGCTGTGATGCCGGCTGAGTGGTGCTGGAGTGAGGATGGGGACCAGCCCCATTGAGGTGTGGCTCTATCCCATGCTCACAACATGGCATGAAGGAGTGGTGCACAGAGGGCCGGGGCCCAGGGGCTGGGGGTTCTGGCACCCACCCACATTTGGAGGTGTCCCTGGTGGCGCAGACTGTCCTGGTGAGCACATTGCACTGCAGGGCACCGGGGGGGAGGCCAGCTGCCCAGTGTCCCACCCTGTGGCTGTAAGATAACATGCTGGCTGCCACCATGCCCGCTTCAGGCCATGTGGCTTTTTGGGGTACCCCCCCCCACCGGCTCCCCTGCAGCTGCAGGCTGGCCACGAGGCCTGGGGGCAGATGGAGCGGGAGGAGGCCACTGGCTTGTGTCGCTGAGTGGCCACATCGCTGCCTTCCCTGGGGCCAGGCCGTCTCGGGGTCAGCTCTGCTGCAGTGCTCGTGCCGCTGCTCCTGCAGCCCCGCCGCACAGCCTGCCTGGTGCCTGGGCAGTGTCCATGTCCGGTGCCCCAGCCAGCCCACAGCCCAGAGGGGTACCCGGCCCTGGGAGCGGCTTCTCCAGGAACGGGGCTCCCGTGCTGAGCAGGGCAGCTGCCCCCCAGCCCAGGCCCTGAGGAACAGGGCTCTCCAGCAGCTCTGGGAAGAAGGTCCCGTAAAAGGGTCCCATGCAGTGGTGGGAGGCGGAAGGGCTTGAGAGACCCCAAAGATCCCCTTCACCCCCACCAGCCATGGACAGCCAAGCAGAAAGCAGGCACTGCCTTCTCCTCTCACTCCAGCCTGGCCTGGGATGGGTCTCCCCTCACTCCTGGGAAGCAGGTTCAGCCATCCCTGTCCCCGCAGGCAGCACGGGCAGACCGGCAGGCTGCTGTGGCTGTGCCTGCCGAGCCATGCATCCCCGCCCTGGGAGCATTCCTCCCCAGCGCTGAGGGCTCCTGTGGGGAAGGGGCCAGCGGGGATGGCTCAGCGTCCTGCTGCACCCAGGCTGCTGCGTGGCTTGGGCAAGTGGCCAGGGGAGGGCAGGGTCTGCAGTCCCCCAGCCCGGGGGGTACCCGTCTGCTCCCAGCCTCTCAGAGCACAGAGTACCATGAAGCACCATTCTGCCAGGCGCCAATCTGAGACGCCACGAGCAGTACAAGGAACCATTGCCCTGGGGTGCTGGCACTAGGATCATCAGTCCATAGGGCATCAAAACGAGCACTGAATCTGCCAGACCACAGGGAGTGACAGGAGCCAACAGCCCCAAAGGACACAGGAACCCACAGCTCATGGGTGCCCTGGGCCAGGCCAGGTGCTGGGAGAGCAGGATTAGCACCCATGCAGAGCAGCCCTGGTCTTGGCCCCGCTCCTGACCCCACGGCTGCGGGGTGGGGTGGAGGAGTCCATGGGCTCAGGTCTAAATCCTGAGCTCAGCCTCCTCGGGGGGCTCCAGCGAGTGCTCAGCACTGATGGCGGAGGCAGAAGGCCCCTGTGAGATGCCAAAGGGCGAGACCACGGGGGAGCGGGCAGCCAGCGGGGACAGCGAGGGGGAAAAGCTGGGCGACATGGCAGAGGACGAGATGGAGCCCTCGTGGCTGATGGGCGAGCGGCGCAGGGAGGACGGGTGTGGGAAGGTCCTGCCTGGCGGTGGCTTGGGGGGCACAGACTTGGCACCTGGGTGGGCCACTGAGGTGATGAGGGGTGGGGGGTCGATGCGGGGCTTGGGCTCTGCCTTGGGCTTGGTCGGGAAGGGCTTGCGCAGGGAGCTCTCATCCTTGAGGCGGGCAATCTCTGTGAAGACGCTGGCCAGCGGCTGGAATTGGGGGCACCAGTTCAGCAGGTAATCCCAATTGTAGCTGCCGCGGAGCTCTTCATCGCTGGCCACGATGGCAGTGAGCGAGCCCTCCACAGAGGGCTTGCCATCCTCTGGGAAGGCGTAGTCCTGAGGCTGGGAGGAGACGCTGAGGCCACAGCGCACGCCGAGGAAGGCGCTGCCTCCTCCATCCTCACGGTACAGCTGTGGGGGCGGCCCTGGCAGCAGCAGCCCAGAGCCCTTCTTGCTCTTGAACCACTGGGCGCTCTCCAGGGCAGCCGGCTCGCAGGAGATGTCGGAGAGCTGGTCAGCATCTTGCTGGATGCCGGAGTCAGGGCCGCGGGCGGAGATGTGCTCCTGCATGGAGGCTGTGATGCTGGCCACGCGTGGGTACTCGTTGATCATCCGGATCTCATCATCCTCAGCGGCTTCAGCGGAGCCTCGGCCACTGGAGTGCGAGGGGTCCAGCGAGCCACCCCGCGTGTAGGGCCCTGCTGGCTCACCCCCATACCCCGGCAGGGCCTGGTGGTAAATGTGCTCACCCCCGGGAAGCGCCGGCTCCTCGCGGCCGAGCTTCTGCAGGGAGCCGCTCTGCACACGACCCAGCGGCCCGTCTGCCTCTGGCTTCTCGTGGCCCCGGCGGTGCCGAGAGCGGACCAGCGCCAGCACAATGGCCACGGCGGCCAGCACCACCACAACCCCCAGCGAGGCAGCCACAGCCACCAGCAGCAGGTTGAGGTCCGGAGCCAGGCCGAAGGAGGTGTGCGTGATGTCGATGATGACCTGCGCAGAGGCTGAGCGGGAGGCAGGCAGGGGGCTGCGCGCCTGCACCTCCAGGCTCATCTCACGTGGCTCCCTCTTGGCACGCCCGGCCCCGGCCTGGGGCTGGCTGTCCACACGCAGGTAGATGGTGCCTGTGGTTTGGTTGATGGCAAAGTACGGTGAGGGCTTTGCCAGGGAGTACAGTACGACGCCGTCAGCCCCCTCATCCTCATCTGTTGCCAGCACCCGCCCAATGCTCTGCCCTTTGCGGGAGCCCTCAGGGACCTCGAAGTTGAAGGAGGGGCTCAGGAAGATGGGGTCATATTCATCCTCCCCTGTCACCAGCACCCGCACAGTCACCGTGGCAGAGGCGTTGCCAGCATCAGTGGCCCTGACTAGGAGCTGGAAGGCTTTGGCTCGTTCATAGTCAAAGGTAAGTCGGGAGCGCAGCTCCCCAGAGCTGCTGTTGACAGCGAAGGCATCCCGGCCCTCCGCCATGCCGGGGTCTCCCACTGGCTGCTCCAGCACTGTGTACCGCAGTTCCCCGAAGACACCGGTGTCTGCATCAATGGCACGCAGTGTAGTGACCAGTGTGCCAGGAGGGAGGTTCTCCCGCATGCTGGCACTCAGCACCTCCACTGGGAAGTACGGCTTGTTATCGTTGACGTCCTTCACCTCGATGGCTACAGGTACCAGCGCAAAGTGCCCGCCTGGCACATCCGTGGCCTGCACCACGAGTGCATGCAGTGCCTGGGCCTCCCGGTCCAAGGGCCGTGCCAGGCAGAGGGCCCCTGTGGTCTCGTGGAGCTGGAAGAGCCCATGCTGGTCACCTGAGCTGATGGTGTAGTGAACAAGGCCATGGGGCCCCGAGTCAGCATCATGGGCCACCACGCGCAGCAGCTCTGTGCCGGGGGGTGTGCTCTCGCTCACTGCAGTGCGGTACTCAGCTCGGGTGAACACGGGTGGGTTATCATTGACATCCTGCACGGTGATGAGCACAGGCACTGTGGCGCTGCGCTGCGGCAGGCCCCGGTCTGATGCTGCCACAGTGAGGTTGTAGACTGGGATGGCCTCAAAGTCCAGGTGCTCTACAAGCACCAAGGCACCTTGTGTGCGGAGGTGCCCCCCTGCCCAGGCCACCCGACTCTCCACCTGGAAGGCATTGCCACCATTGCCACTGACAATGGTGTAGTCAAAGCCAGCATTCTCCCGTGAGAGGTCGGCATCACCTGCCTCTAGGGTCAGCACGGTGGTTCCTGGGCGCAGGTCTTCGGGGACACTGGCATTGTAGCGTGGAACATAGAAGCTGGGGCTGTGGTCATTCACATCCAGCACCTGGAGCTGCACTGTGGCCCAGGAGGAAAGGCTGGGAGAGCCACGGTCGCGAGCTTCCACCACCAGGTCCAGGGTGGGCTGGTTGGCATCAAATTCCAGCCGCCGGATGGTGAAGAGGGTTCCTGTGAGGGCAGAAAGCCAGAGTCAGCATGGGGGCCAACAGGGAGCTGGGAAGGGTGTTAGGGTTATTGGCTGGAGGAACAGGCTGCCGTGGGAGAACTCGATGGCCACCCCAGATAGCGACCCGGTGAGGTGCTGAGCCTGGGCCAGCCTGGGGACACCTCCCTCTGCAGGCACTGTCAGAGCAACCCACAAGATGGACCCCACACAGCAGCCAGCCCCACGCACCATTGCTGGGGTCGATGGCGATGTCAGGGCTGGGCATGGCCAGGTGGAAGGTGACATCCCCATTGCTCCCCGAGTCTGGGTCGGTTGCGCTCACGGTGAGAATGATGCTGCCTGCAGGTGTGTGCTCTGGCAACGTCACCTGGAAGATAACGAAACCCCAGTCAGCACCGAGTCCCCCATGCGGGTGCCTGATCCCCCGTTGTCTGCAGCCAGCCAGCAGGGCTGGGAGAAGGCCTGGGGCTGGCCAGGGCAGCGATAGCCAAGGTGGCCCAGCTCATCGCTAGCCAGGGCCTTCCCCACCTCTGCCCCAGGGCCATGGCTGGCACACTGAGGGGGCCTGTCCCACAATCACAGCACATAGCCTTGTTAGCGTGACTCCCAACTAGCTTCAGCATCCAGTTCCTTTTCTCTACTTTGTTCTGCTAGTCTGAAGAACTCTTTAATATCTGATATTTTCTCCACAAAAGGTATTTTACACAAATCAAAACAGCTCTTGTCTTTGTGGTGTGCGAAACAGCACATACAAACAGACAGTTCCATTGGCCTGTGCTCTCACAACCTTCGAGCATTTCTGTGGCTTCCCAGCTTCTTGCATCTGCTCCAGAGATGCAGCACATTGCACAAGTCAGCTTTCATCCAGCGATCTGGCTACGGGGCCCCAGGCCAGGCCCTGCCAGAAACACTTGTCTAGGCTGTGACCCATCTCCCACCACTTCTGGCCTTTCCACTGTTCCCACCTATTCCAGCACATACCACCTGCATGCAGCTGTGCAGGCCCGCAGCTGCTGATCCCAGTGCTACATGCCTGGTTTCAGCCTTCTGTCCACCCCACAGTGACAGCACGAGGGGTGTCAGGATGCGGATGGGAGCTCAAACCCATCCTCACAGGGCTCTCTGTGCCTTGTAAGGCCGGGTGAGCCAGGAAGGAGCAGCAGAGGGGCTCGTGCAGGACGGCCCACACTGCCTGTCACACCTGTGTGCACAGTACCTGATAGAAGCCCTGGCTGAACGTCGGTGCGTTGTCATTCACATCCTCTACAACGACAGTGAGGTTGGCCTCGGTCTCGTGGCGGGTGTCAGAGGCACGCAGGGTGAGGGTGTAGTGGCTGCGCTGCTCATAGTCCAGTGGCCCTGTCAGGGCAATGTGTCCCCCATACCGCAGCACGCTGAACGTGCCCATGGCATCACCATCCAGCATGAGCGTGTAGGAGAGCACAGGGCCTGAGTCCACATCGTTCCCGGTCAGCTGGGCTATCTGGGTGCCCAGGAGCGTGTCTGTGGAGAGGCAAGGCATGAGCAAGCTGCCCCACCTCCTTGGAGAAGGCCTGGCTCACATGGTGGGAAACCAGCTCAGTCCAGAGCCTGAGCACCGGGGACAAGGGGGAGATGCTAGGGGTGAAGGGGAATGTCTTGGGCAGTAGGCAGGGCAGGTCAAGGCTGGCACAGGCACAGGGCACACAGGCCGAGGACAGAGAGCAGGCAGGGCAGGTGTGTGCAGCCAGAGCCCCTGCAGTGCGGGCAGGGACCAGGGATGAGTTGGGAATTCAGCTGGTTCCCTCAGGACACAGCTGCAGCACAGGGGCCGTACAATCCCCAGCCCCGGGCCATCACAGACCAGGCAGTGCCTGAGAGCTCTGGGGGAGCTTACCCAGTGGGTCAGCAGAAGCCAGCCCTTGGCAAGGGAACGGACAGACCTCTGGGGGCTTCTCCCCGACCCACAGGTGCCCATCGCGCCTCAGCTCTTGACATCGGTGACGCATTACCTCATGGGGCTGAGCTGCACTTACTCTCTGGGACCCGCACCTCCCAGGGAAATGGGATGGTGGGGCTATTGTCATTGATGTCCATCACCACAACGGTCAGCGTGGCAGAGCCGACAAGAGGCGGAGTCCCTCTGTCCATTGCCGTTACCACCAAACTGTGGGCAAGCACAAGGGCACAGCACAAGGTTCACACACATGTGGCCATATGTGTGAGGGAACAATGCATGCATGCACAGCATCTGGAACATGTCGGGGAGTTACTGCATGTGTGCACAGGGTTGGAGTGTGTACATGTGGTAGTGGAACTGTGCACAGCATCTGGAGCATCTAGGGCAATGGATATGCGCAGCACATCTGGAGTGCATGTGTGGGGCAGGGGATGTGTGTGCATCGAGAGTATGGTGGGGCAGGGCAGCAGACGGATGCACATTTGAGGTGCATGTTTGGAGGGCAGTGGGTTTGTGTCCAGCACCTGGAACATACGAGCAGGCAGTGAATGTGGGCAAAGTGTTTGGAGCACGTGGTGGGCAGTGGATTCATGCACAGCCCTGGCATGGGCACATGGGACAAAAGATGCATGCGTGGTTGGAGGCTTTTGCAAGGGGAGGTAGTGGATGCACCCATAGTATTTTCAGTCTGCGCAAGGGGCAGGTGTGTGGAACGTGTGTGGGAGACAATGCGGGCAGAGCATGTGGTGGGGTGCAGGGAGACAGGCATTCGGAGCGTATCTGGGCGTTGGGGAATGCACGGAGCCTCTTTGTGGAATGGTGATGGGTATGTGAACGGAATGAATGCCCTGGGCCCCCCCATGCCTGGGGAGAGGGGAGAGAGACATGTCGCTATCGGAGCACACATACGGGGGAGAGAACATAGCCTGGGTGGGGTGGCAGCTGAACCATGCATGTGTAAAACAGTAGGGGAAGACTTAAATTCATTGTGTGTAGTGTTTGCCATTATCTTATACACGTGTGGCTAGACTGGCTGGACAATGTCTAGAGCGTGTGCACGTGGTGAGGGGCGCAGAGGACCTGGGCTGAATGCAGGAGGACTTGCAAGCGGGTTCAGGGCAGCGCATCAGCACCTGGAGCATGTGTGGCAGGGCAGAAGGGTGCAGTGCATGGGAGTGGGAAGGAACTGAGCATATGTGGTCTGGATTAAGCAGGCAGGAAAGGGAATGGATGCAGTCACTGAAAAGAGTCCCCTGCCTCCCTCACAATCTTCTCAGATTTGCAGAGACCAGGCTGAAAAGAGCACTGGCTCATCTCATGGCCATCTGTCATGCCTTCGATACTGTTTGTTCCCCATGTTAACACTAAGCCTAAGTTCCTGCTGTTTGGCAAAAACATTTTACAGACAAAGCTGAGACAGCTTTGGGTGGCACCAAGTAGCAGAGTATCCTCCACAGCCTTGGGGATGCTGCTGCACAGCTATGCCCACCTCGTGTCTGTGGCACAAGTTAGTCTGGCTCCACTCACCGGGTCTGGGACCAGATCTCCCTGTCCAGGATGGCAGCAGTGGTGATAGTGCCGGTCTGAGGATCGATGTGGTACAAGCCTGTCATTGGCAGGGACTGGTTGATGGCATAAGTCACCTGCCCATTTGCTCCCTGGTCCAGATCATCTGCCAGGACCTGCAAAGCCACATGAGAGATTCAGCAGTGCAATTGTGGAGCCCTGCAAACCACAGTCCTCCAAGGCTAGACCTAGCCATAGGTGCCAGCCTCGGGCCCATGGCACAGGCCCCCACGCCCTCACCCCAGCAGAGAGGCAGCCCAGGGGCCCAGATGTCCCTGTTTCTGCCACCGGTGATACCTGGATGACTGGCGAGTCGTAGCTCTGTGACTCCCAGATGAATGCCACGTAGTTCTGCAGCTGGAAGCGTGGCAAGTTGTCATTCACATCTTGCAGGTTAAGGTTTATGGCCATAAAGCCGAAGGAAGCCGCTGTCTCTGCCTGGACCACAAGGCGCAGGCGGGGACTGGCCTCAAAATCCAGGCTGCTGGAGTCCTGAACTGAGATGGCACCTGGCAGCAGGGAAAGAACAGGATGGGGTGGGTGAAGATGGGGTGAGTGATGCACCAGCACATCCAGCCCTCATCTTCTCTTTTGTTCCCTTGCACTCAGTCCATCCCTCTGCTCATCCATCTGTTCTCAAATAGACAGAACAAACACACTGAGCTCTTTTGAGCCCTCTCCAAACCGTTAGCCTTCTCATCAGTCCCGGTGAGCTGCCCTGGGTGATAAATCCTGCACCTTGCTCAGTACAGACAGCTTCTGCTTACATTAAAGCATGCAATAGTCCTCCCACTATGAAGATGCCATCTGATGCATGGCCAGTTTAAAAAAGAACTGCTCCACGTCAAGCCCCATGCTGCTACACAGGCTCATCAAGCTCCAAGCCAAAGTCACCTAACTGCAGCTATTAGTCTAGGTCAAATCCTTATAAAGACACTGTAGGAGCTGCCAGCAGTTCTGCTAGGGGTCTGAGGAGAGACATCCATTCTTATCCCCCTGAGCCACTGTGCACCTGGGCTTTTGTAATTACAAGGTATTGCTGTCCCACCCAAGAAGGTGGAGGGCATCCAAAAAGATGCACTAAAACGACTGGCAGCATTCCTACAGGCATGCTTTCAAATGTAATGAGGAGGAACCGTGCTCCCGTGGCTGAATTCCTGCCTTGGGGATTCCTGCAGAGCCTCACTCTCTTTGCAGCCTGTTTCAGCATCTACATGCAACCACCAGGTGAGCTGGTCAGGCAATAGGGATGCAGTGTCAGGCATCTAGAACAGCTATGTGGCCTTGGACAAGCTTAGCTTCTGTGTAAGAACTCTGCTGCCAGCTTTGCACGATGAGTTCCAATGTACACAGCTGAAACCAGGCCATACGTCCAGGAATGGAAAACACAGATTACAGCTACAAGCATGGTGGCCTGGTTTGGAAAACAGCTGTGTCTTCACCTCCTGCAACCCAAGGGCTGGGAGCCGGCTGTGCTCCCTTGCCCCTCTGACACCATTTGACTGCCAGAGCAGGCCCTGCCTCCAGGGCTGGCTTGGCCCAGATGAAATACAAGGAGAGCAGTAAGCAGCAGTTCGCCTTCTGAAGGGTTGCTCCTGGCTGGCACAGAAGCAGCAGAGTCTGAGGTGCCACAGTATGGGGCTGAGGATGCTCCCATGACATTCCCCTGCTCTGGTCTTGTCCACAGCAGGCACTTTAGTATGCTGTGTAATGCAAAGCTCTCGCACGACTCCTGTGGACATCACCTCTGGTCCTCCCTGGAGAGGAGATATGCCTAGGGATGTCTGAGGATAGTCATGGACTGGTGCCCACGTGCTGGCCCACTGTCACAGCAGAGCTGAAGGACAGGGGCCCACCGTGACACTGCTCAGCAGCTGGCAGAGGGCAGGAGAGCAGCATGGTGCCAGTCCCCCTTGACCTCCCCCACTGTGGTGTGCCAGCACCCCGTATCCCATTGCAGCATGCAGCCCCTCGCCCTGGGAGAAAGCAGGGCAGTCTCACAGACAGACAAATGGGACTCAAGGAGGGACACGTTTTAGGGGAAAAATCCTGTATTCTGGGCACTTTCCCCAAGGGAAATGCTTCCTCATTGAAATGAAGTGGCATTGCCACAGCAACCAAGGTACAATGGAGGTGCACCCAGGACACGTCCAGGGTGTTCTGAGAACCACTGGCACACGGCTTGAGCCGAGGGACGAGGATCACAGGGGGAGATTTGTGATTCTGTGATCCCGTCAGGCCTTGCTGCAGCACAGCAGCACGGCAGCTTGCCATGCAGGCCAGTGTCACAGCCACACATGGTGTAGCAGAGCCCTGTCTTACCCAGGACAGCAGGGAGAGGGTACCTCCCTGCATGACTGACCTCACAGGTCTCAGTCTCCCACACTGGGGAGCACGGTCCCTGCGTGCAGGGTCTGGCTGAAGACCTGGGCGGAAAAGCAAGGGGGGAGGAGAAGGGCTCGGTGAGGTCTGTTCCAGCTGTGTTGTTGGCACACAGTTTGTGAGCTGCTGCAGTGGTGTAGTGTGGCACCAGGTCTGCTTGGGGGCAGACCCCTGGGCAGATCAGAGCAGTTGCTGTTCTCACACAGCCTGGCTCTGAACGGGACAGATGGGACAAGGCACAGCTCTGGCAGCCCCATGGGCAGCCTGGGAGTCACCCAGGGTTGCTTTCACCCCCAGGCTATAATGGCAGCCATGTAGGTAGGCTTCAGGTGAGAGCTCTGGGTACACATAGGAGTATGGTGACTGCTGGCTCAGAGAAGTGGGCGCTGGCTCAGGGAGCAGACAGAATTGGCCAGGGTGCCACCCCATCAGCCCCTCCTTCATGGACATAGCAGCTTTGGCCCTGCTCCATAGCTATCAAATGCTCACTTCTGAGGAGCAGCTTCAGGTGTGCAAAGGCTGCTCCTTCAACGGCAGCAATCCCTGGGACTGAGAGCATGCAGGGGAGCCCTGGGCACAGCAGCTTGTCACAGTCAAAATCCTCTGTGAGCGTGACTGGGGTTTTAGTACACCTGCCCATTGAGCCTGGGTTTCAGGAACTGCAGAGTACCAACTCCTGAGCTCAGTTTGGGGTTGCTAGTTAGTCTGTTTGGGTGCTGGCATGCACCAGGTGACAGAGGAATTGCAGTCAGGCTATGCACATGGCTTCATTGCGAAGTGGCATCAGGCCCCCTGGGACAGCCAGGGTGCAGGCAGTCCTGCAGGGGCAGCTCAGCGCCGCGCTGGCTGGCTGCCATGATGCAAGGCTGCAGCAGGAAACCCGCAGCCGCAGCTCAGGTTCCTCAGGGTTCAGTGGGGCCATGCCCCAGTCGGGGTTGGGACACCCTTCATGAGATACGGTGCGCTGCTCTGGCCTCTCCACAGTGCTCTCAGTGCCCACGCTGTGGTTTGCTTGCAGCAGCAGCACGGCGCAGTGAGTGGCTCGCAGTGACACCAGGCTGAGGAGCCTGTATGGCATCTGAGGGGATGTGTGCTGACGGCGGGCTGCCGTGGGCACTGTGATTTCAGATGGGTACTTGTGCATGGCTGAGCATTTGCTGCCATTCCCATGGGCAACTTGCAGTGGCTAGTACTTAATCATGGTGCCAATGGATTGCACGCTGTGCCATACCATGGATGGCTCACAAGGACCTAGACAGAGGCCATGGTTTTCAGAAGGCACAAACACAATGTCAGAAGGCTCTCTGTCAGCCTAAGATCCTGCCACAAACCCA